>JBAMNC010000577.1:0-600000 GCA_037902135.1 Cetoscarus ocellatus
TCTATATGTGGAAGTGCAGCAGACAAATCAGCAGCAAGTGTGTGATGCTATCATGGCAATATGGACCACAATCTCTGAGGAATGTTTTAGCACCTTGTTGAATCTATGACACCCAAAAAACAGGCAGATCTGAATTCAAGAGGGGGTACTAGCAAGGTGTACCTAATAAAGTGGCCGGTGAGTGTATCTACTTTTGACATGTACCTCATTTAGACCCACTTCAAAAATACTGAACCATTTCTTTAAAAAAGGTTTTCAATCCCCCTGAGGCCTGCCTCTATCAGTGTGCCTAAAGTTTAGTGATGCAGTCAGCAGTCTCCATCACAAAAGCGCAACAGCTGCAGCCACAGAAGCGACGTTTGAGAGCCACAATAGACCCCCTGCCAATTCAGCCCCATTCTTCTACCTAATCTTCTACAGAGGGTCCTGTCATCACCCCCTCGGAGAAGACTCAGCGACTTCTGGCTTGAGACGGAGGCAAAGAGACATCTGCCGACATACTTTAACATTAATATGCAAATCACATTTACGCAGCGTCGCGCAGTGCATGCAGCTCCTCCTGACATGGCAAGTACCGCAGCCAGATCAAAGTTAGGGGTTTTGTGCAATAACACTGGACGCATTATTGTGTATTATTTATCAGTTATATCAAATCAACTTCAAGATGATTTGATTTGTGAGATCAAATTTGTATTTATCCTGGGTCGATGGATCAAATCAGGCTGCGTTTACAAGAAAATACATAATGCCCTTGAGTGTGTCTGCATCTTTAATATACCATTGTGCATGCCCTGTACAGGTAAACATATTGGGAATGATTAAAACACCCATTAAGTACAGGTAAGCACCCCAAAGACAGCCCGAATTTAATTATAACAGGGACTATTCACGTCTATTAAAGCAGTTTCCTATCAGAACAGAGCAAGAGTCTTAACCAGTGAACACTCAGTCATCTCCAGCCTGAGGGGACTCACCTTGTTGGCATTCCAGTCCTGTTCCCAAGCACTCAGGTCTTCAATCCAGAAAGTCTGTCGCCTCGGCGTGAACATGCAATAATAAATAGGATCGATGTTATTGTGCCAGGCTGAGGGGGTATCCTGGGGCTTCAGCTGGTGCCTGTTTGCGCCGCTTTGTTGTCGCCTGTGTATCCGATCAGCGATCAGTCCCAGGGCGCCGCGGAGGAGAGAGACGCATGGTGCGCGCTCTGCAGTGATCTCCAACCTGCTGCAACACCAACACAGACCGGTTTGTCTCCGTGATGGTCCTCCGCCCGCCCTGCTCCTCCCACAGATGGAGGAGGAAAAAATGATAAAAACACCTGGCGCTGTCCAGACCAGTCAGCTGATTCCCCGGCAGGCCATTGGCTGAGAGCTCCTGCCTGTCACTGTCGGCCAAGCAAAGCAGAGCACCATCTGCTCCGGGCTTGTTGTGATGAGAACAAAGACAGCAGAGGGCGGCGGGGTGAGGGGTGAGGGGGTGGGTGCGTGGGTGGGTGGAGGGTGCAACATGGCATTATCACTGAGGGGGGGAAAAAACACCTCGAAGCTTACAGTGGATCTTTCAGTACTGATATGACATCCATTCCAGCAAATTCAGCACTTTACATGCGTTTATTTCACTGAGAGAAAATGAGTTAATTTAGGTTTGTTGAGACACTTTTCGAAATTCTGTCCTCTATGAGCTTTCTAGTCATGAATTTAAAGAAACAGCCCAGGTACTGATAGATTTCCTAAATCCTGAACATGTCTTCTGTTCACCTCAGGGGTAAAGAGGTTCATGTTATATTAATCATGTTCTGGAGGGAATGGCTCACACTTTTTATTAGAAACTGGTCCCAACGCACGTAGCTGGTAATGTTTGGTTGATTAAAACAGTACAAATGTCATTGAGAGCTTTGCTTTTTTGATAAACTTGCTTCAATTGAGGTCTTAAAAAAATGCTCTTGAAATTAACCCTTGAGCCACCACACTAAGAAAAAACATTGAAACTATTTTTATTATTTTGTCCCTGTTGGACACTTGTGGCAGCTATGATCATGTATGTTTTTTAGTGCATCTTAAACTTGTGAAATAATTGAGCTCTATCAAATAGATGAAATGAGAGCTTGTGATTTTTGTCACTGTCAAACACAAACCTCCTATCTCCAAAATTGCCACTTTTCAGGAAATTAAAAAAGCTCTGCCACTGAATGAATTGATGCTGCCTTGAGTTTTTTTTTAATTGTACTTTGATTTGTTTTAATAAAACCCACTTACCAACATGGGAGGTGATCAACAGTTATATAAAAAAGATATTAAAAAAAGAGATAGGAGGTCTGTGCCCAACAGGGACATCATGTTTATATGTGTATGTGTTTATATATATATATATATATATATATAGCCTACATATTAATCTTTGGATGTTTTATACACTATAAAGCTCTGCTTGATTTTCATTATAAGGCAGTCAGATATTTACAGAGAAACATAATTTATCTGATTTCTGATCATTTTGATATAGCTTATCTAAACGGTTATGGCAAAAAAGGGGAGAGGGGCACATCTTTACATAGTTTGGATTTGGCTGAATTATTAAAAAAATGTTTGACCTTTAGTCAAACTTTAGTTGTTCTGAAACAAACAACTTACACTTTTACTTATATATGCACTCCTCAAGAAAAGTATTGTATTTTAAATTGTTTAAAAACTTGATTAGTCACCTTAAAAATGAGGTACAACTTCTAAGAACCGTGCATTCGTGGGACGAAAAGCTAAAAATGTGGGCAGCACTGCAAAAACAAACAAAAAACCCAATTCCAGTAGAACAGGAGTTTCTAAAGTACTAGTTGTCTGATTAGTTGTTTTCTGTAATGAGCAGTTGAAAAGATGTAAAATATACTCATCGCAGAAAGTTTAGAATTGTTAATTCAGTTTATAATTTCCCCCACATTAAATATAACTGGGTTTGTACTTTATATTGTTGGAAAGTGAGATGGGTGCATGTTCATGCAGCGACCACCAGCAGGCGAGAATGACCGTGAAGTGAAGAAGTCTGATTGGTCACCTTTACAACAAGGTGCAACTTGTATCATGCATTTGTGGAATGAGCAGCACAGCTAAACATGTGGGTAGCGCTCCCCCAAAGAATGTGCCAAAATCTCCCTTTTCCCTGACAGAAAGCCTTCAGCTCTTGAGCGATGAAAAGTGTAAGGAACCAGTCTTCCTGGGATGCCAACACCAGGTCTGACTTTGACTTCACCAGTCTCACAGAACTTGGTCCTAACTTTGAAAATGGTACCATGGCTGACACCAAGTGATGCTGCCGCTCTACATACCAGAGCAACAGTTTCCAGTGGCAGGGATTTTGGCAGACTTTTTTTTTGGGTGCTACCCACATGTTTAGCTGTGTTGCACATTACACTAATGCACAGTCCTTTAAAGATGTACCTTGTGGTAAAGGTGACTAAGCAGGCTTTCCAATTATTTAAAATACAATCCCAGGTGGTATTATTAAACAGGAGAAATATTAGACTGAAATGACATTTCCAAACTTTGTTTGAGGAGAATATTGGATCTTTTCAACTGCTCATTAAAGCAGACAGCTAATCAGACAACCACATGACAGTTTATGTGACTTTGAACCTGGCATGGTTGTTGGTGCCAGACTGGCTGGTCTAAGTATTTTACAAACTCCATCTAAGGGGTTGACACAGAATGGTCCAAAAACAGGAAATATCCAGTGAGCTGCAGTACTCTAGGAAAAAATGTCTTCTTGATGCCAGAGGTCTGAGGAGAATGAGTAGAGGGGCTGTGGTTCAACAGTAACTCAAATAACCACTCGTTATAATGATGTACAACGTGTCGTCTTGGAGCAGATGCGCTACAGCGGCAGAGGACCACACCAGGTGCCACTCCTGTTAGCTAAGAACAAAAAACTGAGGTAATAATTCAAACATGCTCACCAGAATTGGAAAGAGGATTAAAATTAAAGATGTCGCCTGGATTGTTGAGTATTTATTTCTGCTGCCACATTCAGATGGCAGGGTCAGAATTTGAGGTAAACAACATGAAAGCATGGATCAGTCATCCATCCAAGATGAGACTTAGCAAAGAATAGATAGATAGATAGATAGATAGATAGATAGATAGATAGATAGATAGATTTTTTTACTAGCAGACATGTAAACAGAAAGAGTAATAACTAAATAATCAAAATGGAGACATCCTTGTTAAGATAGCAGGGAGGACATAGGAGGAGGGATGATGTCATAGGTAAGCAGATGTTACACTGATCCAGGACCAGACCTGGGTACAGTCAAGTCCAATGTGCTGTGGCATTTTTCAGTCGAGACTGTTGGAGGTTAGGCCATCGGGACAACTGCCAGAAAGTTGAGCACAAGCCAAGTGATGCAGCTGGGAGGAGGCAGGAGCAGAATGAGACTCTCTCACAGCAGCTCACAGGCAGTGGTCTCAGCACAGCACCCTCCCAAACCTCAGTTAGTTTGGCACACAGTGAGGCAGGGCTGGAAAAGAAGGCACCTCATCCAATTTTGCTTTGGTTATCAAAGTATCAAAGTACAAACTGTGCACAACTGTTTTCAATCTTCCTTCAGGGTTCACCCATGAGAGTGCCAAAACTCTCTGAAAGCTTTATTCCTGAAATTTTACCCTTAAGAAAAGAAAGAAAAATGTATCCATATATCCATTCATTATCTATTCTGCTTTTCCCTTTTAGGGTCATAGGGGCTGGAGCCTATCCCAGCTGACATCGGGCAAGGGGTACATCCTGAACATGTCACCAGCCAATCGCAGGGCGACATAGAGAGAAGGCCAACCATTCACTCTCACACTCATACCTAAGAGCAATTTGAAGACACCAATCAACCCAAGAGGTATGTTTCTGGTCTGTGGGAGGAAGCTGGAGTGCCCGGACAGAACCCACGCATGCATGAGCAGAACATGCAAACTCCACACAGAAAGGCCCTGACTGACATGGGGATTGAACCAGCGACCTCTCTTTTCTGTTTCTCTGGAGTTAACCTTAAAGCTCTTGTCACTATACAGGCAGGGCATATTCCAGTAGCTGCGTATCTGTTTATCGTCAAGTTCTCCTTTCTAAAACAGAGGTTAAAATGTTCCTACCTAATGAGAAATCTGAATTCAAATGAGTTCAATAGACCGCATAGGGCAAAGTCACTTAGTGATGCAGGGATCAATTTGTTCTTTACTATGATCAGCTTCACAGAGGTTGTGCTTTAGCTTATTTATGCTGTTACCGTATTGGTCTTTGTTCCATGTTTACAATCGATCACATGCTAGTTGTCCTAGTGGTAATAAATTACATGTTTTATAATGTTTTTTCTCGTGTTAGCTCCTCAGAGCATGGACAACAGGGGACTCTTTCATATACTTTGTACTTTGTGGCACCAAAACATCTGACAGCAAGTGTGGCAATGGTTGTTAAAGTTCCAGCTGCAACAGATACTAATAATTAGCCCTTTACTTATTCTGAGTCCATTATCAGCACTGTTGCTGGTTTTAATTTCAGAGTGACCAGTCTTATAATAAATGGTATGTCCTGCAAAATCACAAATGAATTACAGTTGTCTTGATTACCAACATGGACGACCTGCTGCGATGGACCCCCTGACTCCAGCTGCTTCAACAAGGAATCATTCAACATCTTTTCTCATTACTATAACTATCAATTTACCAGCTGCCTAACTATAACTACCGTGATTATCAAAAATAGGTTTCTTAATTAAATAATCATTCGAGCTGTTAATGTTGATATTAAAATGATCTCTAAATCTGTGGTTGTTGCTGTTGATCCTTCAAATAATATACCTACAATTATAGTCATATGGTTAGAAACATGATTAGGACAAATTTATAGCCTGGGTAGCCTCAAACTGATCTTTTCAGGCCTCAGCACAGGCGACAGCCAAGGTCAAAGGTGTTGTGTATTAGGCTGTTCATTTGAACACAATATGTCTGCCTCCACAGGTCAAATACTGTGAACACGATGGGCTCTAATTTCGTAGACCAGGCGCAGGCGGGGCGCACCTGCCCTGCGCTGCACCTACGCCGCGCCAACAGGGTGTGTCCAGGGCATTTTGTAAGTTTCGTGCACGGCGCAGTCTGGCGCAGGCAAGCGCACCCATGCCTCCGTCTATCCTACCGGCGCATGTAGCAGAGAGGGAGGAGATAAGACTTGGGTGGGTTTAACACAGCCGAGTGTGATCTTCACCAATCAAATGAATGCCTCTCCTCGCCTTTAAATGCGCCGCGGGCGAGGCGCAGTGACAATTTCACCTTGGTGGCGAAGAAGGTCAGAGCTGCTGTCACTTTTACAGCAACTGGGAGAGTGCAGGGGCCACCGGGTCGCGCATCGGAGCCACGATGCGCGTCACCGAGTGGACCACCTCACGGGACAGATGTAATCTGTTCCTGTGTCATGAATATGAGTACAAAATTAAATGATAATTACATTTGAACACAGCAGCAGGCTAATCCATTCATCATGCTTGTGATCCACCTGCATTCCTGGTCTGTCATCGCCAAATAGCAGCGCCTTAGGTGAAATTATATCTCCTCCTCATCCTCCTTGCAATAATGTACTCCATCTTTTTAGATCACGTTACGAATAAAGATTAAAACATAGAAATATGGGCAATCGCAGGTAAATCCTTAAGACACCGAGTGACTTACATTTATTCAGCGAGCGTCTCTCTCTTTTTCTTTTCTTTTGAATTTCATGAGATGAGAGAAGCCGGATACTCCGTATCGGATGATGTGGCTGTTTGTGGTTGCCTTGAGAGATGTGAACTCGTTAGTTATGACAAACGTCTCTGATCTGACATCAGATGTGACGGGACAATTAATATAGATACAAATGTATGTGCTTGTTCAGATGGTTACATTAAATAATGGTTGTTGTGATTGTTTATTGCATTGAAATGTGCCTGACACTCTGGATACCTGCCTGTGAGGTTTTGGTGACGTGTGCGCACAGCGCGGCTGTCAGCCAAATTACCACTGCCCTGAGTGCGCCTCGCCTGCGCCGAGAATAGACCAGGTTGGAGCTGGCGGGCTTTCAGCGCACCTTCTGCGGGTTTTTTTGGCATGAAATTGTCACTGCGCCAAGCTGAATCTTTCGACACCTCCCCCTGGTGTGCTGTCACACCCATCTCGGCGCAGCCGGTCTACCAAATTGCCAAATTGGCTCCGGACGAAAGTACCACTGCGCGGGGTGCGCCAGGCTGCGCCACCCTGAGTTGCGCCAGGAAATTAGAGCCAGATATCTCAGGAAGTCTTTAAGAGATTTCCTTTAACTTTGATTCAAGGATGATGTGATCAGATATTATAGGCCATAATGTTGTGGAGTCTCATGGTCATGCTCAGCTTGTGAACATGATGTTTCAAAAATGCTTTAAGGGATGTTCATCAGACTTTGCACAAATATCTGTTCTGTCTCAAGGACGAACGATTAGATTTTGAAGGTCAAAGTCATGGTTTCTACTCATCTCTTGTGAAAGAAATTTCATGAGCTTGACATCACAGAGCTGCTTGGGGAGTGTTCTTAAAACTTTGGACAAATGTCCACCATCACGTAGGAATGGACAGATAGGATTTTGAGTGTCAAAGGTCAAGGTCATGAAATCTCTTGGCTGCTGTTTTCTTATTAATACATCAAGAATTCAAGGGATTGTCATTTTTACTCAACTTTGCAAGAATTTACACTTTGCCTTAAGAATTCCCTCTAAGAATTTGAAGGTCATGGGTCAAAGGTCAAGGTCATAGGTGTCATAATAATTCTTTGCTTGTAAATACAAAAAATCACAAGAGTGCGTATGGGGGTGGGGTGGGGGTCCTTCAAACTTTGCACAAATGTCCACCATGACAAGAATAAACTGATTAGGTTTTGGAAGTCATAGGTCAAAGGTCCCGGTCATAGGTCATCCTTAGCTTTTGATTGTAATGTTGTGAACTCAGTATCTAAAGAATACTTTGAGTCATTCTCCTTGATCTATTCACAGCTGTCTACTTTTGCCCGTGGATCACCTGACAGCAGTTCAAAGGTCAGAGGTCAAAGGTCAGGGTAAAACAATTTTGTAGTCATCTTTTCCTTTTAATTGCAATAAGTCAAGAACAGATGGAGATGTCCTCTGCTAAACTTTTTAAAAGACTGCATGTGTGATTGATCTCTGTTAGGCACGAAGTCACTCATCTATGTGAAGCTCATTTTCAAAATGTTTTCTTTTCATTTATCTTTTTCTTTGACTCACTTGAGTTATTTGATCTGCTCATTAGCCTAGTTTACATCTTGTTACTGTTCATTATCACACACCATGTTGTGTACGCACAGGCATGTTCAGGAAATGAGAACTGACATCAAAAAACTTCTACCCAGAGTCCGATTACAATGACTGGTTTGCAACAAATCAGTAAAAGTAGTGAAGTCCATAGATTTAGCCACAAATAGATGAAATAATACATCATTTTAAGTCCCATTTGGCCAATTATTTGCGTTATTTTTACACATGTTCATGAAATGCAAGTATCAGACCAGTTAACAGTTAAACGGAGCCTAAACTGTACGTTCAGATAAAGCCTGGATATGTCTATCAAAAAATCCCAAAGATACAGAGTTGCCCTTACAGGGCTTCATCCTATGACTCAGGCTAAAAAAATACAGTATTTTAAACCAAACTTTATAAGGCAAAATGTTTTATTTAGACATTTTTAAACATAAATCAGACTGGAATCAACATTTTCCATAATCAGGCCTACTTAAAAAATCAGAACACAACACTTTTCAGGTGAATTTCCCTGTTTCAGATATCAGTTACTGGACGATCTTTCTGCCACTCAGCAGGTGGATCTGCCACTCTACCCTCTATTGAAACACTGGACCAAATTCAGGTGACAAACAAATCAAAACTAGTGGAGGGTCGGATTTTTAGCATTAGAAGCCAAGCTTTGTCAAGTCAGTCAGGTCATGACTGCTTAACAAAGTAGTTGCTAGGCAGATTTGGTATGGTCATATGTTTTAGACTGTCTGATCACTTTCACACTTGTTTTATTTTCATCCTGTTTTTTTTCACCTCCTCCCTCCTCCATGTAGCAGCCTTCTCCCCACGTATCAGAGGTGTTTCATTACTCACTCACTTCCCTCTTCAGCTGCAGTCACGCATCCTCAGGCGTGGATTCGAACCCTTTTGACCTCACCTGTGAGTGATAATCCAGACTTTTATCTTAAGCACAAAAAACCCTCTCCCTGACATGCCTCCATAAGGCTGCAGACTAATGTACATGGCCTGCTGCTTTGGAATATGAATTAGCAAACACAGAGTAAGAGGATTTTTCTGTAGTCTGTCAACTGTTTGTGATGGTGGCAGAAGAAAGATCCTGCATCTGCAGGAGTCTACTCTCTTATCCCATGAGAGCCAGTCGCCTTTGCACCACTGAAGAAGTGAATTAACACCACAACATGCGCAGGAACACCGCCTTTAAATATTAATAACATCTGCCTGGTAACCAACATGAACTCTCCGAAGGATGCTACATGCTGCCCACAGAGCACGTCAAGCATGAGAGAGAGGTCAGCTGCTCACTCAGATGGATTTATGGGGGGGAAGTCAAGAGTGAGAGAACGTAGAAAATCCAACACCATTGAAATTCATAGATTCCCACATAGGACCCCAAAGACAGATCAAAAGCTAACTCATAAGCCCCATAAGGCCTACTCTGATTCAGTTGTTGTACATGTGGGAGTGTGTAGCTGTGAATATCCTGAGCACCCAATGGGAAGAGGAAAGAGGAGTCAGAGTGCTGTGTGAAAGGATCATCAATATCCAAGGGCAAGCTCTAAAATGTCTTAATTTTATGATTATTTCTAAAATAAAATTCCACTTTTTTAAGTAGTAGTATTATGACAATGCTTTGGGATAGGGTCCATAATTTCCTCCGCCAAGGGGGTTATGTTTTTGCCAGTGTTTATCTGTCTGTCTGTCTGTTTGTCTGTTTGTTTGTTTGTGTTCAAAATAACTTGAAAAGTTAAAGAACGGATTTGATGAAATTTTCAGGAATTCTTGGAAATGGGATATGGAAGAACTGATTAAATTTTGGGACTGATCCAGATCACCTTGGCGGAGTTGTGCACTCTGAGTGCTTTTCTAGTTCATTATGAATATAAACATGCATTCAGGATGAAATAGCAGTAACACAAACATACTTACAAAATCTCATGCATGACTTCTTTAATTACCTCCTCTAAGGAGGTTATGATTTCACCAGGGCTGTCTGTTTGTCTGTTTGTTTGTCTATTTGTCTGTTAGCAAGATAACGCAAAAACTATTGGATGGATTTACATGAAAATTTTACCAGAGGTGTGGTTTGGAGGAACCCACTACATTTTGGTGATACGCATATTTGTCTGGGAACAAAAATTCCCAAAATGTGTGAAAAATCCCATAAGTTAACATTGGGCTGTATTTAAAAAAAATCCTATCTCTGACATCACTTGATGGATTTGCTTCAAAATTTACATGTAATTGTAGTTTACTGGCAAACTCAAGTCAACATTTTTCAAGCCTATGTCACTCCATTACCCAGCTTCCCTTGCAATGCCAGCTGAGGACTTCTCCACATGGACAGACATGAGCAGAGATTTGGCTGTCATATCGGAGCACGTGGTGATCCAGAGGGTGGATCACCACTTGCTCTAATGAAGGTGTTTCAGTCATCATGATTCATGAGTTAGTCATGATGTCCTCAACAGTAAGCCTCTAGCTTAAGCAAGGATGGGCAAATTTGGTTACCAAGTGGGCTAAATTAATTTTGTCCCGCAGGCCAAAAACATACCCATAGGTCAACTGGTGTCTCTAAATTACCCTGAGGTGTGAGTGTGAGCGTGAATAGTTTGTCTCTCTATGTGGACCTGCGATTGGCCGGCATCAATCCAGGATGTATCTTACCTCTTACCCAATGTCAGCTAGGAAAGACTCCAGCCCCCTGCAACCACGAAAGGGATAAGCGATGTAGATAATGGATGGAAACGTGCTCTTTTTTTCTTTGAGATATTGTTATTTTCAATTATATCATAGCAGATTTTGTTACCTTTGCCTCACTGTCATATTTTTAAAATATGTTTTAAAATGACTGGTACGCTGCATTGAAAAAGTTGGGGGCTGCGTGTGTAGGGATGGGAATCGAAATGCTATTAACGATCCTGCTAATCGATCCAATTCTTTAACGATTCTCTTATTGATTCCTGCAGATTTTCCATGTGGGCAAATGTTGGCCTGTAGATTTTCAGTGGCAACACTGTCAAACACACATGTCACAGCATAGATAGCTGCTTTTGCAAGTGGCTGGTGTTTCCACTCACTTAAGTTTGTTCAGTAGGCACCTTTTGTAAAAAATTAAGCCACAACTCTGACTGCTTCTGAGTCAGAATTGATTAGCAAAAAGACTCATGATATTGATACTTTGATGGAGCTGTTAACGATTCTCAACTGGAATTGGTTTTCGATTCCCATCCCTATGCATGTGATCCCGGGCCATCAGTTGTCCACTCCTGAGCTAAAGGGATGTGACAAAAAAACAAATGAAAGAAAAAAAAGAAACTGATAAGTCTGATTCATGCAGACTATGGTAGGTTCAGCATCACATCTTCATGACCTCCCCATGTTTGTGAACACTTAGATGGAAAAAAGAAGTGATTTGCCTTTAATACAATTTAATATCATGAACATCAGATTAACTGAAGATTTATGAAAACTGAAACACCCTGGTTAATGAATGTATAGAGTCAGGCTGAAAACATGGATTTTTTGATAGTCCCTGAAAATATAAATGAATTCATGGTTATTTCATGCAACAATGAATGCATTATTATGATTGACAATTTATTGAACTTATAAAGCATTGGTATTATTTTCAGTTACATTGTTAGTATCAAAACTGATAGCATTTAATCTGATTCTATTCTATTTTATTCTATACTACTGTGCCTTTGCACCAGAGTCAAGGATGACCTAAGATTTTGGAGGTCATGGGTCAAAGACCAAAGTCATGGCACCTCATGTTTACCCATTGCCTGTCTTGTTAAAGACATTTTGTGAATATCAATACCACAATATTGCTTTGAGAGATTTTCTCCAGACTTTGCACAAATTTCCACAATGACACGGGATAAACTGATATGATTTTAAAGGTCAGGGTCATAGAGCCTTCACTATGTTTTTTTAATTTTGTTTGCAAAAGCCTCCAGAAGACAGAACCATCGACAAACTTGCATGCTCATAAGTGTTTATTTTTTGCAGATGTTTTCATTCATGCATTTAACAAAAAGAAAACAATGCTCTAGTGGAGATTTGTAAACTTCAATAATCAGCTTGTCATCAGTACTTTTGTCACTGTTTCATAAAGTCAAACTATGTAACACAAAATCTAAGCATAAATAGAGGGGCAACATGGATTTTTAAAAGGAATATTTTCAAGCTCTTTGTTAGCAACCATATTCATTAAACTCTTAAAATGTAGCCTTTGAAAAGAAGAAAAACACTTAATAATTATAAAGATGGTGTGTTAAGGTCTCACCAAACAAGATAGTCAGCCTCAAACTACTTCTCCTTCTACTCCAAGTCTGAGTACGTAGCCTCGAGGTAAAAGTGTTCTTGTATAGAAGGAAAAAGTGTTTGTGCACAGATGGCGCTAAATAGAAAATGGCAGAGTTATACATTTCCAGCTTAGTAATTCTGTATACAATTGAACTAAACAGAGCAGCAATGAAATGATTCAGGGGCCGATCTATGGGATGTGCACAGGCCTACTCACATTGACACCCAAACAGAGTAATGAAAATAATAATATATGAATAAGTAAAAAGTAAATAAAACAAAATAGGATTAATTTTTTGTTTGGATTGGATTTTTTCTTAACAAAATACAAGTTTTTGACAAATGCAGGTATCCTTAAAGAGGTTAAAAACATCCTCTAAGTAAAATGAGGTTTTCGGTTAATTTGTGTATTAAATGAAAAATATTTCAGCTTTTGCAGCGAGCTGGTTTCACTATTTTTGTGTTACTGTAGTTCTGAATAAGTTAAGACAAATATTTAACTCCAATAGATTCTTCAGGGCGTGGATAAACTGTCTTTTGATAAGACATTTAGTCAAGGTATGTCTAAAGAACAGAATGAAAATGTGGTGATTCAGCATACGTAAAAAGCCTAAAAAGTAAAGAAAAAAAAGACAAAACTGTGGCCCATCCATCAACAACATGCTGTATCTACCTCTGGAATAATGTGGTCTTCATGATCAAGAATAACTTTAATTGTTATCCCATGAGGATGTGTGAGCAGGGTTGTTGTTCGGATAGGGAATTTAAATAAATGTGAAGTGACCCACATCCTGTTATGGTTTTTCAAAGCGTCACCAGACCCAAAAGGTGGAACTGATGCCATGTAAAGTCTGGCACTGGGATCCTCTGAGGCAGAAAAAGACAGCAGAGAAAGACGTCTGTGTATTTGCATTCTGCTGTGGAGCAGATGGAGCGTCTGCCATCCATATGTATGAGGCAGGCAGTCTTTAGTCTATCACCTTGACCCTTGCTATTGGACTGGGACCTTGAACTCAGTGGAAGAGAAAGGGACCAGCCTCAGCTGTGGTGTCAAGGCTTTACTCTGTTGTAAAGGAAATTAGCTAACCCTCAGGGCACCCTTATTCTGGGCTGTATTGAGATAGTGAAGGAATGCTGCTCTGCTCTAAGACACCTGCTTGAACACATGTTATTAAATGATGGATGGAATAGAAATGACATGAGAAATTGTTAAAAACACACCACTGGTTTGAGAAGAGAAATATGTTAAGGATATTTGAATATGGAGGTCTTTCCCTCCTTTATTCTACAAAATTTTGTCCACATGAAAAAAAGCATAAATGCGCTGTTAAGTTTTTTATTATGCAAAAATGGTTTCAGGTTGCTTTCACAACTAGCATGTTTGGTGTAGACCAAATAAATTCTGGTTTGCTTTTTTAGAAAGTCTGTTTGATTTACAGTCGAATGAAAGGTCACTGGAAATCCGGTGATAGCAAAGGAACTCAAGTCTGGTTCACCTGGAAACAGAAGGTCCTGTTTCGCTTCCTAGTGGACCAAAGTTTGGTTTGCTGTGGGTGTGAAAGCCATGCAAGGACCAAACAAGTTAAGCAAACGAAAAGAGGCATGAATACGGCTGAATATCATAACAGTATGCCATCTAACACAGTGTCCTATTAGCACTGGCGCCCCAGGACATTTTCATAGCAGGGGCCAGATGGACCAGTGAAAATCTTAGTGTGGCACACAAAATTCGTCCTTCTTGTGGCAACTCAGATTGAGTTCCAGTCTGTGGCTGTGTATTGTATTCCCTCCCTGGCTCTTTTTCATTAAAAACACAATATGCTAATGTGCCTTTCTGCACATTAGCGCCCCCCACAGGTGGAGATTCAAATGACCATCCCTCATTGAGCCAGCGCCTCAGTGGCTACGTTACTGTACATGAGAGCTTTAATTCCCCTTTAATTCAGATTAAAACTTAAATCCTCTTTTAAAAGATTAAAAACTACCTTGTAAATATGTAATTCTGAATGAAAATGACCATTCCGAATTGAACTTAATTCCGAAGTAGGTGGCTGTTTTATTCTGATTTTAAATCCAAATAGAACAATTCCAGGATCATGTATACATTCATTTTGCTTTAAATTAATTGCAGTCATTCTGGGCATGCTCGTTCCCTTGTCCTGTCACGATGACGCACATATTCCACGCTGACAGGAACAGGATGGCCGCCTGAAGCAAGCGTTGACTCAACAATTTATTTAATTAGAACCTTAGAAGATTTGATAATAATGAAAAGAGTGGATGGACGTAAGCATCAAAATACGGACCATTTTCAAGCTGTAGCATCCAAGTTGGACGAGGTTTCCCTGACAGAGAGGCTGGAGACGCTGAACTGGAGTTTGTTTTCTTCCGGAAGACGTAAATACATCACGTGCGCCCCCTGTTGAAAACAGAACCATTACCAGCCCCAAGACCTTAAGGGGAATTGAATAAAGGCGAGTAAATGTGTTTTCCATGTAAACCTCAATTTGGAATTACTATTTCCATGTAAACGCGAAGGAGAATACTTTAATTCTGCATTATTTAATTCTCAATACTTAATTCGGAATTAAAAAACATCATATAACCGTGGCCAGTCAGTCAGAGAAATTGGTGGGACAACTGGGTGGGCAGTGGGGTGGCTAGCAATTTTCCAGGGGTGGCCACGGCCCCCCTGGGGGCGCCACTGCCTATTAAAATATGAAGAAGGGTGTCCTAACATTAGCACTGCTAGCACCACTTGCCTCCAGTACTCAACAGATTAGAATCTACTGTCGTGTCTTCTTATTTTCTTTAAAAATATCTGAAGAGTTGGCTCAAAAATCTGCTTCAAAATGACAGCGAAGATGTTCTACAGATGTAAAAACTGTCTGTTTCAAATTTGTGCTTTTGTTCTCAAAAAAAAAAAAAAAAAGAGGCAGGCAGAATCCAAGTTACAAGGCAGAGTTTATTAAAGTCACACAGAGTGAACAATAACAGACCCAGAGTTGTTGGTGTTGATACCCAAACACAACTGAAGACAGAGCTGTTGTCTTTGAACCTCGGTGAGTGGGGCTCCTCTCCTCTTCTAGAAGGTTCCCTCACATTTTTTTTGATAATAGGTTTTGTTTATTCTTGAATATAATCGTGTAATATTTCCCATCCATAGGCCTTTATACAAACCTAATGGTGTCTCAAGATTATTTATTATTTGCATATTATGCACAGTAGGGCATTTTCTTTATTTTCTGATCCTGGTGTTTGTTCAAAATGATTTCTCTATTAGCCCCAAATATGGCCTTATTTCCTGCTGCTTTCCTGGAAATCCAGTCTTTTTAAGAAGAGGACCAATTTCTCAGAAAATGGAGGACAGACAGCAGCTGCAGAGTGTACTGTATATGCAGTGTTTACTGTATATGCAGCATTTACTGTAAATGCAGAGTTTACTATAACAACTTTCCTTAAACATCTGTTCTCAGTTTAGCTTTCACAACCTCAAGAATAAGACACCATTAGATAATAACATTTGTGATACCATTATGATTGCTCACATATTGTTAGACATAAAAAAATACCTTTAATAAGACCAAAAATAATTACATGAAGAATATTTTGTGTGATAATTCTAAGTATTACTTTGTGAGATTATAAGATAAAACGTTATCTCATAATTATGTACTAACACTTTTGATGTACAACAGCCTGTTCATTATCTGTGGTTGAAGTTATCACCATAATTCACAGTATTTCTAGTGTAGAAACCAGGAGCTCATTAGTCAATGTAACCAAGGGATTTCCACTCACATTATGTGTATACATGCATTGTTCTGCAAAGCAAAACTGGCAGGAAAAAATGAGGGCATGTTGTAAGAAGGATGCAGAGCAGAAAAAAAAAGTTCTCTCAGATGGTGTGGGACAGAAGTTCTCTGTGGAGAGAATCTGCATTTGTGTGTCTCCTTAAAGAGCTGGGGCAAGCAGTACAAAGAGACAGCAAACTCAGACTGGAAGGCAGCATCAAGCAACAAACAGATGAATGTGATAGCAGGGGTGGACAGTGACGAAGAAGATTTACCCGAGTACTGTACTAAAATACATTTTTTGAGTATCTGTACTTTGCTCATTATTTTTGTTTTGAAACTTGTGACTTTTACTCCACTGCATTTTCGAAAGACAAATATTGTATTTTTAACTCCACCACATTTCTATGAAGGGTCTCGTTATTCGTTACTTTTAAGTATAGCTTTAAAGTAGCGCATGCGTGAGGTACAGCAATGGACCTGTACCTCGCGCATGCGCTACTCAGATTGGGCAGGTAAACGTTGAGCTAAAGTTGCTCAGATAATGGTTCGTCTTGGCAGTAATGATGGCTACGGCAGATACAGACGATGATACAGAGCACCCATGGCCACATCTGAAGTCCATGCTTGAGATTGTCGAAATGAAGAATGATACATATTTAAATGCAGCAATGGTTTTCCTTTTGTCGGTTCAGTCGTGTTTCAATATGCATTTATTTAGGCTTCATAGCATATTTTACAAGCTGTTTATCCTACAGGTTCTATGCAGGTCAATGCATTCATGTTGTTTCAGTCATTAGGTTCTGTAGATTCATTGTTGCAACAATACGGTAATACGTTGACATTAAAACATAAATGTACTTCAATACTGAAGTGTTTTCAAAAGTACTTCAACTTAAGTAAAAATTTGACTGAACAACTTTCACTTGTATTGGAGTAATACTCGACCAGGAGTATCTACACTTTCACTCAAATAATGGAGTTAAGTACTTTGTCCACCACTGTGTGATTGTAATATTGATATTACCAATGATTTGTGGTGTTATCATTAATTTAAGCCCTGAATGATACTTATAAATTTGGGGATGCTTTTGGCAGAACACATTGGCTCACTTCAGTCTTATTAATGCAGGAGGTTTTCTTCTACTGCACATAAACTATTGGTCGTTATGTCTCTGCTGTCATACTGGGAGCTAAAAATTGTCAGGAAATACTTTTAATATCTTCTGGAATCACTGTCATATTGTTACAGTAATCATCTAACTAAATTGTACCAGTAGAAGACTAATTAAGTGAAGCACCCACACAATACTGTGACAAACAGGACTCTAAGTGTCTTTACTGTGGGAGCTTTCGGTATTTTTATTTGAGTGTGTGTGCGTGCTCCCTGCACAGCCTTATCATGCTGTTGTTGCCACATGAAGCCTGAATCATATATTTATGCCACACAGCTAAGGTATCTCTCAAAAAATACCACATACACATAAGGTTAGTGCTGATGTATTTGGACAGCCATAACTGATTCATTTTAACCCTTTGATGGGCAACATAAGTACACCCTTTCTAATGCACATCATGGATTAAAATCGACCACCATTCATTTCTCTGCCCATTTAATGCTGTCTATGTTTTTAAATTAATTCATTTTATGATTAATCATTCCAAGTATTCTTTGAGTATCCTGTTTTTGATGACCACATATCCTCATTTTCATTTTTCCCTTTTTATTATATGAACAGAATCAGTTTTTAGATTACGACATCATGTTTGCATACATGGGTCAAAATGATCAATTCTTCCATGTGTGATTTATAATTAACTGATCTGATTCTTCAATAGTAATTTGTTTAAAGTCATTTCTTTAGCAGTGAGTGGGGCCAAACATTTATGTAGTGAACGTTTGCTACATGTTTATTTGTAATTTTATCACATATACACAGATAACAGGTAACAGAAAAGAAAAAAAAAAAATGAAAGTCAAGTTTTTAGCATCACTTATTCACATCCTAAATAGGATAAAAAAAAACAATAAGCATTATACATTTAAGACTACACAGGCCTTTCCATATCAAAGAGGGTACATTTGTATATGAAGTAGTGGTGTTACTATCACAGATGAATGAAGCTACAGAGCTCTGCCTGGTTAGAAATTGTGTACGTTGTTTATAATCCCTTTTTTTTTTTGTTTTTTTTAAATAAAGGAATAAAATTTTTCTCAGTTAAAACCCTTATTATCCAAAAATTCAAAGAGGATAAAATAAACGCTTGTATTTTTTTTTTTTTTATTAACATTGCTTCATCTTTAAAATGGTTTGCATTGATATTTTACTGTTTTCATTAAGTTTTCATTGTAGTGGAGACTGGGTGGATCATTTATTGGACTTCAGGTGGCCATTTTCAGACATGTTTCATATGCCTCAGAACTCTATTTTTAGGTTTGGCATGTTGTGAGGGAGGGTCTATCGATGATTCCTGTGGAGGTGGCTCTTGTCTGGGCAAACAGCCAATCAGCAGCAGGCTGTCTTCCACTCTTTTCTGTCAGGGGGTGGATATAATGAAGAGAAATGGCTGTAAGGGGGGACGCAGCGAGATCTGGGTTTGCAGTGACTGGCTCTGTGGGTCTTTGCGGTCTGTGGAGAGCACAACACAGCTGCTGCTTGTGCTGCTTTTTGGCCTCTGGCCTGCCACCATCTCTGATGAGCAGTTAGTATTCAGCCGGGGCTCACAGACACCTGCCAAGACACTTAGATACAAAGGCTGCTCTCAGATTACAGTATCGATAAATGATGCAGCTGTTGAAGGGCCCTTGCTTTTTCAGTTTGCTGAGAGGTGGGAACAAAAACATGTGAAATCAAGCACTTTTCTATGTTCACATTTTTGTGTTTATAAAATACTAAGGATATGAACTTCAACCTAAAGTATAACTTTAATAAAATGGGAAAATCTATTTTTAGTCAATTACAAAAATGCATAATTTAAGTGATGCATGTTTGTAGTCAGCAGTTAAAATGCCTCAAAGTTTTCTAGATGTTCTTTTAAAAAATGAATTTCTCTTTTTTAATATGCCATGTCTTTCAAAGTCACAGCAGTGACCGAGGTGCCATGACAGACACAGCTTGTTTATCATTACCATGGAAAAATACAATATTTCATCAAAGTCTGCTTTACAAGCAACTAGGACCTGGTGCTTACAGGGATAGTTGTAGTAGCTGAAATGGGGTTGTTCGAGGCCCTTGACACCAGTAAATCTAATTGCTGGTAAAGTACCTGGCCAGCTCCTGTCCCTGCTGGTAATACATAACAGTCAATGGTGCCACTGAAAGCCTCGTAATTAACCCACTTTAAGGGTAAAAATTCACAAAACACCAAGATGTCTGAATTAGACGCTTAGATCTTATTTTACTTGACAAAGCTCCTGTGTTTGGAACTCTTGAGACATAACATGTACGGGTTACGTATCCTTCTGCCAGCACTGTGCTGCTTTCCGCTCATCAGCTGTTCAGGTCAGAGTGCTGCAGTGGGGTCAGTTATCAGTCTTAAGAGCACAAACTGGCATAAATGTAGCTCTCATAGATATTTATATGGGTTTCTCCTGTATTTATCCCATATGTAAAAACAGGCAGAACAAATGGCCACATTAGCCATTTCCATACTGCGACATGTGCCTTAGCCTTAGCCTATGGCTTGTTGTCTTAAATATGGACATCAGAATTCCACCGTCAGGGACAACAGAACATTGTGCTCAGATAAGAAAAGTCCTGGAGAAGCGATGTTACTCAGTCCACTGTGACAGCAATGGGCCTCCATGAACTCACAGTTCATGCATCTGCACAACAAGGTAACTCAGCTCATTCTGCTCCTTAATTCCTCTTTTTACACGTGACTCTATCTGCATACATTCTTCCTCCGTGTACTCCAGCTCACAAAGACATCTTCTGGTACCCATAAACGGCATGTCATCATCACTGGAGTCAAAATGACTTATTTTCAAGTCAAGCGATTTGACTCATTGAGTCAGTTTTAGTAAAGTTAGTGTTTGTCATTCTTTCAGGAGAAATAAACAGCATTTTGCTGTTGGAAGGATGCATACTCCCATGTTGCATCACACAAAAGTTCTAAAGGGGCTTCCCAGGGGCTTTGTTGAGGAAAAGTCAAACGCTTGGAATCTTACTGTAGCATCTAGTCATGCTAAAGTAGCTATTTTTGTAATTTCACCCTAAAAGTGGGTTGAATATGAGGCTTTCGGTGGCACCACTCACTGCTTTGTACTGGCTGTTTTCCCTCAGGGGCAGAGCTGGCCACTTACTTAATTGGCAATTACAGTCACTAGTGCCATCAGCCTTGAGCAACCTCACTTAAAAAAAAGATTATCCCTCTAACATGTTGTTCTGTTTTTGTAACTCATTCATGTTTTGTGCCGTTTCCTTGATATGTACCACCATTATTCTCAGGCAGATGTCTGCTCTGTAGCCAGAATCCCCTTTGAACGTGCTACTCCGACCCTTACCCAAAAAATGGAAAGGCTGAACAGCTGACCCCTGTCACCTTGAAAGTCTGCACTAGGGGTGTGTATAAGCATGGCTCTATAGATGATAATACAATAAATCATGCTAGATTGCAAAACTACAAGCAGTTTTTTTGTTCTTAATTTAAGAACCTCACTTTTCAGAATGCTGAAAATTCTACATGGTTTATGTTTCAGACATGTGTTGAATCTTCATTAATATTTCTCTTATCTATCAATGTAGTATCTGAAGGTGGGTAAATGCTTTAAAAATGATGGGTTTTGTATACTATTGCTTTATAGTGTATAGATATTATGCTAAGTAGGATGAGAATTTCTGGTCACAAGAATCTGTCTTCAAGGGGGGAGGATGTTATATAATTGAGGTCTGGAGAAAAAAAGTGGTTGACACTTGCTGACAGGACCTTGGATGTGATGGAGAGACCCCATCGTTCCTCTTCTCCATCTTGTCACGCAATCCTCTCATCATTGCGGGGTTACATGAGGACCAGAGTGGAGCTTTGTGGATGAGCGATGGCTGCTGTGCCATTCCTCCCCTCCTCCGGTCGTGTTGATTGATTCCCCTGACAGGGCCTCACCCCCCACCCCCTCCAGAAGCAGATAGAGACCATGATGAGAGAGAGAAAAGTTGCTCAAAGAACTTGAGACAAAACTTGTTTTGTATATATTTTTCGTTTAGGACCCGGAAAGACATTTGAAGAAAACATTCACCCACTTTGTGACAAATGTTGAGTAAAATACTTGATTGTATTGGTTTAAAATAGGACTAAAACATGCCTAATAATGTACTTTAGCAAATCTATTTTAGAAAGGTCATATTTTGCCTGAACTTAGGATTATGTGTTTGATTCTGATGACGAAAAGAGTATGTTCATGATCGCTAATGTTCAAAATCCTTCACAGTTTCACATACTGAGTACCCCTGATCCACCCCCATGCCTACTCTGTCTGATGCTCTATTAAGCTGTGTTCACACCAAACGTGAATTTCAGTTTGTTGCATGATAAGAATTAAAGTGAATGGTATGATGTGAAATTTATAGCATTTAGGGGTGAATTGCACCCTCATGTCTTGATCACAGTGTGTTTTAATGAGTCACTTACAGGTTTAGAGTTTGGAGAGAAAACTTCAGAGTAAAAGATCCCCAATGACACCTGATATGGATTTTATTTACTGAAACATCATTTTTTCACTTTTTTTTTAAACCATCTCCTTTTCAGGTGAGAGTAAGTTTTTTTCAGTGTTTAGACTCCATCCAGACTATAATAATCCATTTTTCCATCACTAGAATATAACTCTTCTTAATTTCATGTGTATCCTTTGTGTAGTGTCAGTACTCTGCGTTGTGCTTAACCCCTTAAAGCCTGTTATATCATGTTTGATACATACTTTTAGGATACCTCTATCTAATCTTGATCATTATGATCAACAAATTACTAAAAAGAAACATCTGAATACAATCAGATAAATGATAAAAATGTCCTCAAGTGGATTATCAGTTGCCAAAAACACCGAATGTATCAAATGGGATACAAAAAATATATATGTTACATTTTTATGGAAATTTAGATTTTTTTGGATTTCAGTAGAAAGTGAAATAAACATTTCAGCTCCAAAAAATTAGAATTTTCCGTTATAATTTGTGTTTCCAGACATGGTTAACTTGCCCTGGCTCACTTCAAGCATAGCACACTCACTCATACACAAGGAGTGCATGCTGTATGACTTTCTAATACCGTGCTAATCAACCATGTTTGTAATTTGTTATGTAAAAATTCTAGGACAAGAGACGAACATTATTTCAGCACACTGAACATCAAACAAGAACTTTTTAGTTGCATGGTATGAATGGACATTTCATCATGATTTTAGTACAATCACTGTGAAGTCAGAGTGTATTATGTTCAGCTTTAGTTTTGCACTGAGTGACAGTTTTCAAAAAGATTTAGGAGGACAGGCTCTGTTAATCAAAGAGAGTAGAAATGGAAGCTGATTCCCATTAGTGATGGCTAATTAGCTCATTATGACAGCTGGAAGCTGTGATCAAGCTGTTTGTCTCCAGTTTGGAGTCCATAATTCTCAGGAGAAGCTCCGGCTCATGTTTCAGGTCATTGGACTCCATATTTTTCTGGGGTCTATTGAAAACATCACATTTTCAGGTCTGTTGGAAAGCAGGTATATAGACATGAATGGAATGACATCAATTAATGAGAACAAATGAAAAGATAACTACAATTACAAATATTACAGTCCCTGATATTACCTTTAGAGATCAACAAAATTAAGTACATGGTAGTTTCTTCAAACAGAACACAGTATGACCTTGACAATCATGAATGAATGACCTGCTGCTGTGGATGTACTCGACTCCATGTGCTCTATCCTGCAACAACCATCAACAGAAATGACATCATTTAGTATAAGTTCATACTTTTAGACCAGTTAAACCCAATTTATGGCAGTTCAACTAAATGCTCCTATACTGACCAACATCATTCCTAATCATCATAGATGTTATTGTTAATATTAGAATGACCTCTATCCATGGTTGTTATTGATTACACCTCCTTGATAAATACATTTACAAGTATATAGACATGAGGACTCGCTTGAAAACAAGATGCCACATCTCAAGGGGCTAACCTTGAATAAATCTCTGTTCAGCATAGACAAATGTAATGAGGACAGATTTATGATCTGGGCGTCCATGGGCTTGTCGCTATCATAAATTCTTATTTTAAGTCTCTTTGTCTCTGCCTGGATGGATTCAGATTGATCAAAAAGATTACAAGCTTTCTAAGAAAGTCTTATGGCTGTTTCCAAAAACAGTGGCTTTTTTGGCCACATATGAATGAGGAACAAAGGCTATATCCTAACCAATTTTGTAACAGAGAGAGCCCACACATGGGGACAGATAATGTCAGATTTATCAGTTTGTTCCTGTAGTGTACTGTTTGCAACAAAAAGAGGGACTAACCAACCGATTCACTTACCAAGCAGGCAGCACATGTGCTCTCATAGCGTGTGATCTAATGTAAACATGGTGGACAATGTCAAATGGCTAACTGCAACTAGCACTTAACATCCTTGGCGGTTGTGATATCCGTCCACCTCCTCTCTTTATCAATTTGTAGTATATAACAATTTTGACACAAGTCAACAAGTTGGACCTCCATTGTGACTTCTTTCTGACTATGTGCTTGGCCTTTACTCTCGTTGCCACTTCGGCATTTGCTTCCTGCTTAATCCAGCTTTCCCCCTGATTGGCTTTGCTCTGGTTCATGTTATAAACACGGAGGACTTGCTGGGTCGTCCTTGGTGCACTCCCCACAAATAATACGATTTCAAATAATCAAGCTTTTGCTTGATTCGAAAAAACAGGGATTGGAGCTGGAAGTCTGCCCAATTGTTGTGCTGTGTGTGCCCCACTTAAGAGGTCTCTCAGTGTGGAGGACTCATTCTGAAGGCTCCTTCTTGTCGGGAGAACTTTCATTTTCAGAAACTAACAAAAGTGCTCTGTCAGGTCTTTGAAATTCAAATCATATTTTCAGCTCTAAGTTTCACTGACAGCTTTAAAAGTTTTCATAAAAGGAGAAAAACAGACATGAACCAACACAAGCTGGGGGAGAACAAAAAGATAATTGATCTTCAGCCCAAAAATAGATGACAGGCTCCTTACCAAAAAGACATAAATAGATAATCAAAAAACTGCAGAACAAAAGCAAGTCTTAGTTTTGATATGTATAGGATCTGGGTATTTTTGTCGTAGTGCTGACATTTCAAACATACAGCTGTCTGCTGTCTGACTTTGTTCAGTTATAAAGTGAAGAAGTGAAAAGTGTGTACTTTTGTACAATGACATAAGAAATGTTCATTCCAACCTTCTTCTTTTATGTATTGTTCATTAAAAAAAGTTCCTCAAAATAAAACAGACTCATAAAAACACAAAGATTTTCATTCCTACAGCACGAATTACTCATTTTGGGAAAACAAAGTACTTAAAACTAATAATAAAGGCCCAGCATGTAACGTTCTTGACAGTTTAGTTAAAAAGAAAGCTTCATCACATAATGAAACAAGTGCATTACTGTGTTTGTGAGTTTTTCACACTACAAGACCAGGTCATGCTTTGTACAAAAACTAGACTGAGATGGACTAAATCTTGTTCATAGACAGATTTAGACAGCAGCAGGTGGACATAACAGTCTGACCAAGGCAGCAATGAAATCATATTCCCCCTGACTAGTTTTAAGTGCGATGATAGAAATCATGAATCTATGATGCCACTGTATGTGTGTTTGTATAGTGAGCCAACAAATACATCACAGTGGCACTTGCTGAATCAGCATAAACACACACACAAACACTCTCACCTAAACTCACACAGTCTCTCCACAAATGGAGACTTTTGCTTGAAAAAGGCTTTTAGTGCCACATATCTGGATATGAGCCAGACAGCCTAATGTACCCCATCAGGGACAAATGTGGCTCTTTAAAGTAGTCCACTGCAGCGCCACAGCTGTTTTAGTGGGTCACATAAAACAGAAAGGCTTGTGAGCACCTGTAAGGATTGGGTGAACGACCCCGAAAGAAAATTCATGACCACTTTGTGAGCAATTCTTCAGGAGATAAAATGAAATTTAAGGCCTTTGCACACCAATGGCAATGTGAATAAACAGAATGAAATAGTAAATATTTCAGCAATGACTTCTGACGTGCTGTCCTATTCACTTTAGGAACAAACGTGATGTTGAGTCAAAATGGACTCAAAATCACGTAATAATAACTGCATCTTAAATATCTGACACAGGTTATCAAGAATGTTAGCTTTGTGTAGGCTGACACTGAAGTGGCATTACTGAACTGAATGGTCTGAAGAAGCAAGAGTACACACATCGTCGCCATGCAGCAGCTTTAACACTCTCCATTTGATATATTTCTGCCTTTTGCCAAGTAAAACAGGCTGCTGTGAGGCAAACACACAATAATGAGGTCTAAGTGGAAGGTTTTGACTGTGCAGGGGCACTGCTAAGTTTTTGGCCCATGAAAAGAGATCACACAGGGACCAATCTCTCAAAGCACTGCACATATTTGTTATGGCTGCAGACTGCTCATAAATATTATGGGCATATTTTCCTGTTTAAAAACAAAAATAAGCTTCAAACTTTGGAGAAAATACTCTAAAGATTATGCTGTAAATGAATTATGCAGCATAACTAGCTTTCTGGTATTTAAGCCATTTAAAGCCTTCAGCATGTTTTTATTCATCAATAACATTTGAAGTATAATAAGTCCTGATCAATCTCTGATCTTTTATCCTGTCAAAAATTTCACATTTTTGCAGATCATGCATTTGCCTTATCTATAACCTTTTATTCTCAAGATCCAATACTGTAATGTGCATCTCAGACATAGGTATATGTCTGGTGATGTAGAGTGAGCATACTGTGGAGGCTCTTTGGTTGTTTGTAATTGTAACTCTAACAGTATTTAGACGGTAAAATATGACCACTTTAAGCTTGAAACCCAAAGCTGTAATTCAGTGAAACAACTTCCCTTTTAAAGCTGTCCAAAACTGACAGAAAATATGATCAGAAGACATATTTTCACACTTTAATAATTAATGAATTCATTTATTCACTGTGACAAGCAGCTGCTGCCATCAGCACGTGCCTCACATGCTCTGCTTTTAGTACCAATACAGAGAACGACAAGAGACACTGCAGCTGCAGGCCTGGTGGTATAAATAGATGATTTCAAGTTGAAAATTCTAAGAGGGCTCCATTGAGACTGATCAATTATCAATGACCATCTCAAAACTTGACTGAGCATGATGTCAAAGTTCATGTTTGGGACTAAAGGAAGGATGAACTCGAACTATGAAAACACACAGCAGGCTGATAAAAAGAACAAAGAAGGATCAGGTAGTGATGGGCGTATAGATATTGAATATTAAAAAAGTTATGTCTCAATACAATCTTTATTTGTATTGTTCCATATTTGTCTCTGTTGAATATAAATTTATTAAAAGTAAGACCCTTGAGATGTGGCATGTCATTTTCAAGAGGGACCTCATGTCTGTATAGTTGTAAAGATAGTGGATATATAAATGATATGGATGTATAATCAATACCACAATGGATAGAGAGATCAATCTATATTTACATTAACATCTATAAGGATTATAAACTGGAGACCAATCATGTGACTGTGGAGACCAATCAGCTGTATCAAACAGCTGTACCTGTAATCACACACAGCAACTCAATACAGTGGCAAACTAATGTGAGGATGACAGAAAGAAAACACAACTTTATCAATCATTACTCAAAAAAATATCTAAAAGTCACGTTTTGAATAACGTAGAACTGATTATGTTTAGGTAAAAAAATATATTAATCAGTGCTATAAAGGCCTACATTACCATAGTTATTTCCTTTGTATCTTTATTTATAGAATAAAAAACATGGCACATCAAAATATCGTATGATACTTAAATATTTAATGCTGGAATATCTGCTAAATTGATTTTCTTTGGCAGACCTAAAACTAAACTCACTTTAATATCTGATGCTCTAGAGCAGGGATGGACAAATTTAGTGACTGAGGGTCGGATTAGTCCTGTTCTCATTCCTGAAGGGCGCAACTTAATTGCTCTCATTCACAATTGTAGTTACTTATAATTATACAAGAGGGACAATGAAGGTCTAACAAGGAAATATTATATCAAACTTTATATATTTTGGCTTAAATGCAAGTGGTAATACTTCATTAATTCATTTATTAATTCAGATCCAGATCCTTTTTAATGCAATCACAGTGCAATATTTACTGGTTATTTGAGTATATTTTCCCTTACAAATGTATTTTGTGATGCTAATAAAAACAATCATGGATCTGTTTTCTTAAAAATATTGATATTCTCTTGTTTTTTGTTCCTGGAAGATTTAGTGATGTTTCCTTGTGAATAGATTTGTTTTTCCATATTTCAAATTGACTGGCGGCCACTGTAAGGGAGTAGGAGGGCTGCATGTGGCCCCCTGGCCACCACTTGCCCATCCCTGGTCTGGAGTGTAGACTACATTTTTCCTTAATGTGCTTTTGGTCAATGAAAAACGTAAGAAAATAATCGTTAACATTTTGTGTGTATTGTAAGAGATGACTGGTATTGTATGGATTTGAAAAAGTCAGGGATCGCCCAACGCTATGTTCAGGGGGAGTGATTTTTATACACACTACATGTATCTTGGTGGAGCTGCTTCTCAACATGTGGTTTCTTGCTGTCAGTAATTTTTGAACATTTGACAAATTTCCAGGATCTCTAATAAGTCAGAAACCCAAAGTTACACTGGAAGATAACAATTCCTCTCTCAATTATTAACACAGAGAACATCAAGATATATTTGTAGAGTTTGATCAATTATTAAACCAACATCGTGCATTATTGACTTTGAAAGCTGGAACATTTGTAAAAACTTAGTTTTCTGTGTTTTTCTGACAGAAAAAAGAAAACTTGCAGTCATTAAATCTGAATTTCTTTGAGTGACTCTCTTGTCTACAGAGACTGGAGTAGGATCAATGGCCTTCATGTGAGTGAGTTTGTGTCTTCATGCTGTGAATGTTTCTCTGCAGCTTTTTCCCTGCTTTGCTAACAAGTCGCTCTAGGCCCATCCGACTCATCAAATGTCCTCAATCATCTTCATCATCAATATGCATGCGTGACTCTTGTGACCTTGAGAAGAAGGCAGAAAAAAAGCCAAAATAATTGAGGCACTCTCTTATTTTTGTCATGGGGTGTGTAGTTATTAAACAATTGGCTTTACTGATGGTTACGTAATAAATGAAAACATACAATTATGATCTAGAAGCTGATCGGACACGCTTTGCCATTTTGGGCTGAAAACTTAGTTTATGAATGAACAAATCTAATCCGAGCTCTGCTGCAGATAGTCAAACACCAGCTTTGAAAAATCCTGAAAAATCATTTTATTCATGCAGCATTTGCAGCAGAGAGAGATGCTTGACATGTTCGCTGAAGGGGGGCAAACTGCTGTGATATTTTTTTCTGATCAGCTTGTTCTGGTTAAATCCTGTGTAACTGATGACAGAGACTCGTTCTCACTGCAAATCAGTTTAAGAGATGACGGCTGGAGGAGGTTTCTGGAGAAAACGTCTCATCAGTCCTCCCTCTGTCAGGATGACCGGGGCATGAAGCTGTCATTCTTAGTTGCTCTGCTACTCGCTCGTCTCTGTTCACAGCTCAATCCAAATCCTCCGGTCCACTCTGATGCTTTTCTTTTCAGTCATAGGGATCCATTTTGTGCCGGTATCATTAGTTAGACACAAAGTCTGAAAAAAGATGAAACTAGTGATAGACAAGGCAGCTTTATTACCTCCAAATATAGATTCACTTCGTCATATATTACTGTAACCCCTTTACGAGTGAAAGACGTTCAATTTACCACTTAAATTAGACATAAGCCAATGTAGGTTTGTGGCTTGTTTTTACGTAAAACTTACACAATTACGCAAAATAAAGTGGTGCACGGATGATGTGTTTACGAGATATTTCAGTTTTTTTAAAGTAAGTCAGCAAAGTGCCTGAAATAAGGTGCATAGTGAATACACGCATGTGAGATTTTTTTAGGTTTAATGGAAAATAATAAAATGCAGCTGATGTCTGCTTTTGAGTTTTAATCTGCTGGTGAGTATTTATAGTGACAGTTGCTAACTAACTGCTAATCAGGACTACAAAAATGTTCGGAGATCCAACTGCAAGCATTTCTGATTGTTTTTTATTAATCAGTTATTCATACACTATTACCACAGCCATGAGGACTAATATGATCAGGTCACTCGAGTATGAGGAAACTCTCAAACAAGAGGTCCCAATAAGAGATACATTGGAGATATTGTAGTTGCTTCTAAGTTGAACCGCCATGTTGACTCAATCTCACTAAGGACCTACCAAGCCCTCTACCCTATTTTAAAAAATAAAGACGAAATGTGAATTAACTTTGTCCCTGACAGGTTCATTTTTTTCATCATTATAGTCTTTTCTCTACACTTTATTGAGGCTTTATACTTATGGTTTGATTTTTGTCTCCACCAAGAAGAATATATTTTCACCAGCGTGAGTCTGTCTGCCTGTCAGTGAGCAACAAAACTCAAAAAGGTCTCAAGAGATTCTGCTGAAATATTTTAGGAAAAGGTGGTCGTGGCACATTGAAGAAGTGATTAGATTTTGGTGGTAAACTGAGTACAAATGTGGATCCACAAGCTTTAAAAGGGATTTGGTAACACTGTAAGATAGAGCAGTTTTTCACATTTTCAATAATAACTCCAGAATTTCTCAACGGATTTTGTTGACATGTTCAAGGAATGTTGATCATGGCACAAACTCGTAAAATTCCAACATTTTTGTGTCTTTTTCTTTCACTGTTACGCTCAACACTTGACTTTATACTGAACATTTAAACCCTTTTCCCAATGTTCAATTTAGCTTCATTTCTAATATTTCAATGTTTTTCTCAACATTTTATTTTTTGTCATTTTTGCTCACTTTTCAGCATTTTAATAATTTTATTGACATTGTAAATCAACTCTTTTTAAAAAAAATTATTTTCTCTTTACTTTCTAGTTCAACTTTATTTCTGATAAGTGACTTTTATCCCTACTTTTCAAATTTATTCTAAAAATTTTGACTTTATCCTCAGCTTCTCTAAATTTAAAAATATATATTTTCCTTTAGTCTTGACATTATGACTTTTCCTCAACATTGTATTTTACTTATATCTTTAATATCTTTACTGTTTTCTTGACATTTTGCCACTTTTCTTTATATTTTGACTTTTGCTAGATAGTTTTGATGATTTTCTTAACATTTATTCAACATTTTTAAAAATGTATTTTTCTTGACATTGTGTTGACATTGAATGTAATTTTTTGTCATTTCATGTAAGTTTTACTTGAAACAGGTATTTCAGCGTATTTCTCAGTATGTTGACTGTTGAATGTTCCAACTCTTTTTCTGAGGTCATTGTGAATATTCTCCTGACCTTTGGGAAGTCACAACCTTGTCATTGCTTTTGTGGGGAGTCACATCCAAATGTTCGGGATTCAAGTCTGCATCCTCTGCAAGGCACGGTGCCCTCTGTAGCTTCCCCTGCTGATGCCTGGAGCCAGTCCTGATTGCTCTTTCATTGAAAAGTGTTCAGATGTGTTTTCAGAAGCTTGGCAGAGATTCAAGGCTGATGTTGACCCTGTTTCTTTGTTTTCTCTGTCCGGATGAAATCTTCAATAAAAAATAATTGTTCTTACAGATCTGGTGTCATTTACTGTTTTAGTCATCACATCATGACCCTTTTCACCTCATAACTCTGACTCACTGTTTTCTTTTTGTAGTGGAGCACTGACCCCTTCTGGACAAAGAACACATTAAGAGATAATGTACAAAACATTTACAGCAAGTTGCACCAGTTAAACTGATTTATGCAGCTCAAGCTGCCTGTTCTGGCTCTTTGATTGTCACTAGTTGAGAACAGTTTCATGTCTTTGCAGGATATATTTTAAGATTGTATTCCTCTGATATACATGCTGTGCTAAACATTGGGTTGACTGTATGCTGGGATGATTACAAGCTTTTTCCCACAGGGGGTGCTCTTCTTTTGCTTCTGGTTTTACTACAGTACACGGGGTCTCAGTTAAATGTATGCACATCATGATGCAGAGAAATGCCGGTGCTGCTTACAGCAGGAGAGGCAAATGCAAAGCAAATGTATTAGACCATAGAAATGGACTCTGATCAGCATAATCAGTGTTTTGTTTTTTCTAATTATTCTGCATACTGTCTGTTATATTAGGGAGCCACGGGATTGCTGCCTTTTATGTTCATGATTTAATTATGTATCTATTTAGTAGAGATTAACATGTCTGTGCAAAGATACCAAATAGGATTTTCTGGTTAGAACAATAACAACTTTTTCCATTTCTTACTCTGAACAGTTTTTGCATTATAATGATGCTAATAGGGCATCTTGGATAAAGCATACAGTAGAATTTCAATTTCCTCATTTTCTCATACCCCTTTCAGACTGGCCAAAAAACCCGTTTAAACCCGGTAACAATCAGCTCCTGTCAGCAGTTTGAAAGGGTCTAATCGGCATTTCGACCCGGGTCGACTGACCCTGCAAGCGACACGGTTTTTTATCGGCTCGCCTCCGATCGGCTTCAGTGGGAACGTCACACCCGGGTCAACCTGCTAATTTACGGATGACGTCGGCGTAGTGTGCCCATGGTATGATATCGCGCCCATCCCCTCCATCTGTAACTGACTCTTTGCCGTCTCGGCAACAAATTCCATCTGCCTTTGTATTATCAGCACTTAAATGTCGTTCAGTCTGCGCTGAGTTTGTACATTTTAAAGAGGGACAAAAGTACAAAGTACAGAAAACAGTGTTGACCACCGTGTCCACGGCGTCCATTCTCCTTTCCATTGTTTACGTGGTCGTGTTTCGTCGCAATGATGATGTCATCAACATGATGACATCAGCTTGACGCACCAGAGGAAAAAAAACAGCCACGCAGCTCGTCTGCTGTCGATTAGACCCGGGTCTGCTGGCAGTGGGAAGGGAGTCACTTGCCGATTGTTAGCGGGTTTACCCGGGTTGGAAAAACCCACGTTGACCCACTAATTTTAGTGTGAAAGCGCTATCATGCTTCACTCTTCCAGATATTGACTTGTAGAGGAACTAAAACCTCCCACACACCCCACTCAAAAAAATTGTCAGACAGCGACAGGTATGACAAAGCACAAGTATATTGTTTGTCACAGCTTGTCCTTTTTATGGAGTGGATGGTTGTATAAAATAAAAGTATATTTTACTGCAGAAGTACGTATTGGACATAACCCTAAACTAAAAAACAGTGTAAATTTAGACTTTTCCAGAAGGTACATCCTCTGCCTTTTTCTGTATCTGTATTAAAATAAAAAGGTTTGTTGAAAAGTTTTCGACATTTTTAAAATGAGGATCCTTCAGTTATGTTATGTAGATCTTCTGAAGACAGGTTTCACTTCTGTTGAAGCCTAAAGTTTTGTTATTTTGGTTTTAAGTCATTTATATAAAATAAATAAATCAATACTTTTACACTAACATCCCTTCCATAAACTAGATATATTGTAGTTATGAAAATAATGTGGTTGTGCTTTGCTATGCCTCGGGCAGTGATATCTCAGAACTGAAGCCTCTTTGGGTCTGTTTGTTCTTTCATTGTTTGGTACTACATGCAAGTTCATTGGTGACATAGAATTAAATGTTTGTATGGACTCTTAAACCTGCAGGTTAACCCATGTTCACTTTTGGACACCTCAAAACTCTTTTTGATGATTGTTTGTTGCCTTTTTTTTTTTCCTTGGCAGTCATTTTTCACATATAAGTACTATTACTCAGTTTCACAAATTGAATATTATTTTGTTATATTAGGTCAAGCCTCTCAGTATAACATAAAGAAGCACAATTTTCCACTCCTTTTCTCCCTTTAAACCCAATGACATCCATCCTAATCACGAATTTTTAATAATGCTATTCCACCCAATCACTTCACCAGCTGTAAATTTGTACATTGCATCATTTTTCATCATATTTACCATTTTCCCATTGAAGCAAAATACATGCATTGGTCATAATTACCAATGATAGAGACAGTGTTGAAGCTTCTGTCTATAATAATGAATAAGCGCCACTTAAATGGTGAAAGTAGATATAAATGTTTAAATGAATAACGGTTATTTTCAAGCTGTCATGTTTGATTTAATGTGCAATGTTGATCTTTTTTATGACAAAATCCGCAATGGTATATAAAATACTGACTGAGTAAATTCAAAGCTCATCCACTAGTTGCAGTAAAGTTGTGTTATTAAGGCATGGTCAAAAATTCTTAGGCACACCTAGACTGGTCTCGAGGCACACCAGTGTGCCCCACCACACCGTTTGGAGAGCACTGAGTTTTTTAAAATCTTGATTTCTTCTGCAGCTGCTTGGGGGTTACATTGATATGTTCAGAGATGTCACACTGGAATTATTCATTAAATGGCAGTTGAAAGTTAAAACAGGGATAATTGATTTAAATAAATGAAAAAGACTTCAAGAAGTTAAAAGATTAAAGTCACCTTTAATGGAAATTGCAATTGTGATAATAATTTACTGACTCTGACTTGTTCACAAAGTGGATACTGGTGTGTGTCTCATTTTGAATAAAATCTGCCACTGCACCGAAATGCATTCAAAAGACTCTGAAATAAAAAAAAATCCCACTGGCCCTTTTATTTTAATGAATAAATACATTTTCTTTAATTTCTTATTTAATGTACAGCCAGCGTTGTGTATTCAAAGTGGTGTAAAAGTTGTGAAAAAAAATATGATAGCTATGACTAAGACAGAAGTTAATTGAACAATTTACATCACTATTTAGAAAAAATATATATTATTTTGTAAAAACCTTTTGCTTTATTCTGACAGGTCCAGCTTTGGACACTTGGTGAAATGTGTCATGTGAAGTGAAATCAGACGCTGCCATAAATTAAAAATATACTGTAATTCAACATTATTGTTAATTGATGACTTATCTCAAACTGTCAAATTCAGAAACAAAATCCTACTGGCCCTTTTATTTTTAGAAATAGTGAAATGGAGCATTGATGCAAGCTGTGTTGATGCAGAAAAATGTATTAATATGGTAAGAAAACTGCACACACACAATGTCCAGATCTAACTCTGACTAATCTAACCTGGGCTACTGAACCATTGGAGCTCATTCAGAAAATATATATTTTTTAGTTCAGGAGCTCAAACAGGTTCTTCAGCCTTGGAAGTTCTCATAATGCTATGCTAATAGGATTAGAATTGCCACGGGCATGGCGCACCAGCAAGTCTTCAAATCTGTCTTCTGTTTTTAAGGAGAGTCATTTAAGGTACACTGAAGCTTCAAACCTCATTGCAATTCTGCAAAAGTGTCTCATGCCTCATTTCCACTTCCACACGTGGCTGGTGACCATAGATCCATGAATATTCAGATAATGTCTCCCAGTGTCGAACACAACAAGATGCATTTTCCTTCTTTCTTTCTTTTTTTTTTGTTAACAAATGGATAAAGCCTGTAGACAACCTTTATGGACATTGTAATTTGGCCTGTTTCTTGTTATTCAGCACAATATGACTTCTGAGGATTGACAGATGGGGAACAAGACTGATTTTTGCATGACAGCTAGATGTTGGTCTGCGAGGGGAGTAGCATATTATGTGAAAAATGAATCAAACTGTGTATCAAATACTATTGGACTTTATATCAGGCTGATAAACCCAAATGCATGTTATGTTAAACTGAAAAAAATGAACTGCACTTCACATGATTGCACAGGTGCACTCTTATTTGAGCAGAGGAGCATTACTTTGATTCATATTGCGATAAACCTGATCAAGTTTTTGTTCATAATTGAATAAAACAGCACGGTAGCTTGGATAGCAGACTGTCAGACAGTTTCTTTATAACACAATACAAAAGTTCAGTTTTTGAGGCATATTCCAAAAGAAAATATTGCAGAGGGGAGGAGTATTGTGGAGATTTACACAGACATAAACAGACTTCCAGTTGACTTGCATCCATAAACATACACAAGTGGGACTGAGGCATAATAATGACAGTGGAGTTTTGTCTGGACATCTATCCATTTATTCCTTTATGCTTATCCATGGCTGGGAGGTAGCAGGCCAGGCAACTCAACCCAGACTTCCTTCTCACCTGCAACATTTTTCAATCCCTCCTGAGAGAAAAAAAGAAGTTGTTATATCCCTATACAGCTTCAATCATAACAATAAGACTTATTCCAGCAGTTAAAGAGCCAATTTCCATGAGAGCAGACTCAGAGATTGTAAAGACATATGGTGACAGTGAAGTGTGGTTTTTGCTCAACTGCAGGGGACAGAGCAGTGGGGTCACAAGTGTTTTCAGGTAATTACCCTCCACCTCTCCTCAGAAGCATGCTGAACCTGACACACACACACACACTGAGAGCAGAGCAGTGTGTGAACTATCAGCTGAAGAAGCATCATTTGAGCTGACTTTTGGGAAAGTGGACTGAACGAAATGGCTCAGAAACCGAGCTTGAAAGAAGGGGCATTATTTGTATTGTTTAGTGATGAGTGTGTCAAAAGACTAAAGTGCCAAAAGACGACTTCCTGAGGTGTGTGTGTGTGATATTGTGCTCATACTGAACCCAGTCAAACGGTTTCATGCTACTATCACTCAAAACATGACCATCTCATGTAACCTTGATACATACTATCCAGCTGAAAATCGGAAATTCTGGTCAGACATAGCACAAGTAAAATATTAAACAACACTATCTCAAATATAAATTAGCATCATGTTCTCATGTTCTAATGTTGTGCCTGTTTTTTTCTCACTTTGTAGATTTAAAAGGTGGCACATAAAGAAAACAAGAAATATAAATTTAAAGCCTTGCAACAACAAAAATCCTCTAAATTCCAAATAAAATTGGTGCAAATTTTTTGAAAAACTTACATTTATTCCATCATTAGAAAAATAGACAGACATAAAAAGCCAGCATAAAACATGAAAGGCCTTGATAGCTCTGATTTATAAATCTCCTAGTTGCTTTCAGACATTTCTCATCTCTAATGTGTGGGCTCGGCAAGGTCCCATTTGATACATTTGATTGGTCCCCAGAAACTCATGACACACACTGAAATGTGTGGCAAGTTATGAAGTGCAAAATACAACGACGAAGACCTGGTACTGTTGAACAACTAAAGTCATATATCAAGCAAGAATGGGAAAGAATTTTACCAACAAAGCTTCAACAATTAGTGTCATCAGTTCCCAAAAACTTGTGAGTGTTGTTAAAAGGAAAGGAGATATAACTTAGTTGTAAACGTTGCTCCTGTCCCAGCTTTAAATATTTTGTCTTTTAGTGCATTCAATGGATTATGAGTCAAAAGGAATTTGCAAATGATTGTATTCAGTTTTTATTTACATTTTACTAATTGTCCCAACTTCACTGGACCTGGGGCGAGTAAGTATGCTACCAAATATCTTGATCAGTCAAGTAAATAAGTTTTGAATAGCTATTAGACCTAAAAAAAAAACAAAGTCGCTACCACAGAGCGACCAGAAAATGTCGTTAAAGTGCCAACTTGCTGTTTGCAGTAATGTTTGTGCCCATCGCTGATTGGTTCTTAACTCTTTCTTCTATCGCCAATCTAACACCCTTTAAGATGCAAAAGGGTGAAATTTGTGCTTTGTTTATACCTATGCCTATAATGTGCTCTAAATGAGGAACTATAGCTTCCATCCATACGAGTTAATGTCCACTTAGATGCAGATGTTTACAGTCATTTTATTGCGGTGACTTTTTTTAGAGTTATCAGAGAATTTGGGTTGTATCATTCAGAGCTCTGCAGTTCATTTTATGATTTCCAGCTTCATATCTTTAGGTGGTACTGCTGGATATTTTTCCTTACTAGGTTTTCAGCATGAACTCGCCTGAATCAGTCAAAACCTCACCTGGAACAGACCTTGTGCAGTTCACTTCGGTGTGACGCAAATGTAAACCACCAACTGAAGGGACTGATCACAACCATTGAGATGGTGGTTTTTGTTCCATAGCCACCTGCCGTGATTATGTCTTTTATTGACTTTCAGAGGTTATTTTTTGCTGCACAATAGCTCAGAATTGCCTGCATAAAGTAAGCTGCAGGCTTGAAAAGCAGCTCCTCATCGATTATCACAGCTGTGTTTCGCTGGTCTCTACGATGGAGCAGTCTTTGTGACAATGAATCTGTGACTGAATCTCAGTAATATCAAGACAGTCCTATTAGAGGATAGGTCTGTTTCTTTATAGGATTTGCTCTGTACAGATAACAGTTTTCCTCCTTACATAAACAAAGCAGTAAGATTCTTCATCTTATCTTATAGTGAACAATTTTTCAATTCACTATTTTTTTCCGTTTGTGTCAAGAGCTGCAGGCCAACATACCTTTTTAGAATTCATTATTTCTTATTATCAAAAACAACCAACAAAACAAACAAACAAACAAAAAAGATATACATATATAATCCCCCCAGTGAGTTCTGGTTCTGCCCCAGCAAAACCTCCACAGGAAGGTGACAAAGGAGCATCCCAATTAGATCCCTGAACCACCTCAGCTGGCTCCTTTCCTGTGCGAAGGAGCAGCGGCTCTACTTTGAGTTCCCTCAGGATGTCTGAGTTTCTCACGCCATCAGGCAGATGGCCAGCCATCTCAGGCAGAGCCCAGCTTCTCTCCTGGGGAACCTCATTTCAACTGAATCTCATTCTTTCGGTCATTACCCAGAGCTCATGACCATAGGTGAGGGTGAGAATAGAGATTGACTAGGAAATCGAAAGCTTTGCCCTCTGGTGTAGCTCACTCTGAACCACAACAGTTTGGCACAAATTCTGCAGCACTGCAGATGCTGCACTGATCCATTCAAAAAATAAATACACAAGATAAGTGTTTACTTTTGTGTTTTTATTCAGTTTTAGTTTAATAATAGGCTCTTTCTCTTTTTAGGATCTCAAGTTACTATTTATTTCAAATCTAGATTTGCTCATTTATTTGTGGAGCTTTTTTTGAGCTCAAACCCTGATTGTTTTCTCAAAAGTCCTGTTATTGATAACATCATAACTCTGTGCCTCCATCAGCCAGACAGTCCTACCTTGATTATGCAATCTCTTATGCAAAGACCTGAACATTTAGTAGTGTTGCCAAGAAGACAAAGTTCAATTTAATTGTTTATGTAAATAACTAAAACAAGGACAAAAATTATTGAACGTGCTGTAATCTCTCTTGGAATGATGTGGACATTAGGAGGACATTAGATATTTAAAATAAAAATGTTGGTTAGTGTAACCATCATTTAATTGCCCGTTCTGAACATTATATATCCATTTATTTAAATGCACTTGTTACATATTGAGATACTTAAACATCATCAACCATTTTTAACAATGTGAAACATTAGGTTTGATTATGTTACCAGAGTGGACTTACACAGCTGTTTGCTACATCCAAATGAAGATGGATGAATAAACACACAGTGGAGCATCAGCTCAGCTTGAACTGGATCTCACATTTCCTCACTGTATTTACACACATTGATTAACAGATGTGGAAATGTAGGAAAGTGTGCTGTGGTCGGAAGAGATTTGGAAATGGCGTCCATGATTTCCAAAAATCATGAAGAACTTAAACGAATACATACTATCTATCTATCTATCTATCTATCTATCTATCTCTTTAATGAGCAGTTGGACATTTTAAGCCAAGTTTTGCAGAAATTTGGTCTTAAAACAAGGTTTCCAACAATTGAAATCTATTCCAGTGCTGCACAACATTCTGTTTAAAGTACAGGATAACCTACATAGTCACAGGAACATAAATATCGTCGCTGTCAGGCACAAACCTCCTATGTCCATCTTTTACGATTTTCATTTTTTTTCATGAAACCGTAATACAGTCACCTCTCATGTTGGTGAGTGGGTTTTACAAACTTTTAAACAAATTAAAGTACAAAAAATTATTTGTAATCAGGACGATGCAATGTCCATTCATTCAGTGGTAGAGCTTTTTTTTATTATCTGAAATGTAACAGTTTTGGAGATAGGTGGTTTGTGCCTGACAGCGATGATATCTAAAAAACTTGGTTGTTTAATGGCATGTAACCCTGTTCAGACAGGGTTACATGCTTGATTTGCCATTCTGTAAGGAAATTATACTAGGAAACCATTCAAATGACCATAATCTCCAGAGTCTGTCCACTTCTTCCTTGGATACAGGTGGACATGTGGTCAAACTTAACCTCCATTGTCCAGCTCAGGCGTCACCTTACAGAAGAAAATTAGCCTTTATGACACTTAAAACAGACTTGAATTTGAAATCTTACCTAAGCAGTCAGAATATTCATCTTGGTTTGTACTGTACCCTTTAACAGACAACTGAATGTAACTATCCTAAAGTAATTTACAAATGAAACTGCAGTCAGTCTACCAGCCTGAGTGTGGAGTCAACTTGATATAAATGCCAGAACATGCTGAAAGTGCTTAAACCTCACTTAGTGTTACTTGATGTACTCTCATGCGTGGAAGTCCACTAATGATTAACTAACAATAAACAGCCACCTGCATCCTGAGTCACAGAGCACTGGCATGCAAAGGAGGGATCGTTACCCAGTAGCCATGCCAACCAGTTATACATCCCAGTATGTGCCCTTTCTAAGGAAACAATCTCCATGTGACCCATAATGATGTCAATGTATGTGCCTCAAATCCTTTACTGCACATAGACTGTATAGATAAAAAAAAAAAAACATTTTAAAATGTGCAAAACAGTGGACACTAAAAGTGAGATTAAGTTAAAATCAGCATTAAATGAATGATGGATGGTATTTTCACAGGCTCCACACAAGTACTCAGACCTGTGCACGTTACATGGCTGTGTCAGCACATGGATCCACTGAAAGCATACTGATGCAGAAGAACATTCTCATTCATTAACTGCTTAAAGGATGCTGGGACCAAGCAACCTACTTTTAGGTTTTTTTCTTTGGTTTTGTTATTACCACTATTTAGGAAAAAAAGTTCATTTTCACTGCAGTTTCACGCTGGATGCATGTGCCGGCCTCAATTTGCGAAGCTACAACTTTCTTACCGGGTGCGTTGGTGCTCTTGTTTTGGCAGTGTCTTCCTGCTGCCACAACCCTTTCTCTCCATTCATTTCACCACAATAAAGACCTAAAATAGAAAGTTTAGCAAGAACCACAATAAATCTCCCAAATGGTTTATCATTTGAAAGATTGATCTGAGAAAAACTGAAAATAAAGTAATTCTGTAAGAACAAGGGAAGTTTCTCCAAAAGGGCTAACTGAGCTTTAACTTTGAAAGGCTCAAACAGGAAGTGTAACTGAAGTGTTACTGTCTTGTTGTGACATGTATTTACCATGGTGGATATGCATGTCTGTTGTAACAAGGTTAATATGACTCTGCATTTTTTCATTTTCTTGTCAATTTTGGCCTGATACAACACGTCACTCTGCTGTTAATCTCTTTTCACTGGCTAAAATTTGCAACTCAAATCACATGCAACTCAAAGATCTACTTTTGTCCTACAAAACAGTACCAAGAATAGTCTGGCACCCTGGATCCCCTCATCCAGGTCTACACTCCCTCTCACCTGCTAAGCTCTCCCAGTGAAAGACACCCAGTGCTCCCATCTCAGCATAACTTATACCACTAGCGAGGGTCTTCTACTCTGTTGTTCTAAAGTGGTGAAGTAAAGAGTCCCTATCTACTTTTAAGAGAAAGTTGAAGACTCAGCAGTTAAGGGAACAATTATGCATTTAGTTTGACTTATCTCCTCTTTGAGAGGACAGTGACATGGACCCACTCTATTTAATGCTGATTTCACTGCTGATTATAAGCTCTGTAGCAAACCAAAAATTATGAAACATATGTGTTTTATTCCTTGTGATAATCTTGATTAATTAACCTATTTTTCACATTTTAAGCCTAAATGTAATCAGCAAGAGTGAAAAGCAATTTTTAAACTATATTGAATTTCAACATGGTGGTTTGAATTAGAAGCACTTACAATATTTCCATTGAATAACATCACAGTGTAACCTTTTGTTTGAGAGTTTTGGACTCATGTCTACACCTCTCTATTCATCGTTAAAGTGAAAAACTGTAACTTTAATTGCTCAGGTAATTTTACATGATGTCAGACACCATTTACACAGATTCACCATCTTTATTTAATTTGTGCTACCAAAATGTCTTTTTGAAAACAGCCAATGCAGATGAATTATTAATTTAAGGCCTTTTTTAGAATTCAGTTTTTTTAAACACTGACTGGGAGGCTTATCCAAATATATATATATTAGAGACCATCAGGAACCACTGCAGTAGCGTGTAAATCTTCTGGTAAGGAAGCAACTTCTGTCTCTCACCTGCCGACTTTTCCTGGTCCAGTTCTCGTGTAAAGAGTGAGCTCTCAGATATATTGGGGAATAAAACTAAAGTTAATGCACAAACATGACTCTAGTTTGGAACTCATCATAACCGGTCTATTGATATGCTGCACCACACTTCTGGTTCTCACTGGGTCTTCAACACTCAAGATTTGTTCACTGTCCCATCTATGTATTGATCTTTCATTCTCTCTCGAGGTCTGCCAAGACCACCATCAATATTACCTCACTCTGCTAGCTCATGTTTGACTGCTGGCAAGTAAATTGGTCTCTTCAAATGGTATGATGGATGGAGCTCATTACTAATACATGTAGATTAATTTAGAGAGTGTACCACATTATAATTACAAATGTGTATGTTCTTCTAACTGAAGACCGTGCCACAAGAGAAAGTTCTCTAATGAAAATCCCAAAGAGGATTCAGTCTGGAATGAGGGGGCAAGGTTGAAGCTGTTTTCTATCAACAGCTCCTGTGGCTCTCAGTTTGCCTGCAGTCGATGTAGCCAACAGTTTCCCAGCCAGTTTACCTATTCAGCTGTCCCCTGCTGCGATCCCACTATTGCTTACTATACTTGTGACAAGTGAAGCCAGTATGTTGCTGTTTGCTGTTTTTGAAAGGGATGTGTATGATTTTACGGTGACAGGGGCTCCAATACATAAAAAGGGTCCTTTTCAAATGAAATAAATGTAAATCTGACTTTTTTTGAAACTGACAAACAATAATTTTAATATTTGTATTGAAAAGGAAATTCTAGACCATGGGATTCCCAAACCTTTCAGTCTGGGACCCCTGAAAACACAGCTCCAGAGACTGAAGACCCCCAATTCCCTTGAGTTGGTCAAAGTTGAAAGTTGTAAAAAATCTGAAACATCCATGCACATATCTTCAGACTATAGGACTGTGTTTACATTTTATTATGCAACATTAGGTAGGATAAACCATTGAATTCAATGAAAAATTGTCTTGGTGACCCCCTCTCCAGTTGTCTCACAACCCACTGGGAGTTACAAATTTGTCAAGAGTATTAACAAAAAGGCACTGCAACAAAGGTCTGTCATTATTCCACCTTGAGACATCCTTATTAGCTCTGCTAGATGGTATTCGAGTCAGTCAGTGAAATACCAGAAAGGCTGTAATGCAGCTCATTTCACATTATCACAAAGGAAGGCACACCAACACACATGGCTACCCTTTTCGCTTCAACCTGCATTCGTCCGCCTTGACCACCGCACCTCTAAAGATGAAACCAGTTGGCTTTTGGCTCGTTCACTATGTATTATGGCTCTACAATGGCAGCATGACTGGGGATATAGATTACTCCACTATTCTATTTCGCTAAATATCATCCATATAAACACTGTATACACACCAGTGCTTATTATTTACTTTCTGTCATGCCCCCCTTTAAAATCAACATCTTTACATGCCTCTGCCCCGCTCCTACCATGTGGATGGATGTCCAGACAAGCCGAGCCCCCTCAGGGATGTGGCTATGCCCCCTTGGGAGTTATGCCCTACTATTTGAAAGAACACTGATGTGTATGCACTTCTGTTTATTCTGCATAAAATTAGGATCAGTAAATAACTGCCTATAAAAGCTTAATCAGCCTCGACTTTTTGCACATCCATTCTAAAAAGCCCATATAATACATTTTCAAGTTTCATATGCCCTTTAGTGTGTTTTACATGTCCTCTAGGCATGGCAGAGCACACAGACACAAAGTCAGCTGCCAAAGGACTTTTCATTCTCCCCCTCTTTACGGTGCTAGTACCCTCCCTGAAACAGTTCATTCAATTGCCCTCCAATTGACCTACCAGTGTGATGTCCTACTATTATTATGTCAGCAGTCAAAGCCCAAAATGCTTCTTCTTATTATCCATGTGAGCTTCTGTAAATCAGTCTGAGGGGGCTTTCTGACCTAACATGTTTAGTCTGAAGCAAACAAAATATAATTTGTCTTTTGGAAAGTTTGGTTTATTTGAGGTGGTGAGAAAGCTCACACGAACTCAGGTGCAGATCAAGGAACTGAACTCTGGTCTGGCTGAAAATGGGCATCTCAGTTTGCTTCTCAGCGGACTGCAGTTCGATTGCCAGCTGGTGGGTAAGCCAGTCACAACAAACAAGGGCCAAACAGGGCAGGCGAACCAAAAGCAGTGAATCGTGAGTTGAATCTGGCTGAATACAGAGCAGCTAACATTAGCATTGCCTGCACCACCAGTCTCCAGTCCTCTTAACACCTTAACATCCAAAAATCAGAATATAATTACACAACGCCACCTAAAACAGTCTAAATGCAGTTCTGTTTGTATTTTAACCACTGTAGCCATTCTTCTTCGGTTTCTAAAATACTCAGACCAGCCAGCAAGCTTGGCCAGCACAAACAACCATGCCACATTCATTCTAGTCCCACTGCGCAATGTGATGTCGGAGTGACGTCATAGCTATGTCATTTTTGGATGTCCAATTTTGGTCCACTGGGGATTGTTTTGTAACCCCAGGTGATGTCTATTTTCGACTTCTACTGAGTATCCAATGTTGACGTCGGAGTGATGTCAAAGCTATGGCATATTTGGATGTCCGATTTCAGTCCCCTGAAGGGTTTGTTTTGTATCGCCAGGCGACATCATTTTTCAACGTCTTTCTTACGTCTAGCGTTGACATCCATCCCACTGCACGATTTGAAGTCGGATTGACATCTTTTCTTCCATATTTTGGACGTTTAATTGTAATGTCAGATTGACGTCTTTTCTACCATATGCTGGGCAATTAATTGTAAAGTCGGATTGAGGTCTTTTTCTGTCATGTTTTGGACGTATAATTGTAAAGTCGGATTGACGTCTTTTCTGTCATATTTTGGACGTTTTATTGTGATGTCGTATTGACATCTTTTCTATCATATTTTGGAAGTTTTTTTGTAACGTTGGTTTGGCGTCTTTTCTTGACGTCTACCGAACGTGACATTTATAGTCCGAATGTGGTCGTTTGTGGATGTCTATTAGACACTTTAAGACATCGTTTTTACAGCTGTTTCCAAAGGGTGGAGGACATGTTTCCTACCAGTTAATTTTCCAGAAGTTTGGATCAGCAGCAGGAATTGCATTACTCCTTTTATTTGTCTCGTTATCACCTGCTGCTGAGAAAATGATCCCGTTCCAGAAATGCCATTTGATTGTCTAACTGGAGATAAATATAATACAACTCCTGTTCCAACTTGTTACTGAGCCAAACTTACAGAAAATATCTGGTAAGAAACATGTCCTCCACCCTGTGGAAACATGGGACTACAGTTATACACATACAAATAGACCACAATTCAATACCCCCATTTCATTTTTTTTCCAATATAAACAAACATAATTATTTGCAATAAAGTATTCTTCAGTTGCTGGCAGGTAGTTGACCGGGCATCAAGAATTCTCCACCTCCATGTCTCTGTGGCGCATGTTTGAGGTGCTCAGACAGATTCACCCTGATGTACTCCTCCATGGCTGTGGAGTCAAATTTCATTATCCCTGCTGCAAACAAAAAGAGACAAATGATTTAGATGATGCAAACGTAATCATCAGTTGTCATCACATTCATAAGCAAAAATATGTTTCCTGTGCATCCACTACCAATACTGGATTAATTACAAAAACATCTCAGCAACTGTTAACTGAAATACCCACATGTTTAGCTGTATTGCTCATTGCACAAATTGTAAAGGTGAATAATCAGGCTTTCCAACGGTGTAAAATATAACACCAATTAGTATTATTAAAGGGGAGAAATAATTGACTGATGTAACATTTCCCAACTTTCTTTGTTGGATTTCAGCACATTTTGGGGTGTTGTATACACATTTAAGCTGTGATGCTCATTCCACGAATGCACAATCCTTTCACGTTGTACCTCGTTGTGAAGGTGACTCAGGCTTTCCAATGGTATAAAATACAACACCAACTGGTATTACTGAATAAGTAAACACAGGCGTTAATCCAGATTACTTTAGTTTTACTGTTTGTTTGACTGGGGTCTGTACACCAGCCGCCAAACTCTCACTTTCAGGGTGCAGAAGCCAAACAACTGCGCGCGACTGCCTTCGTCCTCTTCTTCTTCTTCTTCTTTTTTAATGGCTGTTGGCATCCGTCTCTTTGGTCCATTACCGCCACCTTTTGTTACAGAAATTTTTTGGCTCTGATTACTTCAACTGCAGCTCAAAAAAAGAAAGAAAAAAAAAGAAAAAAAAAACTGGCTTACTTGTAACGCTCATATGTCCCTACCTCATCATCTCCCTACATCCTGTGATAAATTTCCATTTCTATTAGATGCTGTAGCAGTGTCTTTCCCTGCACCCTGTCCCCCATATTTAACGCACCTGCATCTGAGGGACCGCTGCAGTTTTCTGCCGAGGAGCAGACACACATAGTTCCGGCTTTTTCAGGCCATGAGCAGCATTCCTGAGAGTAACTGACAAAGTGTGGTAATCAAACACGGTTTACCAGTAGTTAAAACAGAAAACGGTAATTCTAACCATCAGAAATGTTTACCGCGGTTTATCATTTTACCAGTAACTGTTACATGCCAAATACGTACACAACACAGAATACACTGGGCTGACCGAACTTACCTCCAATTTTGAGGAGCACTTTTTGTTTTTTATTCTTTGCAGGCTGGAACATGTCTCAAAAGGGATGCAGATAGAAAGGCTGCGCCAAAATGTGTGCTGCCTATTAGTAATGTGCGGATGGATACGGAAATGGCGATACCTCTGGTACAAGATCTTTATGTTTAAAATCAATTCTCAGATAAAAATATTGATACTTTTGATACTTCTGCAGTTTGAGGTAATGAATATTTTTAAGATGAACACAGTGGAAAGTAACTAAACTACGGAGACCTTGTCTAAAATACACTCGGTGGGAACTACTTTTCCTTCCGCCTGAGTAAGCGCAGCTGCACGTCAGTCACATGACTCAGTTTATAAAGCTCTGATTTAAAATGGAGCGGTAAGTCCCGCCCCTTCCGGTAGACCCCCACGTGACCTTTGGGATCGAAAAATATAAACAGTTCAATGGAAAGAAAGTAATTATTTATTATTTTTTCAACTGGGTCTGTCTGTGTGTTTGTTTTTTGGTTTGTTTGTTTGTTTATCTAATAGCAACACTACGCAAAAACTACTTGATGGATTTACATGAAAATTTTACCAGAGGTGTGGTTTGGTTCAAGGAAGAAGCCATTAAATTTTGGTGCTGATCCGCATATTTGTCTGGATGCAAAAAAATCCCCAAATTTTCCAAAAATCCCATAACTTAACATTTGGCCATATTTTGTCCCACCAACAGCACCATCTGATTGGTTAGCCTACATGCTCTGGTTCACACAGCACAGCGAACAACAACTGAGCTGCTTGGCGGAGGTCTGCCGATAAAGGGATTATTATTAAATTTCCTACGCATGTCAAAGACGTCCAAATGATGTCCAAAATATTACCTGGTCTTAATGTCAGAAGTTAAACATCAATATGACGTCCTAGATGGGTCATGGTTGGACGTCCAATAGATGTCCAGAATTGGCCATGGACTGAAGGACCCATTAATGTCACTTTTTATTTTTTATTTTTTATTTTGTTATATACTGTGTACAGCATCTTTGAATTCTTGTTAAGCGTCTATAAAAAAAAGGTATGATTAAATTTCCTGCACCTATCAAAGACGTCCAAATGACGTCCAAAAAATTACCTTGTTCAAAGGTCAAAATTTGAACATCAATATGACGTCCAAGTTGGGTCATGGTTGGATGTCTAAATAGTGGACCTAGTTGGACATTCAACAGATGTCCAGAATTGGTCATGGACCGACGGACCCATCATTTACATGATCTGCACATCTATCCATCCATCCATTTTCTATACCGACTATCCCTTTCGGGGTTGCGGGGGGCTGGAGCCTATCCCAGCTGTCATTGGGCGAGAGGCGGGGTACACCCTGGACCGGTCGCCAGTCGATTGCAGGGCTACATATAGAGAGACAGACAACCATTCATGCTCACACTCACACCTAAGGGCAATTTAGAGTGACCAATCAACCTAATGAGCATGTTTTTGGGTCTGTGGGAGGAAGCCGGAGTGCCCGGAGAGAACCCACGCATGCACGGGAAGAACATGCAAACTTCACACAGAAAGGCCCTGCCCAACCCGGGAATTAAACCGGGGACCTTCTTGCTGTGAGGCACGTGCACTACCTGCTGCGCCACCGTGCCGCTCTGCACATCTATCTGACGTCCAATGTTTAGTGGGGTCACTTAAATCACTTTTCTTTCCTGTTCTGATGCACAGTTTGAGCTTTTGAGCTTTAGCAATCGAGTTGCTGCCATGGGACTGGCTGGTAAGCTATTTGCATGAAACAGCTGTTGAATAGGGGTACCTTGTAAGGAGGGTGTGTGTATACAGTGGCTTATGAAAAAAACACACATTCTTTTTACCATATCTTATCAGTGTCTTATGGAAAATTTTAAGTTTCATGTCACCGAATCACCTTTAAAAAATCCATTTTAAAAGTTGCTTTTGATTTGTTGTTTGTTTTCACACATAGAAGTTGCATTTCTGTCCTTTTTGCCAACAATGATTGAGCTGTATTCTAAAAAAAACTATACATAGGAATTGTTAAAACAAAGAGCAGCATGTTCATTCAAAGAGAGCTTTCTTGTGTAAATATAGATCTATTAAGCTTCATCAAAAAAAATCCTGCAGGGCATGACAAACGTATCCACACAGTCTTCATCAGCAACACATACACTTCAAGAGCAGGAAAAATATGAATGAAAAAAAACTGATGTATGACTGACATCAGTGTCAAGCATGGAAGTACAACAAGATAACATCTTAGATGGTGTTTACACTCACAGAGCAACTCATATTTACATTTTAATTCTTCAGAGAAGGTGTGCAATTTCCATGCATTCGTAAAAAACAGAAACATGAGGAGGCATTATGTAAATTTGGAGCTCATGAAAAACAGATGAGCTATAACAAACTGTTTTCTTAAGACTCAACAATAATTTGTAGTTTGTACTCTGTATTTTTCCATCAGGGTTTTGTTTTATTGGATGTGGATAGATGCTGGGAAAGCTTTTTATTGATGTAAAAAGACAGAGAATATCTTGAAGGTTAAACAGTTCATAATTATATAGCTACATATAAGCGTGTTGAAAAAAAAATAAAAGCACATCATCCTTTTTCATATTTGCATTTATAGATGTCTCCAGGTTTAGAAGCTGGTGACTGTTTTCCATCACAGCACCTGACACATGAGACAGACATATACTTTACAGCAGGGGTCATTTACAGGGGTCATCATCATTTGTACAAGGGCCGGCTTTTTCTTGACAGATGTGATGGAGGACAGATTTTAGGATAATTTGAAACAAAAAATATTTATCATTCCAATTTCTAAATTCTAAGTTGTATGGTTCATATTTTTCTGAATTGCGTTGATTCTTAGCCTTTAAAAATGATATCAGTCCCTATCACCCATACTGCTGCCAGCCACGTGTGGGGATATTGAGCTATCTTGACTACCTCTATATGAGGCTGACGTGTCACATCACTGGGTTTGACTCAATTATACCTGTTCACCTGGCTAATTATTGGCTAATAATATCTGGCTGATTTATTTCTGGCAAACATATTAATATGAAGTCATTCCTGATAAAACTTTTTCGATTGCAGTTGTTTCGAGGGGTTTTGTGAACGCAACTCCAAACCATTTTCTGCTTTATTTTGTCTGCCTGGACATTTTTTGTAATAATGCATGAAAACCTCAACCCTGTCAAACACAATCAAGATACAGATTTTTATTTTCAGGACAACCTGGGCTGTCAGAATATTAATACTACATTAATGTCAGATGTATTTATTTAAAGTTGTTCGACCAAAGAGATAAAACAAAAATTCAAAATGGAATTTAAAACCTGCCTGTACATATCTGTAATTATCTAGCATAATGCAAGCATAATGAAATTTGACAAACTGTTTTAATCTTTAGATATTACACACAGGCTTTTTAGAGAATTTATTTGAAACTTTGTTAATGACATGAATTCAGTAACACACATTTGAGTTGTAAAGTCATGTTATTATTAAAGTAAGTGTGAGAGACAGAAAAGTAATAATTCCCTCCAACAATAAACACTGTATACTGTAAAAGACAGTGATTAAATCACAGCTGCATATTAATATGCCTTACATGCAAATGGAGAAAACAGGAAACTCAGTCTCCTACATTTTGGTATAGCTGAAATAATAATTCATGGTTGTACAAATTCCCAACCAGTGTTCCCCACCATGCCATTTGAATGCACTGATCTACACTATCAACAAGACTTATTCATCATGTATTCAAGGAATGAAATAGTCCCTGCTTTTTTAAATTGACCTGCAGAATTCAATTTATGTGAGTGGCTCAAACCAATGACAGTGACAGAGTAATTTCAGACATCAATAGCTTGGTGTCTCTCAAGAGAAGCCATAATAATTTTGAACACATGTCCTCTCAAAGGCACAATAAATTGCATTTTGACCACATGTATTTGAGGCATGTTTAGTATATCATAACTCATGTCTGTTTGATACAGTATAACTTGAATTAAGCGTCTACAGCCAAATGTTTTGGGTTTTTTGTTTCTTTTTTTGAAGTGTTAGTAAGGGGCACATTTGTTTAACTTACTATTAAATCATAGCCTGAACCTCAACAGGAAATCAAATTGTTTGGTGGAGATACCAGCCTTATGGTCTCATGAATATTCCATTAAAACGCTTCACTCCATAGTACTCTGAAGATTATAGTTCAGTTTGTAAGATTAGATGTTACTGTTTCTTGGTTGCATACTTGAGACTCACTGGAAAGGTCCTGTGAGTGATGGCACCCTGCGTCATATGGCGATTGCTGAATAGGTCCATGACACCTCCAAAGGGTTCAGCAGTGAAACCCAGCATCCCGTGTTCACTCCCAAGGTTCCACAGCTCACCTGCCAGTGGGTCTTCCCTTGGGCGGACCTTCGCTCTCAACCCTGGCAATTGTATTTCACCTGCAAGTTCAGGATCTTGTGCTCGTGGGCCTCCTTCACGGCAGCCTCCCAGAGCACTGTGAGCTCAATGATGTGCATGAGGCAACTTAAGAAATCTTGCTTAGGGCAACTAAGGGCCAGCACTGCGAAGGAGATTTTTTTTTTCTTCTTCAGTCTTCACACTGTCCTGGCTAAGACTTCTTTGATAGGTGTTTACTAGGACCTATAATACTTTTATTATGTATTTGATGGAAAACCACACAGAGAGGCATTCACAAGTTCTCACTCTGATTTAATGGTTTGGTAAAATGTCACCATTAGTAATGGTTGTACCTGTGATTACTAGCATTAGCTTTACCTTCCTCAGTGCTTCTGCTGGTTGCTTTGTTAAGTAGGGTGACCATACGTTTTTCTTTTGCCCTAACATGTCCTCTTTTTTGGTCGTAAAATTATGTCTGGGGGAATTTTTTTTAATTCCTTAAAATGTCCGGGATTTACTCAGCTTGTTCTACAGACGAAGCTTTCACCGGTGACAGAAAAAGACATGAATGATTCAAACTACCCTAACTCCTCGAGTATCCACGCTATCCAAATAAATCCAGTAGATTCTGAAAGCTGAGAAGCAGAGCTTTCCAGTAATATATGGTACATTACTGTAAAGGCTGGATTTTCTGAAGGGGAGGGCCAGGAAGTGCGCTGTGCCAGAGTGCAGCATGAGAGGAGATCTTTTGGGTGATAAAACTGTGTTTTTTAAGTATTATCTGTGTAAATGATGATATAATAAATGATGAAATATTGTAAACAATAGCATTAGTAGTGGGCTGACTGAGGCAGAGAGCAGAGAGAGGATTCAAAGACAAACATTTGAGTCATTTCTCTGTATTTTCTGTGTAAATAATGAAAACATATTGTAAATAATGACATTATTATCATTCTGGAATGTTGTCTTGCCTTATTTTCGTCTAGCTCATCTTTTTTGTCATTGTCTTTTTCATCATAGCTTGTTTTTTATGGATTTCATAAATAGTTTAATAATGTAATAATAATATAAATTATGATAAATAATAATGATCAATAACAAAACAAAAGTGTTGTAGATGCTCATTTAGAATTGTCTATAAAAGAAGAACCTGTTAAAAGTTCAAATCTTTTCTTTTCTTTTCTAGTAATTACAGACTGTAAGCATTTACAACTTAATAATGACAAATACTTGCTAGAATGTTTTATTTTTACCTGTAAAAAGGTGCATAATAATTTACTAAAAGGGCATTTTCTGACACATTTATTGACAAAAAAGACCAGGCGACCCATCTAAATTCATAGTAGTAAAAGGGTTAATATTTTTAATAAAGCGCTGCACTAGACCACTGGCATTATTCAAATGTACCTACCTGTCAAGATATTGAGCGTGCATGCTGCATGCGTCATGACGCAACACATACTGCTGAGGGTCCTCTTTTTGGGTTTTCAGAATATGGTCACCCTATGTTAAGGATATGCTTCATGACATGATTAGCAGGTATACTGACATTAATTGATTTGTTAGAACACTACACAGCACAGCAGGAGATAGCCGTTGCTGGAATACTGCAGTAAACTTCTGGAACAACATTTTTTAACTAGCATGGACTTCAGGTAGTATCTTTAACTATCCGAGCAGGGGTGGACAGAAATGTGACGTCACATGCAAAATGTACTTTATAATACATGTACAGGAGAGGAATAACTGTAATATATGATAAGAATATTAAATAATGTAAAGGATTTTTTTTTCTTTTCCCCTTTGCAAGCATAACAGTAACACTACAGGTACCCTAATCATTCCTGTTTACAGAAAAATAAGATTAATGTTGCACTTTCTTGTTCTTGTTGTCATCTGCTGATTTGTCTTGCTAGATGCATCCACTCAGCCTTCCCTCTGTGACTGTGCAGCAGCTGATGGATGCTTCAGCGGTAGCTCCTGCTCTTTCTATAAGCGTTAAAGGTCAGAGTTGAATCACAGCCACCTGCTAGACAGCTTGCGATGAGAATTAGAGCCCTTTTTGTTGGAAGATTTGCATTGGACTTGTTTGTGCAACTTAAAGAAGGCACTTTCAAACCATCTATAATCAGATCTTTTACAGGGGAGCTAAAGAAGGGTCGTTTTAAAGCTTTACCTTTTCAGCTCTGCAATAATCATATGGTCAGGTCCTACTCATGTTTCACATCTAACCTAAATCACAGCATGTGGTAGTAAAGGGGACATTTGTGCAATGCAGAGACCAAATGGAGCAATTTTAGAGACAGGAAATTTAATATATCACAACAATAATGATAATCATACTGATTGATGCTATCTGGTAGTTTTTACATGTTGATATATTTTAAGCAGGAGGAAACTCACAAGTGACAAAATAGAGAAAAAGGTTTCTTGAATTTCAGCACAGTCAAAATTTATTCATAAAGCATGAGCCAGGAGTTCACTTATGTATGTACATCAAAAAAACATTAAAAACACAATAAAACACATACAAGAACAACAGGACAGTTAAGCAGATTGAAAGGAAGAGGTAAAAGTAAAATGCCAACCCTAAGGCAGAGTCAAGCACCAGGAAATAAAAAATGTATTATAAGATTTTATTTAAAAACAGGCTCTGTAGAGGACAGCTGAACATGCAGAGGCAGAGCTTTGCAGAGCGGAGGAGCTGCTACTGAAAACATTGGTTCACCCCTGAGCCTCAACTTTGACCTTGGGGACAGAAAGATCAGATCTGTGGATCTTTAAATACAAGTTTTTTAAAGGTTAGAAAAGTTAGATGGAGCCTGCCTGTTTGGTGATTTACACTGGTCTGGGCGAGAGTTCTGCTCGAGTGTAAAAAAAAAAAATCCATATTTGGCGTGACTACCTTTTGCCTCCAAACCAGTTCTACCAAACAGGTGCTGATGATCATCCTTTTCATTTGTTTGCTTAACAAATGAAAATGAAACAGAAACAGCTATGAAAGCTTAAGTCAGGTGAGGAAACAGCCAACCTCTGCCACCAAGGTGTGGTTGAGGAAGATAATCTCATGTCAAACTTCATGGCAAGGCTGAGCACAGCAACAAGACACAAGATGGTTAAAGTAGATCAGCGAGGTCTCTCCCAGACAAAGATTTCTAAGATGTGCTTTTAAAGCTCTTTGGAAGAAGCAGAGATAAACTGTAGCGTTGAGGACTGTAGTTGCAGTGGTCAGCAAAGGAAACTTAAGCTGTGTTGCCACCAAGCAGTCGTTTAGTTTGGCTCGATTCGGTATGCAATCACAGGTGTTTCTACAGTCAGATAAGGAGAAAAGAGACCCAAACAACCAACTTCTTCTATCCCATTTTTGGCAACCCTCTGAAGGTGATCTAAGCTTAGCAAACTGACTGTAAATGGTGGAGCTAAAAGTGCGACAGTCTGTTGATTGGTTACAAAAACACTCAATTCTTGTGCAACACCAGCTAAATGAAAATACATACCTTGCCATGTTCAAATAAGCTGTGACTTAAGTGAGTTATTTGTTCACTGCTGTAGCTATAAAAAAATGTCAGCAGCTAGCGATGCACCATAGAGTACTAGAGTGCTGGAAGTCCTCAATTGTTGCAAGTGCAGGGATGCACTCTCCAAACAGAGCTGAGATTTGGTCAGGGTGTCCTCAGTGCTGGCAAATACAAGCACATAGTTATTTTCATAATAATAGCAGTGTGTTTGAAAAGGTGAGTAAACCTCAAAATTCTTCAAATAAATTTTATTTTAATGCACACAAAAGCATTGGGGACACTGCACATTCTATTTCAAAGCAAGAAAATTGGAAAAAGTAATTGAATTTGATAATATTTTACAGAAAGTCAAGAAATATAATGTTAAAAAAAATAGCAGTGTTGACATCTTTATTTACGAACTCAAAAATGTAGTGTATAAACTTACTTGAATTACTTGAATTTTGTTTGTCTGGAACCATGATTTTGCTCGCTTGCTGGTGTGTTTGGGGTCATTGTCTTGTTGAAACACCCATTTCAAGGGCATTTCCTCTTCAGCATACGGCAACATGACTTCTTCCAGTATTCTGATGTCCTCAAACTGACCCATGATCCCTGGTATGCGATAAATAGGACCAACACCATGGTAGGAGAAACATCCCCATATCATGATGCTTGCACCACCATGCTTCACTGTCTTCACTGTGTACTGTGGCTTGAATTCAGTGTTTTCAGGTCATCTGACAAACAGTCTGTGGCCCTTAGACCCAAAAAGAACAATCTTACTCTCATCAGTCCACAAAATATTGCGCCATTTCTTTTTAGGCCAGTCAGTGTGTTCTTTGACAAATTGTAACGGATTCAGCACGTCTTTTTTTTAACAATGGGACTTTGTGGGGGTTTCTTGCTGGTAGCTTGGCTTCACATAGACGTGGTCTGATTGTTACAGTACTCACAGGCAACCTTAGATCTTCTCTGATCCTCCTGGAGCTGATCATTGGCTGAGCCTTTGCCATTTTGGTTATTCTCCGATCCATTCAAATAGTCGTTTTTCTTTGTCTTCCTCGCCTTTCTGGTTTTGGCTGCCACTTTAAAGCATTTGATATCATTTTAGCTGAACAGCCTATCATTTTCTGAACTTCTTTATAGGTTTTCCCCTCTTTTATTAACTTCTTAATCAAAGAACACTGTCCTTCTGAACAATGTCTTGAACGACCCATTTTACTCTGTTTTTCAAGGACAAATGCACAGCCAGCATATGCAGCGTCAGTTGCCTTGATCCTTAAATAAGGGCCACCTGTTTAACACCTATTTTTTTCACACAATCAATTACCACACTAATTGAACTCAGCACTGCTGTTTTTTTGATCACGCCCCTTTCAGTTAATGATTCAGTTTCACAGAATCAGCAGCATGCACGTCATGCCTGTTGGGTCTGTTGGTTTTCTATACCTTTATAAACCTTCTAGAAACTTACTTGCAGTGTAGAAGTTGAAATTCTAACAAAAACAGTGATTTATCTTGCTAGTGATGTGGGACTGCTATTATTTTGAACACAAATGTACTTATCGATCATGCAATACCATTAGGAAGGCGTCTGATTATCCCTATATTTATTCTGCAGCAGGACAACGTCCCAAAACATACAGCCAATGTTACATAAAGAAGAGTAAGGAGTTCTGGAAGTGATGCTTGGCCTCTGCAGAGCCCCGATCTCAACATTATCAAGTATGTCTGGGGTTAAATGAACAAACAGAAGGATTTGAGCCAGCCAACATTTACTCAAGATTTGTTTGTTCTTCAAGATGTCTCAAACAACCTATCTTCAGAGTTCCTTTAAAACCCTTTTTAAGTAAACCTAGAAGAATAAAACCGGTTTGAAGGCAGCAGGTTGTCATGCCTCACTTGTTCATTCACTTTGCATTTGTTAACTGATAAATTATTTTTGTGAAAGCATTTTATATTTCAGCAAATATGCACACCTGCCTGCCTTGACTGTATTTGCCAATATTGGAGCTTAAATCAATCCTGAAACACACAGGGAGCAGGTGTTGAGATGCCAAAATGGGGTAAATGTGCTTGTATTTCATTTTCCAGATAAAACTGAGGCTTCTGAACCACCTTCAAATGAATAAAAGAGGTCATGCTGGTGCAAAAAGAAGTGTATTGTAGTCATCCAGGTGTGCAATAAATGTGGCTTGCATAACCTGCCAAGAACATGAAACCTTCAGAAGAACTTCCCTTTAGACAAAAGCTGGACTTGATAAATATACATTTCACAACAGCACTGATCTGTTGGTCTAGTTTTTGGTCAGTTATTATCAAGTGTGGCATAAACTTTCAAAAGCAGAAATTCTAAAAGACCAAGTCCATCGTCAAGGGTGAAATATACATATTTCAACTGTACTGCTGTTGGAGAGAGAAAACATTTATTTGGCAGCATATCTGAGTCATCAGGGATAAAAGGAAAAGTTCTGATGTAAACATATTGTAACATTTAACAGCAAGCTTTTTTCTGCATAATCAAACACACAAATCCATCTGATATGCCGTGCAGAAACTAAATATCTAAACAGCATAAATAATTCTGTCAGTAAAGCTGGCCACACGCTAGAAGTTTTTAAAATTAAACAGATTAAAAGAAAAAAAAACCTTGGAGACAGCAGACATGAGTACAGTTTTAGCAGATTCTTGATTTTATAATCCAACAACACAAACATACACATGATCCCAAGAATTCAGATTGCCAAGTATAATCTACAGCAGGGCCACATTTTTGTTGAGCTGTTTCATTTTCCATATTTTCACTGCAAATTTTTCACTATTGGTTGATGTCTGAAACTGATTTGTGGGCCACAATGAGCATGGTCAAGGGCCTTTTGTGACCCCTGAGCCACAGGTCGCCCACCCCTTGCTCAAAACAAATACACAAAAAGGTGAATAATCAGTTTCTTCATTTTGTTTTCTTTTACCAAACATATTCACACAGCAGTGTAATTATACTGACACAGCCTGACCATCAATATCCTCTGCTGGTTGCCCTTGCATGAGTTCTGTTACAGAAACAAAAAAGTAAGGAAAGACTTTGGGAGAGATCTTGTCTGAAAGGATTATAAAATTGTGTTAATGTTTGCTTTTATGCAGTAGATCATTAGGTTGGTGAATCTTCATGGTCTGCTTGTTCTCATGCTTTTGTGAGTATGACCCCATAAGAAGTGTGGCCCGAAGTGAATGAATATCAAACATGTATATTTGCAACTTAAATTCAGAGATGTTTCTGCTTTATTTGGACCTGTAATAAACTCAGGATTACTTGGAAATTTGCAACAAGCCTCAAATTATGTCCCAATTCTCTGATCCATGGGAGGGGAAAGTCAAGGCAGAAATCTGGCATAACATCGTCTAGTGTGTTGCCCTCTTACAGTAATTGAGGATTCATATTTTAGCAGACAGATAACACATTAACTATTAAACATTCACAGAGCATGATACATTCACTTTAAATTACATATACATATCCCCAGGCAGGCAAAAAGCTTATATCTCCATGGCACTTATCTTTTTCCTTTTCTTAAAATACCCCCATTAGTGGCCAACCAAGTCCATGTCTGGGTTTTATAAATTTACATCAAATAAAAGCATGAAAAAAACTGCTCATCATGACAGCAGACAACAAATCTATATACAGTCAAAGTATACAAAGATATTTTAAAAAATCGATCTGTAATTAATAAAACATGCGACACAGGAACAAAACAAAACAGATTCAACAAGCACATCATTAATGCAGAAGCCCTGGGAGGAGCTGTATTGTACTTATTTTGCTCACTTTTCCACAATTATGAGTGTATTTTGGTTATTTTCTCAAGTTATCCAAAATTTACAAATTATAATGTTTTTTTTTTTGTTTGTTTTAATGCCAAGGTTTCAAATCAATAAAGAGCTCAAGAAATCAACAAAAATGTACTCTGTTATAACAAAACAGAGGAAAATGAGAAATATGTCTGTCCTCACAGGACTTTTGTGCATTGCTTAACTTCTGACAGTATTTTACAGAATCAAATTTTTCACCCCATTGAAAAAAGCTATTCCACTAATTTTAGGACTTGACCCCACCAGTTGAGAATCACTGAACACATCTATCAAAAGACTACTGCATCATGCACAAAAAAAGGCTGAACAATCATTTTACAATTTTTACACAATAAAATCTTGCATGCACAGTTACTACATCACCACAATATCCTTCAAAAGTGAAATCATGTGCTTTCCACTTCGTGTTGAATTTTTACATTACAAAACTTCATATGCTGTTCATTTTCTACAGCGCCAAAGTGGTGCAGGGATGACTATCTTGGTTCCCATGACAAAAGGCTTGTGGATATTGTTTAGATGATTTTCAGATTATTGCTAAAAATTAGTAGGCTAACCTGACACACCAGAAGGACCATTCATTATATTTCAATAGCCCATCTTGGCGAAAGTCCATAGATTGTGTTCAGGAATGGTCTGAACCGTTCAAAAGCATATCAGGTGATTGGCCAATCGTTCTGTCAAATTGCATTCATTATGGGCCAATCAGACAATGAAGTAGGCGGGTGATACTGCTGCCGCCATTTAAATTGTGAGGAAATGCAGAGTGAAAACATCCTTCCTGTGAAGTGCTTTCAGTGATGTTTTTCTTTTTTTCATTAGATAAAGAAATGTGGTCCAGATCTGATAAAACTGATAAAAGTTCTACTGATACTGTTAGCTTCGACTGTATGTTAATCTCTGTGCGAGAAGTACTTCCTGCTAGCTCCCACCTCTTCCTGCTCTAAAGGACTCTGATTAGGCCGTGCTGCATTTGGCAGCTCATAGCTGTTGTAGATTGGAGCTTGGCAAGGTGGATTTGCATGAAGACACTGAATCAGGCAGATCCAGCTGCACTGCAAGGTTAGATAATTAGGTCTGTGGTGGACTGTCACAAACATCAAACTGTCTGATCCTGTCATTTTTATCTGGCCATTTTATTAATTAATGAGGTTTTCATTTTTCACTTATGAATGTAAAAGTGTCTAACTCTTCTCTTGGATGTTTCTAATGTTGTGGGCATGTTTCAGTGACATTCAACTTTGATCTAGCAGGATATTTCACACAATGTTTTGTGTGTTCTGAGGGTTAAGTGACACAATAAAAGGAGATGAACAAAATGATCCAGCCAAAATTTTACCAAACAATGAAATCACAAGTTGGTTTTATTTATATTACGTCCAAACCAGATGTATGTGTAATAAATGTAAGTCTGTGTGCTCTTCCTGGATTTGTGCCGGAGATTCCCATTGAAATAGCAAACTATAAACTGGCAAACTAAAAACTGCTGTGCACAACCAACTTTTAAATGGCACACTTTACACCATTACAAGAAGGACCCCTTATCAGCAATTTGTAAGAAATTATACCTTTTAGGAAGCACTTAAAAATTCACATATGGGGCAATTCTACACTGTCACAAATAGTGTAAACAGTAGTTTCATAGTTACTTACAGGCTAATAATTTCTGTGAATTCACAGTACAGTAAAGTTGTTCACAGCAACAAAGTTGAAATTGGAATTTGTTGTGGTGTTTTAAAGAAACCCTGAGACATAAATACTGTAAAATTACAGTGTTGTAAAATCACAGTAAATTGATCTGAATCCACAGTGACATGAAAGCACTTTACAGTGCAGTACTGTGATTTTACAGCACTTTACTGTCATTTTACAATGACCAAATAACATTACTGTAACATTACAGTTTTGTGTTTTAAAATCACAGTATTATTCTGTAAAAGAGTACTGTGAATTCACAACAATTTACTGTGAATTTACAACACTGCTGTAATTTCACATGCAATCATGACTTTAAAATTCCAGTGTTCCACAGTGAAATTACAGTATGATGTTGTTTAGGGCTTACAATAGTCACTTGTAATCTAATATCACTAGTGTATAATCACCACAACTTAGTGGATAGTTAATTGCTGTGAGTTTTCAGTGTGCATGTTACAATTAAATACTGTAAACTCACAAATATTATTATTATTATTTTTGTACTGTTGAATTTACTGTAGAAACCTGTGAAAATATGATTTTTAACAGTGTAAATGTATTTTCAGTTGCAGGGAAACAAATCAAAATCTCTTATGCTTGTGTTCACCACAGAGCCTATTTAAATAAAAAATCTCATGGACTTTGAGGCGAGGAATCAGGCTGTACCAGCACTGGAGTGCTAACTCACTTGTGCTTTCATGGACTTTTGCTTCACTGTAGAGCTGCCATTAAGTCAAACTATCTGCGTACTCTCTAGGAGGGTTTGTTCCTTTCACATACAACTTTAAAAACCTGAGGTAAGAAGCACAGGATCATATTTTTAATGACACTCTGACAGGTTCTTGAGGCTGATGTAGAGAGAAGTGACCATGGTGGCCTCCTCCTGCAGGGAGTCCTTCATACTGGGTTCATTCAAACACAGGAGGTCTGCAAGTCCCCTGGGGAGCTTCCCACTGAAGAGCAGATAGATGCAGGGGTTCACACAGCTGTTCAGACTGGCCAGCAGCATCAAGATAGTGAAGGTCGCAGCTGAAACCATAGAGAATATGAAAAATATTAAACGTTTTTATGCATTGTTGGACTGAAAAAAGGCTAGATCAGTTTCTAAAGATGTATAAATGTCATCAACAAAAACTCAATCATTTTTATTGTCTCTAATAAAGCGTTAAACTTCTGACCACTGAATGATCAGAGTATCGCCACGAGTCGGGGATAAATGAAATGCCCTTATTGTCTGCTCTGTAATGGTGAATAAGTTGCAAAACTCTCCTCTGCTTAAATCCCATGTTGTTTCACTCAATAATTTCTACTCAATAAGTTCATAAATGTGTCAAAAAGCCTCAATCAGACCGGCAGCTCACTGTTTCCTCATTTGTTTTTGTGAGGATGCCACCATGGTTTCACACAGACGTGTGATGGTCCCACACATCTTAAAGAGGTACTACTAATGTCTATACTGTAATGAAAACAGAGTAGGTAGTATCTAAATGGTACAAAGTTGAGCCCAGTTGAGCAGACAGCACAAATGAAGCATAGCATAAGTTCTGGCAGGAGTTAAGATTGCTAATATGCCAGCAATCCATTGTTAAACAGCTGATCCAAAGCAAGCCCACCACTGCTGACAACCAGCTGACTGCCTCTAAGCTGCCATTGGCTACATGCACTAAGACCGCCTTACTTAAGCTGCTCTAGCCTGCAAAATCTTCACTGCTCCCACTGCATGCTGCTTTGCAACCCTCCTTCATCCCAATTCCTCCTTTATGCCAATCTCTGACTTTATCAATGTCATGCTGATATTGATCACTGCTCTAGAGGGATTTTGCTGCCTCTCTCCCTGCCTCATGCTTAGGGCTCCACTATTGCCGTGTGGAAAGGCAGGAGACCCCGCTTCAGAGCCAAAATAACGCAAATAAAGCTAATTCAAGTTTTGTATCTTTTCTTGACAAAATTATGTCGACAGAAACACAAAAGCACCCTATGGCAATCATATTTTACAGGAGACTTTACACCAACAAAGAGGTAGGTGTAAGGTTTAAATTATAACGTATGCCTACATTCAAACTATATCAGGTGATGCAACACCTCAAACATTAGTTGAGTGTCAACTCTGTAGTATGTAAGAACTTGTGTTTCAATTTGACTATATTTTAATTTACTTACAGCAGGTGTAACCCATGGATTCCAATTCTGAGACTAATTTTGTGTCTTCAGCTCATAAAATGGAATTACACATTTTTTCTATTCATCATTCTATTTTGAACTAAGAGGAGAGTAAATGTGACGGTGGAGTCTCCGCTCATGTTTATCCATGTGGAGAAGTCCTCCACTGACACTGCAAGGGAAGCTGGGTAATGTCGTGACAGGCTTGAAAAACGTTGATGTGAGTTTGCAATTAAACTACAATTCATATAAAGACGTAAAGGGGGCGGAACCCTCACAGCAGCCGAGGAGAAATGAATGGGACTCGCCATTATAAACTTTAATGATTTTTTGTGACGTCAGTCTGGATCAGATCCAGATGAAACTGGCCATGATGATAGAGTTATCTTATATATATTATCGTGTAAATTTTGAAGCGAATCCATCAAGTGATGTCAGAGATATGATTTTTAAAAATACGGCCCAATGTTAACTTCTGGGATTTTTTGCAAATTTTGGGATTTTTTTGCATCCAGACAGATATTGTTGTAATGTTAACAGACAAACAAACAAACAAAAAAACACACTTCAAACAAACAAACAAACACACAAACAGACCCTGGCGAAAACATAACCCCCTTGGCGGAGGTAAAAAGTACAAGTTCACACAACAGGTCCTCAGATACAGTAACTTGGTGTAGTTATCTCCACCCCAGCCCACACCCACTCACTGTGTGTAGGCGCATCGTCGTCCCAAACAGACCAGAGCTGCACGGTGAAGAAGGGCGTCCAGCAGAAGATGTAGGCGAGCACGATGACCACAGTCATCCTCACAGTCTTCACCCTCGCCTTGGACACTCCACTCACACTGCTGGCTCTTGGGGGAAGCGACCTAATGATCGCCTCTCCGACGTGCTGCGTCTTCATTTGAAAGTTCAGGTGCAAAGTTTGGCAGATGCGCACTTGGCACACGACCACAGTGAGAATGGGCAAAACGAAGATCACCAACGTGGTCCAGGTCACGTAAGCTCTCAGTCCCCACGGTTTAATGAATTCTGCCCAGCAGTCGTACACACCTGGAGCGACCTCGACACGGGAGAAGATGAAGACCTGCGGAAGGCTGCCGACGAGGGAGACGCACCAGGCGGCGCACACCGAGCCGTTCCAGCGAGCCCTGCGCCTCTGGAAGGTCACCATGGGGTTACAGACGGCTTGATATCGGTCTACTGTCATCACCACTATCATATAAGTGGAGGCAAACATCCCGACAACCTGCAGGTACTTCACCAAGCGACACAGTATATCAGGGCCGACGAATCTGTCAGTGATATCCCATATGAGCTGGGGACAAACTTGAAATAATGCCACCACCAGGTCTGCGACGCACAGGTGGAACACAAAGACGCGCATCCTGGACAGCTGCTTCCTCCGCCTCCACAGCACCAACAGGAGCCAGGAGTTCAGCATCCCTGCTGTGATGAAAATGATGGAGAGAAGAGCGATTTCCACCTGAGCCAAGCGCTCATCTCGTTCATCATCTTCCGCCTGAGTGCTCGCTGAAGTGTTGCTGGTATTTGCAGTGAACCAAACCATGCTTCACAAAAAGAAAAAAAAAATCATTGATTGCAGGTGCAGCCTCTTCCATGTAACTATCTCCGATGTTTCTGCTTCACTGTCTTGTAATAAATAAATAAAAAAATAAAATAAAATAAAACGTCATTTACCATAGTTTTGATATATAAAAGTGGGCAACAAGTGCTGAGAGTCTCCAAGTAAAGACTGAGGAGCAGAGGGGCAGCCTTTATATCTCGTCTGAGCAGGAGGGAGGAGCAAGCCCACTTTAGGCAGTGCCAAAGACAGAGGTGGAGAAAATCACAGTTTTCTACAAATGCAAAAACACTAAGTCCTATTTTCTGAACCAAAAGGTCTGATGCCTACTCAGTTTTACCGAATTGGGCAAACATTGGACAAAAGCTTAAACATCCCTTTCAGATTAAATTTGCAAAAACACCTTCTCACCCTCTAGAGCCTCATTCACACTTTAATTATCCTAACTGAATTATTCTTAATAACCTGACTAAACTGCTAGTGTGAATGCAAACAGGAATGTTTTTCACCCTGAAATTACCCTAATTTATTGAATAAACTCCAATTGCTCCAAAAACAAATAATGCATCAAAATCAATTTTGTCATCAATTATTGACCAAGTCAAGGTAATAACCTCACCCCAAATACTCCACTGTGCACCTCATTTTACAAAAAAAATGCATATTATTTTTTTCCCTATTGAAAAAGTCAGCGGTTTTTAGAACGAAAAGTGCACAAAAACATATATTTATATAAAAAGTAATAAAAAATTTTATATCTTTGGTTAGTTCAGGAATTGTTGAAAAGATTTGAAGCGGTGAAAGTAAAAAAAATATTAAGATTTAACATTTTTATTAACTTTTATGAGAGGAACCATACGAGGGACTTTAATGTTAATTTTTTTTAATAAATTCTGATTGCTCCTAAAACAAATAATGCATCAAAGTCAATTTAGTTAGGAATTATTGACCTCGTTAAGGCTGTAACAACCTCACCCCAAAAGCTCCACTTTGCAACTTATTTTTCAAAAAAATGAATATTTTAGGTTTTTCCCTATTGAAAAATTCAAGGGTTTTTATAACAAAGTGCATAAAAACATATATTACATAAAAATAATAAAATATTTTGAGCTATGCTTAGGCCAGGAGTTGTTGAAAAGATTTGATGCACTGAAAGTAAAAAAAATATTAAGATTTAACATTTGTATTACACTTTTATGAGAGGAACCGTTTTGGTACACGAGGGACTTTAGTGTGTATTAATTTTTTTTGGTGCCTCAATGGACAGATTTTAATTGTTGCAGCCGGGTTTTTTTGATTCAAGACATAAACTGTTCACATTTCCTGGGTTAAAATTACCTTGTTCTTGTGATAACACTGAAATTTCTGTACCAAAATATACTAGTATTTGTAATTCTTGAGTCAATAATAAAGTTATGTTTGTGTTTCATGGCATGAATCAAAGAAAAAACTAAATCAATGTCTTTACAGTATGTATCATTGCTAACGAACGTATCAGATAAAGATAAGAACCAAAAGCTGAAACACAGCTCTCTAAAGGAGGAAAAAAATCAGTACCACTAAAAAATACATCCCTCAAATAAATCTGAGAGAGCACTGAATAATGTGTATACATATTGGTCTGCCTTTCTACTCAATAAATAATGCACTGAATTTCAGAGTACGCTCACTATTGATGTACAGTATGCAGTAGCCACAGGTGGTCTGACTCTGAGTCCTGTGAAGGTCCACACCCAGCAAACTGCTTCCTCTTTTTGCCGGGGGTTGCAGTAATGTGTCAGTAATTGCTTATAAGTGAGGTGATAATGGACTAGAGAAGATTGGATCAGCATGTCTCTACCTGGAGCTTGCATGTACAGAGCCAGGGTCTGTTGAAGGTGACTATGCTGTTTTGGATTTAGGTCGAGGACGCTTATGAAAGGACCAAGCTTGGGTGTACGTCAGTTTTAATTTTGACAGCACTTTTTAATTTAGTTTTAGTAAAAGTCTTTACATCTTTTAGTTTTAGTCATAATTTAGTCATCTAAACTGTTTTAATTTTAGTCTAGTTTTAGTTGATGAAATTTCACATTTTAATCGACGAAATCTACTGCAACTTTAGTCGACTAAAATATGAATTGTAAAGTGTAAGGTATTTTTATGTTTCCTTGAATTTCTGAGGTCATGTTTTACACTTGGATCCCACCACCATGAAGCTAAGGCTGTTGTTATTGGATGTCCCTCTTAACTCATCCAACCTTTCCACACAACCAAAGTAGCTGTGATTCCTAACTTGTTTCTACTTCCTACATGACGAAATTACGTCTGATTGGATTTAGTCTCTGTCAAACATTTTAGTCTAGTTTTTATTTGTTGATGAAAATGTCAGTTAATTTAGTTTTAGTTTTTGTCAATGTATACTTGTGTTTTTTTTTTTTTTTAGTTGTAGTCTAGTTTTCATCAGGTTGTTGACGAAAACTGTGACAAAAATAATTAGTCGACAAAATTAACACTGGTGTACGGGGGACAGGGTCAGCGAAAGATAGTAAAGGTGATACCAAATGAAGGACTTATAACCAGTCAGTGTATCCAGATGAGGTGGAATAATGCAGGCTGGGGGCCAAAACTATTAGCATGTCACTACCTGAAGCTTTCATGTGTGGTGACATAGGGGAGTGTCCCAGGACGCCAGACTTCACTGACCAGCCTCTTGGATTTGATGTGCGATTTGACCAAACACTTAAGAGAGAAGGTCTGCACCTGATGACCCCAGTGATGTTCTGGCTTGTTAGAGCCTGATATGTTACAATGACCCGAAATGTAACAATGACCCAAAATGTTATAAAAAGAAAATGAAATAAAACCCAAAATGTAATAATTGGTCAATAATGTAACAAAAGTGTTGAGCCCCAAATGTAATAAAAAAAAAAAGTGTAATAAAACCCAAAATGTAAGAACTGGTCGATAATGTAACAAGATGCTGAGCCCAAAATGTAATAACTTTACAACATTATACATTATCGACCAGTTCTTACATTTCAGGTTTTATTACATTTTTTTTCTAACATTTTGGGTCATTGTTACATATAGTGCTCTAACATGGCTCTTGATGCACATCAGTCTACGTAGTGGGGTTGGTAGGCCGGTAACACGCCGTGTTCTGGAGTAGGAAGAGTTGGCATGTCACTCAATGGCGCTCACATAAACGGAGCCAGGGTCAGCTGAAGGTGGTAATGCTGTGGCAACAAAGGGACATATGAGATTATGTATTCGGAAATGTACTGGGATAATAATGAGGTCAGGGGTCTCTTCACTGAGTACTTATCCCTTCATTATGGTTCATATAGCTTGTGCTGCTTTCAAACTGGACAAGGGCATTCAATAATTATAGCATCTTTTATGGCAGAAATGCTGACTTTTCACAGAAACAGACAGCACTGTCATTGTCAAATGGCATAAAAACACTAAACAGAAAAAATGCTCATTATTTGTTCTGGAATTGAAGTCAGTACCGAGCCCCTATACTGTCCCATGTATGAGGGACATGTATTAATGTGTAGTTGTGTATTACAGGACTGACTTTTTTTCCTATACCTATTACAGAAAATGAGCTAAGGCAATGAAGTTTCAGCCTGAAAACGTGCTTTTATGTATCATTCATCTTGTAGGTAAAATTTCAGTCAGGTCAGTTTGGCACGAATATCTCATGAGAGTCAAATAATCCACAGGCAGGAGTCACTGGTAAAAGTGAACATCTTTTATAGAACATTATCATTACAAAAAATAAATGAAATAAATAGTTCATACCATTGAGGGCATTCAAAGCTACAGGACAGATTAAGGACTGGGCATGGGAAAATAATGAGGAGAGGAAGATTTTTTTTCATCAAGCACTTCAATAAAAAAGCCAAAACATCAAGAATAAAGTCAAACTGTAAAGACTTCTGATGAAATACAATGTTCAGAAAGTTTTAGCTGGAGTACATTCAAATACAACGATGATACATCTGTCTTATGTTTAACTTTATTCTAAAGAACTGAATTATTTAATACATTTCAGTTTTTTCTAAGTACATGATGAAACAATCCCTCTTCATTCCATATTTCTCCGGCCTGTTCTTAATACTATTCTGTAAAAGCTAAAATAACAAAAAATCAACCAAAACCAAACTCAAACTTTCTATTATAACTTTAGATAGATAACTTTTTCATATGAGTTCACTCACAAAAAAAAAATCCTTGTTAGTCTTGGTTGACTGCCCTCATGCTTTATATTCTTTTAAACAACATTCATATATTGACAGAAGTAAGAATGAACCAACAATCAACAGAACATGTTCTTATTTCTGATTTGTGACATCACCTGCTATATATTTTCTCATGTGATGGCAGCTGTTATGAGATCAAATTGTGTTACTGATGTCTTCAAATTAAAGCAACAATATGTAACTTTCCATCTCAAACAGTAGTTTCAAAGTCAATTTAAGAGAAGGACTCCTCTCAACAGAAAGAAAGATGCTTACCCCTCTTCCTCAGAGCACCTTTGTCTCCTACATATAGCACTATGCAAGTTTGGCTATGAGCTGCTGTCATTTCATAAAGAGTGTACAGCTTTATGGTGCAAGAGTAGTTTGCCAGCGTCTGCTCTGTTTCACAGTGGCTGACATGAAAAAGACAAATGAGGATGGGGACGGATGAGGGAAAGAAAGTGACAGAGCAAGAAGCCAGGCAGGAGTAAATACTGTAAAGGCTTTTAAATGGTGGCAAGAGCTTCAAGAAATGCTGAGCTTGTTGTTGGAAGTGGAAGTACAGTGGTCATTTGTCCTATTTGTTGGATGTGCCATCATTTAACTACGTCCTTGCCTTTTTTTTTTTTTTTTAAATCCATTCAACCTGTCTTAACTGGTATGTAATAAATTAGCTTCTCCAAAATCAACTTTTAGCCTCAAACTCTAAAATATCACAGTACCAACTGAACAAACTCTACATGCAAACAATGACAGCTGATGCATGAAAATTTTCCCTTAAAAAAACTAATACTTACCGTTATCAGTTGATATTGTTCTCTGGATTCTCAAAAGATCTTTACTGTCCAACTTCAACACCAAATCTCATCAGGAGTTTACAGCTCTGTTATTATGATGGTGCAGTTACACTATGTGGCCTTCAGAGGCCACTAGAGAGTCACAAAACCATTGTTTACATATTGCTGTTTCAAATCAAGACTTAAGTAAACACAATAAGCTTTAACTTACAATTAAATTTCATCCTTGCATGTTTTAGTGCTTTAAGTGGGCTTTCTCAGCTATATCCACCAGTACAGGAATCACGACAGTCTCGCGTATCCTTTTCCATCAAAAAAATGCTTCTCTTCTCTATGTCTTCACATAGCTCAGGAGTTCATCTTTGTCCATCTGATAACGACTTTTCTTCCAGATGTCTCGAAGACTCTGCAGAGTAGAGCCTATCTCCTTGCCTGTTGTGACACCAAGCTTCCTCAGGTCGTGACCACTGACTGGGAAGTGTGGGATGGACCACCTGTGAAGCTCTGCCAGAAGCTTCTTCTCACCTTGATACTTCAGTAGCTCGCACACTTTATTCTTGGCATCCAGGTCCCGACTCTAAAAAGAGGATGTGTATGATTTATAACGTTGAACTGGTATGAATGTTAAAAGCACAGTGTGTAAAAGTTTGCCACCAGGGGGCTCTCAACCAAAACAATAGATGATAAGTCAAGACCAAAGATTGAAGAAGGAGAGTGACCAACAATCATATCCTCCTGCTTTCACCATTTTATATGCTCCACAGTGAGGACTTCGTTAAGTCCAAACTGCGCTCCATCAGGTGTAAATGGAGTGTCAGCGTTTTTGTTTCATAAATAAATTTGACGTGATGAGGGGACAAAACAGTAGAAAGGGAATTTCCTTCCTCACACTGTGAGATATTCATATAGTTTACTTGATAAAGGTTTTTCTCCTTTTAATGTGTTGCATGTTACATATTACAACTACAGGAATTGAAAATTTCTGTCTTCGATAATGTCAGGAAAGGTTTTAAGCCAATAAAATACAAATAAAGAATTAACTAGTTTTGTAATAATTAAATTAAATTAAAAGAAGATTCAACACTCAGTATGCATAACATACAAATAAAAGTGTTTGAGGCATCAATATACATTTGTGTGTGTGTCATAGAGCTGAAAGATTTATCGTTTTCAGATGGAAATCGCAATTTCAGACAATGCAATCATGTGATCGCCAAAGCTGCAACGCACCTGACTGACCCAGGATCTGTTGTGTCAACTATTTTACACATACTATTTTACAAATTTGCAGGCAATTTTTCTGCAATACAAAGTCTCTGTTTAGGAGTAGAAGCTGGAGTGTCCCTTAAATAATGAAAACAGATTTATCATCAATATTAGATGATGAATAATGTGTTATGTGCTTTTGATCATTGATTTCCTGTCTGTTGTCCATACTGTAAACATAGTGAATGTTGCACTGAAGCTTGATTTGAAGAAAGTTGTGAATTGAATTGAAATCACAAAATCTGCCAGAAAAATCACAGTTAGTGCCCTAGTGTGTCACCATTTCCTCTGCCCTTAGCATTGTGTGCAAATGGGTCACAGCTTGCTCACAGGTACACACATTTTATCGTAAGTTTTTAAAAAAATATACATTACACACTTTGCATACAAATTAGCGTATAGGAAGTTTCAGACCTTGTTTGGGTGTCCACAATGTCAACAAATCAGACCCCAGATTTAAAAAAATGCCATACTTTTATTTTGAAGGGGATTATTTATGAAGTGGAGGTCTACTCACACTCCTTGAGAAAAGGTGGTGATAATACCCTGTAATGCTAATTGACATGTTCTTACAGTACAGTGTTTGTTATATATTCAATAAGTTGGCTAAAGTTACATGTTGTAAGTCTTTTTGAAACAGCATCTCAGTAGCTGGACTTTTTTATTTCATGTCTGTGCATGAAAGCTTGGTTGAGTCTGTTAAAAAAAAAAACCAAAAAAACACTTTAAGGTTTCAATTAAAATGCAGCTAATTAAATGCTAAAGGGAATATTTCCCTCTCTGGCATCACCACATGCAGGTCACTTTGGTTTCTCACTAAGCTTCTTTTTTTTGTGTAGGCATCCATATTCTGTACTATCTCAAGTTCAAAGTGCAGCATCTTTTTATTTGATAAATTTGAGAAGTTGAAATTTTTCCTTGATTTGGGTCGCAGCTCGACAGTAAGGGGTGATGGTGGGTCCTGAAGCCAGACAAGCTGAGAGACACTGCTCTGAAGGATATGGTCCTCACTTCTATCTTTCTTATAGACTTACACACATAACGTCTTTCATTTGGTTTGACCCAAACATGCTGCATTCATTTCACAAACAGATATTTGTGTTTGACAGATTATTCGTTCCTGCTATTTACTTATATTCAATTTAAAATCATATTACTCTTGAACCTCCCACATTATTAACTCACATCAATGATGAAGTCAGTGAAGGGTCTGAGGTTTTCTGGCTCGTCTTCACTCTTGCAGAGGTCCCGTCTGTGTTTGACCACAAACTGAGCCAGAGTCTTCTCCTCTTTGGACACCTTCAGTCTGAGGTCCATCTTCTCCACCTCATCTGGATTATGGAACAAAGAGGCCAGGATGGTCATGGGTTTGGGTGAGAGGTCTTTTGCATTCTTCCACACTCGTTTCATTTCCTCAACATCGCCATCTTGAGGTAAACCTGAGGAGCAGCAGGAACACAAAACATGGAGGATTCAACGACAGATGCTGAAGACGTGAATACAAGCACCAGCACTGGTTACACTGCATGAGACCAGGACTGTGCTGGTAACAGACTTTAAGTATTAGTAATCTAGCTGAAGTCCTCTCTGTTTAATCTGTAAAATAAAAAGTTAAAAAAAAATCTGTCTTGTGGTGAATAAACACTGAGCTTAGAGATCAACAGACATGAGAACATATGAAATCCACCACTTTCAGGGATGGAAACTGAATGTGTCCTGCTTCAGAAAAATATCTGAATTATTTTGATTCTATAGAATTATTGGGCTTAAAAATATTGATGCACTACTACAGTAAACTGGTGTTTTTCATTAAAGGAACTAAGTGAAAATCTGCCCTCAATCATTCATGTTGTCTCACCTAAGTACTGGGCCAGTTCTAGATCATATATCAGCTCCAACAGATCAGCAACATAGTTTCCAGACACTAATTTCTTTAGTTCTGTCCAAATTCTTTCTCCAGATATGGCAGCCAGTCCACTGCCATTTTCCTTGATGGCAGTCAGCGTCTCTGACTCGTGGTCGTCGGGATCCACAGCGACTCTTCCGTAGAACCTGGGAGGAGAGGAACAGGTCTCGATAAGTCCTCTGTCAAATAAGTGAATTTACATGGACTTAAGGATCTCACTTTTGATGAGGTTTTGAAGTATTCTGTTGTGTTGGGGTATGTAATCATAACATGATTTCAATAAAAAGGGTAGGTCCCTGTACGATTCTCAGGGGCGTATCCACATAAGTTTTTGATCTTATAGGCATTTCATGAACACAGATATAGTGTTTTGGGTTCCCTGAAAACGCACATTTTTGAAAACAGGTCCCAGGATGAACAGTTCTGAAAACGCTACCCTTGTGCTTCTGTGTGTACAACAAATACAGGTATTTTACAACATGTCTGAAGATGCAGTGCAGCAGCAACCTATGGGGGGGGGGTTATAAGAAGATTCAACCAGCGAGGGCCCCAAAAATATCAAGACAATGGCAAATTATTTTCTCAGTAAAAAATACTTTACAGCCAATTACTGTTTCAAATTATTTTGTTGTTTTTATTGCAGAACAGTAACTTTCAGTGCTTCTCTGTTCTGAGACCCCCCCAATTTTCACGAGGTAGTTTGGTCCAATGAGTCAGTCGCCCAGAGCAGTGTGTCTGATCTCATGTAATAAAATCAATGTATAAAAAGATATAGTAAGAAAATTAAAGACAGAAGCCAGCTGAGAGAAATTTTCAGTGTAAATGACCGTTTTTACTTGGTCAGAGTTGAGCAAAAATCACAAAGTTATGGTTTTTCCCAGAAATTCAGCATGGTATTCAGAAACATCACATTTGTGCTGGATGTAAACTATTATTTTTGTTGATTAATCATCATCCTGGACGATGCCTCATACAACAGTTTTATGTATATGTAGTTGCTTAAGAAACAGTCAATTCTGAGGCAATATTTTGCATCCTTCCTGTGAGACGGCAACATATGTTTAATATCAAAATATTCATCAGTCTGTAGATTCATCTGATATCTTTGGCGTCTCTTGAGCTTTAACACCAAATCTGCCGCTGCCTTAAAACACAATGACTAATATATGATTCTCTGTTATTTTTTACTGAAAAATACATCTAAATCATATTTGTTACTTTACTTTAATTGGCCTTATTTTAGGAAAATTAATCGATTAAAGATCATGTCAGACATTAATATGGAGGAATATGAAGTTATAGTAATTGTAAGTTTTTCATTAATGCCGGAGGAGCTTTTTTTTTTTAAAAAAAATCTGAGTAACAAAAAAAGCGTAGATGAAAAAAGATGCCCTATAGAAATATGTTTTAAATAGGATCGAAGATTTTATATTCCACTGTTTGTCTGACTGTCTCTATGAACTGTTTAAATATAATAAAGTCACAGACTGTACAACGAAAAACAAAGAAAATAGTTAAATGTTTGGTATGCAAGGTCTTCTGATCTGTCAGTGAGCTTTGGATCATAGTCACGGTAACTAAATTAGAAATGAAATAAAATGATGCTGCTTAGACCCAGTGCTCATAAAAAGATAATTCAACATCTATGAAGTAACTGTGACCAAAATACTGTTTACACTCTACTTTATCTTTAAGGTCATTAGCTGTCTTAAATTAGAGTAACTGTAATACCGGTAATTACAATTTTTCATCAAAGTCACTGCAGAGTGTTGAGCTAACCCTCTCAGGTCAAGTGCAGAAGGCAGCCTGTTTTATTGTAGCTAACAAAGTCTGAGTCTCTCTAAACGCTTCTGTTCATGTTGATGTCAGAGTGAAAACTATCTGCAGACAACATCAAGGAATTATCCCACTTTCTCCTTTATTCTAGAAATGCAGACTTTTAAAGAAACAGGAAGTTCAAGTTATTTGAGCACAATAACACAGGTATGGGTGACTGGAGCAACCGCTCCACGTCGATTTGGGCCGTTCTGGTGAGGTTGTGTGTTATACTTTCATGGGGCCCATAGCTCCTGCCGGGCACGGGCAGTAGTGTCTTTCAGCAAGCAAATCATGCCCTTAAATTTGGGCACCGATTAATCAGTTCATTTTGGGAACAGATGTGCACTTTCACAGTTGTTGGGAATGGTTTTCACAGTTTTGTCTCGATGAAAGTCAAAATGGTTACATTTCAGTTTGCACATGACCATATTCTAGATCAGAAAGTAAGTATTTAATCAGAAAATAAAGATTTAAAAATGGCTATTTACTCTGTATAGTGAATGCATTGGTAAATAGTTTTACCGTTTTAATAAATAACTTCCAGCTTCTCCTTCTAAATTCAGGTCTAAATTGTATTCATAGATGCGTTTTGTTAAAAGCGTGTTTTACTTTTTCTGAGAAGCTGATCCTTCATGATTTGTGCGTATGCATGGTCTGATGAGGTTCTAAGTTTGTTCTCATAAGAAAAAATTCAACAACATTTTAGTAAATCCCAGATTTCTGCATCAGATGTTTGTAAAAACAGTTTTAGTACAGATTTGTGTGTTTGTGGATGAGGCCAAATGTTCCTTAAGTCAAATTCTGAATGAAAGAAGCAAACCTCAAATAGCGCAGTATTCTCAGGTAGTCCTCTTGGATCCTTTGGCTAGCACTGCCAACAAACCGTACTTTACGGTTCTGCAGATCTTCATATCCTTTGAAATAGTCATATAAAGTGCCATCAAGACCTGTGAGAGGGTAAAAGAGGAGTAGAAGAATATAATAAAGATGGTGAAATGTCAAAAACAAGGATAAAACATTCAGATTTATCCTCAGCAAGAAAGATAATCACAGTTATACCTAAAAACATGGAATTGATGGTGAGGTCTCTCCGCTCAGCGTCCTTGTGCCAGTCCGTGGTGAATTCCACCTCTGCATGACGCCCATCAGTCTGAACATCGATCCGCAACGTGGTCACCTCAAAGTTCTCATTATGAATCTGTAAAAGAAGACAGAGCTGAACAGCCTGTGGACTTATTTCCTTTTTTCTGTAGTTTAACTCAAAGAAGCCCAGTGCCCCCCACAGAGAGTCTGGCCCAGGGTCAGTTCCTGTTCTCACGGCTAATGGGCCGCATCAGAGGTCAGAATAAAAGCAGACGGAGAGGCACCTTTTCAACAGGTTTTACAGGCATGGTGTTGTAACAGTAGAACAAAGTCTGAGCTTTTAAAGGGATACGCCAACTTTTTTTTCCTTTTCATGTCTTGCCTCACTCCTGAGTCCATGACAAGCACATTGACACCATTCTTTTGACTGTGCGTGCAGTAACAAGGAAGAGACAGGTAAAGCTCACCCAATGCTAATTAGCTAAGCTCAAACACTTGGAGTCAATGGGAAGTGTTAGCTTGTCTCTGTCTACAATCATGTATGTAACTGGTTCTTTTTTATTACGTGATGTCATGTTATCTTTTACTATCATTGTATTATTTTCTACTCCTAAACAGAGGCATTGTTTTATTGACCTACATTCGCAGCGGTTTGCTATAGATGTGACTTTTGTGAGCGAGTCAAGTCTTCTGAACAGCTCTTTTAAGTGAATGATGAGAACCAATTCGCAGTTGTGAGTGAGCCTTTCTTAAATTTGCGGGCAAATTAAGAATTACATTTAAGAATGGCTCGCAAATGTATGGCTCACTCATAACTGCAAATTAGTTCTCCTCATTCACTTAAAAGAGCTGTTCAAAAGACTCAACTCGTTTGCGAGCGTCACATCTTTAGTGCAATCTAAGGCAAAAGCAGGTCAACAAAACTAAGCCTCTGTTTAGGAGTAGAAGAAGAAAATACGATAGTAGAAGACGTAACATAATGTAGTAAAAAAAAAAGAGGCATAACAAGCACACAGGACTGTCTAAAGTTGCTGAAGAGTTTGTCTGATGACTGTAGGCTAATGCTACCCATTGACTACTAATGTTTGAGCTAAACTAATTAGCATTGGGTGAGCTTTGGCCATCTCTTCCTTGTTACTGCACTCACAGCCAAAAGAAAAGTGTCTGTCTGCTTGTCGTGGACTTGGGAGTGAGGCAAGACACAAAAACAAAACAAAAAAATGTTGATGTATCCTTTTAAACCAGTGCCAACAAATTCCACTAACTTGAAAAGAGGACTGGTGTGTTAGGCATGAAAGCACCTTGTCTTCAGCTTTTTCAATGAGAATAAAGAACCGAAAAGTTGGACTAAGTACTTCCAAAGCAGGTTTTTTGAACAAAACCAATGAAGTTCTTGCTATAAAGTGCCAGGATAAACAGGGGCGTGTCCTCTTACTCTTGCTGTTATGGTTCCATGCCTCTCCCCTCTGTTATTGATCATCCTGATCCCGGCCTTTTGGAACATTTCCTTCATCTCCTCTGGAGTGGCTGTTGTGGCAAAGTCAACATCTTCGGGTCTCTTTCCAGACAGCAGGTCCCGTACAGCTCCTCCAGCTATTCTGAGCTCATACTGGTTCTTCTGAAACACCTCTGGACAGAACACAAGTTCAACAGGTGACCTTTTAGAAGAAGAGTCTCAAAGGCTGTGGAAAAAGATGTAGAATTATTTAAATGTGTTAAAAGTGAGAAGTATCTACAGTGGCAGACGAAGGCAAACAGCCTCCAATGACTCGATGCAGTGCAACAAGAGGAAAACAGCTTCAAGAACAGAAAAGATTCAAGTCCAGAAACCAAAGGTCAGAACAAAATACAACCACGGTTACACGCTGCAAGAATAAAAAACAAACTAATAAACAGCAAACACGCTGCAAATTAGGAACAAAACTGTTGCCTGTTGGTGAAAGTGCTTGTGAAGTTCTTTGTAACTAGTTTTTGAAAAACGCTACACAAATACATATTACTATTGTTATTATTATCAATAAATACTGCACTGTGATTTGTCCTGTCAAATGCTTCACAGGCATCCAGAAAACACATAAATATGAATTTCAGCCTGTAATATAATGTAGAAATGTATACAGTATGTGATTTGACTGGTTCAGAAAATGAAATCACGTCACTGCCTCAGGCCTCACTCAGTGATACAAGGCATTTGTCATGTTACTGAAATACTGGTGCAAATGTCTTTGTGTGTTATTGTACCGTTTTTTTTCATATATCTGTAGTTTTATTTGGATGGTATGGTGGTGCAACAGGTGCATGTGCCTCACAGCAAGACGGTAGGCTGTTCGATCTCTGGGCCGGTCAGGGTCTTTCTGTTTCGAGTTTGCATGTTCTCCCCTTGCAAGCATGGGTTCTCTCCAGGCACTGCAGTTCTCTCCCATTGAACAAAAACATGCTAATTAGGTCAACTGTCTCCAGAATGCCCTTAGGAGTAAGTGTTAGGGCCTGTTTACACAATGATGAAAACGGAGAAAATGGAGAGTTCCCGTTGCGTATGTGCCTTCTGTTAACACGAGAACAGTGCCTGAACTACCTTAGTCAGCACACTTTGAAACCAGAGTCCAGAGTGAAAAGCTTTGAAAACGCTTTTGTCTTCGTCTCCATGTAAACAAGAATCAGCGTTGTCAGGGAAAACAGTGACGCATGGCGCATGCACAGTACTCTTTCAGATAAAGGTTGCGCGTGCAACTAGGAACAACAACAGCTACAGAGCAACATGTCTTCTACTGGGTTTTTTACCGCTCATCTAACAAAATGTGGATTTGCTGCGGCAATAGTCTGACCAACAGAGACACATTTGTTCTATTCCCCAAGGACTGAGTCCCTGGCGAATACAACTGAAAAGTTTGTCTTCACTGGAAAGTACACTACCGCTTTTTCAGTCATTCTCATGGAGCCATGTGAACACGCACCGTTTTCACACCAGCTTCGTGTGAACACAGAGTGCTTTTGAAAACACAAAGCTAAAACCTCTCTGTTTCTGGTGACAACTTTGTCATATGAGCCTAAGACTGAATGGTTGTCCATCTCTCTCTATGTGGCCTTGTGATTGGCTGACGACTGGTTCAGGGTGTACCAAGCCTCTCGCCAAATGTCAGCTGGATTAGGCTTCAGTTCCCTACGACCCCAAAAGGAATAAGCGGTATAGATAAGGGCCAGATGGATAATTTTTTTTCTTTTTGATCATCAATTGGCAGCCCAGGGGCCACATCAGACTCTCCAAAGCTTCCTATCTGGCCCCCAGAATATTTAGGGCAACATAAAATCTGTGTTATTCATTCCCAAATTCCATTTCAGTTGTTCCCATATTCGTTTTTTGTCTGTTTTAATTTTCTGAGAATCTGTTTTTTTTAGTATTTTACGCAAATTTAACACTGAGACACAGTACAAAGTCATGAAATATACTCACTCACTCTTCAGGTGGTCCTTACATGTATCTTTACAGGTCCAGTCAACAGTATACTGACAAAATTTGCAGAACATTTGATCTCCTGACACATTATAATCATTGGCAAACTGCTCTGCCCTGTACTCTGGAGTTAGCTGGGAGTTTCGTAGCTTCTGTGCCAACTTACGCACTGTTCGAGGTCGCTCGAGTTGCACACATCACGCCGCTCGTCGCCCCTCAATGCCAATGAATAGCAGCTGGATATTGAGGACGCTCAGATCACTTTTGGTGTAAACGCAGGGTCAGCCGATGTCTCAGGAGGCCGCTGTGACATGTTGACATCGTTAATGAGGGAAAGACGAGGGGGAGAGGAAATGAAGTGTGCATTGTCTGCAGCCTTAAGTGGCCCCCGAGGCATTTTCCCAAGAGAGATCCTTTTTAGTAAAAAAAAACGCTTTTACGTAAAATGTCGGCCTTCCGTGTATATATTGAATTCCTCGTTTAATGTCTAATTCCGTGATTCTGTCTGTGATTCCGTGATTGGGGGTTTTATAGAGCCCTGAATATTATCAAATTCAGAAAATGTGCGAAGAAAAAAAACTTTTGTTGTAGTAAGGGTATCTTTTTCTTTAAATCTCTAAAACCACTGAGGCAACCCCAGAAACAGCAGAAAATTAAAGTTAACACCTAAATTTTGATTTGCTTTACAGAAAACCTCCAGTCAGCTGTTATTAGCCATAATAAACAAGAAGAACAAGTATAATCGAGTTAAATCCAGTGATGGTCAACATGACAGCCCAGAAACAAGTAGCCAAGATGTCAGGGCTGCCTCAAGTAGCTGACAGATGTACAACAAAAGGAGCCTGATGCTACTTCAAAAAGGCAAAGACCGACAGATCAGACAAAAATTACACTAACCCGAAGTTAAAGTCAAAATATCTGTTTCATTTTATTTTAATTTAATTTAAATGAGGTCCCCATGGCATTTGTCAAGTAAAAAAACTAGCCATTGTAGTAATGTAGTTAAATGATCCCTGATATTGATCTATGGGTATGAAATAAAGTTCATCGTCTGTCTATCGAAACATTAAAACTATTTCACTGACTTAATGTGGGCAGTGCGGTGACGCAGCAGGCCCGTGCCTCACTGCAAGAAGGTTGCAGGTTTGAATCCCATGTCAGTAAGGGCCTTTCTGTGTAGAGGTTGAACGTTCTCCCTGTGCATTCATGGGTTCTCTCTGGGCACTCCAGCTTCCTCCCACAGACCAAAAACAAGCTCATTCGGTTGACTGGTGTCTCCAAAGTACCCTTAGGTATGAGTGTGAGTGTGAGCAAGAATGGTTGTCTCTGGATGTTGCTATTGCCCGGCGACTGCTTCAGGATGTACCCTACCTCTTGCCAAATGTCAGCTGGACAGGCTCCAGTCCCCCGTGACCGAGGGGCATCAGCAGTATAGGTAATGGATGAATGGATGACTTAATGTTTAGTGTTTGATTCACAAAAAAACATCCAGATAGAAATGACCACGGTATATATCACATGATGAAACAGGTTTGCTGTAAAAAGCAATGTAATAACAACCCACCATGACAACCAGCCCTGGTCTCCCCTACTTTAACTTACATTGTGTAGGGTCCGGGCAGATGAAGTTAATAATCACACCTGTGTGTAACTGAGTGCTTCTCACCTGCTAAATCATTCAGCCCGTCGTTGAACAGAGACTCAAACTCGCTGGTTTTCAGCTTCATAGTGAAGAGACTCTTCCAATGAAAAGATGTTCTACCAATCAGACGAGGACTCAGTAATCTGCTCCACATCTGTTCATAAAAAAGACGTAAAACATGTAGGTGATGGCCAACACTATGAAGAGCTAGTTTACATGTCCCTGAAGCCACGCTCGCTGTCAGCGTCGGGCATCATCGTGTCCTCTGCGTGAACGCATACACTCCATGACAACGTGAACGTTGTTATTATCCTCCATGACAACATGAAAATGCCACAGCCGTGAAAAGAACTGACCTGAGAACAAAACAGAGGGTTCTGTCAACACACGACGAGGTAATTATTTATAATACTCCTATCTGCTGGACAGCGTTGCAGGAAGTACATCAGAAGCCTCTCGTTGCTGTCCAATGGCTCTTGACGTCGTCAGGCTCATTGGGCGGAGATTCGCGCTAACAGTGGAATCTCGCGATGTAAGTCAGTAATGGGAATTTAGGCCATTTCTGGAGATCCGAATCATTTGGCCAGAGTAGTAAAGAGACTCGGCATTTTTAGCTCCCCAATGGTTCGTTATTTAGCCAAATTCAGCCCATTGTTACATATCAATAACATATAGCAGAGAAATCCACAAAATCGTTTTGCATTTGAATTAGATTTTTTTTGTAAAAGATTCAGAATCAATTAAAACATTGATGAGTTGAATTTTCAAGTGTTCTGCTTTGAAATACAATGGCTTTCATATAAACGTTAAATTTATGCAACTTGTAGCCCAGCAAACTGTAGTTTACTTTAATATTTTAATACAGGCTTTCTCTTCTGTCTCTTTACTAAGGAAGAAAGTGTGTAGTTCTTGTAGGTGTTCACTGCATCTTTAGCCTCTATGGCAGGGATGGGAAACTATGGTTACTAAGAGGGCCTCATTATTTTGTCCTCAATGCCAATGGGCCATTTTGATTTAAAAAAAAAAAAAAAAAGAAAAGAAAAGAAAAATCTCATCTACTCATCTAGTAAACAACAGTAACTTATATTTTAACAAAAGGATCAGCTCTTGATGTTATTATATCAATTATATATTTACTCAAATACAAACACTGAAACTTGTTTAAATGAGAAAAACAGAATTCAAGGCAATTTCAACTTTTCAGTGCAAATCACAATTTCATATGTTATTGAAGACAATTTCCTAACATTTTTTTGTGCATTTAGCAGCATAAATGGGTTTACACAAGCATTTCTTTTTAAATCAAGCATATTATCCAAAAAACTTCTTCATGCAAAGATTTTCATCATCAGTCTTGTTAATTTTTCCTCATGTTTGTATATTTTTTTATATTTGAAAGTGATGTGTAGGCTACATCAAGGACAAACTATATCATTAGTTGATGTTAATGGATCTTCTTCAGGCTCCCAGGCTGCCATTTGTCCAACCCTGCTCTATAGAGTGATGCAGGGATGATGTTTTTTATAGGCCACTGCAAGACTAAGCACTGCGATGGTTCTCTTGACATAAAAACCTTTGATAATTTTTGCTGTGTTCTTGTACCATTGCTGATAATAAGGTCTGTAGTTAATAAAAAAATAAGATACTTACAAATGTTTTTCTTTGTGATATCTTGATGAACAAACCTAACTTCCTGATTTTTAAAAGATGAAGGCTAATGGATGAGAGTAAAAAGCTACTATCACACTACTGTGGAACTACAGCATGGCAGTTCAACTTAAAGGTTTTTTCTTTTACAGGTAATGCTAACCTCTTGTTGAAGAATTTCCTCTTACAAATGACCTGATCAAGATATTTCACAGTGCTTTGTCCATGGCGTATAAACATTGATTATTAAAAATAATATAAAAAAAAAACATTAGAAATGCTTGCAGCCAGATTGCCAGCCATTTAGCATTTTTATAGTCCTTGTTAGCAGTCTGTTAGCAATCATCCTAATAAACACAAAAAAGCACTTTTAAATAAAAAAATCAGGCAGTGACAGATTCCTATTATTATTCCAGATTATACACTAGAACCTTGTCTACACGTGTTCAGGACAAACCTTATTTTAGGCATTGTAAATCACTTACTTTCGGCCTTCAGAGCCAGGAAGTGCTAAATGCTAATTCACTACAGCATTATTGGAGTAATTCCTGCATTACTTCAAATCAAACATTTTTCAATTTCAGCATCCATTTTTAATTTTCTTTTCTTATTTTATTTTAATTGAAGTCAAAAATCTTAAAGTAGAAGAAAAAAAGGATATTTATAAAGGGAGCCGAGTCATCGTTGACACAGAAGAATCGTCTTTTGAATCGGCTCGTCCGCTCTCTCACATCACTATTTGACGTTTGAGGATCCTCTTTAGTCGCTGTGTGTGTGTTTGTGTGTTTGTCAGGCCACAGCATTGGGACATGGCTAAAGTGGAGCTGGCACCGCTGAGGCCCTGGGATGACTTCTATCCCGGCTCAGAAAGGTTCTCCAAGCCGGACTTGAAAGACCTGGCGAAATGGAATAACAGAGTTGTCAACAACCTGCTGTATTATCAGACCAACTATCTGGCCCTAGCCGTCGTGGTTTTCCTGGTTGTCGGGTAAGTTTCCGTGCATCTGTTTGTTCACTGCAAGATTAAGTTAAGACTTGCCATCCACATCTATATAGTGTTTTATCTTATTTTTTAAATGATCTTTTTGTTTTATTTCCGTTGCTGTCATCAGGTTAAGTTCAGCCAGGATGTAGCCTGCTTTAAGGGGATTTACAGAGAGTGCAGAGACAGGATGTGAGTCCTGAACCCTTGTGTGCAGATGGAGCTTGAATTATTATTATTGAACAGTCACGGTAAATTGCCAAGCCAGGACTTGTTGCTGTAGTAGTTTTCTCACCCCGTACCCTCTAGTTAAGAGCATGAATCTGAAACAGGAACAGAGAGAGACAGACTCTGCATCAACACAGCCCTCAGACTCAGGCAGGGAGAGAAACACCCTCTGAACTGTGAGCTTCAGATCAGGACCACCTGAGAGTGTAATCCTGTGCTGTCAGAAAACTCCATAAAAGGTCACATCATAGTGAATCATACTGCCAAACTCTTGTCTTAAATTGGCACTCTGTTTCATCTTAATCCCAGTTAACTAAAAATAGTCCTGGCTTGCCATGGCCTGCCCACTCAGCTGAATGATGACATGATGAAATGATGAAGACCTCCTGAGCCCTTTGTGAGTGAGTGGTTTAATTTAGGGAGGTCAGTTTTAAAGATAACAGGAGCTTGATCAGCTGACCCTTGTACCCATGAACAAAGAGTGAGTCAATAGTAATCATCTTCTCTCTGAGTTATTTTCTGCTGCATTACGAAAACCTTTTCCCTGTTCTCGTATTTACGACAGACTGAGAGCAGCTCTTATGTGGGACCTCTAATAAGATAAGATAAGATAAGATATCCTTTATTAGTCCCACAGGGGGAAATTCCAAAATATACAGCAGCTGCAGGATACAAGAGAAGTACTGAAAGATAAGGTAATTACAGATCAAGTACAGTAATGCAAAAATAGAAATAAAATTTTTTTGAAAAATGTAAAAAAAGTATATACTATACAGTCAGTGGCATATTTACAGTCCTGATGTATATGTTTGTTGTTTGACAGATGGTTATGTACATGTTGATATTTTACAGGATGAGATTTGTGATATTATAATATAAATATGGTGGCTATGTACATGTCTGGTATTTTGCAGAGAAACATTATCACATATAAATATAAATGTGGTTTATTGCACACTGGAGAGGTTTTTGTTATAAAGTCTGACAGCTGCAGGAAGGAAGGACCTGCGATACCTCTCCGTCACACACTTCGGGTGGAGCATCCTGTCACTCACGGAGCTCCTTAGTGCAGTGAGTGTGTGTTGGAGGGGGTGGGAGTCTTTGTCCATCATAGAGGACAGCTTGGTTGTAGTCCTCCTCTCCACCACCTCCTCCACCAGTTCCAGAGGGCATCCCAGGACTGAGCTGGCCTTCTTTATCAGTTTATCCAGTCTCTTCCTGTCAGCTGCTGTGATGCTGCTCCCCCAACAGACCACTCCATAGAAGACTGCAGAGGCCACAACAGAGTCAGAGAAGGTCTTCAGGAGTGCCCCCTGCACCCCAAAAGACCTCAGTCTCCTCAGCAGATAGAGTCTGCTCTGTCCTCTTTTGTAAAGTGCGGTTATTAGTCTATTTAAAAGAGCTTTATCGGCATGAATGTTGTGGAACAGTGTTGCCAAAGCAGTTCATGAAATAGGAAATGAACTAAATGTACATACAAAAAGTCTATTTCACAATTATAGTAAGGGCAATAAGGCTCCGTTTACACAAACAGTGAAAACGGCCAAAAAATGGAGAGTTATTGTTGTGTTTGTGCCTTCCATGTACACAAGAATGGTGCCTAGCGTTCCTGAATCTGCAAACTTGAAACTGGGGTCCAGAGTGAAAAGTTTTGAAAATGTTTTTGTTGTCATCTCCTTGATAAACAGGAATCAGCATTGTCAGGGAAAACGGTGGCGTGGCGCATGCGCAGAACTCTTCCAGGTAAAGGTTGTGTGTGTGCCTAGGAACAACAACAACAGCTACCGAGCAACACGTGTGCTGCTTACTGTGCTAGGTTTGCTATCGCTCCTCCAACAAAATGTGGATTTGCTGCAGCAATACTCTAACCAGTGGAGTCGCATTTATTATATTCGCCAAGGAACTGAAAAGTTTGTCTTCACAGCTATTTCACTACAAACCTACATCCCCAACTACGGGCTTGGCATGCACGCTACCACGTTTTCAGTTTTCACGTCTCCGTGTGAACGTGGAGTGCTTCCGAAAACACAGGAAAAACTTTTCTGAATCTGTTGACAACGTTGTCGTGTAAACAGGGCCAAAAGGTACTCCTAATTTTAAGAGCCCAGCTTTTAAGTTTCGAGTCAGATCAAGTCATTAAGGTTGTTTACCCAATTAAAAGCCATTGTGGTGTGGTGTGGGGCTTGTGCCGTGTCCTGCTCTCTGTCTCTGTATCCAAAGCTGTATCGCACCGTGAATTCACACAGATGTTGCGTTCTCACAGAATGTCTGGAGTTGTAATGATAACAGATCTTGGATATGGCACTATAATTGTGAAAAGGGCTTCAGTCTGTACCTCATGAGGACTTTTTTTAGAGAAGGATCTTTTACAGTACTCAGGTGATCTGACAATTCTGTGTGCTCTGTTTAGCCTTAAATAACATTGTAATTTGCTTATATAGTTAATAGTAATGTGGTTCGGTCAAATCGGGGGGGTCTTTTGTTCTTGAACTGTATTTAGCATTGTCGAGGGGTGTCTTTGTTCTTACTAGTTTCCAGTGTAGAAGAATCAGAGACCTTTATACCAAATGTGAGAAAAATGCAGTGAACCTGAACTCTGCATTTATATTTTGTCTTTTTATCATTTTGTTGAAAATCAGGGTTGACATTCTCAAAACTGTAAGTATAGTAGCCATATAAAATACCATGGTACATCATTTGTACAACGTAATGTCATCAAAAAACAAACTAATTTATGATTTAGTGATGGTATTTTTTTTTTTTTTTTTTTACTTATTCAGATATTTTGTCTTGGCTTGAGGATGATTCCATTTGATGCATTTTTTTGACACTTTTTAAATTCTTGTGCACGTGGTTTCACAAAGTTTATTTTTCATTAGTTGACGTGCAAAGTGAATGAACAGGAGAGAAATCCAAATTTAATCAATATTTGGTGTGTCCATCTTTTGCCTTCAAACTAGCACCAACTCCAGTTTTGGAAGGAATTTAGCAAGAAGGTTGTTTCAGACGTCTTGGAGACCTAACAACAGATCTTGTGTGGATGTAGACAGACTCAAATCCTTTTGTCTCTTCATATAATCCCAGACATACTCATTAATGCTGAGATCAGGACTCTGTGGGGGCCATACAGTCACTTCCAGAACTCCTTGTTCTTCTTTATACTGAAGATAGTTCTTGATGACATTGGCTGTATGTTTTGGGTCTCTGTCCTGCTACAGAATAAATTTTCAACCAGTCAAACACCTCCCTGGTAGTAATGCATGATGAAGTCTATGCCTGTATGTCTTAACGTTGAGGACACCATTAATCCTGACCAAATCCCCAAATCCATCTGCAGAAAGGCAGCCCCAAACTTGCAAGGGACCTCCACTAGGGCTGAAAGATATATCGTTATCGTATCTATATTGAGATATGAACATTCAAGATATTAATATCAAAAAAGCAATGATATAAACGATATAGATGTTCCCTGCACTCACCCTGCATGTACAGCTCTGGAAGTCACAACAAATTTCATTTTTATGATTGCCCTTGAATGCACCGCTAAGGCCAGCCAACCACAAACCTTTTTTATTTTTAAACCGTTTTTATTTTTCTGAAAAATGCTTGGTTTTCACCGAACCCGTAGTCATGTCGTATCGTATAGATATCGAGATATCTGGCATGAATATCGAGATATGAAATTTTGTCCATATCGTTCAGCCCTAACCTCCACCACGCTTTACTGTTGCATGCAGACACTTTTTTTGTACCACCCTCCAGCCTTTTTGCCAACAAACTACCTTACACTACAGCCAAATATTTAAAATGTTGACTCCTCTGTTCATAGCACCTGCAGTCATTTTTCAGTACCCTAGTTCCCACGTTTTCATGCATAGTTGGTCAGAGTTATGGTTTTTTGGTCACAATTCAACCATGAAGACCACCTTTGGACAGACTTCTCAAAATAGATGGGTGTACCTGGGTTCCACTAGTTTCTTCCAGTTCGGAGCTGAACATCCTCAGATTTTAGAGGGCAGTAAGTACTATGTGCGTTCCATCTACTCAACATTGCCCCTTTCTGTATGCTTCTCCAAAAGAGCTTGAACAGCACAAGTTGAAACTCCAGTCTGCTTCAAAATCTTTCATTGGGAGAGACCTTTCTGTTGTAGTATAACCAACTAGAAAGCACTAGTGCTTTCTAGTTGGCGCAAACCTCCTCCAAGATAGCTCACATCTTGCTGTTACATCTATAAGCAATAGTTCCATGATAATGTTACCATCAAAATATGATTCCAAACCCTGAAAACCCACACCTTGCACTCAGAATCATGTTGATATTGATATTAGTTAGACAGTTATTGAGAAAAAATGGTTCTGAATCACCACCAAAATCGAATCATTTTTAAGTTGGGCCATTTCCAACATCTCCTGAAAATTTCAGCAAAATCAGTCCAGTAGTTTTCGCGTAATCTTGCGAACAAACAAACAAACATACACCAGCAAAAACATAACCTCCTTGGTGGAGGTAATAAGTGTCTTGTTGCTGTGCTCATTCTCGCTTTGGCTAATGCCCTGTGGCATGAAACTGTCTTCCACAACCTCACAGCAGAGTTTGGCTGTTCCCCACAGATTTTTTAGCCTTTTACACAGGTGTTTCTGAGTCAGTTCATGTTTAAATTGTAATATCAAACCAGTGATCATTAGCACCTGTTTGGGATCATGTAAATCTGCAAAATCCTTAACTTTGTGCAAGTGTACCTAAAACAACTTCTTCTGGTTCGTAGGCAAAGGATCGTCTCACCAAATATTGATTCTTTTTTTTTTTCTTATTGCTTGCTATTTCTTGATTGCACTTTCTGAACTGTCAAAAATAACCAATAGAAATGGATAATTTTGAATATTCTTACCTTACAGAATCTTCACACCTGCCTAGAACTGTTGCAGTATTGTATTTTACACAAATATTCAGTCAGGGGTAGGCTATCATATACTATAACAAGGCCAGGTGCCATGTTTGATCAAGTGACATTTCAAAACATTGATGTTCAGACTAATAAATGATTTTTAACTTACCAATTCATGTATCTTAGAATTGATTTAGGTGATAGTAACAGACAGCTCACTATAAATACTGCCCTTTTGTGACACTTGGAAGATAGTTGTAGGAGCAGTGTCCAACCACTTGGTGGAGCCAGTTACCAAACAACGAAGATCCTGCTGTTAATAATGTGTCAGTGCAGGTTAAAGCTGACCTCCCATCATCCTCTGGTCTTGTGCTGTTTGTCCTGCAGGCTTTTGAACCCTCTGGGGATGTGCACAGCCATGGTTGTGGTCTCCGGAATATTCGTGGGATCAGTGTGGGCCGGAGAGAACAGAGCTGTGATCAACAACTTTAAGAGGCAGAACCCTACAGCGTTTGTGATTGCTGTCATGGTGGCGAGCTACATTGTGATGTCCATACTGGGAAGTGTCATGGTGTTTATGTATGCAATCACTCTACCTCTCACAAGTAAGTGAAAATACTTTGGCCAAAGGTGGGAATACAACTTTATTTTTAGATTGGCTGCAGTAAAAAACAAATTGCTGATTAAAAGACATAAAGACTTAATTACAATGACCAGTGCCTTTGAGGTATTAAAAAAAGGCCTCTCAGGGCAAACATTGACTGTCACTCCTTTTTTCACAGTGATATTTGCACATTCATCGTTTCGCCTTCGCAACATGAAAAACAAACTGGAGAACAAGTTTGAGGTAGCAGGACTGAAGAGGTCGCCCATGGGCATTTTTCTGGAGGCTCTGGGTCAGCAGGAGGAGAACATTCAGAAGATTCAGAACTTTCTGGAGGCAAAGATGAAGGAGTGACTGGGCCTGGAGAGGAGCAGAGGCATACAAACACTTTCTGACCAAAGATTCTTGATTGTCTTTTTTTTATGGTTGTGACACAAAGTCTGAATCGTTAAGTCTGATTCTTATAAATTATTGTCATTCATTTACAGCAGAGGTCCATTTCAATAAAGAGGTTCAACTAACTCCTACCCTAACCCCGAGCTCAGAGCTGCTTTACCCTCGGGTCAGCTCTGAGATTTCACCGTCTAAAACACTGAATTGAAAATGTTTCGGTCTATTCTTAATAGGGTGGCCCAGAGTTCAGAGTGTAAACAAGACATCATTAATGAAGCTCAGATACATCTGATCATCATTACCACAGATGTCAACAAGAGGTTTTTCACTCTTTAATCCTCTCAAACTAAAAACCCTCATGAAGACTTCAGCAAGTTTGAACACATTTTAATAGCATAGATGTCTCTGATACATCAATGCACGAACTGACCATAGCAATAGAGCTTTTCTAAAACTTTTTACTTCTTTTAAATGTAATAATTTCAAGCAGGTGTACAGTAAAATTGAATATGTTTTTAGAGAGACAAAAGAAAAAATAATCAATAGCAGAAAAAGGGAATATGCTGGACAATAAGGGCCAAAAAGCAATAATTTAAAAATGAGATTGATGTCAGATTATAACAGGATTAAACCTGTAAAATAGCCTGTAGGAATGAAGGTGTATTTTTACTGAACTGAATTTAAAGATTCAAGTTGTAAATTGGGAGAATAAAGTTGTACCTTTTAGGCTGTGGTTAGAGGTGACAATAATTTGTATAAATTTTGGACTTTTTATTGTAGTTCAGCCTTTAGTCGCTTGTTTCTGGCAGGCATTCAGTCATTAGACTAGCCAGCCATTATTTCTATTACTGGGATGGACAAAGTTTAACTATGTGTCAGGGACAGTGTCTTTATACAGATCAGGCATATGACCATAATGACCACTGACAAGTGAAGTGAATAACACTGATTGTCTCTTCATTGTGGTACCTGTAAGTTAACATTTTGTCCTTAAAGTTGATGTTTTTAAAGCAAAAATGGGGGAGCATAAGGATTTGATTAAGTTTGACAAGGGCCAAACTGTGACAGCCAGAGGACAGGGTCAGAGCATCTCCAAAACTGCAGCTCTTGTGGAGTGTGGAGTGGTCATGGGCAGCCTTGGCTCATTGATGCACATGGGGAACAAATACTGGAAAACGTTGTGGATCGATCCAGAAGATGAGCTCCTGTTGCTTAGATTGCTGATGAAGTTGATGCTTGTTCTGATAGAAAGGTGTCAGACTAGGGTGGCAGATTGTCATAATGTTATCCCTGCTAAATGTTTGTTTTTTCACCAAAAAAAGACTCATCAGTTTTAAAATATTATGATTTGATCAAATTAGATTAGATTAGGCAGAACTTTATTAATCCCTTTGGAAGACTCCCTCAGGGAAATTAAGATTCCAACAGTAGCATTATATAGCAGATAAAAAGATATAAATAAGATAGATATAAATAAAAATATGGCTACTGGTTGGCTGCTGCTCCTTCCCCTCCTCAGTCTTCCTGTTACTCCTCCTCCCCCTGAGTGAGGAGTTGTACAGTCTGATGGACTGAGGGACAAAGGAGTTTCTAATGTATCACACTGTCGAGAGTATTGCAATACACTATTATATATTACGTTGTCACATTTGTATTGCAGTACCTTTTTAGCCACATTCTTACCAGTACACACTCCTAACAGAGAATGAGTGACCTCTTTTTCTGAAACAGGCTGAATTACCGTTCCTTCTCTGGTTTGAGCTACCTCACACTCTGGTACAGGTAACCCAGACTTGACCTCACTCTAGGGTGAACAAACTTAAACCAAGGTCAGACTACATTAGTTACGCACAATTATGGCAAAATGGTTTTGGGACTCGCAAAGTAGTTGTTTCCTCTCTTGCATTGTGTCTAGCAAACAGAAAAAAAAAACTCATTTGGGACATTTCATGACTCCATGACATAAGGTCTAACATGTCTCCCTTAATGTCAGAGGCATTGACCAATGAGAGCACAAGGAGCTCTGCATGTGCCACAGTCACGGATGCAAACAGACTGAAGTTGCTGCCTTGACAGAGATAAAGTTAAAGCTCTGAAAACAACATCCCTGCCTTTGAGACGTGTTGGAGAGGAGCTACCATCAGACTGTAAAAGGGATTTGGAGAGAAACAGCAGTGGCACCTTAGTAACTCAGTGAGTGACTGCATGTACTTATCATCAAGGCAACATACTGTAACACTCATCATAATGTTTGGAAAGACAAACAAAACCATCACACTCTTAAGTACAGGGTGTTTGTTTGCTGTCTTCATTGTCACCTGTCTGTCTTCTGACGTCATCACATCAGTCGTTATAGAGTGGTGCAGGAATGAGTCCAAAAACATGGAAGTGGGTTAGCATTTAGCACTGTCTGGTTCTCAAGCAGGAAATTAAATGGGATTTAGGTAAAGTTTCAGATAAATGCCTGAAATAAGGTTCATAGTGGACAAACGTGATTTTAATGTTTGTAGGGAAATAATAAAATGCACCTGATGTTGCCTGCTTTTGAATCATAAACCGTTGTGTGTTTAAAGTGACGGTTGCAACTGGTAACAAGGACTACAAGAAGGGCCAGGGACCTATTAGCAAGCATTTCAGATCTTTTTTAATAATCACTTATTCATACACTATTGCCACAGTCAGGAGGACCAACTTGATCAGGTCAATTAAGGGGAAATTCTCAGAGAAGAGGATACAGCAAGATGTTTTATGTTAGAAATATTGTTGCTTCTGGGTCAAACTGCCATGTTGTAGCTTACTATTAGCTTTTCACTCTCGCAAATTAAGCTTAAAAAACGTGAAAAGTAGGTTTGTTTGTTAAGCTTGTCACAAAGAGCATATCATGCAAGTTTCGTAATTTTTTGTTCCTTGCAGAGTTTATTATGAACAATGATCTAAAACCCAGTTCAAAATTCTATAAGCTTTTCTTGGGCTTGCAGTTGAGGAAACCAGCGCAATGCTAACTTTCGTATTTGCCAACAAAAATTTGTCATCCCTGCACTACACTATATTCAGTCAGTTTTAATTGTGTAGTCTGTCATGCATGTTGGAAAAGGCATAGCACAGTTATTTGGCTCTGAGGTCACCTAATCTGACTAAGTGATCATTATGATTGACGGAAGAAAACGGTGTGGTCTGACCTTGGCATTAGAGTCTGAACAGGCTTTTTGAAACGGGCCTCACGTTCACTCAAGTGTGTTTTGAAAAAAGAACAAGTATTACAAAGGGCATATTTATATCTTGATGTATCTGTTAAACCGAGTAATTGTTGATGATTAACTTCCTCATATCATTGCTATTTACCATTATTTGGTGCAACCCAGCAGAGGACTTGTTTTTATTATTTTAAAAGTGTTTAATCAGAAACTACTGTCAGTTCGGTCCGATAACTCCCAGCTAAAGTTCTCAAGTGCTTCTATTTTTATAAAGAGTGTAAACCTAACATACACTGCCACGGTACTCAAAGGGCTTGACTGATTCAGGTTTGTGAATAATGTCTCCGTCAGTGGAATTTAACTGTTAACTCAAGTATTCATTTGCATAGAAACCAAACCTCCTGATGGTAATGTGAATAAAAAGAGCCAGACAAAAGGAAGTGTGTGTCTTTACCTTGAGCTTTGACAGGAATTCAACTCCAAAACTGTGTCCATATTTGAAGACCATCAAAGGTTTGCATAGTTTACTCATGCCCATTTATGTTCCTTTTGCACCTCTTGCTGTTCACCCTTAACAGACACCTTTTGTTGTTGAAGTGGCTATCTTTGTTTGCCTCTTCACTTATCCAGATTCTAATCAACCCAATGTTTTGGCTACTATGTATAAGTGTTTTTCTTAACAGGTCTAGCCTGGGGACCAATCACCATCTCCTCCATGATGCTAAATTGGATCATGCATGGAACAAAACACATTTCAACAAATAGTACAAAATTAACAAGTTCAAGAAGCACGTCATAACAGAAGCCCCAGGAGGACATGCCTGTATACATAATTCATGCTCTGTTTTCTGCCAAGATGTACATTTTTGAGTATTTTTTCTCTTTTTAAAATATCTATACACAAACATATTATGAAGGGAAAACCAGATTTGATACAAAGGTTGAGATCTTTATAGAACTACCAGCATTTACTTTAACCTTGTAGTGCAGATAGATCTGTCTGATTCAGTGTCTGTAATCAGACAATCTATGATGATTGTGAGCGGCTCTCAGGCCTTGTTTACATGAAAACAAAAACGAAGAGAGTTTTCATTGCATTTTTGCCTCCCGTTTACACGAGAATGGTGCCTGAAGTGCCTGAACCCACAAACTTTTGAAACCGGTGTCCAGAGAGGAAAGTTGCGGTGTGGACGAGATTTAGTGTTTCGTCCTGAAAAGCTGACGTCACCGCTTGTGCAGTAGTCTTTCACATGATGGCTGCGCGCATCCCAGGAACCACAACAACAGCTTCGGCCATCTACCGAGCAACATGTGTGCTGCTTACTGTGCTCAGTTTGTTTTCCAGACAAAAATATCCAGACAGATTTGTCGTCCAAACAAGAAACTCCTGCGTCTTCATGCGTCCATTGTTGTTTATGAAAACTTTGTCTTCACCGGAAAGCGCATGCGTGTTGTAACACCGCTGTTTCTCTACAAACCTACATCGCCATCTACTGGCCTGGCATGCACGCTACAGCGTTTTCAGTCGTTCTCACGTCTCCATGTGAATGCGGATCATTTTTGAAAACGCAAAGGAAAAACCTTTCCATTTCTGGTGAAAAGGTTTTCGTGTGAATGGGGCCTAAGTGAGACTGCCCAGTCAGAGTCATTTAGAGCAGGGAGAGGTGGGAGCTACGAGTGAGACGACAGCTGGAAGCTACATTTCAAGCAAAAATTAGCATAGATGCTAACAGCTTCAGTAGCAGTTTTATCAGATTTTGACTGCATTTCTTTATTAAATGAAATGCAAATTACAATACTACAAACTTCTCTTTAGAAAGTATATTTTCGCTTCACTTCAGACATGTTTTACCTTGAGTTTGTTTTATGAAGTGGCTTACGTTCTGTCCTTTACCCTGTGGCAGTAGCGCCGCCTACTCCATTATCTAATTAACCCGTAATAGATGTGATTGACAGAATGATCATCCAATCATCTGCCAGATGTGCTCTGAAAGGTTTTGCCTGACGTGTAATGTAAAATATCTGCCAATGAGACAAGGAAATTTTACTTGGATGATGTCTTAGAAATAAGATGTGTAATCACAAATAATTTGACCTTTTAATGATTTACACAGGGTAGTGAACGCTTTTATTCTGTCCCACCTTCAATTCTGTAATGCACTTTACTCCAGAATATCACAGGATTCAATCCGTCATCTACAATTAGCCCAAAATGCTGCAGCTCGACTAATATCTGGTTCAAGAAAACAAAATCACAGATCCTACCAAAGGCTTTTTCAGCTTGTGTTTTCAGTGACATTTCTTTTTTTTCTGGAAGCACAATTTTGACCCTTTGCACTGACCTGCGTCAGAGTTTCTCATGGCTGCTCAGTTAAACTTTGACTTGAGCAGCTAAGCTTTTACCCTCTGCTGCATCAGTGATTTATGCTCTTTACTTCTGTGCCTCTCTGTCCATATTGTGCAACTTGCAGCAGTGAACAGGCGTGCTGGTGGCAGGAACCTCAAGTAAAGTCATGTCTGAGCAGCGGGTTAAAAAAGAGGCCCTTGTTTCTACTGCTGCAGCTGCTGTGAGGATCCCACTGACACATGCTGCTGCTCACTCAACATGAAATTCTTAGGCGCTCTCTGCTCAGTGGAAAAAACGTGACAGCCATGTGACCAAAACAATGGGCAAGAAAGACAAGTCTGTGGGAACAGAGCAGAATTAAGGGTAGACCCATCCTCTCCGAACTGTATCTGTAATGTGCACTTGCAGAGGGAGGAGGAGGGAAAGGAGGTGAGGGGTTACAGAAAGGGGGGTGGTTGCTGCACCTAGCGCTAGCTCGTCATTTACAGGGAAGGCAGAAGAACAGGTTTATGACCCACTATGGGTGTGACAGGTTTTAAAGACTGGTTTAGTCAGTTCATGGCTTCAGGACACAGAAACACAACCAGTAACACAACAAATAACGAGGGCACACAGCCGAGCAGCAGGGCTTTACGACAGAAGAGTATCAAAGAAACTATAATCACAACATTGTGTACCATTTAAGGACTGCTTTTATTCTAACAATAGGATGAGAAATAAAGTCTGACACCTACATGAAACTGTGGCAGGTGAATTTAAAGTCTACCAGCAACTCTGTCTCAACCAGCAGCACCGTGACCTGCTGAATAATGTCAACATTTTACATTAGGAGTCACTTTTTGTATGTTTAATTAATGCTAAATCTGGCATGGCTCATGATGATTTAATTCATGAATTAATGTAGAATGTTTGGTTACTTCCTAGGCTCAAAACTGGTCAATATGAAGAGCACAAGGCTACAGGATGAAAAATGAAAATAAAAGAGAAGGGTTTTTTTTTCATTGTGCACTTTCAGAGGGGACAAAGGTCAACATATTAAAAAAAAAACAATATATATCTAAAAAATACATTTCAGGAGAAATCTGAAGAAAAGGCCAGAATATTGAAAAACAGTTGAGGTGTTGAGAAAATGTTGAAATACAACTGATTTTTTTTGCTAATGTTATTTAATATTTTTCAGCTCTATCATCATGAAATGTTTTTTTTTCTCAGTATTTACACTTTTCTCCTATCTTGTTACTTTATTTTTAAGTGCAAAAAGTAAAAGTACAATGTCCACACCTTACATTTTCTTCCATAAACAGGTCCCTGTACTTTCCCCGTAGCTTTTAACTTCATATAACCATATTCTCATACATTTTTGTTGTTTTTGTGAAATACACATTTACGACTCACTGAAAGTGTAGTCACAATAAATGTATTAAGTGGGCTTAATGGGCATTAATTCACGAGTTGCTATATGGACTAACAAACTGGCCAAATTTTTAGATCATGCCCTGTCTGAATAAATGGAAAATATGTCTTTATTCAAACTGACCTCTTATTTTTCATCTCTTACACCACTGTAGATGATTTGTAACACCAATAACAAAATAAAATTCAACCCTCATTCACTATATGCTGCTGAGTGCAATAAAGAAATTAAACTGTTGAGAGAAAGTTATGCGTACAGCTAGAAATGAGATGTGAAATCCTTTTGAAAAAGTTAGAACTAGAAAAGCACTCAGAGAGCGCAGACCTCTGCCAAGCAGCTTCGGTCCACTTTGGCGAAAATGGTCCTAACTGGCAATGTTAAAAACCCTTAAAAAAATTCCTGGATCCAGATGGTGATCCGGATCACCCCCAAAATTTAATCAGTTCTTCCATATCCCATTTTTTTTGACAATTCCTGAAAATTTCATTGAAATCTGTTCAGAACTTTTCAAGTTATTTTGAACACAGACTAACAGACAGACAGACACATAAACGCCGGCAAAAACAATACCTCCTTGGCGGAGGTAATTGCACTATTGAATAATGTGAAGCACAACATGAAAGAGCAAATTAATGACACGTGAACGGTCCTCTGTCTCTCTATGTAGCACTGTGATTGGCTGGTGACTGTTTCAGGGTGTACCCCACTTCTTGCCCAATGCCACGTGGGATAGGCTCAGGCCCCTGTGACCCTGAAAAGAATCAGCAGTATAAATAATGGATGGATGGATGGATGGATGGATGGATGGATGATGAGTAGCAGGAAATAACTATGCATCCTACATTAATTCATGTATTAAATCATCATGAGTCATGCAATATTTAGCTTTAACCAAGCAAATGAAGTGACCCCTTAGTAAAGTGTTACAGAATAATCTAATAGTAATGGTCCAAAGTTGTTTCATATGGTATTTGTTCCTGTCCTGCATTTGTATTTCAAATGTCTAAGGTGATTTCATGTTCGGGTAAAGGTCGAGGGTACTGTATGTCAAGTATGAATACAAATGCAGCATACTCAGGCACTGTAATCAAGTCCACTTGGGCTTTTTTTACAGTAGGATTGTCACAGTCCGCGTCTGATAGGTCTGTTGTCTTTTATATTTTACACATTTTTTGTCCTGTGTTCTTGTTGCATGCATTAATCTCTGTTTCTCTGTTCAGGTTCACCTCCGGTCCTGCTCCGCCCCTCCCCTGTTTCTTCCCTCCTGTTTCCCACACCTGCTCCCACTCACCTGATCACTCCTGCGCTGCTCCCTTCCTCACACATGTTCCTTGTCACTCATTAGTCTCAGTATTTCGTGTCACTCTCACCCTCACTCCAGTGTTAGTTCGTTGATTGTTTTACATTCACATTCAGTAAGTTTTGCTTCATAGATATCTCGACCACAGCCTGAATTCTGACCCTCCTTTTGCTCTTTCGGATCTTGGACCTGTTGCTGTTTATCTTGCCTTTTTGTGTACCATTTTGGACTGATAATAAACCTGCCTTTTGCCTGCAGGACTTTTTATCTCTCTAGTCGTGCATTTGTGTCCTACCTTCATTCCTGGTTCAGTGTTTCATGACAAGGATGTAACAAAATATAGTGGAGCATGGTTGCTCCCACCCTCTCCTTTCCTACACTGACCAGCTTTCACACCCATAAGATCATTCTGTCCCAGGGCACTTTCAACCACGTACAAGTCCTGTTACAAAATGTGATTGTATGCATTAAGTCGATCTGCACGTCCATCAAACAGACAAAAGAAGAAGCAGCCATGCTTGCTAATCTGCAGTGCAGACATATCCTGCTGCTTTTAATAACACTGTAATAATTTCTGAGTCTCCAAAAATGATCCTCCTACTTTCACATCGACCGTCCAGCTGAGAGGAAGCAATAAGAACATGCTGCCAGAGAGGATGGTAAATACAGAACTTATGTGGAAATGTGCAAAAGCTGATGAGTGCCCAAATGAGTGCTCTATGCCAGGGCAGAGGCTATTTAACTTGTCAACTTTGCTGCTGTGTGATGACTTTTCTTGCTTAAAGGTTCCATGTGCTGCAAAATCAATTTGTTTTTCTTTTAATGATTTGAGAAGGGGCTTGAAGAGCAGAAGAACATGACACCTCTTACTAAACTCAGTTCATGTGGAAATGTACTCTTCCTCTTTGAAGAAAATGTCTCTTAAAATGCAATCCTTTTTACTTCCTGGGGTTTATGATGTCATAGCGATACAGCCTCCACCGACGTGTGTTTTCTGCTTGTTACAGGCAGACGCCATGACCAGGGTGGAGCCAGACTTTTTTAAATGGGGGTGCACAGGGGGTAACATAGGTGCAATTAGGGGTGGGGGGCATCAAAATTTGGCTGTGCTGTTGATGCAGATACAATAAACGCATTGGGAGTTTTGAATTTCAGAGTTATGCAGTGGTATTTAAAACCACTTCCTGTGCATTCATTTTAAAATAAAACCTGACAGAGTGACTTATACAATGTCCCAATTTTTATGCTCAGTTACTTCTTGGTTTTGGTCTTGTTTCGGTTTAATGATACAGTTGTTGGTGGCGACTTTACACAATGATTGAAAACAGTAAGGGCCAGTGACACTTGGGGGGGGGCACGCAGGGAACCAATCAGTTTTCAGGGGGGACAGGGGTGTCTGCCTGTGCCCCCATGGTAGCTCGGCCCCTGGTAATGACTGCTTTGAAAGTCTGCTTCTGGGTCTGTATCTCCACCATGTCCTTCCCCCATCAGACATTGTTGGGCAGCCAATCAGAGTAGAGCTCATTATCAGAGCCTGCTCCTCCTCCCCTCAGATCTGAGAGTTTCCAAAGGGGAGGAAAAAGGGGCTGCATCTGATTCTCCACTGAGATAATATTGTTCATATTTTTATTCAACTTAATTTAAATCCTTGCTTAAAAGACACCAAGGACATGATGTAAATGGTCAAACACACCAGGACATGCAACCTTTATAGTCCACTCGTCGCAAATCACATCACGAGACACTGGCCCCACAGAGTTCTTGGAGAAGACAGCAGTTGAGGGCGCAGTTGGTCAAATACTATCATCTGGAAGAGAGCAGGCCTTCATCCAGCTCATGACGTCCTTGCCTCCTCTAACCAGGACCATAAATCAATAAAACGTGACTGAGCAGCGTCATGAGTGCGAGTCTGTCAATATGCTGTTGCACACACCCTGTATTTGAAACATTATCATGCTTTGTTCTGCTGTTGTTTGTACTTGCCGTTTAAAATGTGTGTAAAATGCCTGCTGTCTGAAGCAAATGTATTTTGTTATTGCAAACATACATTACTGCTTGTCTCTTGGTTTTATTCACGATTTTATCAGCGAATAGTTGGAGCTAATTCAACTTTTATCACCAAAGTTGATTCTAAAAGGGATTAAAAGTCATGCAACCTCTACCCATAGCCAGGAGCCACAGCGATGTGATTTGGGTATGGTGTGGGAATATGGTGTTTGCATTTACACTTGAAAAATAACTCAGACTTTGATATGAAGTGTACTTGCATCTACGCCTGGGTTGCGAGTGTGATACAAGGACGTTTATTTGTCATTATTCAACAGATTTTGCACAATGAAATTAAATTGTGGCTCCCTCTTGACTGGTCAAGGGACTGCAGTAAAAAAAAACAAAAAAAAGAAGACCATTAAACAATAATCATGGAGGAGTGCAGATGGTGCATAGAGTAATCTCACAGCCTGAGGGAAGAAGCTGTTCTGCAGTCTGGTGGTACAGCAGATACTTCTGTACCTTTTGCCTTATGGCAGCAGGGTGAACAGGTTGTGGGTGTTGTCCTCCAGTATCCTTTTGGTTCCACACAGGCACCTCACCTCCCTGATATCGCTGATGCTCGGCAGATGGGTACCAATGATGTTTTGGGCAGTTTTAATCACTCTTTGCAGAGTCCTCCTGTCCTGGGTCGTGCACATCCCATGCCAGTTTGTGATGTTTCCAGTCAGGATGCTTTCTATTGCTCCCAATCACTCCTGATAGCACCCTAAGCTGTGTTATGTAGCCACAGATGAAAACACCCCACTTCCTGATATGGCTTTTGTGAAATAAAAGCTCTTCAAAAACAAATAAACAGGGTGCTTTTATTGTGAAGAACTTCTTGTTCCTGATTCTGGAATAGAATATTTATTGAAAAATGAGCTTTAGAGGAAAAATAATTAGCAGCAGCTCTCTATATTTAGGGTGAGCCAAAATTTACAGTCTACTTTTGTTACATGCTACAGACCTCTATTTTTAAAGAATCTAAGAGAGGTAACTTATCACTGATACCTGCTCTGACACAAGGGCTGAATCTCAAAAAGCACATTCAGACTCAATGACCTAAGGTGCATTCATGGAGAGTGCATGGTACTGTTGCACGGTGAAATCATTAAGTTGACTTTACTGCTGCAAATTAAGCACTTTCTGAAAGTCCACGTCTGCAGACCCTGTGGACTTACCCAAAGGTCACAGCAAATCTAAGGATGTGAAGGACATAATTACATAGCCCCTTGCTAAATATACACAAACAGTCACACACTGAGGCAGTAGTCTCGTTAAAATGGTAATTACAATCAACACAACCATAGGTGAGTCTGTGAGAACTAAAGCTGCTTTTTTATTTATTTTTTGGTTGATTTACCTGTATTTTTCTGTCAAATATTCAATATTTGTGATTTTTATTCTTAATACTGTGCTGAAATATATTCATACTTCAATGTAAGAAACACAAATAAACACTCAGTGACCTTTTCCTCATCACTCAATCATTTTTCCAAAGGGTGAGGTGTGATGTCAAATAAGTGTCTTAATACTGATGTTTTTGAGCCATTGTGAACTCACAGTCACACATGGGGTCCGACCCAATTCTACCCCTTAGTCCTTGTCTTACCCCTTAGTTTTGCGCGTTCACATCTAGTGAAGGGGTGTCCCAAGGGTTACACAGCCCTTGAAACGAAGACTGACTGGGACCTCACTTAAAGGTTAAGTTCGGTTTTTTGACACCTGGACCTTATTTTTAGGATTAAATACGCTTGTAGACCCACCTAGACAATTTTGGCGGAGCTCGGAGCTGTTTTTGAGCAATTTAGATCCATCCGACAGCGTTTTTTCTCATGCCGTAGTAGCAGACGGGGCCAGAAATTGAAGCCCCTAAATTAGACATTATCTGCTGTGAAACTCGCTCATTTCGGCTACATTTTATAAATGAATGGCCAGTGTTATCACCATGTCAGCTCAACTTTGTTGTTATGGTCATCCAGGGCTTTACAAGGATGGGTACCTTTTGGTGACGTTATAGACATGCGCCGCAAGGGCGCAGCTGAGTAGAGTCGCTGTTGTTGCTAGGCTACACGGCTACACGGCTATTTTTGTGCAACATGGCGGAATATTTATCCTATGTAGAAGTGTCTGATGACGACTTTGAGTATAATGGATGCCCGTATCGTTTTGAGCCAGAATATACCGACGAGGAGCTATCTGAAAGGAGGATGCAGAGGGAAAGAGCTGAACAGCTGGCCAGAGAACAAGCAACCACTGCACGTCCACGAATGGGGGCTAACTGGTGGTGTTGTTCTGGACATTGCACGGCAGGGGCAACAGAGGAGGAGTGAGTTTCGCAGGAGATAATGTCTAATTTAGGGGCTTCGATTTCTGGCCCCGTCTGCTACTATGGCATGAGAAAAAACGCTGTCGGATGGATCTAAATTGCTCGAAAATGGCTCCGAGCTCCGCCAAAATTGTCTGGGTGAGTCTACGAGCGTATTTAATCCTAAAAATAAGGTCCACGTGTCAAAAAAATGAACTTAACCTTTAAAAGAAAGGGGTATGAGAATTTCCCATAATACATTGCGCCTGCTGACAAGAAGGCAGAGCGGAGACAGAAGGAAGCGCATAAATATAAGTAATTATTAAATCATCAAGTAAATATTAATCATGTTTTTAATTATTGGTTGTATTTAACATTTCTCGTTATAACGAGCTAGCTTTCACAGCTATAGCTACAGTTATTGTTGCATCTGCATACGTCACAGCCAGCGAGCAGCTCTGGGTGATGACATAGCGAGAATCGAGTGGTGTCTCGTTTCTCAGGAGCGTGTTTTCACCCCTTCCCCTAGGCCCTCAAAACAGAGGGCCAAGGGGAAGTGGTAAGACAACGGGGAAGAGCTAAGGGGTGCAACTGGGACTGACCCTAAACATGACATGGAAATACTGATGAGTTGTGGGTATCTGACGTGGAAATGAAATGCCCTCTGTTGTCTGCTCTGTAACGATGGATGAGTTCCCAAACTTTCCTCTGCTTAAAGTTGTATATTTTGCTGAGTGCAACCGTCTCTGAAACAAAATTCATCTCCTTACTGTGCTGCAAAGTGTTGGCAGCTCTATCGCCTCTGTTTTCTCCCTTGCTGTCAGGAGGGTGTCTCATTAGTTTCAAACAGACTGGAAAACAAAGCAGGTACAGGGGTATCCAATCTGTGTGGAGTTGAGTTGTGTTACCACAAATAGAAAAGCACCAAATCCTGTTCTACTAAAAAAAAAAAAAAAAAACATGCAAGAGCAGATTAATTCAGCTTTATCCTGGAGTGGTGATAACTGTACATCCCTTAAACCTATATAGGTATTTAAAAAGATGAATGATTATTTGACAGGGGCTTGTTTTTAACAGTGTCTTATAACTATTAAAAAAAACACACAACTGTATGGGTCACATCCTTAAGTTAATGACAATCTACTCATGAAGCCCGCATCACTCTGATTTTAAAGTCTTTGTTCTGGTTTTCAGTATCTTTTAGAATTGATTTTAAGGTTCTTGAATTAGTTTTTAAATCTCTCAGTGGTCTTGGTCCAGGCTGTTTATCTGATGTGCTTTATCATATGATCCTGTGAGAGCCCTCAGGTCTTCAGGTGGTGGTTTTTCAGTCGTGCCAAAAGTCCAAACAAAGAGTCACAGTGAGGCAGCTTTTGATTATCACGACCCATTTCTGTCGAACAGCCCAGCTGCACACCTGAGGGCAGCACAGAGCGTCTGCATTTTTAACAGCAAACTCAAGACTTACCTTTTCTGATCTCATTTTTGAATATACAAACATATGTTTACTTTATTTGAGGTAACTCTAGTTATACTGTATATTTGTAATTTTTACATTTTATTGAATCATATATTTAAGCCGTTTGTTTTATCATTCTTACCAATCTTATTTATCTAAATCTATTTAAATTCTGTTATTTCTTACATTCTGCTTTGTTTTTCCCTTTTATTTATTTATTTATTTTTTAATTTTGAACTCACGATGGTGTTTCCACAGTTCCTTGCTCCTACACACAGCTCCGTTGAATCAAGGTCTTTGATTTTCTTTTGTTTTTGCTTAATTTGGATTTGTTTGGTCTTATTTTTTTTTTGTTTGTTTAACACATACTTTCTCCTATTTATTTTCTGTTTATGTAAGCACTACATATATTGTATTATAAGTGCTGTACAAATTAATTGCTTATAAAAATTGATTGATTGAGTGTGCATTTGTGATCGAGATACTACTACCTGTCCAGTGACATTAACCTTGATCTTGCTCTCAAGGAAAAAACATGCAAGTGCAGATTAATTCAGATTTTATCCTAATTGATCAGTTTAATTTGTCCTGAGCTTTGAGTTTGTGCACCAGTTCTTTACCTACTCATCAGGAAAAGCAGCAAAGTAAACAAGTGCTACATTATTAAGCTTATAACATAACTGAAAGATTTTATCGCAAGGCACGTTTAAAATGTGATTCGTTTGCATCACTGTTAAGATGTTGCTGCGTTTAATAACCTATTTATGATCCTCTGTTTGCAGGTAGTTCGAGTTATAACAAACTCTGACAGATTATCAGCCTCCTGTATTCCACTCGATCATAATAAATACAGCCCCGCAAACAGAGGGTGAGTCTGGACATGTTAGGGCGATGCACGATAATGTTCGCTATCAAAACACCCAAAACGTGACGACTCTGGCCTCAGCCGAGGATGCAGAAAGGTTTCTTTGCAGAGGCGGAGGAATATATTTCTCACATTTTTTTGTTAATGTGAGACAGGTTACATTATTCTCATTAAAATGCCACACTAAAATGCACTTCAGAATATATATAAATTTTAGGCCATCAATAAAACAGCTGTTTGATTTTCTTTCACATTTGAGTTTGACGGTGACCAAAAATATCATTACAAATATGACAGTGACGTAAATCCATCTGGTAATGGAGATCTTTAATCCCTGGTAATCTAAATAGATGAAAAACTGACAAATATCTAATTCCTGTTATTTGCTGAACTGTTCTGGGTGAGTTTTGTCAGTTGTCCGGACCAATTTTTCAACTGTTCTCATTTATTTACATCACATTTACACTGAGCAGTTGATATAAATGATGTTTTTTAATTCAATCGAATCCAATTATAGAAATAACTAAGAACCAGCTTAAAAACAATCAAGAACTATATATATATATTACATGCTTTCAAAATACATACAAATGGTCTAAAAATGAAACCAGTGTATTTACAATATCAACATTACATACAGCATTATTTTCATGACTGAAAACGTGAGCACCATTCCATGACTTCCAGCATGGATAAAATTACAGTGTAAAAAAACAAACAGGGTTTCCCGTCTTCCTGCAGTAGCAGATCACATGTGGCAGTGGTGGATGAATTCATGGCTGCAGGAAAAACTCAAAATGGTGTGGCAGAAGTATTTGGCTCAGCTGTTTGAACTAACAGCGAGATAGACTGAATACTTTGTTTCTTCTAATTAATGAAGAAGAAACACTGTGGTTGCTACAAGTGATGAATTTGATCTGTAGACTTCAGGTGATCATAGCCCTCGTGTAAACTCAAGTATAATGAGTTAATTCCTTCATTTTAATCAAGTCTTTATCAGCTGTTCTTATCCTTCATGATTCCAGTGTTCATGTGTATAGTTACACGAAAGTCATTCTTGTTCATCGTGGCTCAGTATCTTCCTGCAGAGACAGTCCTAGTCCTTGGGTTTTCAAGTCAGTATCTCCACAAAGAAGCATTTTCTGATTTTAGTCTGTATTCCCTTATTTGTTCTTGCACAGTCCACAGCCGTCTCAGTTCAGTCTAAGTGCAAAAGCACCATCAACCCAGCGCTCACAATCCAGACGTGTAGACGCTCCAGAGGGGTTTTGATATGCTTTTAAAACTGTTTGGAGAAAATGAAACAACTTCATTTTCTTCTCATGCTGCATTCCAGAGACGATATGTTTCTTCATTCTTTGGATCCTCACAAAACAGGTAAGTGCAGTTTAAGGCACAATGACTACTTGTCAAGTTGAAGACTTCAGCACAATGTCAGGCAGCTACACTATTGTTCCAGGTTTGGAGTCTTCATGCCAGTAAATTTGGTCGTCTGGCTCCAGATTACTTCCCATTTGGCTGACGTCTATGTAAGATCTGTTAAAACACAAGAATAAAACCCATTAGACAGGACGCATGCTGTAATCTTTGAATTATTAGAACGGACAGTAATGAATTAGCCCCGGGATTCAAAACCATCCTGCAACATTTCAGCTTTATAGTCCAGACTGAACTAAAAGCTGAAGAATGAAATCATTCTTCGTAACCAAATGTCATGTCGATAAAAAGGAGAATCAAGGCTCAAACAAACAACCAGGGTCAAACAATCTTTGGCTTGAGATATACTTGCTGTTAACAACAGACGTAGACTCATACTGGCCGAAGTGTCTCCTACATTGATTCAGCATGACGTCAGTACACGTCCACCAGAATGATCACAACCCACACACAAGATGGAGTATGCACATTAGAGCTGGGTAATATAACCAAATGTCAAATGCCCTTATTTTATTCTTTTTCATTTAATTTTTGCTCATTGCATTATTGACATATCATGATATCATACACTAAAGGGATTTGTGTATTTTATTGCATTTAGGCTCTACAACCATTGACCGCCCCTTGAAAAGTTTTTAATTTGATGGTACCTCATGCTTTTGAGCAAGAAATCACAGAGAGGAGCTTTCATAGGACTATACGTGCTCATTTGTTGGTGTTATGGATATAACTCTCTCCTGAGTATTTTTACGCTGCAAAAGAAAGCATGAGAATTCCCGGTTTGGCCATTCAAAATAAAAGCACGTCCATAATTACAATTTTGAACTTTTATTGTGAAAATCTAATCAGAAGTCACATAAATCATTTACAGAGCTTTACGTCTGACAGCTATCAGTGAGCTAACCTGACACCAGATGGACTGTTCAATACAATTGACTGGTTCATCTGGGAAAGAGCCCACAGAAAGTGTTTGGGGAGGGCAGAATCTTTAAAAAGCTTATCTGGCAGGTGATTGGACGATCGATCTGTCAGTAACAGTCATTATGACCAATCAGATAAAGTAGCAGGCGAGTGCTACTGTTGCTTTGAGGAGCAGAAGATGAGTCACTTCGTAAAACAAACTGTCGGCAAAACACTGAAGCAAAAAGAGAAGACTCCAAGCACCCTCTTTATACAATTAAAATGCCTTAATTTTAACGGCATGGTCGTGTAGACCTTAAAAACAACGCGTTTTAGCATCAAGCCTTCATCAGGAAGTCATGGAATTAGATGCTGGGCTGCAGTAGGCCCTTTTACAGGGGTGCTGCACCAATAGGAAATTGCTATGTGTCTGCAAAACATGTTGGACGTAGAGTGAAAATATCTTTCTACAGAGAAGTTTGTAGTATTGTTTGTTTTGCAATTAGTAATGAAATGCAGTCTAGAGCTGATAAAACTGCTACTGGAGCTGTTAGCATCTATGCTAAACTCTGTACCAGTAGAAGCTTTCTGCTGTCCCAACAGATGCTGATTGGGCTGTCCTGCTTTGGGCCGCTCACAGTCGTTGCAGATTGGAGCTTGAAAAGCTGGATCTTTCTGAATGACTAAGTAGGTCTGCTTCAGCACATAGTTTGTGATAAAACCACAGCCAGAAAGCGATGCTCTGCAAAGTTTTTACACATTATTGTGCTGATATTTGCTGTCATTAGACTTGGGGTGCAGACAGCTCATGAAAACCACATCGCAGTGGAGTAACTTTAGTTCACTGTGAACACACACCACACTGCACACGATGCTTCTGTGGTGCAGTTCAGTTGGTGGTTTTGTGTATGTATGTGTATGTAGCTGTTTGCTTTGCATGCTGAAGAGGGCCTCTAACAGTGCTGTCTGTAAAAAAATCACTGTTACACTTATTTTATTTTCCTGCCACTGTAGCTGGTAGTTCAAGGCTGTGAGCTATCAGTTTGACATCTGTTTAGCCTTTTGTGAACGGAACAACTCAGCTCTTGAAGGCATGAAACTAAATAAGATAAGTTTGGTGTATTGGTTTAACTACTATCTGTGTTAACTAATGACTTTTAATTGACTAAAACCATAGCTGTTTTTGTATTAGCTTAGTTGACTGTAATCTTTCACACAAGTTGTATAGGGCCTGAGCTCCCTGTTGTGTCCTTCAGCGGTATCTTCCAGGAACACACGTCACGTACAGTAAACTATCCCAACAAGAACACTCGTGATGCTTGTTGTGACAGAAGCGTGAACAACGGGACAAACAGCGAGTATATCTCTGGCCTTACAAAACAAAATGGCAGATGCACAGAGACACAAATCAAATGCAAAGCCATTAAATGCAGCGTACACAGACACTTTTTCCCTTTGCTGCACATGCTTTCCCACAACCACAAAACACTGAAAAAATCAAGAGAGGTGATAATAAGAAATGTTTGGAGCAATCTATCAGTCGCTGCCATTTACAAAACACACAAAACCATCATCATGTTCAACGTGAACTCTCTTCTGTCTGTGTGGGGACTTTCTTAAACAGAGGAAAATGACTTCATTTTTCTGGTCATCAGCTTAGGCAACTTCACCACACTTCCCTAAAGACCCCACAGGGCATGCCATCCAATCAGAGTTTTGCCACTCAAACTAAAGAGAATCTCTGCACATGAGGAATAGGCAAAGGTCAAAGGTGAACGAACAATCATTGAAAGAGAGCCTTTAAAGAGGCAAGATAAAGGCTGATAGTGGGCAAAACCAAAACAAAACAATTTTTTCAGTTAAAAAATGTACACTGCAAAGAAATCCGGCTAGATGACGGTATGCTTTAAAGTGACGTTTTTATTAGATTTAACATATGGCTTAGAATGTAGTTAGCAGTCTGTAAAACAAATATTACAATTGACTGAACATTATTTACCTCTGCAATGATGATGAGTTTTTTTCCATTAATTTTAATTAATTCCACAAGTAATGAATAAAGAATTAATTCAATTCCAAAAACCTCTTCAACACCAGGAGTGTTTCATATACCATTTTCCTTACAAAGATATTGTGTTTTCCTCCGGACAGTGTCTCCATCATAGTAAAGTAGGACAAAACTGTTCACTCACACTACACATTCCTTGCTGTACACTTCACCACTAAAGCCCTGATTGTTTGTGTAGAGTGAGTGTTTCATGCCAAGCTTAAGTACTGTACGATCCCCTGGCATGCTTGAAGGATGTGGGCTTCAGCTTGGCACAATTGCTCATGCAGGAGCACAAGCACGGGCAGGTGCATATGACACAGACCCTCAGTGCTCCTCACCTGTGAGCCTTTAATCATTTATAATATCAACAGAGGAGCTCCGAGTTTTCAGTCATGATCAAACTAATCCTGTCAGTTTATGTAAAGTTTCAGGGCAAAAATAACACTTTCTATCAGCACACACAGAGGTCCTCTTGTTCATCCAGAGTGGTGGTTATTTCATTCTTTAATGACGATCCATATGACTTTATTGCTCCTTTTTGTTCAAGAAAAAATGTAGGTGCCTTTGAGTTTGTGATAAACATACCTCTTCACACATTTTGGCATTTTAGAGTATTTTGTTGAACTGTTTCCTCATTTTTTTACAGCTCTAATCAACCTCATCTCCTGCTGCTTCTCCGTACTCAAGTCTGATTGTATGTCACTATTCTTAGTATATTTTACCTAGGGATGGGAATTGATAAGATTTTATGGACACCAATGCCATTAACAATTCTGCCTTTCAACCTCATTCTTTAACAATTCCCTGCAGATTTTCTGTGTGGGCAAAAGTTGGCCAACACCGATTTTCAGTGGCAACACATGACACTCCTGATATTCAGTGCTGTGCTGCATAGATAAATGCTTCTGCAAGTTGCCGGTGTCTCCACTTGAGTTGTGACACTGTATTCCATGTCAACATAACTAGTTAAAACGTTTCTTAGAAGAAAAAAACAAATCCAGTAAAGGAAAAATATAAAAACACACCTGGTGAGGTTCTTAGAATTATTTTTTCATATTTGTGGGGTGAATTTAAATGAATGGAAAGTAAAATCTAAAACCCCTCCAATTTGTCATGGAGGCAAATAATGATGGGGACTGTGAGTCAATTGTAATATTTTTTGTTAACACTGATAATTACATTTTAAGATGTACACTAAATCTCACAAAATCTCACTTTAGGGATAGTTAGATCAGGCATTTTTTTCAAAATGACCATGCAGTTTTCTTTGACATGACAATAAAGGCTCAGTCAAATAAAAAAAAAAAGCAAGCTCACTTCAAAACATCAGCAAGCAAACTGCAAAACTCAACAGTGCAGACAAACTGACAGATGCAGACGCGGATGCACAGGCTCTAGCCATTGCTGTTTACTTACTATGAACTACCTCTCACAAAGGACACCTTACTGAGCCTGTCCACTCTGGAGGATTTTGCACGTGCGGGGCTGGAGGCCATGTGTCTGACTGGGCAGCCAGGGGAGTAGGGGGAAGAGGGAAAGGTGGAAGTGGAGGAGGAAGAGCTAGGAGGGTGAAAAGCACAGTGCCTCCGGCCATCAGGGCTGTGCCAGGAGCCCTGAAAAATCTGGGAGGCGCCATATCTACAAGAGAGCAGGGGCCAGTAGGAAGTTAAAGAGAGAACTAGTCTTATGTCCTGAGAAAGAGCTGGACGCTGGCTGCACAGATCCTATAATCCTCCAGCTGATCTCAGATGTCATCTGAAGCAGATAAACACTTTACTTAGTGTGAGTTTGAAGAAAAGGTAACATTTGCTGAACAGCAGTCCAAAATATTGTCACGAGTAAAGAACAGCAAATCAAACACAAGCTCATAACTTCAATGACGTCCATTTAGTGTAATTAAGAACTAGTGCCAAGATCTGGGGATAAGGAGGATCAGGGAGTGACTTATTGGATTAGGGGCAGCGTTGAAGCAAAGGACTTTTTTCCTTACCTGTTGTGAGGCAGGCAGTTGTAGGGTGCTGTAGTGTAAGAGTAGGACTGTGGAGCATGCATGGGCATGTCATACTCCGACATACCGCTAACGCTCATGCTGTGCCAGTTTGCATTTGATGGCGGTGATGACACTGGAGGAAAAACAAAGAAATAGGTCAGAGTTAGATTCACCTAGATAAAAAAAACAGGTTTAGAACACTATGCAATGGAGAATGTAGTAGGGTAGGGCATTTTTACTATGCAGTATCTGCTTGACTCAACTTTGGTCATTTTGGTTTTCCGTTGGGTATCACACTTTGTGCATGACACAGTTTTTAGTATCACTTCCAGTGGGGTCACATGCATGACTGAGCTGTGACTAAATTGTTTTGTGAAGGCACTGCTCACCTCTGAAAAGTCAGAGAATTGACACAAGACAGGAGTATCCAACATGGGAATGAAACGCCTCTCGATGTCAGCCCCATAATGCTGTATAACTTACCAAAGTCTCCTCTTGCCTATATATTTGATAAATTTGCACATTGATAAATTTGTCCAATGCACATATCCTTAATTTATGTGTACATTCCTCCAGCCTACTCACATCCAACCCACAGGAGCAGGAACTCAGTGCGGGATAACAAGGCTTGCAGTGTGCAACATTTGGTGCAGGGGGCTGTGGCTACTTCACACTTTGTGTTGAAGCGCAAAGTTTCTCTCACACACTTTGTACTGTCCTCTGTGGCGATGGAGGGGATTTGTCCTGCACAAAACTTCAGATGCATATGTTTCTGACACTGAACAAAAACATTAATCTGTATATGAAGTTTTTAAACTAAACCTTCTCCATTTACCAGCCACTAATTTTGTTTTTACTGGGGGACTGCAAGCTATCAGTCACTAATGTTGTGAGAAAAAGGGGGGAAGGAGGGGAAGGCTGTTGAGCTTCCTGAAGTTTTGGAGGGGATGGAAGCAACACAGAGTCAGACAATTAGGCAAATTAGTGGCTCACGGTGAATTATGTTTGAATTATTCTTATTATAGTAATAAAAATAATTATTATTGCAGGAGAAAAAACTTTTGCCATATTATTTTTGCCCAATATTGTTCAGCCCTTCACCTCAATGTGGCCAAAAAGCCACATACCAAGTGTCTTTGTTGTAGTGAGGAGGTCAGTGTAGTTTTGTAAAACCACACCATAACAGCTCTGTCTACGCTGAAGAGGTACCATCAATACTGAAAGTAAAATGAATCAGGTAGTACCTTAACTGAGTTGGGTCAAGCTAAGCAGATTCCAAATATGGATGTGCATGATAAAACCAAATGATCAAACCTGTTGAGTAGGCCGTGTTAGTGCTGTGGCTGTAGGGTACAGGCAAGGTTTGATAGCCCAGGCTCTGCTGGGAGCCTCTGTCGTAGTCGTAGTTGAATGCTGCTTGCTTCTGTGCGGCGTTACGTTGGTACCAGCCTCTCAAGTGTTCAGCCACCATAGCCTTCTGGAAGTTCTTACTGACTTGCTCATTACTACGAGGCAAAGGACGGTTCTTAGGTGGCCTTAATGTGGCGTATGGGTTCTGGGTCAAGCCATCCATCTCATCATGACCATAGCTGCTCGGCATGATGTGGTTGTGATAAGCTGCTGGCGTTGCATGGTAGGGAGGGTTGACATTATAGTGTCCCTCCATCTCATTGTCATACATGTAGGCACTGTTTGAGTAAGGCTCTGGTTCTGGGTAGCTGGGGTAGCCCATGACGTAGTAGGCAGTTGTGGTGGGGCGGGCCCTCGGCAGGTAGCGGGCGTCCGGTTGTGCCAGGTTGGGCATGCTACCAGTGTTAGCGTACGTGTCTTTTCTGTGTCGGCCGCGGGCTCTGCGTCGGGGGACGTGGTTGCCTGGAATGGTGTACTCCACGCTGGACTGGCTTGTGTAGGAGGACCCATCATCGAGGACTTCAGTACTGTTGCTGCGTCGGGGTTGGGAGAAGGTGAACGTTTGCACAGGTTGCTCAGACTCTGTAAGGAACTGAGACTGGGACTCCAGACTACCACTTCTCTGGCGGAAGTGTAATGGGGCATCCTCTGACCTATAAATGGCCGAAAAATACACAATCTGTAATTGGATTTGTATGTCAAAACCTTTTGCAGAAAAGTGACAAATATGACGTCAGTTACTGCAGTGGATGCTAGAAGTACTGTTTTTCTCAGTAGGATATAAAACATTTTAGCCATTGCTAATGTCTCAGATGTGATTTGGAGCTATTAAAGTAACCAAAAGTAACATAAAAAATTAGTCTACAAAGACAATTGTCAGTGACTCTGTCAAATAAGATAGCAAGAAACAAAGACTGAACTGAGTGAGACATTTTTTTGGTACATATGTAATATTAAATCATTCATAAGCCTCTTAGCTGTCCTGACCAATGCCTTTTTGATAAGTAATTTATTCAAACATTTTGATATGTATATAATTTCTCTTATTACAAAGAGGTATTTGCATGTTCTCCCTCTGTAATAGCTTTTTTGGTAAACAGTACTGTTGTATGGTGCAGACATTGTAGGCCAACCCAGAAGTTAGCATTCGCTGGTTCCCTCAACTAAAAGTCTTTAAGGTGTTAATGGACCATTGCTTATAATGAAGCCTGTGGTGAACAAAAGCTCATGAAACTTAAAACATTATGTTCACCATGACAATCTCCACCAAAAAGCACAGCTTTCATATTTTTTTCTTTAATGTAATCAGCAAGTGTGAAAAGCTATAATCAAGCTATTCAAGAAGCAGCTACCATCCTTCCTGGGTATAATGTCACATTTTTAACTCTTGATTGAGAATTTCCTCCTAATCGAAAGACTGGATCAAACTGGTGCAAATTGCTGTGGCTATCCTGTATGTATTATTGTTTATTAAAAAAGAAAAACTATCAGAAATGATTGTGTTAGTGTCCCCAACCATTTTTCTATCTTTTGCCACATGTTCTGTCAGATGCAAAAGGTCTATAAAGGCACACAGCAACAGCTGAAAGATCTGACTTACAAGACAGGAACAATGTGTTGTACAAGACATGGTCACAATTTAAAGTCTCACCTTAGCTGAGTGCTGCTGTAGGCGTTGCGGGTGAGGATGGGGGTGGGTGGCATACTGCGTGCATCACGTGGCTGCCTTGAAGTGGATTTAAATGGGCTGTTGTGGCTTGACATGGCATCACGATGACCTAAGTGGACTGATTCTGCAACTCGGTTGTAGTATAATCTGTAACACATTTAATAAAAAACAGACAGGCTTAATGCACTGTGGAGCCAAAACTTTTATATCAGATGAACAACTTTAAATCTTCTCTGAAAGACAAAAATGACATTAGTTTGGTTGATTTAATCACTTAAATCACTACATCCAAACAACATCGAGTCAAAAAAGCTGTAATAACAAAGTTTATGAATCTATTCTCATGCACCATGGTGATTGCTTAAAGTAAAGTTTGAAGTGTTCTAGTTAAAGGGTATCATATCATAACACAACATGTAAACAGTCATGAAACAGAAGCCAGTTAAGATTCAGTCACTGCTCTGTTTGCCTTTTAGCTTACAAGTGTATCTTGCTCCTCTACAGGCAGCTACATGCTCTGATCCATCTATTTTTAAAGTCTGGGCATTGAGTTGATAAGAAAGATGTTGTTAGAGGGGCAGGAGAAGTAGGGAGGAGTTGACTAGCAGGAATGTAGCACTGGATCTACTCTACAGGTCTAAACTGGCTCTATGCTGTGAGAACTTTAAAAACAACCCTATACACATACAGAAAACTAACTGTGTATTTTATAGTATTTTTTTAAAGAATTTACCTGCTGTCTGCAGGATGGTCACAGGCAGAGGTCTGCCTGTCATTGCTGTAATGGATGTCTAGAGTGTCTGCATGGTGTGGTCTTGGGGAATACTGGATCGATCTGGAACGCTGTCTCTGGGACACCAGCTCATCATCTGAGAGACAACAGTTATAGCCTGTTAAAACCTATTTAAAATGCAGTGAAGGTGTTTGGAGTAAACATGAACAATTAGCGTGATTGTGGCATGACACTAACCATCATCCAGAGTGAGGCTGTCAGATAGGGAGCTGAGTTCTGAAGGGTTGACATCATCTGATAAAAGAGAAAAGACAAGGGTCCTTAAAGGTACCTTATATAGTCCACTTGTCAAACAAACCCACAACCTTATCATACCGACTGACCCTTTGTTGGATTTCTGATTGGTCGACTGACCAACCAGAGTACTACTCCAGTTACTCCAGTCAGAGGACTTTTGTGTTGGCAGAGTCTATTTTAATGCCTTGTAGTGCAATTTTTCCCTTATTATTGTTTTGTCAACATTGAAAACCACAAAGAAAATTTGCCTAAACTCAAAGGTAAGAAAAACATTTTAAAACTGACAAAATTTGGTGTTCTGGGAAAGTCCAGCAAAAACAGAAGCATTTAGTTGATGTGAAGAGTTAGATTACATCAACTAGGGTCATGCACACTTAATACTTTACTGCTATACTTAACTCTATTATTTTAACAGATTGATAAAGATTTCTTCATACATTTACTGTAACTTTGTCTTCATTATTTCACTTAGCCACTTTTTAAAAAGAATCAAATTAACAGAATATGACTTAAAGTAAGGCAAAAACTTTATTTTCAATTGTTTGAAATGGGAGAGAGGCCGGGTATAACAGACTTTGTCTAACCTAGCAACAGTTGCAAAGGAGATCAGAGTTTTTTAAAGGATCTCTTTCTGCAAAAGGCGGGGCATGCAAAGGATCAATAACCACAAATAAAACAACAGTTTGTAAACATTTATTCAGGACTCATGGCTGTTGTTTGTGATAAATACCTGCTAGGATCAGTGAGGCTCTCTGGGTTGGTTTCTGTCCCTGCTTGATCCTGTAGTTGTTTATTTCCCTCTCAATCTCCTCCAGTTTTCTCATCGCATCGAGACAATTATTTTTTCTCTTCTTCTTCACTGTCTTGCAGAGATCTGCTTCATTTGATAATTTGAGTGCTGCTTCCACAATCTTCTGCTGCAGAGCAAACCTGCTCTCAAGATTCCTCAGATATGGGTCCTGCAGCATAAGCAAAAACAGCTTAGTTAATGAGAGCAGTAATGAACATAGAATAATCTCAGTTAAAAGACTGCACAGAGAAACAGTTTAAAATATAACCTTCAGAGTACCAACACATCATGGTTAAAACGTATAGTCTCATTCATGTTGATTGAAGCCCCAAGATGACACTTCATTGGCAAACACGTGTTAGTCTTTTGTCTCAAAAAAGTCAGCTCTGAAGCATAATCCAAGTTTCCTACCCATTTTGTAAAATATTCAAAGACCCTTCAAGACCTGAACTGAGAAATAAATAAATTGCCTGTTTCATCACAGCAGAACAATCATATATAGAGGGTTTATCATTTTTTGGTAGCACATAATCCAAAAAAAAAGTCAGGTAAAATCCCTAAAGAGCAAACAATCGATTACATTGCTGACTGTTTTGTATGTTGTTCCTAAAGCAGCCCTTAATAATGATGCCTTCTGGAATGATTAAAGCAAATCTTTAATCAGAATATTTAAAATTTCTATGATAATAAAGGCTCCTCTCTGCAAAACACCTCAGCCTGTCCCTGCAGGGGTTGACACAGAAGGACATGCATGCTCAACAGAGAATTAATTAGTTGAATAAGACAGAAAAAAACACCTGCAACGCTAAATCGACAGATTGTTTTCACACCTAGATGGTTTGGGAGAGTTGTTCTGAAACCAGCGGGCATTCTGCGTTAGGCGTTAGTGTATAAATGAACACTGCAATCGATCCCGGTTTCAGTACATACAACCGCGCCAGGCTTACTTAAAAAAGGAGGTATCGGCTCACTTCTAATTGACCCATGGAGTGATTAGTTTGTGGTGAAGACACATTTAGCCCAGCAACCCGCACAAACAGGACATATTTAACTCATCACACTGCTGAATATGAGCCGCAGAAGCCATAAGAGTATGTAATAATATGAAACTCTATTCAACCAGAAGAGCCTCATTGAGATTAAAAATCTCATTTGCAAGAGTGTCCTGGTCAAGACAGGCAGGCATAAATATCAACCAGTTAAGTCAGAGTCACAGAGCAGCAAGTTCATCAGTCAAAGCATCAACGGTCTGCTTCATCTTCCTCTACAGCCTTCAATCTGCATTTAACAAGATTTGAAGAGACCAGCTCTCCAAGACGCAGTTTTTCTTGTAGCAGATTCCAGTCTGAGCAGCATACTGGAAACTTCTTTAACCCATTTCAAGACAAACTTTGGGGACTGATAGCAAAAGTAGACTTTGTGACTGAGTCACAGAAAGAAGGCTGCAGCTTCCAGAACTTTTCACACTAATACTCAAGTATGATGGAAGCAGGCCAAGTAAAGCCTTGTAAATCAGGATGCACCAGTGGTTCAAATTAATAATAATTAACAACATTACAGCTACTATGCAACCAAGCTGAAAACAAAGTACTATTACATAACAATGTGTTGGATCCCATGGTTATTTTCAGTGCACAGTCAGGCACAACATCCCATGAAAATATCAAAAGGTTAACATTACTCACCATCTTCACAGCAGAGCGTCATAGGACTCAATATCAACTGATACGAAAACTTGTTTAATTCACAAAATTTAGTCAAGCTTCTTCAAGCAGGAGGGTCAAATATTTTCAGAACTGCTCTCTACTTTTATACCTCACTGACTAGAAATGGCAGTTGATATGGTTTTATTGATACCAATGCCATAAACAATTCCGCTTATCAATCCAATACTTAATTGATCCCCTTATCAATTACTGCTGGTTTTCTATGAGAGCAATAGTTGGCCTGCAGGTTTGCAGTGGCAACAATATCAAACACATCAAACTCCAGAGTCCATGCTGTGCTGGATATATAAATGCAGTAAGCACCTTTTGTCAAAAATGGGCCCCTGTTTTCACCACTTTTAACCCCTGTCAGTGGAAGGAAATGAGAGAACTGATAACCAAAAAGACTAATGATATCGATTCCTTGAGGGAGTTGGTATTGATTCTCAATTGGAATTGGTTTTTAATTCCCATCCCTATCACTGACAGTACCTCTGAGGACACTTCTACATGTGTTAAGGTGTAATAGGTTGCCATGCTATCCTGTGCTCTCAGTGGCCTGCTGTTGTCACTGGCGAGTGTTTAAGCCCCTCTTCTCCATTAACTGAGTTTGTTTTCATTAATATCAAAAGGCATGTCACACACATTTATCAGCATATTCATTTGTATAATCATTCATAAGATTTATGTTCTCCTCCTTTTAAAAAATGACTCCTTTTGTAGATAGCTTGCCTGCTAACTTTATGCCATAATGCAGAATGCGTCTTGTAGTCAAAGCAAAGACTTGTTGGCTGTGATGTAATGATGTAAGATCCAAAGAAAACTGCTGATTTGTAGTGCTTTTTAAACTGAATTAGAACAAAGAAACCAAGCTGTGGGTGCAAAAAGCACCAAAGAATTTCTGATCAGGGCGACCTTTTTCCAAATTAAAATTGCCTTTCAAGGGTAAATATAAGACTTTTTGTGGCCTAACATTAAAAAGATCAAACTCAGGACTTTTTCAGGATCTGCAGGTACTCTGATAACCTCTAGAAAAATATGGCTATGATGAAAATTAATCAAGACATCAACTCTACCAACCTCATCATAGGGGAAAAGGTCATCCAGCTTGAAGGCTGTCCCAACACGACGCCGCACATGTGGTGCCTTTTCACCTGCCTCTAAGGGATATTCTTTGGGCAGTTGGCCTGTGAGCTCCTGCAGTGGGAGGATAATGGTTAACATGGAGTGCTGTTGATTCAAACTTCACTGTAAACTGGCTGATGGAGAGACACTTACAGCTTCTCTCATGCAGATCTTCTTCAGTTCCTCAAGTTTCTGAGTTAGTTTGTCTTGAAGGTCTCTTTCCTTCTTTTTCAGCTCAGCAATCTTCTCTTTCTTTTGTTCTTCATTACCCTCAGAGTCTACAGAACCTGAAAAACATTCATAACACATTAACTATAAGTAAAGGCAATAATTATCATTAAGCATTTAATGATGTGACTTTATTTGTTGATCTGATGAAAAACAGAAGCCACATGCTGATGTTGGGTTTACCAGCTGAGATGAGGCTTCCGTTGCTGGCCATGATCAGCAGATCTTTGCAGTCAACACTGGAGACTTTGCTGATTCGCGGAGCACTGATTTCTGTGAGGTCCATGGCGATGTCACCGGTGCTCCTCGTCGTAGTCATCTTTGACTAGAGAGGAGAGAAGAGATGGTGAGGTGGGGAAACTTGGACAGAGATAAGGGAAAAGAGTACATGTTTAATTTTGTTTATAGCACACTGCAGTAGAGGCAGCTCCCTTTGCATGCTTGGCACACCAAGTGCACTGCGCTCCCATCAATCAGCGTGTGATCTAGCTCTGGATGAACACGAACACACCATCTGCCTTAGAGGGATACAGCAGCTGAATAACCTCATTTGACCGCAGCTACCACAAATTTTCCAGCACAGGCTGACCATCAGAGGACACACAAACTTCAGGAGTGGGAGTTCTGTTTGCCAAACCATTAAGAGGAGAAAAACTTACAGGGCACGACTGAATATAAACTTTTTACCTAACTGCCACTGTGGCAGGCATATTTAAAAATCCATCAGCCACTAATGTTTTTTTTTCTACCAGCTGCTGTATGTTATCTAAACAGACAGAACTGTTAAAGAACCTTTCATTCAACTGTAATAACAGATACATTTCAACCTTATCATGGGGGAAAAAGGTCATCCAGCTAAAAGGCCGTCCTGACTTGACACTGAACTTGTGATGCCTTCTCACCTGCCTCTAAGGACTACTCTTTGGGCAATTTGCCACTAAGCTCCTGCAGTGGGAGCCATAGCTCCTGTACTCTCCAGTGCTCATATGTCTGCAGCCAAACCTTTTCGAAGAGGAATAATTATTTATTATTTCAAAGGTAAAAGCTAGATGTGCTTAAATGCTTGGTAAAACAAAAACATATCAACCAAGAAGTGATCCAGAGAGCACAGATCTCTGCCAATGTATGTCCAACATTGTCTGGTGAGTTATCGTCAACAAATTTAAAACTACCTGATTTCCCACTGTCACAAAATCCTTGTAAAATTCCTGGATCCAGATTCGGACCATCATCAAATCTGATCACTTCTCCCTTGTGCCATGAACTACACTCCTCAAGAAATGTCAACAAAATCTGTTGAGAACTTGTTGAATTATAAACGAAAATACAGAAAACTGCCCTCTTGCAAGGTTAATAATCCCTTTAAAAAATTCCTGAATCCGCATCTGTATTCGGATCTCCACCAAAACCTAAACAGCTCCTCCTTGGAAAATTACCGACATTCATTCATTTCATCAAAATCTGTTCAGAACGCCTCAAGTTATCTTGTTAAGAGTCAAATGGACAAAAAAACAAACAAATTCTGGCAAAAAATAAAACCTCCTTAGTGGAGGTAATTAAATATAAAAACAAAAGTATGTCAAATTAAATTTGAAATAATACTTAGACTTAATGTCTTTTTTAATCAACATGCTTAAAAGGTTTTAACAAACCCAATCAATACTTTATTAGTTTACCCTGTCCAAATGTGTAGAAGTTTGATTGCCTGCCATGTAGATCAACTGCTGAATCTGTGTGAATCATGTCTGACTAAAGTGTTTTAAATACAGTCATACACCAAGTTAAATTCTTTGACCTTTCAAATCGTATTTCAGTGAAAGCTTAAGTTTTATTGCATGACTATATTCAACAGAGTGAGACTCTGTTTTTAGATGTACTAACTTAATTGTGTATCGAGCTGCGTTTAACCTGAGGGTCTGCAGGATATTTTTTCAAATACTGTCATTGTTTTCTCTCATTGTGTCTGCTACAACAGCATGCAGATTAATTTCCTCAGCTGCTCAGTAGTGCAGCAGATTAACTTGATTGATGTACAGTATCTTTGACCAGAGCGTTAATCTGTGTTAAAGGCAGGGCTGTACAAACTTTATATACCAAGGGCCACAACCAAAATGTATAGAGATAACTGGGCCACACTGATGGACGTACCTTTGGTGTATCAAAGTTCTTCAAATCAATCCAATTTCAGTAAAAACTGGCAAAGTTATTGTTTATGATTAAAGTTAAAACAGCCTACAGAGCCTTTTATGGATTCGAGGTTGGGGTGGCAAACCAGATTTCAGAGAGCCTTGGTCAACCCTGTACAAAGCAGCAGTGAGTGGAGACGCTGACGGCCTGTCTCCACAATCAGACACAAGACAACAACAAACCATGAAACAGTCATTTTTTGTAAGAGTTGGTTCTTCTTTGTAGCATGTAACACAGCAAATGAGGATTTTTTTGTGTCGCTATACAAGCTTTATGTGCTAAATATAATTTTCTTTCTAGAATTTGCTGAGGGCCATATTAAAGAAGACCATGGGCCTTAGTTGGGCCCTGGGCCATAGTTTGGACACCCCTGGGTCAAGATCATAAATCCATGCCACTGTGGCCAGTCAGTTGGCTCGGTTTCTGAAACCGACACACCTGCATTTGGCAGGTGGAGGGTGTTCATTTCCAGCTCTGTAATGGGACATGGATCAGACAGTGCATCTCATGATGAATAGCTGACATAACAGGCTGTAACACGAGGAAAATAACCTAAAATAAAGAGCTTCAGTTGTGTGTGTCTGTCTAAAGAATTGTTTTATAGCCTTGTGAACACAGATAAATAATTTAGAAAAATACTGTAAGCCAAGACAGAGTTCCCAAACGGGTAACAAACTGCCTGTTAGAGAACAAAAACACACTTTGTAGAGCAGCCAGTCACTTGGTACTCAAGCATTTATACTGTTTCACAGAATAATCTCACCCTAAAACCTGAAAATGGATTGCTTCTTTGGCTTTTAAGTTTACACAAATAAGGCAGGCTCTCCAAACACAACAAGCAGAAGACTAAAATAAGCATTTGTGTGTTTCTTATCCAGTCTGAGAAAATCTCCTGCATATAAACTACAATAAATCAGGGAAAAGAAAACAGAAACTCACTTTGCTTTGCCTTCTGTCCAGGTAGAACTGGTGCTGACTGATGGCCATCACCCAGATGGTTTTAATCAGAGAATGGCTTGCATACCATGTATGGATGACAAGGCCAGTCTGTCCAAAAGTCCGTTTGGTCACTGTTCTGCTTTACAAGATACAAAACACACAATCAGTACTTGTGCTGATAAAAGAAACATAACAATTTAAAAGCTGGATACAAAAACTAGACACTGAGTGGGACATAAGCAAGACTTTTAATGGGAAGTGTACAAGGTAGTAAGGTTGGATGATGATTATAAATTTTAACCTACTTAAGGGTGCAGTAAGATATTAGAGAGGGCACAGGCAGAGAGATCAAGCCAGTTTAGACAGAGGCTGTAGGACTGACATCTGCAGCAGACTGACTGCAGAGAAATTAACATGGTGCTCTGGGTCTGGGAGCAGAACAGCACTCATTAATGGGCACTAGCATGTGCTAAAACTGGGCACTGGAAGCACCAGAGCAGCAGCAAACATAGGGACACGTAAAAAAGTAATGAGGATGTTAAAATGAGAAATTGCAAGAGGTTAAGAGCCCTCGTCTTCTCTTACCTTTGTGGGTCGTTCACTTCCACAGCAAATTTCTTCTCACGAAAATACAGATTCTCCAGCTGCTTCCACTGGAACAACTGCAGAGAGAGAAAGTATTGGACAGAATTAGAAAAGAAGAGCGGAAGAAAGACATCACACTTTCTAAGAATACAAGCAGACACAGGACTACTGACTGAATGGTGATAAATTGCATATCAGTCATTTGATGTCTGGAGGCTTTGAAAGTCAAACTGGCTAAAGTTTATTGGAAAATGCAAGGAGCTTATTAAATGAAGGGACATATCTTTACAAGATTTAACAAGTAGGCAGGATCTCAATCAGCTGGGTATGTTCTTGCCACAGTAGACAGTATTTCACATTTTATGTGGTGAACTTGCAAGACTGTGAGTTCACCAACCCCCCCCCCCCCCCCCCCCCCTCCCACACACACACACACACACACACACACACACGCACCCCCCCACACACAAACACACACACTTTGAAGTGTCCTTTTCTACAGCTTTACCTTACATTTTGTACATGTACCCAGATTGCTATCAGGGTTCCCACTCTTTTTAACAAATCATTTTCAAGGACTTTTCCAGGACGTTTTCCAGTGTCACATAACCAACTGAAGTTACAATATTGGTGTGGGCAATTTTCAGGTTAATCTAGCCTTCTAAAAAACAAGATTTAAGTTGATGACCGATATCTCTAGCTAGCTCAACTGTATCATATTGAGCTTAAAATTTATTTATTTCTAACTCTGGGGCATGAACACTGTCTAGCTATCTTTTTAGTCTGGCTTTTATGTAGTGGCTAACTTTTTATAAATGTATGGTTTATACTTTTTATAAGAATCTTTATTTACTCTGCTTTTTATTAAATATACTTTGCTGAGTTACTGTTTAAGCAGTCTAAATTTTATTTTGTCATTTTTCATTATTTCTTTTTGTCACCATTGTTTTGAGTTTTTTATATTTTATTCCTTAACTTGCATTATTTTATCTACTCATATTTTATGGCTAAGTGTGCATTAGTTACCAAGTACATTCTCACTTTATTTCCTGTACTTGATTATTTTTTAACTAACAAGGTAGAAGGAAGACAAATAATTTTCCAGGAAAATTCAAGCTTTTCCAGGACATTTTATTTTTTTCCTCATTTTCCATATTTTTTCCATGACTGGAAAATTGGTCAATCATTTTCCAGGTTTTCCAGGATTTCCAGCACGTGTGGGAACCCTGGCTATGTTTATGCCTCTTCCACCCCAGAGATCTGTTTACAAGATGTGCAGTCTGTGGCTGTAACAAATCTATGAAATATCAGACATTCTCTGATATTCTTAGAAATTACAACAAATTTATCATAGAATAGTGGTTGATGACCAATACTTCTAGCTAGCTCCACCCTATCATATTGAACTTAAAATGCATTTATTTCTAACTCTCGGGCAAGAACATTGTCTGCCAGCTAACTTTTAAGTCTGGCTTTTATACAGTCTCTTACTATTATAAATTTATGGTTTATACTTTTTTTAAATCTTTATTTACTCTGCTTTTTTATAAATATATTTTGTTGATTTACTGTTTAAGTAGCCTAAATTCTATTTTACCATTTTTATTATTTCTTTTTGTCACCATTATTTTGAGTTTTTAGATTTTATTCCTTAACTTGCATAATTTTATTTACTCATATTTTATGTGCATTAGTTACCAATTACCTTTTTACTTCATCTACTATGTTTGGTTTTTGTTCACTAACAGGGTAGAAGGAAGATAAATAATTTTCCAGGACAATTCTGGGACATTTTACTTTTTTCCTCTTTTCTATGACTGGGAAATTTGTTTATCATTTTCCAGGTTTTGGTTTTCCAAGACGTGTGGGAACCCTGAATTTACATGTAAAGTCATGGTGAGTTACAGCTTAAATAAACAATAAAACTGGACGTCTGTCCTTGTTCCAGTATACAAACACAGAAAATCAATTTACTGGCAGAGGCATGTCCTCTCCATTACAGTATGTTAGTCAGCCCCTTTCAGCTAGTTACTGAGGTCCTTCACTCTATTGACTATGTCTACAGTGAAAGCTGAAATAACTACGGCTTTGTAGTGCAACTGGCGACCCTGTGGCAAAATGTGGCCCTCTGCCAAGCTTAATATGGCCCCAAAGTAGTTTAAAAGTATGAATGAATTAACATGAAAGTTAAAACAGAAATACTTGCCATGAAAACATCATATATGGAAATACCTCCATCTATGATCAACAATATGTTTTTAGGTTTTTGCAAGAAATTACCAATATAATCAGCAGTAGTTATTTCAACAGAACCGTTTTATAAACATTACCAGAATCATTTGAATAAAGTCTACTACAATAACAAACATACTCACTGCATTAAAACAGTATTTGATTTAGTATGAATTCTGTCTTACCCCTTAAAAACTAAAGCATCACTACCTCCATTAACGTTTAACTCAAATTTTTGCTTATTTAGTTAAAATGAAAGGTATGGCCCTCTGGAAGTGATAATAAGGTTAAAGTGACCCTCTTGGTGACCTATGCTGGCCAGCTCTGGTCGAGACTCTTCATGTCTGTAAACAGAGGGTGATGAAGTATGACGAAGAGAAGAACTTGGCTTGAGGTTAAAAAAAAAAAAAAAAAAGAAAAAAGCCTTCAAACACATTAACCAGAGCTGGAAAGCAAGACGATTTAGGCTTGTTCTCCTCAGCTGAAGAAGACGGCACAGGTCTCTCTGGTTATGAGAGGTCAGTGCCTCAAACAGGACAAACTGGAAAAGACTGGTTGCATTTCAGCTTTGAGGCATTGCTGTCACCTCTTTAAAAAACCTTGTTTACATGCTTTAGTATGGATTAAATCCATGTAAGGCATTCAGATATATCAGGTTGACTGCATGTTTGACTTTGGTTGACCAGTATATCTTTAGTGATGACCCGTGGATTATTTACTTCCTTTCTGTTAAAACTTGTCGAGTGTCTGTATGCTACATGCAGGGGGGTGAAATGAAAGGGGGGTTCTTAAGAATAGTTTCCAGCTCTTTTCACACCTCTGAATGTTGACATTAACTTATTATTTTTGTGTCAATTTATAGTGAGATGCTCTTATGGAAAAGAGAATGACACGGGCATGAATCACAAAGTCAGATGGGCACACTGACAACATTTCTCCCCCTGATGAGTCCGGGTGTCCTCCTCTCAGAAATAATACGACCCTGATACCACCTCTGCAGACAGAGCAAAAGGGGGTCAGCTCATTCCCTCTCTGCGATGTCGAGTAGAGACAAAACATCACAGGAGCGTTAATATCACCACATGAAACAGCAGTGTGAATAGGGCTATATTTTCTGTGTCATGACAGGATGAGCTGAGCCTCTGTTCTCACCAAAATAAGAGGAAAAACTGCAAGAAGCAGGAAACAGTGCTGTTCCTCTTTTAAATCAAACAAAAATACTTCAAAGATTTGGCTATTTGTTTTAAGATATTTTTTAATTAGGGTAACACTTAAGAATAGGGTCCACAAATGATCATGAATATCATGCAGTTATGCACATAATGTATTAAGCCTGAGTTCAAAAATCAAGTAATGCATTTCTAAAGTATTATAGGCATCATGAATCATGATCAAGGATTTAATGATGATCACAATACTTAAGAGTATAGAAGAAAAATCAGTGTTCTGTTATGTTTAAGAGTGCACAACATAATGAGGTCATAAAAAGTCATACTGAAGAAATCATTCCAACACTATGAATTCATCAAATGAATTCAGTTGTTGCACTGTACCTTAAACTGAGCACTTACTGATGAAGAAATCATGAATCATGATGACTGTAACACCTTAGTTTCTGCATTTGTCAGCGCATATAGTAATGCATTACTCACTGTAAATGTGTGCATATAAAAAGTATTTTAACACAAATACAAGCGGAAATTCACAGTTTTTGCATGCATCAATTTAGGCATTAATTCATGGTCATTTGTGGACACTATACCAAAGCATTACCAAATTTCTCTTATTAAATAAACAAGAGAAGCACATAATTAAACCTTTTATTTCACATTTTAAATCATGCTTTATCTAAAAAAAACCTCTTCAAACACTGTGTTTAGTTTCAAATGAGGACTATTTTTGTATTTTATGTAGTTACCATAAAAATATAATTTATTAATAAAACATATGTTGTGCAGTCATTAAAGTTATTTAGTTACTATATATCTTTTGTAGGCTGCTTGAATAATTAAACCACACAGACAGTTCAAAATAAAGGCCTGTATCAAGCCTACAATTTCCAAAACACATACACTATGCATCTGTGAAAATTATGTTTACAAATTAAAATGGAGCATAGGATAAAAAATTCACAAGTACCCAAAAGTCCTCCCTGTTAAATGAAAGATTTGTTTTACTCCTCTAAAGTAATGACACATTACATGTCTTCCCTCAGTCATATGACACAACAGTAAGAAGCACAAGACCATAGTTAGAACAATGAGGATGAAAAACTAAACATCTAAGAAAGGGTTTCATATATCAGCTGAATAGATAATAAAGGCTTACCGTGAGTTCTTTCTCTTTTTTTCTGCTAATCAAATCCCCTCTCTCAATTCTCCTGGGTCTGTATTGAATCCTTTGACTTTAAGTTTCCCACAGGGCTAGGGCTTCCTCAAACAAAGCTCTCTCTTGTCTATCTGCAGCCAAATAGGTGTTACAAGAGTTTCAGCTAATCTGTCCACGCCTCTTAACAGCCCCTCCTCCTGTGACATCATAGATACCTGCTGTCTTCATCCCGCCCCCACCCCACCCTGTCTGTCCTTCACAGCCTGCTTCCTTTACAATCAGACCAGATGGAGTATTTCCCTGTTTGGAACATTTCATCTCTGATCTACTTCCTTGAACAGAGAATAAAACAATCAGTCCTTCACAGAGTTTGACTTGAAAAAAAAAATTCCTGAGGGCACAGTTTTATGGCCTTATCAATTGGACCTATCTGGCCTCCTGGGGAAAGCATGTTCGGAATCTGATATCGTCTAATCATTAATAGATGGGGCTCTCCTTGCTTCACGGCCATAGGAAGAATAAGTTCAGCTGCTCTACAAAAAACTTTTTTGCAAGATGTAAACCTGCTTAATGCAAGCCTAACCTACATTTGTCGACAAGTTTTGACATGGATATATATTAGTGTATGAACTAAAAGTACTTGTGTGTTCAAGTTGTAAGTTATACATGATTTGCCAAGAACTTGGTTTAAGTGTGATGTACATATCTGAGCATCCTCAGGAATCAGAGTCCCAAAAGTCTCAGGGAAACCTGTCACACATAGGACTTTGTACAAGAAGTCCTCAGAAAAATAGACATCAGACAAAAATGTCCTCAAATAACAAGAGCCAGAAGAAATGGGTGCAACAAAAAAGGATTCAAAAGGTAAAGCAACAGATGAAAAAGAGTGAGAAAAAGGAAGTTGAGGGGAAGGCATAAGACAAAAAGGAGTTCAAAACGTCAGAAAAGAAAGCATCAAACAAAAGAAGTTAAAAAAGCAGCGACAGAAAGGATGGCTTCAGAAGAAAAGGAGTCTGAAAGGAAGACATCACAACAAAAAGGGTCAGAAAGGAAGCAGGAAAATGTGTAAGGAAAATAATTAAGACATAACAGTGTTACCTAAAATGTTTTAAATCTATTAGGCACTACATACCACCTGAAGCAGCCATTAGGAAATTCACTTATATTCAGAGTTAAACTGACATATCTCTACTTAAAGTACCTAATAGTTTATTAGGGGTGTGGGCAATAGATTTTTAACAAATCAATGAGTTATAGTTGTTCTTATTAATTTATAAATTGAGTCTTCCATCAATCTAAAGACACTAGAAAAATATTACCAATGACATTCAGCTGCTCAGACTCGAACAGGCAAATAACCCCACTGAAAGGGAAACATATGCCAACTAACACCCCCTTGTCGCTATCACTTAACACATTTACATTTTAACAACAGATATCAAAGGGCAGGAGGGAACACAAACTTCTTTTCTATCACCCCCCTGAAAGAGAAACTCCTCACCTCTCTGCCACCACATGGATGAAACTTAAAGGGCTCTCCTGTGACTGCTGCTCACGCCACACCCTAAATATCTGAAGGATGTGACACTCCTCGTGCTCTACATAACAGGACTACAAGTAATACTCTGAGAGAGGAAGCACTTTTAGAAATAATTCTGGATACAAGTCACGTCCCGGAGAGAGTGATTCATCATTAAAACTTTAAGTAAAATAAACAAAGTGACAAATCCTAAGAAAAATATCCCCGCTGAACAGTTTCCCAACAATTGAGCCACAAGCATATAATTTGTGAAACAGTGTTTAAGTCTCTCTTATTTTTGATGTGATTAAAAGCAGGTGAAAGTCATCCAGAGCTGCAAGTGGTTTTAGACAAGATCAGACTGTTCAGATCCAGCTCACACCCACAACCTATGGACCCTCGGGCCAGAAGACTGCCAAGTCATAAACAAATGAAAATCTTTTAAAGCTCTGACTGACACACCTTAATAGAACAAGATCTGATCCTTTCTTTATATAACATGTCACACAACAGAACTGGCAGGCTCTGTTCTCAAAAATGAAACATGGTATCAAGCTGTTGTTTGAAAACAGAATGATCAGTTCATTTCTACCTGAATTCATCTGTTTAAATTTTCTGTCAAGATACTTATCAGGATTGTTTTGTATCTTCTATGATGTGACAACAAGCAAAAGGCTGGCTCTATCTCTAATGATGAAAAAAGTTTGCACACTACAAACAGAGCAGTGAAAGATAACATACTAACAATTGTAGCATTAATGAGAATAAAGCAGCTGTGAATAACATTATCACACAGCCCACTTGGTTGCAGTTACAACTATTACCTGCTGCATTCACACTGTGTCTCACCCTGACTTTTTCATAACTCAACAACTAAACTGGCACAGCTCTGGAGAAGGTCTGAACTGATTTATCCAAGAGACAAAGGAAAGGAGTGTTTCCTTGATTTAAATAAAATGTTCAAGGTGATCTTTGGAAAGGGATCCACATAATCATGACTAATCAAGAAAAAGACTTAAGGGTACTCTCTTTGCACTGTTTATTTTAATGGCAGGGTCCTGTAGACTTTAAAAACAAACTTCCAGTGCATTTTGATGTCAATCCACCAGGAAGTCATGCAAACTTTACTTGAACGTTAAGAAAAAATGAGACATGAAACGAAATGAAATGAATGAATGAATAAATTGCTTACTCAATTTTTCCTTGTCTCACTCCCATTTCTTCGTTTTGCATTTTGAAGCTCAACTTAGAACCTCCCAAAGATCCAACAGTGCAAAATGTAAATTCTTGCAATTTTTCAGCTGGTCTTAACATGTTGATCAGGAGTGTATAATAAATCTGAATGTTTTTTAAAAGGTCCCATGTGCTGGTGTGTTTGAACATTTTCATCATGTCTTGGGTGTCTTTTTTTTTTTTTAAGCAAGGATTAGATTTAGGTTGAATAAAAAAATGAAAAAAAATTTGTCTCTGTTGGGGATCAGATGCAGCTCTTGTTCCCTCCCCTTTGGAAACACTCGGATCTGAGGGGCGGGGAGGCTATAATTATAAACTCTGCGCTGGTTTGGCTGCCCGAACAATATCCGATGGGATGGAAGGAGGAAGGACTGCAGGCCATGGAGTAGAGTTTCAAAACTGTCATGGTGTCTGCCTGTGACTGGCAGACACACACATGTATGTGATGCTTTGTAGCTATTAAATACTAAACCCCAGGAAGTAAAAAATTGAGTGTTTTACTTGTTTTTAAGAATTGAGTTTACTAAAAGGTGTCATGATCTTCTGCTCCTCAAGCCCCTTCTAACATCATCATTGTAAAGAAAGTGGATTTTGCAGGACATGAGACCTTTGAGGCTCTGTCTCTGTTTCAGTGAGCACCCTGATCAAAGTCTAGACATGCGGTGAATGACAGACTCAGGAGGTGGACCAACAGTATGACACAGTTTATGATAATGCAGCACATAAAGTATAAAGTGGATATATACGTATATATACAGATTCAGTGGAAAAGCAAACCTTGCTATGTCAGTGGGCTCCTACTCCGAAAGATAAAGGAAGTTATTACAGACACAGGCATGAAATCTGATACCTATAATTAAACAGACGGGTAGATAAAAATGAACCTTTCACAAGAGATACTGTAACACAGGAGATACTAAACTTTAATAGTTACCCATAACAAAGGTATAAACACATTAAAAGCTTTGTTTTGTTTTAAATGTGCCTGCTTGTTTTGCAGAATTTCAAGTTGGACTGCTTTCTAACCATAAATCTCTTCTGCAGCTGTTGCCTATATTTCACTGTATTTACTCTTTCACCTGCAGCCTTGACTGCCCAGCACATACTGATAAGAGATAATATAATTCCAGTCTGTCTTCCTCTTTGTCCTGACTGACATGGGAATCATGGTCTTCATTCACCTGTTTACAGTGTGGAGGATATTTGACAGGCTGCCTGGAGGTATGAGGATAATGGAGGCTTTGTTTTAATTACACATTTAAATGATGCAACAGCACTGTACATGTTTACTGAACAAGACGTTTAGAAATATCTCATAACTTGAGGAAAAAGGGTTTTACTGTTTTTAATATTTTATTACTCATCTTTGAATGCACACTAAGCTGTGCTTGATGTCTGCACTGAATTGATGTGACATTACAAAAACATCAGCAACATCTGTTCATTGTACATTACTTACCGATGACCAGTGTTTGTGAAATGGGCCAGTATTAATGTTGGATTGATTCACATTTGCACCCCATTATCTATTATCTGATGTCAGTTTAACTCAAAGTTTACAAAGTTTAAGAGTTATGATCACTGTATTTTGTGATCATCTCAAATAATGTGAGGTTTTCCCACTTGTAAAGAAGGTTGACTGAAATTAGGAATACAAATAAAAATATATACCTTTGATTAAGATATCATCATATTTTTCAGAGTGCAGTGTATTAAATTTTATGACACTGTTTCTGAAGTGGTTTAGTTTTGTTTAAAAAAGGACAACCTGCATGATAATGGATATGACTTTAGACAACAGGATAGGAGAACAAGAGAAGCATGTACCTTTCTCGGTCTTAGCCTGTCCTGCAGATCGTACTGGCCGATGCCTTTGTAGCTGACTCCAAGCCACCAGGGTATTCCCTGCTTGTCCTACATGCAAGAACACACAAAATCAGACCACTAAAAATAGAATTTAACAGCAAGAGCAAATAAAAAGATGTTGCAAAATGAAGTAGCGCTTAAGGAAGTTCAGCTATAACAACACCAGAGGGGATCAAATGAATATAAAAAAGTATGAAATACAGTTTTCTGATCTTGTCGGACACCTTTATTAAAATGGGTTCAGTCTGAAAGTCTGTGGTTTATGGATTCTTGACTTAAATTTTAGAGCAAAACTTTTAATTGGCTCAGGACCCAGTTGATAAGCTTGCTCTCCCCCTGGGACCCATTTACTAAAATACTCCATGTAATGCTAAAACTTCAAAAACTAAAAGTAAAAATGCAATATACCTGCTATGAAAGTTGTGCTATTACATGATCATGCTTTAGACTGCTAACCTGTATCTAGTTTAATGACCTTACAGCAGGATTTGAATGTTAATGTTTCACGGAACTTTGATCTATTTTATACACTTGGAATTAGTTAAATTATTGTTGTGATCTGTTTACCATTTAATATTTGGTTTGAAAAAGAAGGGATGCACAACATAGGATTGCTGCCGTATAGCTGATATCTATATTTTTGCGTGTAGTATGCAGTCTCCACTAAATTGACTCGTCCCTTTCATTGTGATGGTGTGTATGACCAAAATATCATCTGTAAATGTCTGCAAAAGTTTTCATCCCGATATCCAACTTCTGAAGAAATTATCTGCAGATCATGACACTGTCTGACAATATTGTGCACCCCTAATATATATGACCAATATATCTTGCCAACACATTTGCTGTAAATAATGGCAGAAATTTTAACATCTGCACATACTGATGGAGATGGAGACAGACGACGGGAAGGAGCAGCGGCCGGTAGCCAAATGCCAGCCAGTAGCCATTTTTTATTAATTAATTAATTTTATTCTATTATTATTATTATTATTAATATCATTTTATTTATTTATTTTATTTATTTATTTTATTTTGTTTTGTTTATATTTGTTTTTATTTATATTTTTATCTGTCTTTTTATCTACTCTTTGTAACTGCTATTGGAATTCTAATTTCCCTGAGGAGTTTTCCAAAGGGATTAATAAAATACTATCTAATCTAATCTTTAATCTAATCTACTGATGTTTAACTTTCATTATTATTTGCCAATAATGATACATGATTGATGATTGTAAATCCTAAAAAAGTTATAAGAAAAATCACATTGTGAGTAGCAGCACCTCCTTGTTTCAGCCTTGTTATAACCCAAAAATGGATTTCTCATGGTATTCGTAACGTGTCTCACAAATATGAAACACATACTCATTCAACTCAGTGAGCAGCTGCTACAGGAGTAACCTTCGTTTACTTTTCTTCCTGTTTGTGTGACATATTAATACCACATAGATCTGTTCAGTTTTCTCTCTGTCATTCTTATCTATTTCATGCAATCCTAAGGATGGGAGGTACTGTGTGTTTATGTTTGTGTGTGCGCTCGCAGAGACATTAAACTACAAACTCAGATGCATCTCACATAAACATGATGTCTGCTTAAAGTTGCTTGTTACCGTTAAAGCATGGTTTCCTGAGCACCTCTTTTTTCCACATATACTGTAAGTTTCATCTTAACGCTGCAGAAACACCTTGACTTTTAGTAATGACTCAGAACAACACCCTTACCTTCACTGGGTAATAATGAACTCCATATGTTGGCAGGGATTCTACCAGAGCGAGAAATCTGAAGAGAGAAAGACACACAAGTTAAAAGGACCTCTAACAGTTTCACTCAATAATAATCAATTACTGACATGTTAACAAGAGATGGAATGAAACTCAAACTAGAGTCAGTGAAAAGCAGCAAACAGCCATTTGCACTGGAAGGTTTTCTCAAATCTTTTCAGGGTCATGACAGGCGATGGGATAATCAAGTCATCGACTCAAATGAACAAATTATTTAAGTGTAAATTCCTCAGTTCTGCTGTACGTTACAGGTCATTCTCAGGACGACACACAGAGGAGGATTGGTATCCTTGAAAAGCAACATGTCAGCCCACTCTTGGAAACCCCCCTCTGATACATCAGGCATTTAACAGACAACAAAAAATACCACAGTATAGACAATCAGGCAGAGCGAGAAGTGCGCATGCATAATAGTCACATTCAGGGGTTTATGATGTTGGTCATGTGTCCTAAAGCACCTCATGCAGTCACTTCTGTGCTGCTTAATGGAAGCCAATATCTTATTTTTAGGACTAATAATCAATGACATAACTAATATCAGCCTCCGTAGTCAGGAACTGATCATTGTGCATGCAGAGTCTATGTGTCTCCTGTGTGTGCATTTAAAAGGCACTGCTCCTGTCACACAGACTGAAAACAAATAAGGCTGATGCTATGCAAGGTGGGCTTTGGGATGGGAATTGATAATATGTTGATACCAATGTTGTTATCAATTCTGCCTGTCCATCCAATTTTTAATCGAATATCTTATTGATTCAAGTGGATTTTGTGTGTGGAAAACAGCAGGTCTGTGTAGGTTTTTAGGGAGAACAAGGGTGACTACTTCTTTGATTTCTTTGTTGTCATTCCTGCAGACTGCCTCGAAACAGGAGGATAACCTACTTGATTTACAGGGCATGCAGAACTTAGTGGAAAGACTCAATAAAGGATTTGTTGAGCAAAATGACCAACAATATCAATACCATTAGCTATTGTTATCTATTCTCAACCAGAATTGTTTTTTGACTACCATCCTTAGTCTTTGCTTAACATTTTAATGCAGTCAGCGGTGCCCCAACCTGCTCTGACTGCAAAAATGGTCAGCCAATGGCACAAATGTGCTGCTGTGAGGGGAGGACAGGAGCAGAGCAAAAAAGGGGCAAATATTGGGGGGCGCTATGCCCAGACCAGGGAGAGTTCTGGGGTTTGCTCTCCTAGTAATATAAGTCTAGTAATGTAGCTACATGCACTTGTTTCTCCAACACGAAACATAGATATAAAATGTGAATAAGGGTGTAAAATTTTGTTTACACCAAAAAGAAAAAAAGTAAAACATTTTTTTTAATTCACGTTCTAGATTCATAGGGTTAGGACCAGCAAATGAAATATTGCTCTTGCATCATAAAATTAAAAAAATAAAATAAATAACGACTCAGATTTCTCTGTTTGGCTAAACAATGAAATTTTCATTTCATTATAAAAGTTGCATTGATTTGCTCATACTCTGTTGGTGCCCTGAAAGGACAGAGTTATGGTTTTATCAGTAGTTGAGCTTATGAGAAAACATCCTGGAATTTAGAAAGCCAACTCTTAGCTCTGCCTGTGAAGAAAGAGGTTTGAGTTACATAGTTACTTGTGTCAAGGAAATTCAAAAAATAAACTTATAAATGAAAACATACATTTACAACATGCATTTCCTTGTTCTGAAACAACAGCTAAATAATTTAAATATTGAAATATACATTGCACAGGAAAAATATATTCAATGTAAATTTATTCGGATTTTTTCAGCCATTATAGTCAAGAGAGCTGAATGAGAGACATCATCTGCTGCAGGTGATTAAAAGCTGTAACATGGAAAATATGCATGAGGTGCACAGACTTTAATTTACAAGACTCAAACCCCTGTTCAACACACTTTATATAAATCATTTTACTTACTGTACAATAGCTTGTCCTCTGCTCAGTCCCTTCAGTTTCTTGTAGTGTTGGATCACTTTGTCCTCGCTGCAAATACACAGGAAAAATCGGAATATTCCATCAATTGTTAAACATTCTAGCCAAAGAGGGATTGCGAAAGGGCCTCCTTTTCTTTGACACATCAGTCTGTTCATGCAGAAAATGCAATCTGGCCTTCTGATGACACTCATCTAACCCTTCAGTAAAAGCATCCAATTTACTTCCCGCTCTAATCATCCCTCTTAATAGCTTGGCCAGACAGTATCTACAATGGGGCTGAGCTGACTGAAAGGCGCAGAGAGAGAGAGGATTGGCTGAATGCACCCGTACACCATAACAAAATAATTTTAATTTGGTTATTTAACTGATGTATTAGGTTCAGTGACCGCAACAGTCACAAAGGGCCATTTAGCAAGAGGAGGGATGGGCAGTAAAGTGAAAACAGTGGCGTGGATTAAGAAGATAGGCAAAAGTCCTTTACACACCCACTGGTCGAAGAAGATCTAGAGGCAAGTTCACACCCACATCTGCTCATTTGGAAAAAATCACTGCTCAGTACAGCGAGGCGTTATCTACCACTGAGAACACTGGGAGAGTTTGACTCAATAACTTTCAGTCATATGATCAATTTGTTGGGCAGGAGGGAAAAAGGGTGTCATCTAGCGTTGACCACTGAGTGGAGCTTTACTTTTTTAAACCACAGGTTTTCATCAACCAAAAACCTCAGAACAAAAAACTATTAGTGCTGTGAGTTTTTGCTTCTATAAACCATTTTAAAGCACCCTGTACATAATTTAAAGGAAGACTAACAGCACTGTTTTAACCAGAATATCACTTCATTGATGTTTACTTTAAATGACAGTGGAAAAATCCTTCCCTTTACATCAAAAATGGGAAAGAGCCTACAAAAGTATGGACAGCTTTATTTATATAACATCTCTCTTTGGTGCTACTGTTTATGGCTGGGGTGTCCAAATATTTCTGAATGAGGGCTACATACAGAAAAATACAAGGAAGACTGGGCCACATTACTTCAACTTAAGTTTATTAAAGTTTGGGATTTTGTGGTTGCCTATCAGATTTCTGGATAGCCTGGTTGAACCCTGCAGCAACTTGATTGGCCCCTGGTCAGGATAAGAAAGGCACTTCTTACAGCAGGGGTGTAGACGCTGACAGGTCATCCCCACATTAGGACAAAAACCCTGCACAAAGCAGGCAAACACTGTGGAAGTGCTGGTGCTACAAGATTATTAAAGTTGAATAACACATTATGCCTTTTAAACTTGTTGAGGACAATATGTTGAAGTTCATAGTTTTTGCTGCCTTGATCTATTTGCCCTCATTCATCTGACAGGAAGGGATGTCCTGATACTGAATCGGTATTGGTCCAACTATCAGGTCAGGGCCGATGTGAGCATTTTTTAATAGATCAGGGAAAGGGATTCATACTGATCTCCATTCCTGTGATCATTTTTCTATCTATCCATTTATTTACTTGTTCACTTATTCATTATTTAAGGGAAACTTACCAATAATTAAGAGAGGGGTGCTCCCTCAAGACTCTTGTAGGCAAAGCTGGAAGGTGTTTCAGGTCTGATCTGGCAGTCTCTTCACTGAAAAGAAAAAAAGAGTAGGGATGGGTATCTAAAACCAATTCCAGTCGAGAATCAGTAACAACTTCCTCAAGGAATCGTGATAATTTGTGTTTTTGTTGAACAATTCCCTTATCAATTCCCTCCAATTTGTTCTGCATGCCTTGCAAATCAAAGACACCATGCTATCATTTGAGGCAGTCAGCAGAAATGCTTACCAAAAAGTCAAAAATCATGGCAGAAATGGTCAAAACTGTGGCTTGATATTTGATAAACAATACCTAGTGCACATGTTCAGTAAGTGGAAAACCAGAAACTTGCAGAGGCTTTTTACAGTTCCAGCATTGATTATTAGGAGTGTCATGTGTTTGACATTGTTGCCACTAAAAAAATCTATGAATGTAGCTTTTGCCCACACACAAAATCCACAGGACTTCATAAGAGAATCGTTAAAGAATTTCATCGACAAGTAGAATTGTTACCGGCACTGGTATCAATAAAGTCTGATCAATTCCCATCCCTAAAAAAGAGTCCCAATTTTACAAAACATACTGTTATTTTGTTGCGTATATCAGTGAGTACTTCACAACAGATTTTGGTTTGAGAGGAAAGTAAGGACAAATGTTTTACACCAGTGGTTTTCGGACTTTTTTGCCCAAGGCACACCTTAAATCGGGCCAAAACCTCAGAGCATACCATACTTATGTCCATGCAAAAATGGCCTCTTTAACACAAGTTTTACTTTCTTAAACAGTCTTTTCATGTGTATTTGTATTTCCATGTGCCTGATTAAATTTGACCAACTGCATTAATTATGAAATGTTCAATAACAAAATTATTTAAATTTATTTAATTTTGTTAAATCTGATCTATTCAGTTCCTCATATTTAAACTGAAAATGTTAAAAACAGCGAAATTAGGTGACTAAATAAATGGCAGATGGTTAATGGACACTAGTTGCAATGTTTTTTTGAGGGGTTGATGAAGACTTTTTAAAGTTACTTAATTTGTTGGAGTATATGGAAGTAAAGATAGTGTTAATTAAAAGCCATTTATTAGTGGTTTTTTGTATTGAAATAATGACCATGATTGCACAAATTTCCAAGGCACACCTGGACCTAATTTCCCTTCATCTGTACACCTTCACCTGGTGGTTATACCCTGAGACACGCAGGCAATAATTCATGCTAAACCTCAGAAAAGGTTCACTGTCAAAATGTTGAATTCATCCGTCTAATCTAAAGTTTAAAGAGTTGTGGTGTTTGGCAAGATTAAACTTGACTTCACTCATGTTCTGCCAAACTAAATTAGACCATTCTGGCATGACATGAGTCTGAAAGCACATTAAGACTCTTAAAAGTCATGGGGGGCTTTGTGAGGGGTCTTTTTCAGTGTTTGGAGCCGATTTCAGGGAAAAAACAACAACTCATAACTCTATGAAAACTTGGATAAGTCAGGTTAGCAATATAGAGAATGGTTATATAATGTCAAAAGTCAGGGGCAGATTTGGGCAGTTTTATAAACTGTTAATGTTTAAGTGTGGTAATGATATTCATCCAGACAAACAGTGGTGTTAGTCACATTTAAGGTCATTGACAGTAAGCCATGAGCCACTCCAACATCGTGTAGGAGGAAGTACTGTGTGATTTCTTGTTGGACAAACAGGGTTTTGGCTTTGCTGGCCCGTCCACTGGGGATCAGAACAAAAGTCATTCACACTAACACCTGGCAAGCCTCCCAGTGCTGAGAAGTTTGTACAAGCCTCAGTGTTGTTTCAAGATGGTCTGAGGGTTTTGACGTTAAACTTAAATGCTGATGTCAGACTGTGCTTAACCCCTTAACACTCTGATAACATTGTTGAAGAATTAGTCCAGAGTGTCTATCACATTGTAAAGTGTATGCTAGTTTTAAACCATTAGAGTTCAAGTACATATAGCATAAGATCTCTTTTATAAAGCTTTTGTCAGGCTCAGGATAGGTACTCTTGGAGTTAAAAATACCTCCCTTCTATGACTACAGAAGGGAGGTACTAACTGGAAATCTTAATTAGACCATAGTATAAAGCCTAACCTAGTTCAAGTTGAAGTTTGATAGCAAAAACATAGCACATTACATACTTACACATGTTTTTCTTATGGTGGGTTAACACTGGATGCAAGTGGCTGCCATGACTCAAAAACACTATGGCTTTCATACCAGGTGTGTGTGCGTGTTTGCTACGTTGTGGTTGAATCTCCAGGTTGCCACAGCTCCATCTGTACATAGGGTCCTGTAAAATCTGCATTACCTGAATCGCGGACGGAATCACGGAATTGGACACTAAAAGCGGAAATCAATATAAATGCAGAATATCACGGAAATGGCCGACATTTTATGTAAAAGCTTTTTTCTTTTTAACAAAAAAAGGAACGTATCTCTCGGTAAAATGGTCCGAGGGGGTCACTAAGGCAGGGGACAATGCACGTGTCACTTCCCCTCCCCCTCCATTGATTAACAGTGCAAATATGTCGAAGCACCCGCCTGAGACACCGGTCAAGTCGGCAAAGAAGCTACAAAACTCCCAGCTAACTCCAAAGTACAGGGCAGAGCAGTTTCCCAACAATTATTATGTGTCAGATGATTAAATATTCTGCAAATTTTGTTTACGTACTGATGACAGGACCTGTAAAGACACGTGAGGACCACCTAAAGAGTGAGTGATTATATTTCATTACTTTATAACATGTCTCTGGGTTAATTTTGTGTGAAATACTAAAAACTGAATTCTCAAAAAATTAGAACAGAAAAAAAAACAGAATATGTGAAACTACAACTTTGGGCCGCTCACAATCATTGTAGATTGGAACTTGGCATAATGCATCTGCCTGATTACTGACAATGAATCAGGCTGAACAAGCTGCTGCACATGGTTAACATGTTCTAGAACTGGTATTATAAGGTAAACATGGCTCTCGATTTGTCATTTTCATTCTGTTTTGGCTGAGATACGTGCATACGTGCTCATGGAAAAAAAACAGGCTAGTCTCCTATTCTTGAGCTTTTTTGGCTTGGGAGACGTGGGGGATACATACAAATAATGCCGTGATAAATCGCTTTCCAAAAAAGGAAAATGCACACACTGCTGCCTTCATGCAAGTAAAATGCATCCAGTGTGAAACTGCCTTAGTTTGGAGCATTTTAAAACTGCCATTTGGAGCCTTAAAAGGGCACTTGATGACTATGGTCACCTAGCTACAATTAATAGACTGCTGCACAAGAATACTTAAACAAACAGGCATCATTTAGGGAGTGAATATGGGATTTATAATCAAGGTAAAGCCCCTCTATACCTTCTCTAGCTGTGCTGGAACATGCCACTCATCTCCACCCACCTCTGTTTCTTCCTTGCTTTGTTGATTTGAGAGGTCTTTTCAAACAATTTTCATGTGTCACTTTTAAAATAGCTTTTCTCTTTAATATGTAAATTCAACTATTAAAATAGATATGTAGATTACTGATTGGTAAACTGTGCTGATGCTGAACAGTTTTTGTTTAAATACACTTTTCAAACAAGCTGGAGGCAATAGAGGAGGGCAGAGCTGTGGGGCGTGATACAGCTTGCAGTTTTTTTTTTTGTTTTTTTTTTTAAAGAAAACTGCGATAGAGAGACAGCAGCAGGGCTTCAAATGCTAAGTTGCATCAGTTTTATAATTGTTAGTTTGTTTGGGGTCAGACAACTATGTGAACTGTGGCTACTGTGGTGATTTCATTTTAAGATCGTTCACATGGTTAGGATCAGGAGGATTTTAGCTTTCTGGTGATGCTGGCATGGGACACTGCACCGTTTTTAAAATTTTTTTTTTTAAATAACTGGACATATCAGAGAGTATGTATATATATCAGCATCATGGGCAGGACGTGGGAGTTGTAAGTGTTTAATATAAAATGGAAAAATCCTGAAGAAATGTACAGGCTAAATAACAAATCTTACAATGAAACAAGCAGAAACTGGCTGACTCAGACTGGGTTAACTTCACTCTCTTTGAGTTTAAGTCTTCTAATTTCAGAATAGTGGAGCATAACGGCTGCTGACACTGTGGGCAGGGAGCATAAAGATTCAGTAATGTGAAAAGGCTTACTATACATAAAAACAGGGGGAAGCCGCTGCAGAGGTAGAGACCCTTGAATCACTCCTCACTGTAGCTACCTCTTTCAGGTTGACTGGGTTTTGCTACCATGGCACTTTGCTGCATGTTTGATGGTATACACTTTATTGGGGGCTGGAGCCTGCCGTTGTCAGGGTGATCTACTCTACAGCCACGCTTGCTCTGTCAGCAATCTGGAATTCATTACTACGTCTGTTATCTTCCTGCAGCCTGCGGCACGGGGGCAATTCCTACACCCTGCCCAGCCCAGTGCAGCGGCAGCAGCCTACCCAGTGTGGGAGAGATAATACTCATATGTCAGCTATTCCACTGGGGCGCAGTGTGGTTACTGTAAAGGGAGTACAATGAGAGAGCCTGTTGCTGTGAATGAACCACTAACTACAGGCTACACCTGCAAATAGAACTGTTGACTAGAACTGTATGGGTGTGAAACTGTGGACGGACAAAGAGAGTTGGCTGTGCTGATCAACAGTGATTTAAACTTATACAAGCAATAACAATGATGGGCTGAACTTTTTAGAGAGAAGGCACAAAGGGAATTCCTTCAAAGTAGAGTATTAAACCAAGTGATTGTGCCTTCATCCAATGAACAGCAGGGGGTTGGCCCACAGCACTCTAATACCATGACTACAGTGAGTCCTCCTGACGCCAACTTGTCTACCATTGGACAGTCTGTCGGGCTCATCCGTCTTAAGACAAATAACTGTAGAAGGAGCCTCCTGTACTCCTCCACAGCTAATCTCTCAGCTCCAGGGCCCTTTGCTGATAAAGTGTCATAAAAACACGTTCATACTTTATTGCACACAGTATGTAGGAGGTATTTCCTGGTCTGGTTTCTCAAAGAAACTGGGACAATGCAAGTAAAATATCCCGACATGAAAGTAGGAGTTGCAAGAGTCTACGCATTCAGGCTAGTGCAAAGTTCAGGTTTTAGGACACTACTGCCACGGATTATACATAAACACATACAGTATGGATCAATGACAGGACACTATTTATTTTCTGACTGGAAAGTTCTAATAAATCTGAGTCCAAAATGTCTTGCTTTAATCAATTTTGGAGGATTATTTGGGTGGAACAGCCTTTATGTCACAGTGGTGTAACCAATTACATTTGGTTTCAAAAATTCAACTTGTTCAACAATAATAATAAAAATAATACTTTTCAATAACAAATTTAATACACGAAATCTAGTTTGGCATCATGTAACATAAGTACTATTTAGTGTTTGAAAAGCTTTGAAGCATTAAAACACTGTTTTCTCCTGCATGTTATCAGTAATTAGGGGAATTATGTGTCATGATTACTTCAATCATAACTACTCCATCTTGAAGTTTTAAAGTCTTTCTAGATCACTTTATGAAATGACAATTTTGGGGTATGAAAAGATATGCTTAGGATGTCATGTTGCACAGTATGACCCCAGGAAAACATCTATGTTTCATGATAATTCTAACATGATTATTGACTATTACAAATATTTAACTATCCATCTCAAAGACATGTGAATTTAAAGATTTCACGATATTGCCAGAAAAATCTGATTTTTGACTGAAATGTAATTTGGAATAGCCGGTGACACTACTTGACTACAAACCTTTAGATGTTTCTGAATTTGGTAAAAGAAATAAAGCGAACTGATTAACAATGCCAGATTATTTTCAAGTGGTGTTATTTTAAAGTTAATGATTTAACCAAAAGTTTATTTTAAAAGCTTTGTAAGGCTGAAATAAAATGTTTTTGTGTAGCCCTGGAGATTCAGGTCTGCCTATCTGCAGACCTAAGGGCAGCACACAGTATTTAGTTTCAATAGCAAACCCAAGACCTTCCTTTTTTGTTTTACTTTGGATTAAGTTTTACTTTATTTTAAGTAACTCTTAGGTTTTAAACTATTTAAATTTCAGTGTTTTATTGGACAATATATTTAAGACTATGGGCTCTAATTTCGTAGACCAGGCGCAGGTGCAGCGCAGGCTCCAGGGCATTTTGCAAGTTTCATGCACGGTGCAGTCTGGCGCTGAAAGTCGCACCCACGCCTCCGTCCTTCCCATAATTATTTTATCTTTAACTTTAGTGCTTCTAATCTAACCTCCAGTTTTACCTCATTATGAACTCATGATAGCATTTCCTAAGTTCCTCCTTCTCTTATTTTCTGCTTCATTGGATGTGTTATCTAAGTTATTTGTCCCTTTTGTTATTTAACATTTGTTTAGTTTTTCATTTGTTTCAGAGGATTTAAACTTAGACATAAGTCAGGGTTTTGACTGTTTATGTTCATTATCTGTTGAATGTAAAGGGATTAACATTGCATTATGCTGTATTAAAAAGTTTTATAAACATAAAGTCTGATGGATTGATTGATTTTGTAATGTGTAATACTAACAAAGTCACGTTTGTGTTATTTGGTGGATGTAATTGTATACATATGTGTATTTCTTTGATTGAAAATGATACTAAATTTGTCAAATAAGAACATGCAGGGGAAAAAGCAGTGCATACGCAGATAAAGAAAAAAAAAACAGGTTCATTTGGAAACACTACCACCATGTCCGATTGTATCAGACCTGTTGGCAGGTTGTCTTTTGTTGTGCTTTCAGAGTAAGGATAATCTCTTGGTCTACATAAGCACCCTGTAAACTGCACTCTTAACGTCATGGCTGATGTAAAATCACTTAATTAAAAAGTCTCCCCTAAAGCTAGAATAAAAAAGAGAAGTGAATTATTAAGGCCTGCAAGAAATGATATTCAATATGCATAAGCAGGAAAAGTATTTGAATTGATTCAGTATTTAGATAAAACAAAGGCGATTGTTTTTTGTGAGCTCAAACTGCATTTTCAGCTTCCTTTGTTACGCATTCAAACCATACGAGCTCAAATCTTTGTGACTGCATAATAGACAGAGAGGCCCTAAAAGGCAAAGCCACAGTTCAACATACAGGTTGTGCTGCTTCACTTTCACAGACTGAACAGTGTTTACTTATCACAACCGAGGACCTTCGCTTCAGTTACTGGCACAAAAACAATCCACCTTATCAGAAGGTCAAGTCAGGGGGCATCAGAAACATTATGTCAGTGTGTAGGAGGGTATACAGGCTTTACACAGCTCCAAACCAGCGTTGTCCCTCATGGCATACATACTATGTTTATGTGGAAGTGTCACATAGGAATTATTTCTCTAGCTATGGGACTTTGATAAAGAAGAGATGTGATCTCTATACAACAAAAAATGAAAGGTGAGAAGTTTGAAACACCTGTCTTCATATTAAGTTGATGCATCCTTATTTAGAGGTGAATGAAAGTTCAATATCTGGATGCATGGTATTAAGAGGGTGACACCTGAGGTTTAGGGTAATGTCAAAAGACAGAAAACAATCTAAGCCAGTCAAGTTGAACATTAACTTACAATAACAGCAAAACTTTTACCCTGAGGGCTGACCATCCACCTGAAAAACCTGGTCCTTCCTCTAATAATTGTTTGCACTGAGATTTTAACCAGATACACTGGACATATTTATATCAAAGTTTCAAGTCCTTTGGTTTTTAGATTCAGTCACCTATCATTCCTATATCAAGCTTGTAGGGGGGTCAAAGGTAAGTTGTTATATGTTTTACTCACACACATAACTTTATCGATATGTCCTTCAAACATCATTCCTGGATTGAATGAAAGCTCTGGGTCTTGCGGTGAACTTGGAATCACCTTCAATTTTATGTGTTATTTCAAGAGCAACTTATCAACCACAAAAGACACTTTTAGTTGTCACAGAGTATGGGTTTGGGTGTCCCAAAAGCTAACAGTTGAATTTTAGGGGCAGAACAAATGTATAACTCATTCCTTTTCTGAACAAGAGATACAAAATAATTTGTAAAATCCTGACTACCATCATTGCTAGGGATGGAAATTGATAAGATTCCAATGATACCAATGCTATTATCAATTCTGCTCATTTTGCTTTAAGAGCAAAATTACATATGTCCAAAGTACATATGCCTTACATATGATTTCAGTGGCAACAGTGGCACACACATGCCATGATATTATACTCTGTGTTGCATAGATTAACACCTCTGCAAGTTTCTGGTGTTTCCACACTTTAAATGTTGTGTAGTAAGCATCATTTTGTCAAAAATTAAGCCACAGTTTCAACCACTTTTGTCCCCTGTCTGCCATGATTGCATAATTTACTTCCTTTTTACTGTTTCTGCTTACTGCCTCTGATGAGAGGGTGGTGTCGTTGATTTGCAATGCATGCAGAACAAAGTGGAAGGAACTGATCAATCAATCAATCTCTATTTGTATTGCGCCAATTCATAACAAGTGTTACCTCAAGGGACTTTACAATAGAGCAGGCTGGAGCCAAACTCTTCATTTTATAGATAAACAGTATATGCAAATGAGCATATATACATCTATAAATGATAAGCAGAAAGACGAATGATATCAATTCCTTGAGGGGGTTGCTATCAATTCTCAACTGGAATTGGTTTTTGATTCCCATCCCTCATCATTGCACAACTTGTCTGTCTAAGTGAACTGTCTTCTAGTCCTTCATCACAGTGGTTCAAAAGTTGGAGTCAGGACCCTCAAGGGGTTAGTGAGACATCAAGAAGGGGTTGCAAGATGCCTTTCATAACACAATGAAACATTTTCAATGATTTTTTAATGGAATACTGATTTTGCTGATCTGTTATTTCACTCTATGGGCTCAAGAAGACACAACAACAGCAGAGGAAATTAATACTGAACCAAGTATGAATGATTTACCCTCAAGTGACAATAATGTTCCTTTGACTGTGGATGCACGGGGTTGTTTATGAACTCAAGTATACAGAAGAAATTCTTCAGAACAAGATTCAGCAGGCAAAATCACTGCTACTGGCCGAAGAACACAAAGTCATTCACTGTATTGTAAAATAATGCCAAACACAGAGACTCTCTGAAGGGAAAAAACTGCTTAGAAATGTTTTGCAAAATTGCACATTCAACGTGTTTGGAAGTTATCACACGTATTTACAAAAAACTGACAAAATTGCAATTTCTTAAAGTACAACACTGCTGGGAGCCCATAATGTCAAATACCCAATACAACCCAACCACAAAAAATACTGAACTATCCCTTTACAGAATAAAACACTTCTGTTTAAGACAGATAGACTGTCACCATGAAAGAAACAGGTCAATTTAGTAAAGTGCAGACTCTGTGCTCTTAAAGAAGAGATATCTGTATTAGTGACAATGAGTTCAGAAATACTAGCATATAGGATATCAGCAAGTATCCATTGTCATGCATCCCTAGAGAGAAACGATTTTTCGATTGCTCTGTTTGTCTTGCATATGTGGCAGAAACTGTCAATACAAATGACTTGACTTGATATTTTTATTTTTAAAATAATTACTTACCTTGTGTAATCTCCTTTGGCTTCCTGTATAGAAAATACAAATGAATGACATTTAGTACAATAACTAGAATTTTCAACACGTCTCTAATTGCATTAGGCTCAATGATAGCTCCGTGCACAAACCTTCCTAGGGGTAACGTTACACGACAAAAATCAATATGGAGTGAAGTTTTTGAGCCCTTTTCCTTATTTAGTCCATTAATTCATCAGTCGGAACACGGGATAGTTTGACAGGGCAACATAGAAATAAAAAGGGTCCGTTTATTTAACAATAGCTCCGAGCAGAGCCACCTCCACGGACGCTGCTTGTTTTCAAATGTTGAGACCCTCTCCATTCACATTTAGGGGTGAGTGACTGAACGTTGGTTAGAGAGCCTGCGACAAACTCCGTCTTACCTGCAGTGCGAATGCGGTCAGCTTGAAAACATTTTCGCTCTCCACTTCAATGATCTCCTGTGAGTTAAAATGTGAAAAATTAGTTCAGTTTGTCGAAAAACACGGGCACAGAGAGTGCAGGCTGTCCCAACACTTGACTTCAGAGTGTGTGAAAAAAATGCTCCCGTCCCGTACCTCGGTCCCACCGTTACCGACTAAACCACTGACACCGAGGCAAAATGGAATTTGAACCTGTCCGAGATATGTTGAATAAACTTCCCTCTAGCACCTTGGTTATTTTTTTTTTATTTTCCATACATCACAAAACACACTTTTGGTTGAAGTAAATCTCTATTAAAAGTACTTTTCCCTCACACCGCCCCCCTCTGTAAAGTGGTATGGTCCGAAAGCAGGTTCAACTGTCTCCCATGGTGACTGATCTCCCTCCCCGCGAAAAAAACTGCACTGCTACGTTTGGTCACATGCTGCCTTCAAATGCTGCTCGTACAAATCCAAATGAATGTTTTGGTGTGTTTACACCTTGCTCTATGCTTGTCAGTGAATTTTCACTTTAAACCTACTTTCCTTATTATATTAATTCGTCTCTAAAATGGATTTCAAGAGCTTTTGTTTTACTGAGGCACGCTTGTGAAGTAATTTCAAAACTTACCTACAGCCTGTGAGTCTGCAGCTCCATCAAGATGATTTAAAAGCCATGCAAGGTTAAAACCAAAAGTCTTAAAAGCCCTATTGTAATGCCTAAATCTGTTGTAGTTTACGATGCCGAATTGTTCTGCTTATATTCAACACAAGCTTACTTTTCACGTAATTGACGGTGCTTAAATCTAGAATTTCCAACGGCACTAGAAAGTAGCATTCTCAATAACAATATTAGGACAACGTGAAGCGTGATCTTCAGGGGTGGGAAGAGCTCACAAATATGATCAGAGGGCCGTGAAGGGGGAAAAGTGAGGGGATTCAAAGGGCCCGTAGCTGACAGGGGTCCCTAAAATTTTACAAAACTAGTATTTTTAACATATAGATTAATTAACCTTTTGCCATAGGTCTTTCAAAATGTCTTTGAGCTAGCTTTGCCAGCTTTATTTGCAAAATATTGGGCGTCTTTATCATCGAATTTCCTTTAGTTGCAACTCCCAAAAATATAACTTATATAAACAAAAAGCCATTTTGAACATTTATTAGAGGACAATACTTTTGTTTGTGCTTTTGTTACACCAAAATGCATGTTAAAATATTTGGGTCTTTGGATTTCACAGGTTATAGAGCAAGGTCATTTTTTTTCATCTGCAAACGTTTTTGGCTCTTTTACTGGAATGAAAGATCAAAATGTGATTATATGAATAGTTTTACCATTCTGAATGCTTAAAATGTTCCAAATTTGTAAAATACATGGTTTGATTTACCACTTATTCTGCAATTTCAGCTAAAGAGTGTTTTTACCACTATTCAAGGATATCTTTTCATGGGGCCCAAAATGTTTGGTTATGCCCCTGAATATCATACTCAAGAGAAATACAGTAACTTATATACAATTTTACTCATGAACAATCAAAGGTAGCACTCTGAATCACAGTAACCATATAAATCTAGTTACTTGGTGGTGTTGAAGACTTTCAGAGGCACAAGTGTGCAAGCTCTAAAATGTTTCACAAGTACAATTAAGACACTTATTTTTCCAGATTATTCAACTCTGTGCAAAGATGACAGAGAGCATTGTATGGAGTTAAACGGGCAAAGCAACAGACTTTATGGAGCAGAACTTTCTGTAAAATACCCAGTGATGTAAAGGAGTAAATTCACTTAAGTAAGACAGACCAGTATTGGTTGTTTCACAGGTTGGTCGTCACATAGTTTATTACAGCCAAACCACAGTTTGCTGTGTCATAATGTATATTTAATGTGGCCTGATGCCATGGCTATTTCTAGCAAACACAAACACTAAATATTGTGTTAGGAAGACTTCACGTGATATTTTGGGAAGTCTGAGTAATTTTCATGTAGATGCTATTTTTGAATTGATAGTTTACAGATGATTTGTTATTTATGATTGAGCATTTACACAGATGGGAGGTACTGCAATTTGAGCCTTGTTTGCCATGTGGCAGCAAGCAGAAAAGCCTTGCCAAGAGGTTTAGCAAGAATAGCTGTCATGCTGTTCTGGGAGGCTCGTTGCCACACATGTAACCCATTCAGTTAAAGAACTAGAAGAAATAGATAAACACAATGTGTCATGATTATTCTGAAAATGATAGTTTGAATCTCACAATGTATTTTGCATCTTTAGCTTCAAAAATGAAGAAGTCACTATTTTTCAATCCCTTTTTCTAATCAAATCTCACTGGTACAATCAACCACACACTCTGTGACCTCCAACCCTGTGAAGATTTGAATACTTAAAGATTTTTAAAAGCTAGTTCTCCAGTCCTTTACACTAAGAATTTGTCTAGTTATTTAACTTACACTTGAGTAATATTCAACCAGGAGTATTTATACTTTACTTAAGAACTGAAGTTGTGTATTTGGTCAGCCACTGAAAGCCTTCACATCTTGATTTAAAAAGGCATATAGTCCAGAAAAGTTCATAATGAAGAACATAAATATACTGCATGACTGGTCATGTGACCATCTAATCAGCACTTATGATAAATGTTCATTCTCTCATAAAGCAATAAGGGCTGAGAGAAAAGCGATGTCTTTGTAAGGAAACAAATCAAGAAAGTTTGATCAAATTGTTGGATGGACTGAAAAGTCTTGATTTCGCTTCAAAAGAAAAAAAATACTTACATTGAACAATAAAGATTTGGCGTTCAAGAAGAACAGCTCCACAGTTGTGTTCTCTTTCAAGAAGGTGATCTTCTCGATGTAAAACCTGTGAGGAATTATGGTGTTTGAGCTTGCTGTATGATCATTACTATTTTTAATTACCACATTATTATTTTTATCCAGGTTAATGGCAGTACAGTCATGGTTTGCAACAACACTTAGACATCACTGCCACCTGCTGGTGAGAACAGGGTTGTGAGGCTCTCGGTGCACTGACATGCCATATGAAGGCCTCAATTTTTACACCAATAAGTCAAACATTTAAGACAAAAGCAGTAGGAGGATATTTAAGAACAACAGCTCTCTGCATTTTGAAGGCTCTAAAGGAAGACCACTCACCTCACAAGGAACTTGAGCTCCAAAGGCCCTGAAGTCTTGGAGAAATCATGATCAAGGACTTTACGATCCAGCTGCAGCCAATTATTCTGCCCACTTGGTAGAAATTAAAGAATGAATTAAACTCTGAATTGGAAAATTCTTGTCATATTTGTTAACCTTTCAAGGTTTCTTTATAGATCTTGAGACAAAAAGGCTCAAGATCAGGGAAAACTGGGTAGAACGTGTTAATGACAAAAATGTAATATCCAATCCACTTTATTTATATAGTCCAGAATACACACACTTGTGCACATACACATTACAATAGATAATGTATAAAATAAAGAGATGTCCTTACGTGTCATCTATGAAGCACAGTCCAAAATATTCTTTCTCCTTCAAGTTAAAATGTGAGGCCACCAAATCTAACAGCTCAACTGAGAGCAGCTTGGGCTGTCAAGTAAACAACAGACACACTTTGAATCATTTGAATGATAACTTAATGCTCTAAAAATCAATTTGACAGTAATAAAATGCAAAATCTAAATTAGTTAAAGTGAGAATATGCTCTATATCATAAATTAAAGCTCAATTTAGTTCACACGGATAATTTCAAGGTTGTGCATCATCTTTTGTTCATAGGAGGAGAGCAGAAATCATCTACCTGAACCAGCAGCTCCAGCTTCCTGCCATCAAGGAGGTGGACCTGGCATAGACGGCCCTCTGTCATCTGTGGGAAGACAAATATCACAAGACATTACATTTCGTGGAAGACAGTTTAGTCCCCTGAAAGATATAGTCTTCATCTCATGCATGTATATTTGTCCTTTGTATGAATAAACAGGCAAGAGGCACAAAAGATGAGTCATGTCACCAAACATCACAGTCAGGGGGAGAAAAACACTCTCATTTGTCTAAAAGAAAAGCAGCAGGGCAGTGGCAGCTTGGGGCTAAGGTGGGGTTCGTTCACCAAAACAAAAGTTGAGGGGGTTAATGTTCATTCAGCCTATCAAGGAATAGATAAACAGGGGACAGGTGCACTCTCCAAGGTGTAAATATGTGGGAAGGGAACGTTCAGCACATAAAAGTTATGTGATCCCGTATCGTCTTAATGTTATTTTGTTGTTTTTGTTTTGTTTTCACACAGTCAAAGCAGTCTGATAACGAACATGTCCGTCACTCAAAGTGGTTCAGCTGCAGCACTGAGCAGAGTAAGCAAAAGACATGAATCATGCTGGATGTTACGGACATAATCTGAAAAGGAGAGCAGTAACATGGAAAAGTCGCACATCCAGCCCATCACTGCGTCTAACCCTTCGAAACAGAGCATTAACTGCAAAGATCCAAATAAAAGAGCACTTTAAATTTAGGAAGTGAAGGTTTGACCATTGAATACTGAGGAATGACTGGCTTGACCACAGTGGCTTTTTTAACTTTACTTTTGACCTCTGACCTCAAAATCTAATTGTATGATTCTTTAGTGTACGTGGACATCTGTGCTATGTTTTCTTCAAATCTCTGAGATAATGCATTCGAAACAAAGGATGACCTAGAGGCTCCATGACCTTGACTTTTGGCCAATGACCTTCACATTACACTTGCATCATCCTCGTCTTTGGGATCCTTCAAAAACACAAAGTATAAAGTCACATTCACAAGAAAAGAAAGAACATGATGCCCTGTGACCTTGACCTTTGATCTATGACCTCAAAATGTAGAAGGTTTATCCTTGGGTTAAAGTCAATATATGCAAAGACTGATTAAAGACTCTACAAGCTCTCTTGATAAGTTGTGTTCACAAGCAAAGGATGACCACATGACTTCCTGACCTTGATCTTTAATCTATGAAATCCAAAATCTTAATACTTCATCCTTGGGTCGGTGTGGACTTCTGTGCAATATTTAATGAAAGTTACTATGAACTTCCCAGAGATAATGCATTCAAAAGAATAGGATTACCAAGAGGATTAATGATCTCAACCTTTGACCTTCAACATTTTTTATACATCTACCTTGACAAAAAGCAGACATTTATCTAATTTAATAATTATATTAATTAACTATATTTAAATATAATTGTATTATTTAATCATCATTTATCTAATCTAAAAAAATAACGGGATTAATAAAGTACTTATAAAGTATTATCTAATCTAATCTAATCTTTATACCTTGTTTTCAGGAAACCCCTCAATGATTTATCACAATGTTGAATCCACAAGATCACATTCAAGCAAAGGAAAACTATGATGATGTATAACCTTGACCTTTGACCTCAGAAAAGCAGTTATGTCTTACTTGGGTAAGGGGGGATATCTTTGCAAAGTTTGTTGAAAGTCGGTTCAAGCTGTTATGAGATATCATGTTCATGTGCTAAGGATGATCAACAAACTTGCTGACCTTGACCTCTGACCTATGAACTTTGAAATCAAATGAGCAAGAGGCATATTTTGTACAAGTTTAAAGAAAATCAATCAAAGAGTTTATAAGATGATGATCTTGATGATGTTGCATTCATGATTACCGACCCATACACATGGACAGATGGACGCATGGACAGACAACTCAATCACATAATGCAGCAGAAAAGTTCTACTGTAAAGCTTGTGATACTCTCACACTTCAGCATCCGAGTTTTACGACTGTTTAAGGCGTCTAAACAAAACCTTTGTGTTCCTTTAACCAGATGCTTTGCTTATCAGCAGGGTGCCTTTGTTTCAGCGACTGCAGCTAAAACATATGGCACCCCACAGCCCGACCTCTTTAGAAGAAAGGGAAGGCTAATGTGATGTGTTGAGGCCTCGGGGTTTGAGGTCACTTTAAGGCACCGTGCTGGACTTCAGCCTACCAGGACATATGCTCTCTGCACACAACTGAGCTGTCATTTCACTTTTATTTTGCATGACCTACTTTACTTTTTTTCAGTGTCCTAAAAACCTTATTGAGATTTAAAACTCTGGCTACAGCTGTTTTTCCTCAACAAAAGACTTTAGACCTACAGGCTTGCAAATTTAAGCACAGTATTTATGATTTATAGTTTAATGTCAGATGCACAACAGAAAATTTCAGATTTCCTAAGTATCTGGCCAAGAGGATGCAAACATCTTTAAAAATAATGTTATAAAATGAAAAAAAAAAAAAACACTTTATCTTTATTAAACCTCCATGAAAGGCACAAATTTGTTTACGTGTACTCATCTGAAAAATAATAACGGCTGTAGATTACACTCCAGGACATTAATCTGGGTTTTGTCACACTGACCCTTTGATGAGATGTTACTGCTCTCCATGGCACAATCTGACAATGTTGCATTGTTTCAGGGCGGTGACATCAAAACTTGGCAGGAGTTTTCCAAAATGTGTTTTCAGTGACCTAAAACACTGTTTGCATGTGGACAGAGGGTCCATAAACACACATAAAAGCTGTTTTCCAAAATACTCTTTACATGTGGACATGGCCTGACTCTGATGTAAGCAGAAGACATAACGGTAAGCATAGCTCCATGAAGTGTGCATCAATTACGCCACTATTTGACATTACATTTATCAGCAATAGCATGTATGCCATTGCCTACCTTATTACAAGTTGTGAGGCAGTGACATCAAAAGCACAAATGAAAAGTAATACTGATGAGGGATGGGAATTGATCAGATTTTACTGACACCAATTTGAGTAACAATTTTGCTTATTGATACAATTCTTTAATGAGTCCTTTTTTCAATCCTGCTGATTTTCTGTGAAGAAAAAGTAGGCCGCCTTTAGGTTTTCATCGGCAACAACATCAAACACATGGCATTCCAGGTATTCAATGCCATGCTGCATAGATAAATGCTTAACAAATTGCTGGTGTCTCCACTTACTGAAACTCGTGCAGTAAGTGTTGGTTTGCCAAAAAAACAATCCAAAATGCTGACCACTTCTGCCCCCTGTCTGCCATGACTTTTGTTACCATGACTGCCTCTGATGGGAGTGTGACATCTTTGATTTGTAAAGCATGCAGAGCAAAGCGGAAGGAATTGATAAACAAAAAGACTAACGATTCTTTGAGGGAATTCTCAAGTAGAATTGGTTTATTAACTATTCCCATCACTAATAGTGATTCAGAGATTTATGTATCACATGGGTTACTTTCAACATTTTTAGGATCAAGATTATGACATTTTAAGACCCTTTAAAGATCAGACTGAGCAAATTAATACTATTCTACACATGGCAGAATACATGACACTGACAAACGTGGTTCATTAAAATCTTTTAAGATGATCACAAAGTCAAGGCAATACAATTTCTTGGTACATCTGATTGCTGTATTATTAACTTAATGTCAAATCTCCTAACAATACATATATATTTAACATTTTGTTATATATATTCTCTGATATACAATGCGCATGATGGAAAAAACTTTTTGGTGGTCCAAAAAAAAAAAAAAAAAAAAAGAATTTAATAAAAGTGCTCAGAGAGCATAAACCCTTGCCAAGGCATTTCTGACATCCTTAGCTGAGTTATTCTTGAAAATGTGGAAAACAGTTTGATCTTGCAATGCTAACAAATCCTCTAAAATAAATTCCTGAATCTGCATCCACATTTGGATCATCACCGGTATCCAATCACTTTACCCTTGTGCCATGACCAACTTTCCCCAAAAATTGAATCCTGATCAATAAAGAACTTTTTAAAGTTATCTTGCTCTTAGGCAAACAAACCAAGAAACAAACAGACAGCAAAAATGGACACCTCCTTGGCAGAGGCAAACAACAACTTTTGAGAGTATTAACCTCACCTAATTCACACTTGCAAAAAAATACTGAAATGACTCAGAATTTACCAGAGTGAGCTGCATATGTGAACACAAACAGGCTATCTCACCCAAACCCGTTTAGCACATGCAACCCTGATATGTGTCCTCAAAAATATCTGGGTAACCTACATCTAGAATTCCCTGACATGCTTGTTCACACTTGGCCCCTCACAGAAGGAAGTTCCCAGCTATTTGCATGTCAGTCAAGGGAGGGAAGTGGAGGGGGAGATAATCGGGGGGCAGCAGGAAAAACTCAAGGTTCAGGTGAAAACCCTGCTGTGTGCACAGAAAATCACCCTGCTTGCCCCCTATTTCTCCTCCCCAACCCTCCATTGACAGAAATGCTTTTACGAGTAACCTTCCAGCTATGAGAAGTGAACAAGAAGGTCAGGGGATTTTCAGGGTAGATTACACTAAAATTCTCTAAGAATTTTCAGGGCTGCACATGTAAAAAGGAAAGGCAAATTCATTTTTACAGCACCTTTCAGCAACAAGGCAATTCAAGGTGTCTTACACAATACATCAGGACACAGTGACAAAAGGAAAAGAAAAACACATCAAAATAAAAATACAAAAAAAAAAACCATTAAAACAAATATAAAAAGAGAAGAAACAGTGAGCTAAAACAAAAAGTAAAATGTAGAGAAATATTTTTTGATTAAAATTAAAGATTAAATCATTTTAAACATTAAAGTGCAAAGTTGTAAATACAATGGTAACTTTTTTTACTTTAATTTATAAGGCAGTTAAAGTAGTTACAGTGCAGTGCTTGTATTAAAAGTCATTAAAAACTTCAACAATGAATGGAATCAAAGGCAGCTGTAAACAACTGAGTGTTTGACCTTGATTTAAAGAACTGACTGTCTCAGCAGACCTGCAGTTTTCTGTAAGTTTGTCCCAGATATGGAGCATAAAAACTGAAAGCTGCTTCTCCATGGTTGGTTATACTTCTTTATAGAGAGAGTAGACCTGTACCAAAAGGAACTAAAATGGCTTTACAAACTAGACATTCTTAGTCAAAGTGCCATCTAAAATTTTATACCTCTATTGGGGAATAACAAGTTAACAATAAGTTTTTAGATATGTAAATTTAAATAGTTGCAGAACAGATTTTTTAACTATCTGCCGTAACACTGGCTTTCAAACTTTAAATGATTTGAGTAAAATTTTACAAAAACATGCTTTAAGATTTGTTCTTGGTTGATACTGCTTTCACTTAAGGTCATGGATTATGGGTATTAAATTTGTGAAGATGTAGTTTGAGTACCTTTTTTCAGTTTACATCGGAGGTGTTTGGCCAAGTATTGTAAAAACTGATTAATACAACTAATGTTCAGATAATGTTCAAAGGGAAAAAAAGCTTTTCTAAAAACTTGTTTCAGATAAGGAAAAGACGTAAAAAGTATTTCAGATATATATTTAAAAAGAAGCTGTGATAAAATCCTTGGTTGAGGCACATAGCTGTTGTAGTGTCATTCAGAGGAGGCTCACCTACCCAGACTTTGAAACCCCCCTGCATTAAAGTTCAACCAGAGCCCTCCTGAGTTTACACAGAACTAATGTAAGCCACACAGACAGTCTTCAGGTGTTCACAACAAAGCCTTTCAAAGACAACTTTGAACGTTCTCCTCTTCAGCCAGACAGGGAGATCAAACAGCCAGTCATGCTGCTGTGTAATGACTGCCATATGTGCTGAGGCTTGTTAAAAACAGGCTTTGTGCCTCACTAAAAAACCACCTTCACCTCCTCAATCACACAAATAAACACATGCATAATGAGCCAGATGAGGAAATAAGTCACACTTCATTCAGAGACAAGTTGTTGGAAGAATCAATGTAACCTAAATCCATGACTTATTCTGCCCTCAAAGTAACCTATGAAACCTGGGACAGTTAAATTTCTCATCAGTTTTCCCATATTTATTTACACAGTTCCAAAAACTGTCCTACCTGGTAGCATTTTCCAATCCTAAACCAGGCTTCGAAAAAGCGCCTGCACGGCATTAACCCATGATTGTACCACCTCCTCAAGGTCTGATGTGCCAGGCTCCAGACGAGTTGGCTGCCTGATGACACCAGGTCCTCCATCCCGCGAATGATGCGCACAGCCATAGCTGATTTTTCCCCACCTCGACTATATCTCCTTATGACGAAGCCTCAGAGTATCAGAACCAAGAGAGAAGAGCGCCTTCAGGCAGCTTAATATTGCCTGAGAGCACAAGCTGAATGGACGGTCTTCACTTCACACACATAGTCTACTGTGCGTCTCCAGCTGATGTGATGTCAGTGAGAGTTGACGCTCTAGAGAGGCAAGAGTGAAGCAGCTTGTCTCAGGCTTGGTCCTGGGCCCTGGTCCAAAGCACTGCCTCAGAGAGTGCAGGAGAAGGCAGGACAGAAACCAGAGGCTCAATATAAATACTTGTGTACATATATACAAATATGGCATCACTGTTGGAAAAGACCAGAGGCTCCTAAGTTTAATCTCTACATGGGGCAAAAACTTGCTATAATACAGAAAAGTGCACATAGAAGCTACATTAGATCTAGTGCATGGTGGATTTATGCCTAGCCATGACTAAGCTTGGTACTCGCTGCCAGAGAAACAAGGTACTTATCTGACCAGCCAGACGGACAGTTCCATATATATGGATATATTTCATTAGTACATCTGGAGAAGAGCCCATAGAAAATGTTTTCAGAGGTGGAACTTTCAAAAACAAATGCGACTGATGACTGGATGATCGGTCTGCCAGTCACAGTCATCACAGACCAATCCACGTCAAGCCAAAGTATGACGTAGCAGCTAGATCCTGTTGTTAGCCATAAGCTTTGACTATGTTTCAGTCTTTAGACTATCAACTTACATTAAATTATACCACCAAGATGTATCATTTACCACTTATATGTGACATGAACCTCGTCAACGACAATCCCTACCAAGTTCTGAGAAGAGCATATTTCGCCAGGTATCATTGAGTAACCACGACTCCGGGCTACCACAGACTAACCACCATTGTCTGCGGAGGATTTCCACTTCCTCTCCCAGTTCCCCATCAGAGATCCCTGCTGGGAAATCATCCCAGCATGATTTCCCATGAGAGAAGCTTTAAGTGACGTTCTTTGCTCCTCTTTTAAAGAAGAAATTGAGTCCATTTACAATAAAACCGCAGATATTGCTGCATCCAGAAGCCGCCATTTTTTTCAAACATGCAGTCATTGCCTGCTGTCACCACGTCTTTAGTTTCTGCCTCTCTTCCCTGACTGGACTGGCCGGATTTTGTCCGATGAAGTTATTGGAGGTTGGAGCTTGGCAAGAGGGATCTGCGTGATTTCAGACACCGCATCAGGCAGGTCCATCTGCACTGCAAGGTTAGCAAGGTACAGCATTGGGTCAAATGAAGCAGGACTAGCTCTGGGTTTATCAACCACATTTGTACAAGGACCAGCTTTTTTCTTTTTTCCCAATGAGGGTCAGTTTGAAAAAATGTAGCTACTACATTTTAATTTGATTAAAGGGAAATTTCAGTATTTTTGAAGTTGGGTTACATTAGTTATTAGATAATGGTCATTGAAGTGGATGAAAGGGCTTCCAGGAGTACTGAGAACGAGATTCGACTACCGGCACTACTGTGGCAGTGTAAAGGACAGAACATGAGCCACTTTGTAAAACAAACTCTCAGCAAAACATGATGGAAGAGCAGCAAACAATTCCTTTCTATTGAGAAGTTTGTATTGTTGTTATTTGTTTTTCATTAACAAAGAAATGTGGTTTCTGATCTGATAAAACTGTTACTGAAGCTGTCAGCATTTATGCTAATCTCTGTACAAGCAGTCACTTCCCACTGTTGTCTCGCTCCAAAGGACACTGATTGGGCCGTCCTGCTTCTGGCCACTCACAATCATCATAGATTGGAGCTTGGCAAGATGGATCTGATTACAGACATTGAATCAGGCTGATCCATCTGCACGGCAAGGTTATCCCCTTGCTTGTGCAGCAGTTTTCAATCCAATACAGGCTGTGTCTGTCTTAGTGACTCTGTCACCATAGTGTCCATGAAAGACACAGCATGTTACAACCTTTAAAAATTAAGTTTTTTTTTTGTCTTTGATAAGTATAGGAAAAATTTGAGACAATTTAAGGGCTCAGCAAGAATGTATGTGAAAAGTAGAATTTGTAATTTTTGTAATTGTTAAAAAAATAGTTTCCAATTTTCTGACAATTCAATATAGTGTATCTTTTATAGATATTCTAATGTTAAACTGCAGCTTTTTCTCTTTCATCGTCCTCAAACGGGTGTATGAATGCTGTGTGACTCTGTCTGGGATGTGGGAGTTATTTCCTGTGGAGACTAGACACGTCCACCCATTTAATTCAGCAGGATTCTTAAAATAAATGGGCTTTTTTTTTTTTTGGATCAACAGTAATAGTGGAACTGAAAAGGCTTAACTAAAATGAAACTGTAGGCAAAAACATCAGAGGGGCTTTGTGTGTGAGTGAAAAAATACAACCAGATGTTTGTTCAAACACCAAAGGTCACACATAAGCTGCATACAAGACTCACATTAAACAGCCACACAATATAAAACTCATGGAACAGCTCTCGGTGATCTCAATAAAAGCCTACTGCTTTTCTTTTAATTTTTTTTTGCAACTGCAGTTTTTTTTATACTAAGTTTCTGCAGACAGCATGCAGTGATATAGAGATGATAGAGATTATCTCACAGCATATGCTCATGATTAGTCATCCATCAAACTGTGTCAGTGCATGCAATTATGCAATTAAGTGTAAATCAGCTCTGAAGCGTACATAATAAAAATGATCATATCCATTACCATACCATAAACAACCAGTGACCTAGCTATACTTACATACTATGGCAGCTGTGAAACTGGGCTTCTATTAATATCTGGTGGCAACCTCCAGGGCTGAAAATGCAGGCCCATGTCGAAGTGCCAATAGCTGTAGTTCCTCCGGTGTCCACTTGAGGCTGGCCGCAGGGACCTTGGAGGTGATTGTGAGCAAGAAATGGATGGTTTTTATGGCCTGAATAAACAACCTTATAGTCTGATTCAAGAAATGGCTTCTGTCTAAAACCATAAAACATTAAAAACCTCACTGAAAAAAAAGAGGTGTGACTTTTTTTTTAAGACGCCTGTTTTTGTTTTAGTGACAGTTTTGTAAAGAAATGACATGATTGACATGGCTACACATCCCCATGGAGTGGGTATTGGTTGGACAGCCTCTAGTCACGCCTCAAATCTCAAATATTTGTGGATATCAGCAGCCAATATTAGGACATATTGGGCATGTAATTATGACTACCTACAGGTAAAGTGAATAACACTGATTAAATCTTCATTATTGCTCCTGTTAGTGGGTGGGATTTATCAGGCAGCAAGTAACATTTTGCCCTCAAAGCTGATGTTAGAAGCAAGACAAATGGGCAAGCATAAGGATGTGAGTGAGGTTGGCAAGGACCAAAGTGTTATGGCAAGATGACTCGGTCAGAGTTTCACCAAAACTGCAGCTCTTGTGGGGGGTTCCTGGTCCGCAGAAGTCAACATCTATCAATGGTGGTCCAAGGAAAGAACAGTGGTGAACCAAAAACAGGACCATGGGAGGCCAAGGCTCATTGCTGCATATGGGGAAAAAAGACTGACCCGAGTGGTTCAATCCAACAGACGAGCTACTGTTGCTCAGTTGGTTAAAGAAGTTAGTGCTGGTCCTGACAGAAAGGTGTCAGAAACAGTGCATCATGAATTTTTGCATATGGGGGGACCAACACAATTTTAGGCAGGTGGTCATTATGTTATGACTGATTGGTGTACTGTATGAAGTTGTATTGTCATTGTTTTATAAACACTTTATTGTAATACCCATTGTGTTGCCAAATCTGTATTCTGATCAACCTAAACTTATTGTCCAGCACTTTCTTTTGTTTTGTACATTGGTTTAACAAAGCAGCAGTCTATGAGATAACAGTACCAGCCACAGTTATAATGAAAGAGGTCATTTCATTTGTCAATAGACCCTTTTACTTGACTTGCATACTGCTCAAGGCACAATATAGGTAGGATCTGCCTCTCAAAAAAAAGCTTTTTACCAAAAGTATCCAACAATTTATTCAAGTCCATACTTTTTAGGCAGTATGAATCTCTTGTTAAATCTATTCCTAAGTGCAGAGAAAAACCAGGAACAACACTAATGTAGCATGCTGTTAAGATATCATACCGCAAATTTAATTTCAAGCTAACCCACGCTTACAAGCCTTTTGGAGAGGTAAAAAAGACCCAACAATATGAGACACCTTGATAACTACAATAAGAGCTGCATGGTTTTTTTCTCGTGAGGAGCAGTCATCATCACTGTCCTGTAGTGTGCTAGTTCATATAATTCTGAACCAGATCCTCATGATGAACAAGGGCAGATGCATAAAGGGACAGCAGTCAGGACAGCTACGCATAGTGGAACAAGCCACTATTGGTATGGTCACCATGAGTGCCTCCGAGACTAGTGAATTTTTGTGTGTATCCACAGCAGATTCCTGATGCAATGCAGAGGGTGTAATATTTTATAATGAAGAGCCCCTATTTTGCCTTTCCTGTTTATATATCCCTAAATGTATTTAACAAGTCTCCTCCATATGATAGAGCACTTCTGTACACAAGACAAAAAGTCTAATCAAACCACACCATCTGAGCGAAGAAGAAAATGCCATCAAACAGTGTTCATACACTGTTGTGTGTGTTTCATCAGCAGGTCATTAGTCCAAGCTTTTCTGATGTTTCTATTGATTATTGATGGATATTTCATTAGCTTTTACTCCTGAACTGAATCTTACCACTTCAGGAAGTTGAGCGCTCTCAAGTGTCCTCCAATTACACACACCACACAGTCGAATACATTTACAAGTACATTCAAAGCACAGGTGAACAACTACATAGGTACAATGTTTAACTACAATTTCATCTCAAGCTGTACTTTTTTGTTCATCACAGCTGTAAAAGAGACAGAGAGCCTGAGTGTTACGTCTGCACACACAGATGGATGAGCCAGGCTCAGGTCATCCTTTCAAAACTGAACACGCTGCAGTCTCTGTTATTCAAAGACTATAAATAAATGATTTTGTTTCACTACAGCCAAATGTTTACAGCCTGGTATGGGTTTGCTGCCTGGAGGTTGGGGATCAGTGTTCTAACCCATGCCCCTCACTTGAAAACACACCCATACACATCAAATGCCCAGAGGCAGCATATGATCCCATTCTGACAAAAGGGCATAAACTTCATCTAGAATCAATCTGTGGAAGATGTCCTCTGAGAGGTGATCCCAGTAGAGGATGACAATTAACCATCTGAGTTAATTCCATGCTGTAGAATAAGCAGTTAATGGGTTACTTCAGTTATCTGCCTGCATGTTTCCATTGGATCTATTTGTTAAGGCATTGGTGACGTGCACTACTTGCAAAGCAGACAGTATCATTTAAATGTTGTTGATAACTACCTTAAGCTTTGTGCTCATAATTACAAAATAATCACAGAGGGATTTTGAATTGAACATTTAGTAACTTGTGCCATCATACATGAGGATGATAAAGTACATTTTTTACTTAATTTGGTTTTTCACAGACAGTGCTCATTGCCCTAGATCTTTTGTGACTGTGGCTGGTGTCTACAGCCTGGCACCATTGGCTGTAAACACCATGACCTCACACCACAGTCTGTCACCGTCCAATGATGTCACTCCAGTGTCACTCTGTTGCTCTAAGCGGGTCATGTGCTGCACTCAGCACCAAACTCATTTCAAAGCTCATTCTTCTTAGGCTTTTGTAATACACCCCAACACACTCCCCCCACCCCTCCATGGTGGAAACAATCAATTGTTTTGTATGCTGAGCAGTAAATGATGACTTAAATCCAAGCTGTAATACACCCTCAAAGCCAGCAGGTGGTGGGAATGAAAAGTTTATCACTCAATATGAAAATGTACTAAGTCATGACCTTCAGATTTATATCATGTTTCCTCTCTACCTGTTAACTCTAACACCAAGATGGACAGCTATGAAAAAAAGTTCCTGTTTGCATTATTTGTCCCCTTTAGGCAGCTGTAGCAACAATCAACGTCTGTTTTAACACAACTTCTTGAAATTATTGATCTCTTCCAAACAGTAAAGATGAGTCTATGATTTAAAGTTCTAATTACAGAGTCAAAATATTACAACACAATCCGATAAATGTTGTACATTTAAAGGGACAATATGTAGCATTTTAAGTAATTTATGAGCTAAAATCAATGTCTACATTCATAAATGTCCTCATTTTTGTGAAATTGCCACTGCCGACAATCTGACTTGTCCTCCTGAGCGAAAAATTTCTTCTCTGTATTTACATACAGCGGGTAAGAAGAGGCTTTCATGTCCTTCCAGTCTATGAAAACTATGAACAGCCAGGAGGGACATAAAGCATTACGTAGTACTACTGGCTAAGGCTAAATGCATTTTCACTCAGAGCCAGCGTGCCTGAAACGGAGAAGGAGCACAGCGAGACGCGCTTGTCACTGCCCCGGCAAATTTGAAAGCCCTGCACTTTTGTTCATAATGCATGTTCGTATGCCACGGCACAGGAGAAGGAATCCTCATCAGCAAAAAAGCGAAAAAGAGAAGACATTTAGGCGCATACCAGCTACCGCTAGTTCAGCGGTTGCAACGCACATTTGAAAAAGCAAGGCGCTAGACAGCACTATTCGTTTGAATGCAAAATACAGTTTGACCACTAGATAGGACAACAAACTACATACTGTGGTTTTAAGAATATGTAAGAACCATTTTGCCTTTTTGGACATTATATACTTTTATGGAATCCATTTTCTATTTTCTATCTCAGAGGCACAATTGGGAAGAAGCTACATTTCTGATCATTTCAGCTATAGTTTTATATCATATGGTAATGTAACAGCACAAATAATTTTAAATGCCAATAAACTGAGTCAGGATAAAACAAGACAGGTTTAAGTACAGAGTTATCAGGCAGAGACTGGCTAAATTTTGCTTTATTCGATATTCTTCAGGAATCAAAGTATATGCTGTTCTCTACTGGTGCAAGAAAGAAATATAGAACAATACATTTCACTGAAATGTCACCATATGTGCCTTAAATTATTTCTTTATATTTCTGTTTCTTCTATTCTTTCATTATTGATTGTGTGTGGCATGTAGTTGCATGTACCTAGAGACAAACATGCTAGTTAGTTTAATTTTGTGGTCATTAATCTGCTTGTGTTGGATTTGTGTTTGATTAAGGTAAAAAGGTATACATCATCTTGTAGCTGAGTTTGTTCTGTTTAATTTAATGTGCATTATGAGTATGTTTCTGAAAGATCGGTGTGCTCTTTGATGCACTTTATTTCAATTTGTCTCTGTTAGGGATCGAGGAGCTAAAGTGAAGTCTACCGAACAGTTGAGCTGGGAGTTTAAGGGCTAATATAATGGCCGACTTAAAAAAAGTCTGTAATTGCAGGAGTACAGGCATGTTTGATATAAAAAAATAAATAGATAGCTGTATAAACAGGCTTCAAACATGCACAAAAGATGGCAGGACAGGGGCAGCCCACACTGGGCAAACACCATCCTGGTTCTCTGTCCCAAGGCTCAGTTTTGCATCAGATGGCAGACACCATTTACGTATGAGGTAAATTAATTATCACAAATGGTGAAGCCATTGAGTGAATGCTACAACGCCTGAGTGGGCAGAGAAACAGCTGTCACCCACAAGAGCCTACAGCTGACGAGCTGTGCCACATACTGAGAATGCATCTGACACAATGAATGAAAGGCATCCTGTGCTGCGTGTTCATCATGCTGCATGACACACACACCCCAACACGCACTCAGGGGGGCCATATGGAGGAGAAAAGTTAGGACAATTGTCAAAGCCCATAACTGACAGGGGCTTTAATGACTACTGAAACATTCGTCATTCTTTTGACATTTTGTTTTGTTTATGTTGTAAAACATAAAAAACTCAGGTGGCCTTGGCTTAAGGGCTGAAAGAGCACTTGTATTCAGGGGGAAAAGTTAGGATGATTGTAAAAGTTCATGACTGCATGACGGGGGCCTGGAAATGTGATAATATTTATAGTATCATTTTTTTATATTAATTCATTAATCTATTTCCATAGGAGACAGCTGTAGTTACTCGTCACTGACAAAAAACTACTTTTTTATTTTTTCTTGTTTTTATTTTTCCAAAAAGTAACATTGCAGCAGTCTCTGTATTGTTAAAGTGTAATTAAATAAAGTTTAGATTTTAGAAGATCCCAGCCTACATTTTGCAACTCCCACAGTTCTGTTCTGTTAATCAAGATCTTAAATATAGTCATTTTTCCTTCAGTATTTGCATGTTGTTTTATCTGACTTTATTTATATTTGTCTGGCATGTTTTGTTGTTGTCGCTGTCCATGTGCAGCACTTTGTGCTACTCCCATTTTGTAAATAAAGTGCTTAAAAAACTAAAGCTGATTGATTGATTGATTGATTGATTGATTGATTGATTGATTGGACAAAAGACAGTGGACACCCTGGATTTTGTTTACAGACAATTACAAGACTGACAGGTGAAGAAAGACAACCCTACACACATATATAAGGGCAATTTAGACTCACCGAATGGCCTAATTATCATGTTTTTGTCTGTGGGAGGAAAGTGGAGTACCCAGAGAGACCCAAGCATGCAAACCCAACACAGAAAGACCCTGCCTGACCAGGGAGTCAACCCAGCAACCTTCTTCCAGTGAAGCACCAGCAGTACCATCTGCACATGTTCAGGTAACCTTTAAAAGACAAAGTACGCAGAGTATGTAAAGCAACCTGTCAGCTGCCTGCCCTTTTTGTTAGTTGAGGTGTGTAGGTGAGGTCTTTCCATGTGGCCCATGATTCCCCAGCACACACTGTGTGACTCTACCTGCATGCTTTTCTAGTTTCCTGTCTTTTCCACTTGGAGATGGAGAACATGAACACAGCTGTCAGATGTCATGATACCCTATGGGAGGATGGTTTGTAGTCATACATGATACATGAATAGATTAAGTTCATAAAAAATGAATGAGTCTGTTACACTGGGTTTTCGTTCTAAGAGCCTAATGCCTGGTCTTCACAGGATGGACCACATCATATCTTCTGCAGCATACCACTTAACTAGTTTATAATTGAGGAAAGACCACCAAAAAGGGAAGACCAACAAAAAAGTAACTTCAATTGCCTTCAAAAACAGCTTATTTACAACATGGCGAACCACAAAGAGGTCTTACTGTGTTTACTTGCAAAACTGAGACAAAAAAGCAGGAAATACCACTGCTAAATCCACAGAGCTGAGATGAAGGGCAGCATAATATACTTGTAAGCCAATGCATGTCATTGAAGAATTTGTTGAATATGAGAATGTATGGCAACATATAAGAAGCTGTAACTCCCTGATGTTCACCATCTTGTTGCTGCAGCTGTTAAATTTTTGGGATGGCCAGGCAAAAATCTGTGGCGTGTCTGGCCGTGTCTGCAGGACATGTAAACATGAATGCCTCCAGATTTCTTGAATCTAAATGGATACAAGGCGGAGGTCCATGTGCACTTTAATCCTGGGCTGTTGGATGAAGATACTTTTGGCCCTCTCATCTTCTGTAAAGAGTCTCTGAGTATTTTGAAGTGTATTTTTATACTTGGGAAACAGATAACTGCTTTTGTCTAGTGGAGTTTCAACCCATTGAGGCTAACAGCTAAAGTTAAACATACTTCCCACCAGAAGATCTAAAGAGGGTGATGCACTCATTGATGGCATTTTACCTGCATTACAGTAACTCTTTGTAGGTCTGGACCAGTTGTCACCACCCTGCAGCTGGTCCAAACGCGGCTGCTCACCTCCAAACAGGCACAAAAAAGAAGGCCCATATTACAATGCTGTGCACCCTCCACTGACTCCCATTTCGTGACAGGATTGATTTTAAAGTACTGCTGTTGGCTGTACAGCTGTTATTGGTTTGGCACCATGTCACTTGGGTGAACTGGTCCATGTTAACGCTCCATCAGAGCAATGAGGTCTTCGAACCAGCTGCTCTTGGATGTGCCAAAAAACAAGGCCAAAAACCAGTGGCAATAAAGCCTATACAGCGGCTGCTCCAAATCTGTGGAATAGCCTGACGCTAAAAGATCTGTCCCCATGATAGAATGTTTAAAATTATTGCTAAAAACATGTGTCTTGTCTTCCTCTACTTTTAATTTATCCTGAATTTACCCCAGTGAGCTGTGTGTGTAAATGCAAACACCCAGACTACCCTGAAATTTCCCTGCTGCCCCCTTCGCATTTTCCCTTCCTCCCCCCCTCTATTGACTCACAGGATTGAGCAAGAATGTTAGATAACTGTTGTCAGCAGGTCACCCAGGTATTTTTTAGGAAGTATCAGGGTTGCATGTGTGAAAAGGGCTTTGTTCACACTTGGCCCTTACACAAGGAAGTTTCCCTGCAGTTCAGATGTCAGTCAATGGAGGGGTGGAGGAGAGGTTAACTCTAAAGGGGCAGCAGGTTAATTTCAGGGTGAAGTCAGGGTGAAAAGCCCTGTTCACATAATGGAGCTCACGTAGGTTATTTCAGGATCATTTGTGGGTTTTTCTGCAAATGTTTGAATGGCGTAATTTCGACACAAGGGTAAGAAAAACTTTAAACAATTTGCTCTTATGAATGATCGGGGTTTTGCTTGTAGTCACATGGGTTCTTGAACAATACACAGCAAATCAGCTTGGTCAAATTAACACTACTAGAGTTCATTTTAACATAACTAAAGTGTCTATATGGCTCCACACCACAGTGTTGAGTTAAAACCTTACTAATGACGTGTAATTATTGACTCCTTTTGGATTTAAAACTTAACATGTTGTTACATTAACCAGTATTACTTTTAATGAATTACTTTATGCAGTGTTAGAATCATTCACCCTAACCCTGCATTCACACCAGAAGCGAGCTGAGCGTCCCCGGCGTCCAGGTGCCTTTCATTTTTAATGATTGCCGGCGACGAGGGGCAATCAAGGCGACAGCAGGGACGAGCAGGCGTTGCGAGCAATGAGTTGAAATTGAGAGCTCAACTTTATGCAAATGAGAAGCGGCGCAACCGAGGCGACAGCCAATTGCGGGCCGATGTGGATTCCCATGCGGAAGATTTTGAGAGGGAGGACGAGAAAACACTGGAGGAAAAACTTATCATTGCTGTCTCTGGCTTCCCAAGTGCGATCCATGGTGAAAGAAGGAACTGAAGTCCTGTGTGCATCATATATACACTCCCCCCCCTCCCCAAATAACCTCCAGCTTTATGCAAACGTTCCATAAAAAGGGTGATAAAGCCATAACAATCAAATACTGTTAAAAGGTCACATGCCTGTGCTTATGTCTGTTTATTTGTGTAATATGAGTGCAATCTTTACATATATAAGTGTGAAAACAAGAATTACAGTATATGGTCATCCAGAGCACATCTGCACCGCAGCTTGAAAGCCCCGCCCCTTCGGTCGCTAACATGGCGTCCCCTGCCTCTGTGCTGCTGTGTGTTTTCAATGGCCAGGTGGCGGGATGTAAGCGACCAGAGCGTTGACAGGCGATTTTGTCACTTTTGGTGTGAACGCAGGGTTACATTGCACAGCAGCTGTATCCGCTTGATTCAATCCATCTTGCCAAGTTTAAATCTATAATGATTGTGAGTGGGCCAAAGTGGGACGGCCCACAGAGTCCTTTAGAGCATGAAGAGCAGGGAGCTATGAGCGAGGCAACAGCAGGAAGTGACTGCTCATACTGAGATTAACACAGACGCTAACAGCTTCTGTAGCAGTTTTATCAATTCTGGACCACATTTCTTTAATAAATGTAAAACAAATAAGAACATTGAAAGCATTTCTTGATAGAAAGGACATTTTTGCTTCACTTCCAACATGTTTTGCAGAGAGTTTGATCTATGAAGTGGCCTATGTTTTGTAGTGCCCGACTACATTATCTAATTGGCCCGTAATGAATTAGACTGACGAAACAATCATCCAATTACCTGCTGGATATGCTTTTGAAAGGTTCTGCCAATTCCCACACATTTTATGGGCTATTACTCAGATGGACTAGCCATTTTAATCTGAGTCTGCCATTTTCAGAACCATACTTAAAAAATAGCCATCCATATTCTGCCATATCCCACATCCCTTTCTCCTTACAGGGCTCCCAGTTGCCTGTCTGACTGACTGAGCAGGATGCTTTGTTACGGTCCACATAGCAGGTGAAAATGACTTCCCTCTCCTACCTGCATCTCCACCTCCCCCTCCTCTAAAGCTGCGGTTATGAATGTGACTGCAGCTGGATGATTTCGTTTACCTCGAACTGCGGGGGATAAAATGTGGAGGCAGGGTAGCATCTGGGATCTGGTGCCTGGTAGAGGTGTTGGATTGGAATAATAACCCTGAAGAAAGAAGGCTCACATAACACTCCATTAATGATGAGTGTTTAGCTCTGGTGACACTCATTCAGCTTCCAGTAGGCATAAGAAGTGAATCACGCAGATGCAGACAAAACTAAAATGAGGCTCGGCTTTAAAAAGAAATCTATCTCAATCCATCAGGAAATGACTTTGTGGGGGTATGGGGGGCCTCAGAGCATCACATATTCACAGAGGTCTCCAGTGTTTTTCTTTACTGTGCCTCCGTCCCCTCTGGCACTGAACGTTTGAAACACTCACACAAGGTGTAAAACATTGAGCACTATCGATCTCTGAGGATCTGAGGCTGAGGGGCACATCTGCTGTTTTTTTTCCAGACTTGACTTTATGTACCCCTCCATTTGTGCCTGAGAGGGTAATAATAGCAGCTCAGGCCTTTTTCCAACCCCTCCTCCTTTACTGAACACCACGGGTGTGTGTTCAGTAAAGGAGGAGGTCGTCCTGTTTTGGCCATTTCTGGGCTTTCAAACATCCTCTCAACATGGCCTCGGAGCTCTAATGAAGACTGTGTCCCTGTCCGTCTGCTGGTGGGTACTTGAGTGTATGTTAGTACCTGATTACTGTCTGTTTAAGAGGAAAATAGAAGGAAAAGGGAAAAATCACAAAAGAGGAAGAGGAAGCACAAAAGCAGCATGTTCCAGGAAAATCCAGCCCCTGCCTTCCCTCTTGTCTCACACCTCAACAGCAGCATAGACAGAGAGGCAATCCTGGTTTTTGTTCTAATTTTGAATTTTTTAGCCTCATAGCAATTTCACCCCAGTTTAAAATGTGAGTGGGTGGAGAAGGAGGAGGCGGGGTCTTCTCTGGTGTATTCCTGCTGCATTCAAGGCTGCTACTTTTGCTGCCTAAGGTTGTTGATGAACTCACATGGAGGCGGGACAACAATAGCAGATCATAGATATTAGTGCTGTGAAAAGTGTAAACAAGGAGGTGTAGTGTGGATGGGGGTTTCTAAGAGGGAATGACAAGTAAACAAGTAAAGTGACAAGTAAAGTTAAAAATAGATTAAAAAACAAAAAAAACCCAACAATCTCCCAGTGGAGGTAACGAGAAGTGCTATGAGAGCATTTCCACCATTGTCAGGCCAAAACTGCCCCATCTGTAAACAGATCCTTTAAAAAAATTCCTGGATCCACATCCAGAGTTGGATCACCACCAAAATGCTTATTGCTTGTGCCATAACCAACATTCATTGAAAATGTAATGAAATCCATTGACAACTTAGTTATTAGCAAAATGTGGAAAACTGCCCCATCTTCCAATGTCCTTTAAAAAATTCTTGAGTTTGCACCTGGATTTGGATCACCACCGAAATATAATCACTTCCTCCTTTTGCCATGACCAACATCCTCTGAAAATTTAACCAAAAACCATTCATAACTTTTTGAGTTATCCTGTTCACTAACAAACAAACATAAGATGACAAAACATATCCTCATAATAAGGTAATGATGTCTAAAGTACAGTTGAATTTCAATTTTTATTAGTTTAGTGGCTAAAAACAAACATAAACATAGAATAGAATAGCTATTTATTGTCATGGTACAACTGGCATACAATGAAATTAGCAATAACATTAGCATTAGCATTAACATAGTTGTTATAGCTCATGTTAAAGAGGCTTGACTGTTGGTGTGCCCAGGGTAAAAAATGTTTGAAAATCACTGGCCTAGCATACGCTTTTCTTAATGTGCCTTTGCTCACTAAAAAAAATGCAAATTCACAAAAGTTCTGTATGCATTTAAGGAGATGACTGGTATCAATATAAATACAATTCCTGCAAAAAGTTGCAATGTGGTATTGATTTGAAAAAGTTTGGTTTCAGCCATCACTACCACAGGATCACTGTGAATTAGTTGGTTGTCTCTGAGGAGCTGTGATTAAGTAATCACTAACATAGTCCATGTCATTTGACTTGAGTGCAAGGATCAATATTGATTTACACATTTAACCAAGCAATCCATCCTTGTGTCTATTTTTTAAATTATTAATGAGGCTGCTGCCTTGAGTGCTGATTTTTGTGGGAATTCAATCACAAAGCAGCAAATAATTGTTGAAAAAAGATTAATTAATTAATGAGATTGTTTACCTTAAACATATGAAGGCTGGATCCCAGTGGAAAATAACACCAGCTCTCTAGGGATGGCTATATTGCTTTTAACTATTGAACACATATTTAATGGAAACAAAGACAAATGCAGCCCTGACCCTCATTACTCTGTACAAGGGAAATCTCACTGAAACAAATGTACAATAATAGGCACTTTAATGTCACAGAAAGCTCTTTAATGTTGTATTTCTTTTAAGCCAGTATTGTAAATTTTAGAGTGTACTGTTTGTGTGCAGGATCTTTGAGTTTTGCTCATGAGGAGAAAGGACCAGACGCTCTATTTTAGTCAGGAAGTCCTGTCTGACCAGACAAAGCAGACATGAACAAAGGAAAAAAAAAAATGTCTGCTCACTGCTGAGTTGGTTTGTGTCCAATGAGGAACAGAAACTTGTTAACACCACTGTTAAACTGTGCTCTGCATGCATTATGTTTCAGAGGTTACCACAAGAACTGAAAACATTTATGGCAACAGTTCAAGAGTTCAGATAATTATGATTATACAGGTTAGGTTAAATCATTTCACAAAACAGAAAAATGCTCAACAAGCAAAGCCTCTAAACTCTACAGTCAAACTCCCCCATCTGTACTGCCGAACTGCATTGATTTCCAGCCGCTCGGCCTATAGATTAGTGATGACCCACAAAAACATTGACTACAAATGAGGCCGCTGTCTGACCCCAAACAAGGCCCCAAGCTGCAATCCAGTTTACATGTTGTTTACGAAGGAGCCCATTATCTACTACATCCACACTTTCCAATTTTGCTCATTGATCTGCTGTTTTTGTTTCACTTGCCAGAACCCTTTAACATTAATGTGAGACTGTAACTTTCAAGAGAGCAAATAACACAGTTTTACTCTCACAGTTTAGCAGCAGTTAAAAAAATGCTGTATTGAAGAGGTCATTTTTTTATTTTATTGAGTTTTATCTGCCCTTAGTGTAATAAAATATCCCCTCTGCGAGATAGAGCACCTCTGTGAACAAAAAAAATATATGCTGCATTAAGACCTCTATCTTTCTACTTCTTTAGCAGCTGTCTAAAACGTCTTACTTCCCAGCTACCCAAAATAGACCTACCAGTGTGATGTCATACCATTGTTTTGTTGCCAGTTTAAGCCGAAAACCCAGTGCTGAGTGTAGACATTAGAATGCTGGCAGAGTTTTTGAAAACATGGCAGCGAACAACACTGAACCAACCAATAACCAAAAAGTAAACCTGTAAACCAATCAGAGCAGACTGGACCCACATGGGGAAGGAGCTTCAAAGAGGCAGAAGCTCTAACAGAGTGTCTCAGACATTCTGAGAATACAGATTGGCTGTCTATGAAAATTAGACAGTTTTTGTCACACAGGGAAATGAGGTGCTTAATGACTCTAATTGGTTAATTGATTGATTGCTGATTGATACTGCTCTTTTGTCACAAGCCATGTGGTGAACAGTGAACATAAACTAAGGCCCTTGCTGCATGGAGACAGAAGCGATGTATTTCATTTCAGTTTTTAAAAAGTTTTTACGTGAACATCATTTCAAGAAACCTGTCCTTCCACATGAAAACACTGACATGCTGTGGTATAGGCCTGGCACATATACCATAATATACCATAATTTACCATAATTTGGTGGATATTTACAGTTGTGTGGTGTACATATTTAAAGTATTTTGTTTTGACCTTGCTTTAAAAGTTTGAGATTAAAAAAAAATCAAATAAATGTCGGTGACAATTCATGTAAAAGTAAAAAAACAAAGAAAACTGACCTGTTTGGTTTGTAAAGTACACGCACTGACTCAAACTATTTTTGCAAATTACACGCAATTCAAAAAAGTAGATTAACCTAACACTCGATTTACATTTTACTGGCATGCCTCGGGTCAAGAGTTCTTTTGAGGTGGATAAAATCTGTTGTCAAAACCTGTTTGGTGAGAACCTGTTTTTTCTACCCATAGTGATGAATTGTGTGAACCTGTGTAACTACAATATCAAATAACATGAATGAAAAACGCTCATTAGCAGTTTCTTGACAAACATTCAAACAGCGATGTGAGAAAGTTAAACAGCAAAGTGCTGATGGATGTCTTTACAGAGAGTTAGGATGTTATCAGCCGCTCATTTCACTCTTCTTAAATGACTGAATCTGCTGTTTAGTCTCTTACTATTTCAGAGATGACCACATGCAGATACGTTTGTGAGCGGGCCCTGAATGGTAAAATAACTCTTATCTGTGCCAGGCTGAGCAGTGGCGTTAGAATATTCTACAGTTGTTAATGGCTTTATTGAATTGGGAGAATTGAAACTGCTGACCCCATTAAAAGCATCTGAATATCCCAGACTACAGTCAACACAAAGCAGGCCTGCTTTTGCAGTGTGTGTGTGTGTGTGTCAGAGAGAGAGAAAATGTGCTTCACTGATTAGGCACCAATTTAATATCACCGCTGGTGTTAAAACGTGTCTTAGTTTTATATGAGGGGTGAGAGTGACAAAAATTAAATGATAAACATGGGGGTGACACAAACATGTGAATTTCCATAATCAAGTGTTAAAAACGCATATGAATCAAACTATCAAGTGATAAAAATGCATCTAAATTAAAAAATGCCCTAAAAATGAAAGAGTAGTATGAATTATTCGAGGTTAATTTGATGAAAATTGTTGTGACTTGATAAAAACAAAACTGAATTTTATCAACTGAATTGTAAAACAATCATTAACTATCATTCACAGCACAAACATGTTTATTTATCATTCAAAGAAATATTCATTTAAAGTAAAATAGCAATCATAACTGCTGATATTATAAATGTCAATTAAAAATTCAAATTTTCACGTATTGAGTACCCCTTATCCACCTCTATTCTCACTCTGTCTGATACACTCTACTGGACCTTCCTGGTGTACCCATCTTCTCTGTCAACTGGTCAGTTCAGTGTCATTAAGCACCATCTACAACAGCTCTGCACTCTTTCTACAGTCTGTGCTCTGCCCTGGGTTTTCCATCCTGAGCCACTGGGCTTGAACTGTTGATGTAACAGTGGTAGGACGTTACAGTGGTAGATCCATCTAAAGGGGGGGTTAAGAGAATCGGCTGTTTATGTTTTTGTTATTTTGTCCATTTACCATGAGCAGTGTGTAATTGTTGGTACTTCGTCCTAAAGAAAGAAAGACATCCATATTCAAGGGTTGCCCTGCTCTCAGCCTTGTGTGTCTGGATGGAGGCGAGCAGCAAAGAGTTATCACATGACTTTTCCCTCCTCTTATCTCTAATTACACCTCTGAAAGTTTTTTAAAAGTGAGCACATTATATTTGTATTTATTAATGAAACCTGTCAAATAAAAATCCCTGCTGAATTAATTATGTCCTGCACTGTTGAGGACCTCCAAATACTCGACCTGGGACGGCAGGTCAGCAGGCCAGCAGTCACCCTTCCTGCTCGCACAGTGACAAAGACCACAGTGGCTGCATCATCTAAAAGAGTGTGTAAAGGTCCTCAGCTCTGAAAACAGTGGAGTAAACTTCTAGTCTGAGGTTATTTTTTTGTCAAAATGTAAATATTAATAACTGTAAATACAAACCTCTAGCATGTAAAAACTTACTGTTGCAAATTAGAGGTGAAATGGTGATAAAAATTCTTATGATTAATGCCAACGTAAAAAAAGACATGTAAATGATGAATACTACTCATCTTACTTTAATTTCTTTTAAACTCTACAAATATTAATTCCACGCACTTTAATAGCTTCAGATTTCAAGTCATGCATATTTCTAAGCTTGAGTTTTTTTCTAGAGATGCACAATATTAGATTCATGCTATTATCCGATATTTCACCTTTATTGCTAACATTTATACTAATATTTTTGTAAAGAGCACAAAGCCCCCTTTTTACTAAAATCAACCTGTTCTTGTCATGGTTACAATCTACTTGTTTTAAATAGGTATGGGAAGGAGAAAAACAACAATTTTGTCTTTAATAATTTTACTTTGGATTTTTATAGAGTGAATATTCGATGTGGATGAGGTGAACCATTATGCTGCATTTGCACACCCTGACTATTACAACCATTTTCAGGGATTTTTACTGCCAATTTATGCTGTAAAAATGTCAGTTGTAAATATGTGCAAAATTTTCATACTTGTCAATAACAATAATCAACTTTTAAGAGGATTATCTGATGATACTGATATTCGACTAATAATATTGTGCATTCCAATTTTTTTTTCTTATCACAAGTTTTGTCATCTCTTCACTTCTTGTTGTCCACACCCTTTCAGGTCCCCTTCCATGAAATATCTTTTTGAGATCCCGAACCACCAGGACAAGGACCTGAACCAAATGCTATATCATTTGGTACCTGGCAGTAGAGAAAGAAAGAAAAAATTAATTTCCCTTTTTTGAATAACCAGACCAAACTGTGTTTTATTTTAAGAGGATGACCTGATCTTTGCTTATCCACCTGTGTAGCTTGACCGTGTGGACTAAGCGCTCAGGCTCTCTGCCCCTGTCACTTTTGTGATGAATAAAAAAGAACAACCTGAGATAAACTTGCTGTTATACCTTCTGCCCATGCACTCCTCCATTTGTACTATGGACATAGCTGTACGCATTTACATGACTTGTGTAACTCAAAGACACTCAAGGACCATGAGAGCACTCAAGGAATTCAATTCAGAAGTAAGAACTGATAAAATACCCATCAATAATCATAGAATCATCAGATCAGCTCTAACTGCAACCAATGGATAAAACACACAACACCAGCACCATTTTTGAACACTGCTTATAAAGCATTTCCCTACATGCTCAGGGGGTGTTGCAGTTTAATTATGGTCCTTTTCCACCAGCACGTCTTGGCCCTACTCTACTCTACTGTACTCGGCTATACCCGGTTTGCGTTGCGTTTCCACTGGCACAGTACCTCCTAAAACAAACCAGTTTTTAGTACCTACTCTGCTCTGGTTCTAAGCGAGCTGAGTCGACACTAAAAGGTGACGTCGACCGACTGCCGTCTACTGATTGGTCAGAGCATGTCGTCACTGATAAGTCATGAGCGCACGAGCTAGCTAACATGCTAGCGGTAGCTATCATTAGCTTACCCTCGTACATCTTTTCTTCACAGCTCGATTGCTCTCGTCCTCGGTATTTCTTCTCGCTGCCTGCAGCCTTCTTCTGCTTTCCTCTTTCATTCAGTTTGTGACAAAAAGCCACAGATTGAGCAGCAAGTATACTATTGCCTCCAAGTCCTCCATTGTTTTGATTGTTGTGTCGCGCTCAAAATGACATGAACGCAGTGTCACCCAGCTGTTTTATGGCGACCCCGCCCCCGCTGGGCAGGGAACCGGGCTGGTGGAAAAGCAGCACAATACGAGTAGAGTAGAGCCGGGTAGAGTCAGGGAAAGCTGAGTCGAGTAGAGTAGGGCTAAGACGTGCTGAAGGAAAAGGGCCATTAGTTTCCATGTCATCTGGTGACTTCCAGCCATCTGTGTTACTAAATGTCTGTGTCTGTGTCTGTGTCTGTGTTAAGCAGCTGATAAAAAACAGAGTGAGTCCTCAGGAATGTCTCTTTGTTGGGATTTAGAAACAGGTCCATGGTTCCCTCTGATCCTGGGTTAGGGTAAGTTATAGTACAAAAACGGTTGGGAACATAAATGATGAAAATATCTAAATAATTTACTTTAGCTCTATTTTCACTATGTCATGAAAACTGTCAATAATCAGCCTTAAATTAATCAAATCACTGAATCATTTCTCAATGCATTTTGCTGATTCAAATGCAGTTTCAATCACTTATTTTTTTTTTTATTCCAATGAGTTGTATCATCTCTACTTTCATCGTTTTAGTTTTGTTACTGTCACTCATAGTTTTAGGACCTGAAATAGCTACCTTGTGTTGCAGTGTTTCTACACACCAGATCTAATGTTTGGCAAAGACACTCTATAAAACAACTTTCAGAACAGAATACATGATGCTCCTTTTATAGCATTGTGAAAATACTCAAATTATTTTCACTAACCCCGGCACCACAGCCTCCTGTTTTTATGGTCTACGATGACACAAGACCCACACAGGATATCATATGCCTCCCATGCAGGCCTGCCCATTGTTTGTTATATCCAGGAAACAGGATATTCACACAGAGGCCAGTGAACCAGCTGACCACAGTTAGCAGCCATGAAAACTCTGGGAAACTTTCAACACAAAAATCGCTTGAAATCATCTCCCTGTAAAGCAGGACCAGGGGATCAGGTTCAGGTACTGTGTACCTGTAGGTAGGTTTGTCTTTCTGTCAGCGAGATAGTGACATCCATTATTTCATACATTTAACACAACAAGTTAGATATCAAACTAAACATTAGGCAGAAGGTTAACTATTTCAGACCCACTAAAATGTGATAAAAAGCCAGAAGAATGATTAAAATCACAAAGTGCTTAAGGACCCACAATCAGGACTTATAAAAACTTAAATGAAGACCATAAAAATCAGCTGAAAAAAATTACAAATGCAGAACTTATCATGAAATGTTCTATTAATACCAACAGCTTTCACACATGTCACTTTTGTTTACACATCAACAGCCCCACATCAAGTTGTCAGACACAAAGCATATGCAAATAGGGGAGACAATGGTTGGTTGTCACATGGGTTGGCTGTCACACAGCTTAGTCACAGCTTAACCATAGTGTGAGGTTTCATCATGTTCATGTTGGGGATGCCCCGATCAGGCTTTTGCTGCCAGAACTGATTGCCAATCACCTATTAATAAGATCAGCTGATACTGATCATGTTTTTTTGTTTTTTAAGTCTATCCAATGGGCTGAAAGGTGCAAATAGACAAATAAATCAAAACCAGAAATGGGGCTTTCCACGATGGTATCCGCTCAGCTCGATTTAACCTGACTCGTTGTTTTCTATTAAGGAATGTAACTCGTACCTGGCACAGTTTTTCATATCACTTCCAGCAGTGTTCCAAGTGAGCTGAGTCGAGGCTAAATCCTGTTGTCTTCTCCATAAGGCTGCATGACTTTCTAAACTTCAAAATTCATCTCCTCACTGTAACAAAAAGCCACATACGGGCTGCCAGCTCTATCGCCTCTGTTTCCTCCTTTGTTGTTGTTAGGATGCAATGGTAGTTTCACACAGACACACTATGACAACCCCGCTTACCTTAAAGAGACATTATTATTATTATTGACATTGTAATGGAAAATGAAACAGGTAGTTTCCAAACTGTGCAGGGCTGAGTGGAGTTGAGCACACACCACAAATGGAGAAGTACCGTATATCTCAAAACATTTACTAAGATACATTATGGAAGTGAAATAAATTTTTAGATTCATTTGGAGGACAATACAAACTAATAGACAAAAGCACTGTGCAACAATTATTACCTCCACCAATGAGGTTATGTTTTTGCCATTGTTTGTTAGTTAGATTTTCAACAGGATAATCCAAAAAAGTTACGAAAGCATTTTGCTTAAATTTCTGGAAATGTTAGTCATGGCACAGGGAAGAAGTGATTAGAGTTTAGCTGTGATCTCTTACTTGGTATGGATCCAGGTTTTTTAAGGATTTGTTAACATTGGGACATGGGGAAAATAGTTTCAGAAATGCCTTGGCAGAGGTTTGTGTTCTTGGAGCACTCCTAATAAGTTATGAGATGGTTTAATGGATGGATTTTCAATCTTATTTTTGTCTCTAGCCCAAAAAATGAAAGAATGACAGGTTTGCAACTCTGTTTTATTTTATCTACAACCGTTATCATTAATAATATCAATATTATCATTTTAATAATCATTATTATGATAATTTGGTAACACTTCCTGTGAAGCACCCTTATAAAATGCATTATAAACATATTATAACCATGTTTACAATGAGTAATGTTGTATTATCATAGTATAAAGCACTTGTGTTAATTCATCATGCTTCACAAAAAAAACATAGTTTATTATAATTCCAGCATTTATGAATGATACATCATTTTTAATTATTATTGAGGTAATGATTATTAGGTGTTAACACAACATATTCGTTGATGACTGTTTTATATATCATAGTTTATTGACATTTTTAACCTTAAAACAGAAAAAAATCAATTATGAACCATTAGTTTGAAAAATGTGATTATGAGTTACTGTTAGTGGTCAGATTTACAATATTTTTATTAAAAAGTTTGATTTTGTTTAGATGTTAAAAAAACAAAGTTTGCTGTATTTTGTTTGATTTTCTTGTGTTCTCTGAATTTTGGTCCTTTTCACTTTCCTTAAAGGAAACGGTAATTACTTAAAGTGACTTACAACCATTTTGTAATGCAATATGTCCTTTACATAGCTATGGTATATGCAAAACACAGCACTTTTTAAGTATGATTATAACTTATTAGAAACACAAGCATTATAATAACTTGTGTTTGCTATAGTAAATAATTACAAGTGATCTCAAGTGCTTATAACTATGATTATACAGCCTTGTAAGCTCATTATAACACGTAATGATGCATAATGAACATGTTTATAATAAATTTAAATTGCATCACCCTCATACCACTCCAGCGTTGCAGTTGTTTCTCACAGTTGGTCAGGGCATCTGTGGTGGTTAATAACTCACTCTTAAAAAATGTATAAGTCTAAAGGTCATTCCCATTCACACTGGGACCTTAAGCTTTCATATTATCTGAGAATAGTCTATGTAAAATATATTAATCATGAGTTTTGAGAAATCAGGAAAAAGTGTGATCAAGTGCAAAAAGTGTGACAACCGACCCTGGTCTCCCCTTACCCAAATTGAGCGTATGAGTTCACAGGAAGCGTGGACTATGTTACACATCAACAGGACAATAAAGTGCTGTTTTGGGGTAAACGCAGAGAATGCTAGTCTGATAAATTCACTTCACTTCATAAAGAACATTAACTTCACATAAAATGACCCAGAACAGTCTCATACGCACCAAAACAAAGAAAGCAGTGAGTTATAAAGACGGAACAAATCAAACCCAAGCGCGTTACAGGAAGAAATGCAACCAAACATCTTACTTATAAAGCTGACAGACACTTAATGCGATCATCCAGTGTTTGTGTGCGAAAAGAAAAGCGCTCCTCACCTTGTGTCTTTGTTGTGATCAGATCTTTTCCCCTTATTGTCTGTGCGCTGCGCGTCTCCGTCAGCCGGCACTGCGCGGAGTCAAATGAATCCACTTCTGTCCTTAAAAGGACGAGACTTTAGAAACAAGAGAGTTGTTGGGTAGATGATAAAGAAGTTGTTCGGTAGAGTTCTCCAGAGTGCGGGATGAGAGGTCCAGGAGGGGAGGCTGTTGCTCGTTCGGCACAACAACCATGTCTCCCTCAGTCCAGTCAGTCAGTCAGCCCCATCCATTCATACACCCCGCCTCTTCCTCCTCTCCACCTTCATCACAGGCAGGATGGGACACAGCAGCTCCCCTCGTGCTCCGTTTGGCTGGATGTGGAGCAGCGCTCCCTGCTGCGTCAACGCTTTATGGCACCACCTATGGATTAACATAAACCAAGTGTAGAAGATTTATTAGGGAAAACCGGGGTTGGTTGTCACGAGGGGTGCCATAATGAAGGGGAAAATTGAGACAATTGTAAGAGCCATGGCTGACAGGGGCCCTTTGATTTGAAAACACTTATTAATAGATATAAAACTATTTTCTTGTATCTAGAGTAACATTTCTCCTTACACTGTTTAACCATTTTATATTATATTATACTATTCACCTATAGCCTTTGTACTGCCTTGAGTTTATTAAAAAGTAATTTTAATAATAATCCCCTCATACCATTTTTAAAGCTGCATTCACACCAACCACAGATTAAAGTGCATTGAAAGAGAATGAGACGATGTCATTTACGCGACAGGTTCATTGTGTGACAATGTGGAATTGCCGCAGAAATGATGATGTGAATTATGACACGACCAGCGCAAATTTCGCCGCTTTCACAAAAGTTGAAAATACCAAATCTTTCCAACAAATTCCTCTGAATCACAGACATCACAGACAGAGGAGGAAGTAAACATTGCCGTATGTTGACATTGCAGCTCTTCTACATGCCCATATTAGTGTTCAGAGACTGAACCACAGAGAGGAGAAACAGGGAGAAAGTCACTCAAGACTTTTGGGTATACGGTAAGTTCAGGTTATGTTTATCGTTTTTCATTGGCTGTGGTGTAAATGAAGTCAACACAACAACGAGCAGTTTTTCTGGCTTACTAGCAGTGATTTAATGTGTTTCTCACCAGAGAAAATATGACAAACCTCATAGAAGAACTACCAGAGCACCCACGAGAGGAAGAGTAGACTGTAAGGAGAGAGAAGGAGTGATGCTCTGTCCATACTGGGAGGAAACGAGGAAAGCCAGGTAAGTTCGGCAATGGTGCCATCCTCGGACATTGAGGTGAAACTCTCTATGTGTAGTAAAGGATCATCAAATGGATTTGTTTCTAATTCAGATTTTTCTAGGACAATTTAGGTTCTCATTTTCGAGGACAAGAGGAAGACAGTGATTGTAGAAGCATCCACCTTGGTTGATCAAGGATCGAGAAGGTGGAAACACACACTGTTGTGGCTTGGAGACATACCTGCCCCCTTCTTTTGTATCTTTCGGGTCTGAAGGGCAAAAATATGTCTAAATAAATATGAATCATTTGAGCATGTAGTACAGATATGTGTGATATTTTGACTCACAATGGGAATATTTGTGGGAATAAATGTGATACACTTCTGACTTTTAAGGTATTTTGTTGACTCTAGCTGTGTAAAATAGCTGTAATAAATTGCTTTCATGGCAAGAGAGATGCAGAGGTGTTCAGGCAACTTTCTGAGGTGATTTAGCCAAGTGAAGAACTTGGTACTTTATTAAAAAAAACTGATATTTATGCCTAAAATATTTTACTAGTTATTAATTTATTTTTTCATTTATTCACTCATTTATTTTCAATCATGATTGTGCATGGGGGAGATGTGGTCTAAGCAATAGTGCATGACCTTGGTTGCGGGGCCCTCGAGGATGTCTTTTCACGGGGCCCACAACCCCTGGTAGCAACCCTGTGAGTTGATTATAATATTGCTTATTATTGTCAAACCATTGTGTGCTATCCACATGCTCATAGATGTTTTCTGGTCTGATGCCATAGTGATTTATAAACAGAAATTTTACAGAGAAACACAGAGTACATATTTTTGTGGGTATGAGTAACTTTTTATCTACATTATTTTTGCATTGATACTGTCTAGCTAATCTGTTATTTTACAACTGAAAAAATTAATCAGGAAGTGAAAGTTATTCACTTCAACCTGAGCCTAGTTATAACTTGCGAGCTAAATCCACATGGTAGCTATCCAGCAGCCTCTATGGCTGAAAAATGAAGCCAATGCTGAAGTGCCAAAAACTGCAGTTTCTTGAATGTTGGCTTGAGGCTGATGTGATGTGATTGTGTGTGGGCTGCATATGGCTTTTACAGCCTAAATAAATATTTTTACAGCCCATTTCAACAAACAACTTTGGCCTTAGTGTGTAATATATACAAAATACTGTCTTCATACTTTCTGTCAGTGAGTTGATCTAATGTAACAGGGTCAAATATATAAGGCTGCTTTTTCAATACTGTTTGCTATAATTAAACAAAATTACCTTGCAATCTTCTGTTCTGTAACATCCCAAGAGGAATGCTTTTTCCAAAATGATTTGTGTTGTAGTCTGCAGCTCTTCCTTCATTTCACTTCTTCTTCTGTGGTCAGTTGTGTTCCTTTTGCCCCTTCTCTCTATAGCTGCCTATTAAGTATTTGTATAATAATTAACACACTGCTTTGGCTCTGCATAGGACATGGAAAGGGCTGAAAGTAACATGAAGGTTTTTGTCTCTTGTTGTCTTAGACAGGTGCATTGTGTCTGTGATATATACTTAAACAGAATAAACCGTGGTCAGAGAACTCCAGTGTCGCAGTATCATTCCTCATCTTCACAACCCAATGCAGAAATTGATTTGAATGGCCCAAAATGCTTTACAATTAACCCCTTGAAATAATTACACTTGATCATTTTGATATAGGCTACAATGAAAAAAAATATAGGCAATAATGCCCACTAAGAAATGTGGTAAAGGTATATCTAAATAGGATTTCATTGTAATGTAGCAATACAGGGGCTGCTGGAATGTAATCTTTTTTTGGTACAAAAACAAGCATAAACATTGAAAATTAGTGTTTTTGTGAACTGTAAAGGCTGTTGCTGTAGGAATTAAAAGATTGATTAATTTGGAAAAAATAATGCTTCAACAAATATTGTAATATTAAGGGCCCTCAATCATCCTTTTTGTTCTCTCAGATAGCCCCAGTACACAAGTGCATTTTTGACTGTTGACAGATTTTTTAAGTATAATTAAAACATTTTATTCATGTATTTCTTAAAAAATCTGGTTAAAAATTAAAAATGTTTAAAAAATCTCTGGGCCCTTGTCATTTATAAGCCCTTTGAAGTGTCCTTACTTCTCTCCCTAATATGACATCCCTTACTTTCAACACACTCATCAGTGTCATTTCCAACAACAGAAAGCTGCATTTCAAGTGAACACCATCCTTCCATAAGCCACTACACTGATAGAGGGAACAAATGAGCTGTGGCTTTAGCAGGCTGAACCACCCTTAATGACAGTACTCTAGAGAAATTGCAGCTTCAAGAAAATGGAGGGGATGAGACCCTCCTGCATAAAACCAGCTGAACCAAGCTCCAGGGCAGTTAAAGGGTGAAACATCTCAGCTGTGTGTGCACATACAAGAGAGAACAAGAACAATATTCCTCACATCTGACATGGAGCTCAGCTGCTCCTGTAAAATGCTTTCTTCAAAATCTAAATGAGTCACCCCAGAGACAGTCCCCGCTCCCCTCCCCCATTTGTGAGGATTTCTGCAAGTCGGTGATTATGCTCACCCCGGTGCCATGTGTGCCCCCCTCCCACACACACACACACACACACACACTCATGCACAGTAAATCTCTGCATGGCCTCACTCTCTGAGATTAGCCTACAGTCTATTGTTCTAAAGACGCCTTATATTAGCCCAAGTGAAGCTCTGTATTACTGTATGCTTGTGAAGAATACAGATGTGTCAGTACTACTCCTATTAAGCATCATAATCACCTAAAAGATGAGGAAACGTGTTTAAATCCAGTTGGCAAAGTTGTTACAGATGCTCAAAATTCTCCACAAAGACAATTAAGAAATGCAAAAAAAAAAGTGCAAAAGCATATCAAGTTGACAAAAACACCAAAATCAAACAAACTACATTAGCATAGAAAGCTAAGGGTCAAAGCGTGAGGACCCTTGAATGTGTCAATGGAAATTAGAGCTACACGGGGATTATGTGCTCGAGTAACAGATGTCAACATGGAGAGGTCTGCCCTCCTGAGAGCAGCATGGCTCCCATACTGTCCCACAGTCACTGGCCCATTGTCAGTGTGTATCCTGTCTTGAGTGTCTTTATTTGCAGATCACCCCCTCCTCCAGGATAGATTAACTCCAGCCCCCACGGTATCAGCCTTGACCTTGATGGGCTGGTAATGTCATGTTCTTTGTGCTTTGACTGACATTCACTCCATGCTTCCCCTCTGAGAGGACTTGAAGCGTTTGTGTAAGGCTCCAGATAAACAAAAGATGGCCGACAATAAGGCTCTTTAATAATAAGTGAGCACTGACCCCTACACCCACGGTCACCCTCTTATCAGACTTTTAAGCAGGTCAGCTGTTGTGCTGAGGTCCTCCTGCCACCAGTCTTGATTCTTCTCTAAAGCTTGATCATTTAAGTGCAGCTTTAGTGTTATCCAGGTCAAGTTGAATGAATAAAGTGTTATCCCTCTTCAGCATAGTCATGTATTGTACCATGGCCTTTTTCTTAGAGAAGAGGGTCAGATATGATTTGTTCTGATCTCTCTTTCTGGCAGTAATTATAGTTACTTTTTCAGACTTAACAGCTTAAGATCACTGTATTATATGTTATTTATTTTATACATTATAAAGGTAAACTTTGATAATACCACATTTACTGTAGGCTTTTAGAGTCTTTGTGGCAGAAATGAGATTTTGGTCCATGTTGGCGTGGTAGCATCGCACAGCTGCTGAAGATTTCCCAGCACATTCATGATGCCAATCTCCTGATCTCCACTGGATTCAGATCTGATGACTATTGAGGCCACTGGTGTACAATGAACTCATTGACATGTTCAAGAAACCAGTTTGAGATGATTTGAGCTTTGTGACTAGAAGTAACCATCAGCAGGTGGTTGCACTGTGGTCATAAGGGTTGCACTTGGTCAACGATGACACTCAGGTATTAGTAAACATAACTGCGATTACCTATCACACTGTACCACTTTACCACTGTCACTTACCTCAATGTACTTCACAGAATGCCTCATTTTTTTCCTGAATGACACTTTGTTCCGTAAATGTTTATCTTTATTTTAACAATTGTAAATAATTGTACTTATTCTAATTTGTTTATTTGCTATTTGTACTTCCTCTTATTCTATTCTATTTTGTTTATTCACTATTAGTACAGTTAATTAATCTACAAATATTATATTATATGTTATATAATTTTATTGACCTTAAATGCATGCTACTTTACCCTTGTACTTACCCCTGTACTTCTGCAACACCTGAATTTCCCCTTTGGGGATCAATGAAGGACTATCTTATCTTATCTTAAATATAGCTATGTTTCCACCAAGCAGTCTGGTTCAGTTTGGTACAGCACACATTTAATGGTGTATCCCCAGCAGGATAAGGAGAAAAGGCACACCAAAATAACCAATCCCACTTTTTGGCAGCCTTTTGAAGGGTTGCCAAGTGAGCCAAACTGGCCCTAAAAGGTGGAGCTAAAAGCACTATCAAGTTTGTTGATTGGTCACAAAAATCGTCAATTCTCATGCAAAAGCAGTGACAATAAGAACACATACTTTGTCATGTTAAAATAAGCAGTGGATTAGAGTGATTTGTTCACTGTCGTTGCCGTAAAGAATGCTCCACAGAGTACTGGAGTGTCCTCCATTGCTGCTCTTTGGATACAATCGAGCTTTACTCCAGACCACTGCACAATGTCATGTGGCTGTGACGTCACGTGTTACGTTACTGTACCGAACCGTACTGAGCCAAACCAGACCACTCAGTGGAATGAGGTATATATTAATTAGCGATGTAGCTCAATCCGTAAGCGATGGGCATTGGTGGGTGGCCGGTTTAAGTCCCAATCAAACCCTGCCTGGAAGTTGTTCTGGTAGCTGGGGAGAAGCTGGGGTACAACCACAGTTACAGCAGTTGATAACCCAGCGGAAGGGGTTGCATCTGGGGCCTTGGTTTGTAGGGTTTGCACCTTTGCGCCCTGAATAAACTTCATTGCATGTAAACACCTACAAATAAAGTAGGGTTAACATTGCTGATGGTGCAGACGAGTTGTCGGGAATGATTGATGGTGAAGTGCCGACCCAGCATGTGCTCCCAAACCTGACCTAAACTTGAATTAGTGTTCAGGGGCCAGAAGTGTCCCAAAAAATATCCCTCCCACCATAACACCACCACAACCAGCCTGAACTGTCAATTCAAGGCAAAGTGGACCCATGCTTTCAGGTTGTTCATGCCAAATTCTGACCCTTCCATCTGAATCAAGACTCAACAGACCAGTCAATGTTTTCCAATCTTCTGTTGTCCAGTTTTGGTTTTCATTCTGAGTCAGATATTATGATATATAGTTATATAATATTCCTGCAAATTATCAATAATTCCAGTATCCATATGTGGTGATGTAAATATCACTAACCATTAATAGTGTATTATGTTGAACTGTATCTGTGATTCCCAACTTTAAAATGTATGATGTTTTTAATTTGGCATAGTGCACAATAACTTATTCACAGCTTAACACAGTGTCTCAGTTCATTGCTTATTATGAACAAGACATGGCTGTGGTTCTCTGATCTTCTATGCTGCACAGGGGAGCCATCACCTCTGCCTCTAGTCTTTGTAACTGCTGGGTGGACACTGAGTTTGTGTCCTCAAGTGTCCTGACTCCTGTTGACTTTGTCTAATTACCTGGTCATGTGAGAGCTAAAGGGCAGTCTGAACAGGATGTTGAAGACTTGGTGTCTGTCTCTGTTTAACCTTTAGTCTCATGACTTCAGCTTGTCTTTGGCTGCTTGTGTCTAAGCAGTAAGTAATCACACTGTAAAAGAATTAAAACCTTTTGATTGTTTTGACGTTACTTGAAACTGGAAAGGCATTGAACATGACAGGGGAGCTGAGTAGGTTTGATGATTCAAGGACTGGAAACAAACATTTTAATACTTATCAGAAATTTCTTGAGATACAATTACTACACTTTTTCTTACACTGGATATGTGTGCATCATAAATGGTCTTAATGCTTCCCAGTGAGGACTTCCTGCTTTATGGCTGAAGCTCCTTTTTAAGCTGTTAGAGCACCACCATGTGGAGGAGACAGGTGGTGCACCTTAAACTCTGCATGAGGACTTTGACATCAGCATCTGTCATATGAAAGTTGCAAAAAGAAACAATGAGAGATGTTTTAAAAATAAATGCAGGTTGCTGCTGTTGTTCAGTACACTGGATATGCCAAATGGTTGCACTTCTTCTCAAAAGATATTCAGAGGCTTTTCAGTTTTGACCTGAGTGCAGTTTTAGTGAAGAGGAGTTGTTCTAATGTAGATTTAGGCTGGAGCAGCTTAGTCAATCTTCATTAGCATGGACCTCATTCAATTAAAATATAATACCAAATATTTGAGATAAAGACAAAAAGCGAATTTCTGTCCCTCAGACAAAAAGAAAAAAGCTGAATATTGATAAAACAATAGATTATAAGGTCAAAATATTGTGTACTAAATCATATCTGCTATGTATTGACAGCTTTAATTTTGTCCCTGTGAGATACCTTTGAGCCCTTGTATCGTCGTGTACACGCCCACGTCACGCCCCTGGTCTGTCCCGTATAAAATGGATGAAATACAAGAGTTAACCGTCCTCCCGAGTCTTGTGTTTATTACTTTGATGTTGTAGACATATTGATTAGTATAGCCTACAATGATATCTATGAGATAAAAACTGAAATTATCAGATATTAATGAATAGTTATGAGATATTAAGGCAAAGTTATATGTCATATATGTGATAAAAAAATCTTACAAAATCATAACTGTTGAGTCATAATTATGTGATAAGAAGCAGCAGTTATAAGATACTTAGGCATAATTATGAGGTTCAAATTAAACATCTCGACATGATTATTTGTAAAATAAGATCAGATGTCTGTGTTTCTTATAATTTTTATTTAGTGTATTTCATAATATTGACTTAGAATCTAATAACTCTAAGTATCTCATGATATTTCATTAGGATCTCATTATTCTAAACAAGTGTCTAATAATATTGACTGAGAATTGCATCATTTTAACATAGTTTTTATAATTACAACATAAGATCGGATCATTTTGACTCAAAGGTCTCAGAGCTGGATAAGAAGTTGAATATCTCAAAGTATGACTCAATATCTCAAAGTATGACTCAATATCTCAAATTTATGGCTCAGTATCATTTTGACGAATAATCCCATAATTGTAGTTTGACTTAGGTATCTTAAAGTTATGAGATACCTAAGTAAAAATAATGCTGTATTAAAAATGAAATACATTTAAATATAAAAAAGAGTATGAAATTACCTGCCCTTTAATAAAGTGTCTTGAGATAACACTTCTTATGATATGCCGTTATACAAATAAAGACCGATTGATTGATGGATTGATTATGACTGACTTGAAAAATTTTGGCTTATTTTTCATCATTTTGAAAAAGTATCCCATAACAATAACCAATTTTGATCATTATAACTTGATTTTCATGATTTTAACTTCTCTATCTTGTGATTTTGACTGTTTGTTTACTCAGAATTATAATCAGGTATCTCATTATTTTGACCTTGTGTTTTTATAATGACCACTTGAGATATAATTATGTCTTAGAATATCTTTAAGTTACACATGAAGAATCAACATTTGTTCCCATCATCAATCAACTTTTTGTTTTCATTCTAGAAATGGGCTTTGATACATTTCTACCCTGAGTGCATTTAACAGCAAACAGTGCCTTCATGTATTTTTCTATATTTCTCAAAGATGTAAGAATCAAGAACATTTCCTTTCACAAAAAACATGGAATACACAAATATCAGTCAATCTGGGTCAATATGTCTTCGTAGGATTCTCTTTAAAGTGCTGAGCCTCTGTGAACTTCGGTCTGTCATATGAAAGAGATGAAATATGCTCATCTCTTATTAATAACTAAATTGGTCTGTTTTATTCCCTGAATATAATTCTGAGTATAAAAGATAAAATCCAGATATGATCATTTTATTAAAGTGTATAAGTGTCAGACACGAGGGGAAAAAAACGTTTTTTTGTCATCCTGCACTTGGAGAAAAAAAGACTTAAAAGAGCAAAAATAAGGTTGAAATGTTGAAAATAAAGTGGAAATAATTTTTCACAAAAAAAGTTGAAATGGAAAGTTCGATATGTTTAAATAAAACATCAGGAAAATCCCAAATGCCAAAAATAAAGTCAGTTTTTCAAGACATGGTTGAGATATAAAAGTCTACTTTATTCTTGATTTTTTATTTTGACATTGTATTAAAACTTTGATTTCACAAAAATCTTCCGCATTTTATTTTAATGTCTTTATCAACTTTTCATTCCAACTTTTTTCTTCAAGAATTATTTCTGAATCATCTTAGTTTGTTCTCTACATTTGGACTTTTAACTTGAAGTGCATCATGACAAGAAAAAATGACCTTTTAGTAATTATTCCTATGCTTGATTCTGACGCTTCTCAGTGCATTTTGCTTTGGTGCTATCGGACACAATTGTCATGTTTACTTAAAAAGAGGACAAAAAATCCACAGGGATTTAATTACTGAATGTTTGCAACTGGATGTATGTCAAAGTTTAAAACCTAAATGGTAAAGGCTCATTGTTTTGTCTTACTAGTAAGCCTTGATCACATCATTTCCTGTAGTTTCCTTCAGATAAACGTCTCAGCTGCATGATCGTCTGCAAACCCCAAGGCGCTGTAATCTGTGTGACCCTGGCCACGATAACAGGGTGAAGACAGCCTGCCCTGCTTTGAATACAAAACAGACCACATAACAAACCATAAGGAAAACAAAAGGTACAGTCTTGTTATCTTGTTATCGTTGGTGTTAACTGCTCCAAGGTCAAACATTTATATAAGCTTAAAAACTAAATTTAACCTTTAACATCGTTGAAATAGCTTTATCTTCTTTTCCGTTGTTTACAGCATGAGACCATGCAGGCAGACAAAAGACAAATGACACAGGATTTGGTGTAAAAGGTTGATAGAGACGTAACTATGCCTATCCATGCATATAGACAGAACATTCACACTGAGAAAGTTCAACCAAATAAAGTACTTCTTTCACTTGTGCACCAAAACACTCTCAAGTCCTATAAGCAAAAAGACGGCCTTATATAGCAGAGCAAGATATCGACATCTGCAGACCGTGGAACACAAATTAAATCAAATTACATTAACCAAATTACCTTAAATCAAATTACATTAAATCAAATTACATTGTAATATTTTAAATTTTACATTACATTACATTATGTTATATATACTGATTATGTTATGTTAAACTCTATATTATATTATACTACAATGTTTTATATTATTTCATGTTATATAATATCATATTATATAACATTAATATGTAGATTACTATATAATATTATATTACAACCTATTATATTAATTTATTCATTCATTCATTTTCTATACCGACTATCCCTTTCGGGGTTGCGGGGGGCTGGAGCCTATCCCAGCTGTCATTGGGCAAGAGGCGGGGTACACCCTGAACCAGTCGCCAGTCGATTGCAGGGCAACATATAGAGACAGACAACCATTCACGCTCACACTCATACCTAAGGGCAATTTAGAGTGAGCAATTAACCTAATGAGCATGTTTTTTGTCTGTGGGAGGAAGCCGGAGTGCCGGAGAGAACCCACACACACACAGGGAGAACCTGTAAACTCCACACAGAAAGGCCCTGCCCCACCCGGGGATCAAACCAGAGACATTCTTGCTTTTAGGCACATGCACTATGTGCTGCACCACTGTGATGACCTATTGTTTCATAATATATTATAATATTTTATATTAAATAATACTGTATTATATTTATCATATTCATATTTTATGATTGTATTATACATTCAACGGCTAGTAAACATTCAGTTAACAATAAGTATAGACTTTGAAACTGAAGGACTGACAAAAAGAACCTCTGTTCTGCCATATATCCTTAACTCTTCTCCTAAAAAAAAAAGGTAGGAAATGTCAATTTTGCTGTATTTTCTCCCCTCTAATAATACTAGTTGGTATTTTATTTTATATTTTTGCAAAGCCTGATTTGTCATGATTTTTCCAGTTCTGTTTATTTTGTATGCCTTTTCCTTGTGTTCTGTTCTACTCCTTGTTTCTGGTTTTGACCTCTTGTCTTGTGTCCCTTGTTTCTTCTCAGTCCTTGTCAAGTTTCCCATTTTGTTCACGTTTCTAGTCTTGTCCTTGTGTTTCCTGTTTTATTTTGAAAGTCCTTCTGCATCCCCTTAATGCCGTGGGTTTTGCTTCCTGTCTTGTCTGGTCACACCTGATCCCTGATTGTTCTTCCCCAGCTGCTTCTCGTTTACCCCAATCCCCTCATGTATTTAACCCTGGTGTTTTCCCCTTGTCTTTGTGGGCTCATTCCTGTTTCTTCTGCCGTGGCTTCATGTCTCCTGTTTCTTCTGTCTCCAGTGTTCTCCCGAGTTTTGATAAGTATTTTCAGTTGGGACTTTTGCTTTGAACTTTTGAGCCTTTTGTTATGGACTTGTGATTTTGTTTTGTACTTTGTATTTTTGGACTTCGATCCTTTTTAGTTTATATTAAAGCCTTTTTTCGTTGAATCTGCATTTGGGTCTTCACCGTTGTTTTTTGGGTATACAAACCATGACATGATTAGCCAACTTTACAATGACACTCATCTTGTAAGGATCGTGCATTTGTGGAATGATCAACACTGCTAAACATGTGGGGAGTGCTTCCCAAATATTTACCAAAACTAGTAAGGAAAAAACTGCATTATTATTGTTTTTGGTTTTGTTATAGTAAAGTAGAGTGAAACATGCATGCCACAGTCACACCACGTGAGCTTTTTACATGTGTGGTTAAAACTTGTGAAAAAGGTGTTGATTGAACAAATTCATTATTTGTTCCAGGGTTGCATGTCTTCACAATTTTTAAAGTGGATTTTTGTTTTATAAAAGTTAAGTTGACTTCGACTAGTCGCTAATGGCGTTGTGAACAAAAATGAAGCTACAAGCAATACTAAGCAATGGACATTTTACACACATTTTTAACAGCAAAACAACTGGATGTGACTAAGCTACAATAATGTACGCACCAGTACGGGGTGTGCAACAGCATATTGACATACTCAGGACCTGTTTACAAACAACAAGAAGTGGATTTGCTGTGTCAATCCACTGACCAGCGGAGACACATTTGTTATATTCGCCAGGACGCTACAAACTTACATCACCAACTACTGGCCTGGCATGCATGCTACTGTGTTTTCAGTCATTCTCGCAGATCCTTGTGAACACGCATTGTAATTACACCGTCTCCTTGTGAACGCCAAGTGCTTTTGAAAATGCAAAGAAAAAACTCCTCTTTCTGATGACAATGTCGTTGTGTTAACAGACCTTCAGAATCAGAACTGCTAAGACACAATTTTGGATTTATGATCCTGGTTTGCTTTTAATCTGTGTGGAGGCTTGCTCCCTGTCAGTTGATGGTATGTCATTATTCTCAAAGATGTTGTTGTTGTATAATCGTGATATGTCAACAAAAAGTCAGACAACAATGTCGATACATCCTCTGGTATGTTCATGCAGCATATTCTGTACAGTCTGAGTTTTTTTTGTGTTGTGTTAAATTTTATGTTTTATTTTTTTTATGTTTGACACTTGAAAGCACAAAAAGGCAAAAGGCCATGTCACATCTCCAACCCAAATACAAAATCATTTAAATTACAGATGACTTTAATGTTGTTTTACTGGATTGAATACATTCAAACCAAACCTGGACAAAAGTGGTTCATTTATGCCCAGCATAAGATTCAGGTACTGTGCTTTGTTAGGAAATTTTTCTTTACGATAATACTTTTTCAGTCATCTCAACTAATTGGAGAACGGATGCAGACATTTTTAAAATGAAGGTCTAATTTTAGAGTAAGGTTGTTGCATCAAAACGGTCAAATCAACCCATCCCTCCTGTAAAGACAGCTGCAAAAGCTGTCCCTGTTCTTCTTGAAACATGGGAAAATTCAATTTTTTTAAAGTAAGCTCTGTCATATATCTGACATGTCCTCGAATTACTATTAGAAACCTTTATTTCCTTTTAAATTGCTGTTTCAAAGAGGAAGTTGCTGTCAAGTAAAATAAACTGTTCATTAGGAGCATATAACACAGAGAATCTTCTTTGATTATAACATGAAACAGGCTACACTAATTATGTCGTAAATAACATCAAAACATGCAGACAAACCATGCAAGCTAAAAGCAAATGAGACAAGGCTTTCTTTTGAAAATGGAGCGAATGAGGACACTGACCCCTGTGGAATAAATATCATGGTGCATTTCATGGCTTAGAGCTGCAATCACAGTCTGAAACTGACACAAAACATGCAAGAAATCAGAAGACACAGAGGCACTTCTACAGATTCTTCTTGATGTTCCTTACATTTTCACTGAGTCTTATGCACAAGACAGTGTTAATACTGCTAATGAGAACTGTGTGTACTATAATTTTGACTTTTAAAGGTAACATACTAAGCAAAACAAACATTTAATGGTTTATCTACAAATAAATGTGTTCATGGCCTGTTTACAACCCCTGCCTCCCTCCTCTCCCTCTGTTCCCTGCTCCTTCTTCCACAGGCAGCTTCAGGGAAAAGAACACGACATAGTATGTCTGTGCAGCCACAGTAAACAATCGAGCACAGGGCTGGAAAACTGGAGCCACATCCACATTTTCAGAGGCATGTTGTCAGACGTAGCTCATGAACATTTACACTAAGGCCTGGTACACACATAAAGACTTGCCGGCACACTAACAGACTCACTCACCAACAACCAGGGCTTCAACTCTCCCAGCATGTAATCTTGTTTTATTTTTTTTAAAGATTATTTTTTTGAGCATTTTGTGCCCTTACTGATAGGAGAGAGAGAGAGACAGTGGATAGGCTTGTGAAGGGGGGTGAGAGAGAGCAGAGGAGGCCACAGGCTACATTTGAACCCGGGATGGCAGAAGCATGCATATGAGTCATGCCTGGTTGCTTACCACTCCACCAAACCAGCACCCTGCAGCAGCTAATCTTGAGTGATCAAATACAACTTTATTGAAAACAAACATGGCGGACAACATCAGGAGGAATTAAAGCCATGTGGCGCGAACAGTTAACTTCTTGTGACCTATAGTTGTATAGATGGTCACGTTTTGCTACAACTCGACAAGATGGCCCTGACGTCCGTCGAACTTTATCCCTTGTTGCCATGGTTATATTTGCTTCCTGCTTCAGTCAGCCTGCTGCCTAATTGGTTTTGTTCCATTTCATGTGACAAAACACAGAGGACGTGCGCTGCTGTCCTTGGTGCACTACTCACACATCAGGATTTTATATCATAAAGATTGAGCATGTTTAATATTTACATTTTTTACATTGTTGATTTTCTTCAGACTGGGGAGGGGCATAAGTGAGGCGTAAATGGAGTAGTCAGGTCTCTCAGAGCTCAAGGTGGAGAGAAGTTATAAATTCCACCACCTTTGATAAAACTGACTGAAGGGATAGTGACATTAATACGTTTAAACACCTAAACAGTGACTCTGAGATTTTTACATATATGCCATTGAGGCGTGGTGAGCAGGTATATGTTTGTGTTTGTGTGTGAATGCAGGGGCTGTAGGGAAGACTGGTTTTTCTTCTCTATATGAGTGTATGGTACAATCTTATGTTATCCATGTCAAATATTAATTATTTGAAAGGGAATTTGTTTTCTAACTGGACTTTTAATTATTATGTTCATAATGTCAAATGATAACTTTACATTAACTTTCGGGGAATGTCAGGGGCCTTTGAAATGAGTTTTTCCCCACTTAAATTCTGTGAATGCAGATATTTCGTTCCTCCAAGACACTCACACCAATAATGCCACTGAATACAAACTAAAACCTAGCTGGATCTCACAGGTTTACCATACTCCTTTCTCATCTCAAACAAGAGGGGTAGCGATTCTTTTTGCTAAAATCATTCCTTTTAAACCAACTCTGGAGATTTGTACTCATCTCCGGAAATAACTCATTTTCAATTACATTATTGAATAGACACTGGCCAAAAAGAAAGTCACCACCTGGATTTAATTAAGCAAATAGGTACAAGCCTCCTATTGGATAATTACTGCATGGGTGATTATCTTTCAGTTGGCAACAAGTTATTTTACCCCAGCATGCAATGAGTAGCTTCTCATTTCTTACACAACCATGTCGAAAGACACATCCTGTGGTCGTAGAAAAGATGTTAGTCTATTTAGGAAGGGTCAGATTATTGGCATGCATCAAGCAGAGAAAACATCTAAGGAGATTGCAAAAACTAAAATTGGGTTAAGAACTGTCCAACGCATTATTAAAATCTGGAAGGATAGTGGGGAAGCATCGTCTTCGAGGAATTAATGTGGTTGGAAAAAATCCTGAATGATTGTGATTGGCGATCTGTTAAACGTTTGGCCAAATCGAATCGAAAAAAACAACAGCAGAACTCAGGGGTATGTTTAATAGTGAAAGTAAGAGCATTTCCACACGCACAATGCGAAGGCAACTCAAGGGATTGGGACTGAACAGCTGTGTAGCCTTAAGAAAACCACTAATCAGTAAGGTTAACCGGAAAAAAAGGCTTCAGTTTCCTAGGGAGCATAAAGACTGGACTCTGGAGGACTGGAAGAAGGTCATGTGGTCTGATGAGTCCAGATTTACCCTGTTCCAGAGTGATGGGAGCATCAGGGTAAGAAGAGAGGCAGGTGAAGTGATGCACCCATCATGTCTAGTGCCTACTGTACAAGCCTGTGGGGGCAGTGCTATGATCTGGGGTTGCTGCAATTGGTCAGGTCAAGATTCAGCAACATTATGTGCCCAAAGAATGAGGCCAGCTGACTACCTGAATACACTGAATGACCAGGTTATTCCAACAATGGATTTTTTCTGCCCTAATGGCATGGGCAATTGTGAAAGAGTGGTTCAGGGAGCATGAGACATAATTTTCACACATGGATTGGCCACCACAGAGTCCAGACCTTAACCCCATTGAGAATCTTTGGGATGTGCTGGAGAAGGCTTTGTGCAGTGGTCAGACTCTCCCATCATCAGTACAAGATCTTGGTGAAAAATTGATGTAACACTGGATGGAAATAAATCTTGTGACATTACTGAAGCTTATTGAAACAATGCCACAGTGAATGCGTGCTGTAATAAAAATTAAAGACAGTAATTTTTAATTATTTTCAGAAGACAAGTCCTTCGATATTCTCATTGGTGGAAACGTAAATTGCTATTAAGATCCCTGCTTAGATTGATCATCCATTAAATCTCCCTCAACTATTAACTCCATTCAGACACTTAACAATCTCATCATATCAAGAAATATGGTAGATACATGGAGAATACAACATCCATCCATCCATCCATAATCTATACTGCTTATCCCTTTCAGGGTCCCAGGGGCTAGAGCTTTTCCCATCTGACAACAGGCGAGAGGTGAGGTACACCCTAAATCAGTCGCCAGCCAATCACAGGGCGAGAGACAGACAACCATTCCTGCTCACACTCATACATACTGTAAGGGTAATTTGGAGTCACCAGTCAAACCAATGAGCATGTTTTTGGTCTGTGGGAGGAAGCCGGAGTGCCCACAGAGAACCCATAAATGTACAGGTAGAACATGCAAACTCCTTACAGAAAGTCCTTGACCGACACAGGGATCAAACCAGCAACTTTTTTGGTGTAAGGCATGCACACTACCTGCTGTGCCACCGTGCTGCCAAAATACAACATCCTGATTAAAAGGAGTATTCATTTGACTCACATGCGCACAGTGCTATACTAGAAATGTTGACTTTTTAGTTGAAGCCAGGCTAATTTAAAACATCTGCAACACACACTATCGTTTTATATTGATACCAGATCAAGATTTCATTCCTGCACTTCTGTCAGCTCCAGTTTTTTTTACTCTGTGGGAAATATTTAAGGTCACTATGAGGGGATTTATAATTTCTTTCAGGACATCAAGAAAAAGGAAAAAAATAAAAGAGTCAAAGAAATAGAACGAGAAATGACCCATATTGAAAAATCACATAAAAGTATAACAGTATAACAAGATCTTGAGATTAAAATCTGAGTGTAACTCAATTGTTGGAACAGAAATTAGTCATCCGTTTTTAAAGAAAAGGCACACATTTTGAATGAAGTGAAAAACATCAAAAAACTTCTTGCTGGACAACCTAAAGGGGAACAGGATAAGTCTGCTTTTCTTAAAGAAATGGACAGCAAAATGAAGTCCTTACAGAGCCAAAAGAAATAAACTTTTTCTTTTTTAAGAAATCTATTCTTATCTCTATACTTCCACTTCCACAGCAGAAGAAACAGATTAAAAAAACTCCAACAATCTCTACATGAGAAAAAAAAGTGTTTTATGCTCATGTTTTTACATACATGCGTAATCAAAGCACATAATCTGTCCGCTTTGCACCCTGTGTCCCAGTATGCACTGAGAATTTGCATTGTTTGCATTGATCTAAAACATACGGTGAAGCTTCCTTTCGTTATTTTGGCATCCGTCTGTGAAACAGTCTACCTGAAGACCTGAGGGCAGCACCTACTGTTCATATTTTTTAAAGGCAAACCCAAGACCTACCTTTTCAGTCTGGCTTTTAACTGATTATATTTAATATTGTTATTTGATCTTATTTATTTATTTATTTATTTTAACCCTCTTAATCTGTTTTAATCCTCAATTTCAGCTCAGATTTATTGTTTGGAATTTTATTCTCTGTTCATCGATTTCCTTTCCACTATCCTACTTCAGTAGATTTTATTATGCATTTGGTGTTTGGCTAACTCATTTACAATTATATTATTTAAAATTTTATTTTATTTACTTATTTATTTATTTTCCGATAGTATTTTTATCTAATTTCTTATCATGATTTTTTATTGTCATTTTAGTCTTAGCTCCTGTGTTTCCTCATTTTTAATTCAAGACAGCGTTTCCTCAGTCCTCTAATTCTGTTTTCTGTGTCTTTGTGTGTGTGTGTAAGTGAGAGTGTGTGCTGTATGTGGATTGCGAGGATGGGCGAGGTTTTGTATTTTCATTGTATTCAATTTTCTACTTTTTATGTTTTCATTTTATTTCTTTGTTTTTATGTAAAGCACTTTGTGCTACAAGACGTTGTATGAAAAGTGCTATACAAATAAGTTTGGTTGATTGATTGATTGATTGTCAAAACAAAAAATAATTGACTGACACCCCAAACTGCTAGCTTCACTCACTTAAAGCTATTAAAATATGGCCCTTAACCTCATATGTTTATTTTTGTATTTATTACAACATTTTACAATATGAGACAAAAAATTATCGATGTGTAGCAGTAATTATGACTCAGTCCCTCTCCTCACTGAGCCTTGTACAGTAAGTGCGTCAGGCTCCTGCGTCACTGCATCGTTCACTGTGTTAAAAAATTACTGGACAGAGAAAAATTCTATCTGCCATGGCTTATGTTACTATAAGACCAAACTGTGGCATTATCTTTCATGTTCTGTAATAGAAATCCACAGAAATGGCACAGCATGGCTTTAAAAGTGAGGATTTAGAGAGACAGGGGTCTTGTCACAGCTAACATGATGGACAATGATTTGGAGATGTTGTGTGAAGGGGATTGACACAATGTGAGAAGGTGTTTCTTTTTTAAAGGGGGAACAATTTCAGATTAAAATAAATGACTAAATGTTCAAAAACTGAAACAACCCTCAGAGCTTCCAGGTTCTGGTGTGCCTACTCTGAACTCCATTCAGTAGATGTACAGCAGGCTTGAGTCCTTGACCTCATCCTACTCAATGACGTCACATGTGCTCTGCTTCTGAGCCGCACATGCCAGGAAATCAATTTAAGCAGCCTTATTTAAATGCCAACTGTGAAGAGTTCAGATCTGTCTACTCAGAATACTAATTCACAGAATACAGTGACAGATACGATTTCACAACAAAAAGTAATTACACCGATGTTTTTACTCATTAGAGCAGAGCAGAGCGCATTTATAAGGATTAGATATGAATGACATGGTTAATAGGTCAGAGCCTTGCTGTTTGATAAGGAAAAGTCAGTGGATGTCACTAATCAGAGCTCTGTTTGTTTGGAAAAGCATAAACAATCAACAGTTAACTGTGGTTGTAGAAAAGGCTGTCCACAAGGGGGGAAAGGAGGAAGGTCAAGGAGGGACTCACAAAGGGTTAACAAAGAAATGGTCCATTTTATATTCAAGCAGTAATCATCCTTCCTCTCAAGCTGAATCTCATCATTACTGAAAGCAACAAAAGTATATCTTTTAATTGTTGTCTATTTCAAAACAAAAGCCCAGTCTTATTAAAATGCTTTTATTTTGTAATATTATTGTTATCGGGGGGCTTAATGAACTAGACTACCAGCTCAGCAATATTGATGTGTACATATAATCATGCCAAGACCTGCCATAAATCTTTTTTTAGTCTTCCCCAAAGCTGATAGGAGCAAACTCAGGACGTAAACGAGTTCTAACGCTACCAGTCTGAAGTCTCAAAAACATATCTTTCTTTTTCATTTCAGTTCATAAAACGTAGATGAAAGGGACCATGATAGATTTATATAAATTTCTTTGAAGAAAGTATGTAGTAAGTGTTTTATTATTGTTTAGTCAGTGCTTAACAAATTTATTAGACCACTACCCAATGTAAGATCTATGCCACAGCTGCCCTAAATTGACAGCACTGGTAATTACCAGAATCATTTTTTATGTCTCTGTAATGGTTGATACACCAGTATGTAGAAGCTCTTTGACCACAATGACATTTTTTAATGCTAAAATATAATTATTATTGTTATCCATTAATTTGTTTAAATTAATGTTTTACAAAAAATAGTAAAGCTCACTATCATTTTTTTTTTTTTTTTTTTTTTCCCCTCCTGGAGCCACCACCTTACCGCGGTGGAGGGTGGCCGGGCCTGCGCCCATGGGGCCCGGCTGGACACAGCCCGAAAAGGCAACGTGGGACCCCCCTCCCATAGGCTCACCACCCGTGGAAGGGGCCAAGGTGGTCGGGTGCAATGTGAGCTGGGTGGCAGCCGAAGGTGGGGACCCTGGCGGTCCAATCCCCGGCTGCAGAAGCTAGCTCTAGGGACGTGGAACGTCACTTCTCTGGTGGGGAAGGAGCCTGAGCTGGTGCGCGAGGTCGAGCGGTTCCGACTAGATATAGTCGGACTCACCTCGACACATAGCTTGGGCTTTGGAACCAGTCCTCTTGAGAGGGGCTGGACTCTCTTCCACTCTGGAGTTGCCGATGGCGAGAGGCGCCGGGCAGGGGTAGCAGTACTTATTGCTCCCAGGCTCGGCGCCTGTACGTTGGGGTTCACCCCAGTAAGCGAGAGGGTAGCCTCCCTCCGCCTTCGGGTGGGGGGACGGAACCTGACTGTCGTTTGTGCTTATGCACCAAACGGCAGTCCAGAGTATCCACCTTTTTTAGACTCCCTAGAGGGGGTGCTGGAGAGTGCCCCTTCTGGGGACTCCCTCGTTCTTCTGGGGGACTTCAACGCTCACATCGGCAACGACAGTGCGACCTGGAGGGGCGTGATTGGGAGGAACGGCCCCCCCGATCTGAACCCGAGTGGTGCTTTGTTACTGGACTTCTGTGCTCGTCACAGATTGTCCATAACAAACACCATGTTCAAACATAAGGGTGTCCATATGTGCACTTGGCACCAGGACACCCTAGGCTGCAGTTTGATGATTGACTTTGTAGTCGTATCATCGGACTTGCGGCCGCATGTTTTGGACACTCAGGTGAAGAGAGGGGCGGAGCTGTCAACTGATCACCACCTGGTGGTGAGTTGGCTCCGATGGTGGGGGAGGATGCCCGTCAGACCTGGCAGGCCCAAGCGTGGTGTGCGGGTCTGCTGGGAACGGCTGGCAGAGTCTCCCACCAGAAAGAGTTTCAACTCCCACCTCCGGGCGAAGTTCGACCATGTGGCGGGGGAGGCAGGGGACATTGAGTCCGAGTGGGCCTTGTTCCGGGCCTCTATTGTTGAGGCGGCTGATCGGAGCTGTGGCCGTAAGGTCGTCGGTGCCTGTCGTGGCGGCAACACCCGAACCGGCTGGTGGACACCGGCGGTGAGGGATGCCGTCAAGCTGAAGAAGGAGTCCTATCGGGCCTTTTTGGCCAGTGGGACTCCGGAGGCAGCTGACAGGTACCGGCAGGCCAAGCGGAATGCAGCTTCGGTGGTTGCCAAGGCAAAAACCCGGGCATGGGAGGAGTTCGGTGAGGCCATGGAGAACAACTTCCGGATGGCTTCGAAGAGATTCTGGACCACCATCCGGCGTCTCAGGAGGGGGAAGCAGTGTGCTGTCAACACCGTCTATGGTGGGGATGGCGCGCTGTTGACCTCGACTCGGGACATCCTGGATCGGTGGAAAGAATACTTCGAAGACCTCCTCAATCCTACCAGCACGTCTTCCAGTGCGGAAGTAGACCTGGGGGACTCTGTGGTGGACTCTGCTATCTCAGGAGCTGAGGTCGCCGAGGTGGTCAAAAAGCTCCTCGGTGGCAGGGCTCCGGGGGTGGACGAGATCCGCCCGGAGTTTCTCAAGGCTCTGGATGTTGTGGGGCTGTCATGGCTGACAAGACTCTGCAACATCGCGTGGACATCGGGGGCAGTACCACTGGATTGGCAGACTGGGGTAGTGGTTCCCCTTTTCAAGAAAGGGGACCGGAGGGTGTGCTCCAACTACAGGGGGATCACACTCCTCAGCCTCCCTGGGAAGGTCTATTCCGGAGTACTGGAGAGGAGGGTCCGCCGGATTGTCGAACCTCGGATTCAGGAGGAGCAATGTGGTTTTCGTCCTGGCCGTGGAACTATTGACCAGCTCTATACCCTCCACAGGGTCCTCGAGGGTGCATGGGAGTTTGCCCAACCAGTCTACATGTGTTTTGTGGACCTGGAGAAGGCATTCGACCGTGTTCCTCGAGGGGTTCTGTGGGGGGTGCTCCAGGAGTATGGGATAGCGGACACCCTGATACGGGCTGTTCGTTCTCTGTACGACCGGTGCCAGAGCCTGGTCCGCATTTCCGGCAGTACATCAGAACTGTTTCCAGTGAGGGTTGGACTCCGCCAGGGCTGCCCTTTGTCACCAATTCTGTTCATTACTTTCATGGACAGAATTTCTAGGCGCAGCCAGGGTGTTGAGGGGTTCCGGTTCGGTGACCTCAGGATCGGGTCGCTGCTTTTTGCAGATGATGTGGTCCTGTTGGCTTCGTCAGACCAAGACCTACAGCTCTCACTGGATCGGTTCGCAGCTGAGTGTGAAGCGGCTGGGATGAGAATCAGCACCTCCAAATCCGAGTCCATGGTCCTCACCCGGGGGATGGTGGAGTGCCCTCTCCGGGTCGGGGACGAGATTCTACCCCAAGTGGAGGAGTTCAAGTATCTCGGGGTCTTGTTCACGAGCGGAGGAAGGATGGACCGGGAGATCGACAGGCGGATCGGTGCGGCGTCGGCAGTGATGCGGACTCTACACCTGTCCGTCGTGATAAAAAGGAAACTGAGCTGCAAGGCAAAGCTCTCGATTTACCACTCGATCTTCACTCCTATCCTCACATATGGTCACGAGCTTTGGGTCGTGACCGAAAAAACACGATAGCGAGTACAAGCGGCCGAAATGAGTTTCCTTCGCAGGGTGTCCGGACTCTCCCTTAGAGACAGGGTCAGAAGCTCGGTCATCCGGGAGGGGCTCGGAGTAGAGCCGCTGCTCCTCCGTGTTGAGAGGAGCCAGATGAAGTGGCTCGGGCATCTGGTAAGGAAGCCTCCTGGACGCCTCCCTGGTGAGGTGTTCCGGGCACGTCCCACTGGTAGGCGGCCCCGGGGAAGACCCAGGACACGCTGGAGGGACTATGTCTCTCAGCTGGCCTGGGAACGTCTTGGGATCCCCCGGGAGGAGCTGGACGAAGTAGCTGGGGAGAGGGAAGTCTGGGCTTCCCTGCTCAGGCTGCTGCCCCCGCGACCCGACTACGGATAAGCGGAAGAAGATGGATGGATGGACTATCATTTTTTAAATAAGAAGTCAAATTAAAGTTATTTACTTGCATTGCTGAACAGAGGAATTAGTTTTAGTGGTTAAAAGTTATGCTTAATTAATTTTTTCAGAGAAGTCCAGTGTGCGGCTCAAATTTGGGTCTAAACTATGAATTCAGTGTGAAGTTCCTTATTCCTGTTAAAAATGAATGTCCAATAACATTTTCAGTTTTAAACAAGTATGTGAAAGATTTCTAAAATATGGTGGTCTAATAAACTTGTCAAGCACTGTACGTGCATATACAACACTGACAACCTCTAAGCTGACGGAGTCTTGTACCCCCCCAAGATTATTTATCACCTGCAATGTGATTTATCAAACCCAAAACTGATTGGGCTCTGTGTTTTTAGCATCTAAATTTAACACGTTTAAAAGGCAGGTGCAAACCTCGCCCAGCGTTACGCAAAAATGGCTGTGGTCATTGTAGAGAGAAGGAGGCGTAGGTGCATGACAGATGATGGAGAGAGAGAATCTTTTGTCAACATATTTGGACTATCAGAAATAAAAACAGTAGAAAAGTATTGTCTATCCAGCAGTGTGCGGCGGGGATTGTCGGACATCTGATGAAAATTCTCCATTTAAGAAAAAAGAGATAAACATTATTTTTAAAGTCATGACGGACAACTTACAAAAACACTTGGAAATAATGAAATCACTTTTTTTTTTTCCATTCTATATTCAATGAAGCACATGAAGCAACTTCATTTTGAATCAATTAAATATTTCCAATAAAAACAATGCGTGTCTTTGTTGTGATTGGTCGACCTTGGTTTGCAATGTTTGGGTCAAGGGAGTCATAGCCCTCGAGTCCAACAATCTGCTCATCACAGGAATCTGCTGCTCAGTTGGAGAGAGAGAGGTATCTCTTCTGCTGGTCCCCCACCTGTTTTATTCGCAGAAGTTTTATTATAGGAAAGTTTTTCCTTTGTTCTTCTGCAGATATCTTCTTTTATTTCATCGGCAGATCTTCTGGTTTTGCTCACAGCATTCACCTTTTCACAGATGGCCCCCAAAGTTGCGTAACAACCCGTGGGGTCATTTTTGACCCCACGGGTTGTTATTCATCAAAATCTTTAAAATGAAAAGTTGTAATATATTCATAATACAGGTATTCCTCATAAAACATGTTTGTGACATGAAGCCATTTGCATTTTTAAAAATTTTCATTAGTTTTAAGAAATTGCAGTTTTTGTATCACTACCCCACTCTTCCACAAGTGGGGTCAAAAATGACCCCAGGCAGTTCCAACGGAATCTTCTATGAACCTTCAATTCTTAGCAACTCTGACTGTCCCACTTGCACATCCAACGTCATCTCTCACATCTGATGCAACTTTGACTGTCAATACTGTCCCACTTACGATGATGTCAGCAGTCTCACCACCCAGGAGGTCATTTTTACACAGCAACATACATGTAAGTATTATCTCCATTTATGAACTTATTTTTCATTGGCAGATTATAATGTGTGATCAAATTAGTGATCGAATGTTTGAAATGGGTGATCAGATTAGCCTACTTTGTTGTTAGCTAACAGCATTGTATTTAGGTTGGTAACACAGTATTGCGTTAGCTAACAGTAGCCAACAGTATTGTTGGCTAACACACACACAGACCCACACCCACACACAATTTGTACCTGACCTAGCTAACTCAAGAGTAGGCTAATGTTATATTAGCTAGTTTTTTTTATATGATTTATAGTTTTCTGTACATTTCAAACATTGTCCTTTCTAATGTTTTTTTTTTAATTTATCTAAAGTAACATGGCTGCTAGGAGGCCAGCTAGGATCCCTGTGGACCTTTGCCCTACTAATGATCCAGTATGGATGGGATGAAGAGCCCATCAGAGGCATTGACTCAGAATCTGACATCTCAGATGTAGAGGACTCTATACTATTGTCCCCCCACTGAACAAGGCCAGTCAGACACAGAGGAGTCCTCTGATGAGTCCTCTGAAGAGGAAGTGGATATTGTGTCCAACAGAATGAGCTGCAAGGGCACTTACTGGGCAGAGTTACCTCCCAGCCAGGCTAAAACACCAAACCACAGTATTCTGAGTTGTTCGGCCAGGGCCTGCACCTGGGTTTAATACTGTCTCCCCAGTAGATGCATGGAAGCTGTTCGTGTCTGATAATATAATAGAAGAGTTTGTGACAGCTGCACACAGTGAGAGGAGATAAGATGTTTGTGTGTGTACATATGCGTGGACAGTGTTATGGTCTCCGGACCTGTTGAATGTTCTCTGTTCGCCCTCCAGACATAGGGACGCACAAACATGTTTTGACACCTGATTGACCTGATTGATTGTTAAGTGCTAAAATGTGAATGAAAAGTAAAAAATGTACATGTCAAAAATGAAATTATTCTTTGTTTGAACAAAATATATCGATGGCCGAAACGCAAAACCTCCTATCTGTGAAATTTTCTGATCTGCTGATTTCACTCTGGATTATGAGAAGAAAGAATGCTGCTCACATTCAGTCTGTCTGCAAGATTTTCCCGCCCTTTTTTGTGACAGAAAGGTCACATGACAAAAGCCTCCTATCAGGTTTGCTCTGGATATGTTGAAGCGCAAAACCTCCTAACTACATCAGCACCAGACCAAGCTGAAACTTGAGACTTCTGTGGTATGTAGACTCATCTTAATGTTTGTCAGGTTAAATTAATTAATTGTTTTCATAATAAAACATGTTTTCCATCCTTACCAGTCAAGTATTTGGTGTTACCTCTGTCAAGTTAACAATAAAAATTATCTGAATCACGCACGGTACCTTCATTAGCCCTCTGTGGTTCAATTTTTATCACTCCAAGCATTAGAGTTTATCAAAGTATTAGGGATAATACTTAAAAAAGCACTGTAAAATGTTATGATCTCAAAATGAGTGTAGCTTAGTGCTGTAAAAGAGCGTTATTTAGTAAAAAATGTGTTTGCCAACTTAGCTCTTTCTAGGTACAAACCTCCTATCTGCACATAGGAGGTTTATCCTTTCTGCATGTGTGTAGATAGGAGCTTCTGGGTTGGACATGTTGAATTTGTGGTTAGAGGTTGTCACTGTAGTTTTGAGGTGAATGTCATTATCATGACCTTTTTTTAATTTCAATGAAAGGTGCAAAGCAGCATCCACCATAATTGTGTACTCAGATGGATGTTCTTACCAGAACAGAAACAAAGTTCTTGCCAATGCACTGTATGACTTCTGCTGCAAAACCAACAAAACTGTTTTTCAAAAGATCCTGGAGAAAGGTCACATGCAGATGGAATGTAATAGTGTACACGCTGCCTTTGAAAGAGCACTCAGGGACAAAAAAAATCTATGTCCCCAGCAACTACAAAACCTGCATAGAGGAAGCCCGTCCAAAGCAGCCCTACAAGGTTGAGTACCTGAAGCATGACTTCTTCAAGACATACAATGATCTAAGGTACTATTCTTCGATCCGCCCTGGACATAGGGTTGGTGATCAGGTTGTCACTGACATCCGTCAGTTGAAATACAAAGAGGGGTCTCTTGAGCACAAACTTGATTACAGTGATTCAGATTTTCTTCCTTTGCCTCAGAGGTGTAAAGAAAACACTGGTCCAGTCAGGAGGGAATATGCTGAAACACCAAAGATTAAAAAGTCAAAATATGATGACTTACAAGCGCTGAAGGCTGTACTTCCTCATGACTGCCATGCATTCTATGACAGTTTGGCTCACAACACTGCTTAAAGGGTGGTCTTAGCAACACGCTGGGGGAACCTGAAGTTGCTGCCAAGATCGACTAGCAGCTGCCAGTCCTGTGTGGTGTTGAGAATCCCTGGTGTTGGTCTTGGTGTTGTTCTCGGCTTCTCCCCAGCTCTGATGAAGTTGATGTTGTGCTTCATGGGTCTTGATTTCCGGCAGATGTCGATGGCACTACAGATGCTCTCTGCGATGGTCTTGAGCACCCGGTCATGTCGCCATCAGTATCAACCTTCTTCCAGAGCTTTTGGGCAGCAACTCAGAGTATGCTCAAGGGTCTTCAGGCAAAGCGGGCAAGCTGGAGTGTCAGCCAAGCCCCAGCAGTCCAGGTTGGATGGGCTGGGAAGGACATCATAGACAACCTGGATCAGGAACTTGATGCGGTGTGGCTCTGCCTGCCAGAGGTCTGTCCGCGTGATCTTTCTCTCCACAGCTTGCTCCCATCTTGTCCAGACCCCTTGCTGTCTCATTCCCACTGCTCTGGACCGCTCTTCCTCAACTGCTGCTCTCACCTCATTCTGGACAAGCTGCCTCCAGTTCTTCCCTCAGGCCTTGTCAAAACGAGGGGTTGCGCTGGTCCCCAGTCCAGCCCTTTTTCTGGCTACTGTGCCCACCAGGACACCATGGCGTAGCCGTGACTCTGCCTGCTCCACTGCAGCCTCTGCTCTCCACTTCCTGCTGGTCTTGACTGCTACCCCTGCTCTGGAGGCCTTGGGGTCAGTTGACTCGGGAAGTTGCAGCACCTCCCTTACTCGTAAGACACAAGGGGAGCGTCAGCTTGCAGGTGTTTCCATAGAGGGCGATGCCGCTCAAACTCCTCGGCAGTCCTAACCATCTCCTCAGGTAGCGGCTGACTCTCCTTTCCAGATCTACGATGGTGGTGAGTGGAAACTCGTAGAGAAGCAGCGGCCACAGTATCCTTGGCAGAATCCCATGTTGGTAGATCCACGCCTTGAATTTCCCTGGCAGGCCCGACTTGTCAACCACTTTTAGCCATCCCTTCAGCTTGTCACAGGTGCTCTTGATGAATTTGATGTTAAAAGTTTTATGCAAGTATGTGCATACAAGTTTCAGGGTTTAATACTTCCATGTCAATCTCTAAATTGGTTTAATTTAGTGTGGCTTTAATTCAGTGTTTTTTTTTTCCAGAAGACAGCCACCAAGTTACTGCAAGTTGTCCTAGAATTTTTTCTTTTCTCTTTTCTTTTTGCTGTTGCTGCACTACACAGTGATAATTTAATTTTTGAACCATCCAGTGAACAGTGTTTTGTTCAATCTGAAGTGAAGTTTTATTGTTGGTTTTTGAATGAAATAATAAAAATGGTATTAACAACTGTTTGCTTCTGTAGAAGCAAAATGTTTTTTCTTCTACAGAGTTTATTTAGAGCCAGTACTATGTCATTATTTAGTTATGCAATTACTGAGCATTGTGGCGAAACTCAGCCACAATGCTCTGTGATTGCATAAAAAACACTAAATTTAATGAATTTCCCTCATAAGGAATTCTGACCCAATTTTTTGACTTTTAATTGGCTGGCAGCCATTTTCAGAGCATCTTGAATGATCTTTCAAGACTCATCGAATATTGTTTTCTATGACTATGTAAACACCCAAACTACCTAAGAAGAGTAGACTCTCTTGTTTCATATCTCACGTCCTGTTTTTGATCCAAAAAAACAGTGAAAACATACTTTCTCAGATCGCGCCCATTTCGGGCACTCCATCCTTTAATGCTCTACGTGATTTCTCACAGTTACTCTTTCTCTTTGAACCACCAAGACACATCCTCAGTTCAAGCGTGAGCTGCTGAACTTTTCTGACTTGCAACTTCTCCCCATGTCTGTGTATTCTCACATCTTCTCACATTGATACTGATCTCTCATCCAAAGAGTGCACCGCTCTCACCCACAGTAGTTAACAAGCCTGATGTTGATTGACAAGCTTCACCCGACCCCACCTCCCCTCACTGAAAAACACAATTGACTTTTATAGACGCAGTAAACGGTTGTAACCGAATTGACATCTATAGACGGCAACGGCAGCAAATGAGTTAAATGAATGTTGAACATCTTTTTGTAGAACCTCTTCCAACTTGCACCAAGCACAATAACTCCTATCTGCAAAATAACCCAGAAAAAAGAAGGGAAAAACCTTCAATGTTCACTTTGCAAGTGTTACTATAGTAACATAGTCTAAAATCAGTGTGTCGTGCATTGAGTATCATTAAAAAATAGCATTCTGTAAGAAAAAAACATGTTTTTTTTTTAGTTTTCTCAATAAAGTGAATTTTGCAGATAGGAGGTTTTGCATTTCGGCCATCGATATCATCTTTAACCAGAATGAGAGAAATGTCTTTAGTTTATTGCAAAACTACATTGATTTTAATTGGGGTCATTTTTGACCCCACTTGTGGAAGAGTGGCGTAGTGATACAAAAACTGCAATTTCTTAAAATTAATGAAAAAATAAATAAAAATGCAAATGGCCTCATGTCACAAACATGTTTTATAAGGAATACCTGGAATATGAAAATATTTAACTCTTCGTTTTAAAGATTTTAAAAATAACAACCCAGTTTATTGCAAAAACACATTGATTTTAATTGGGGTCATTTTTGACCCCACTCGTGGAAGAGTGTAGGTATTGGTAGGTTGTGCATCCAAGGGTTAAAAAAAGAAATAAAAGAGAGCGCACTTTATCTGGAGGCCAAAACAGCAGGTGCTCAGCCTCATTTTTGTGTCAGTGTTTGCACATGCCCAGGGTTTTCACTCTGTGGCATTCTGTACGGGAGGTGAGTTAATTTTAGATCTCAAAGAATCTTAATACTTTGAATGAGTAGTGAAAAAAGGTATTCATGTAAAAAAAGCAAAGACTGAGTTTCTTCACAACTCTTCTGCTATTTGTGATGTTGGAGCAAATGCAGCAAATTTTGACAGGCCAGCCTAATTAGTGCGATTATCACACAGCTGCACAGGCTGAGAAGATTTGAGTTAGTTTCATCAAAAGGATCATTTTCCTGAAGAAAGCCTCACCCTGACAGCATACGCACCACAAGATCCATCTCAGTTTAAGAAGTGCACAGGCTGGCTGCTTAAATATACTGTTGATGAGAAAGAATCAGCCTAGAGGGTGGACGAGAGGAGAGAGGAAAGATACTGAGATTTTACTCAATGAATTTTTCCATTTCAGTTAAACTATGTGGTGATTAGAGTTATTTGTTTTGCAATGGAACAGTTAATGCCTCAGTCCTGAAACTCTGCTGGCACTAAATCCAACCTGCTTTCACCCAAAATCAGACTCTCAGCTGGCAGAGCACAGAGGGTAAACCAAATTTAGACCATAATAGTCTTACCAAACAGATTTGGCAGCAGCTGGTTGGCTAATAAAAAGAATAAACAATTGGTGTAGTGGCTTAGGATTTATCTAATACTGCCAGTAAAGGTTTGTCTAGTAGTTAAGACAACATGTTGCATCTTTAAGTTGATACATTGTACCATTGGTAACCATGATATGAATAGCTGTGACTGATAAAACCAGTCTTATATTCTAATTACTTCTTAAAGCTGTCACAGAGCTTTGCATTTCTACTCTATTATTTTGGTACCTGGTGCAGAAATGCAGTTGTAAGTGGAACAGTGACAAAGAAGTGCTGAACACTATACTGCCTGAAAGGTCTCTGCCATCGAGTGAGATTTTCGGATGTGTGGATTAAAATCCATGGACACCAATGCTGCACACTGAGTCCACTGTTATATCATCATTTATGTTTTGAAGTCAAGAGCAACAAGGCATCATTTGACAGACTCATGGCCTTACAAGCCATGCCAATACTGATACTGCTTGGTAAGACAAAACTTACCAGATGATTTTAAGGTGAGTTGAAGAGCTCATCTAATGCTTATTAGAATTTTATAGGTCTATTAGTGCATAATAAAGTACTTCTATGCACAAGACAAAAAGTTAATAGTATTAGGACATCTCAATCTTCCCTGTATAATGCTGACTTCATCTAAAGAACCACTCAAATATTTGCCAAGCTGCATTGAGCTAAACATTGTTATTAATAAATAATTAAAGAGGAGAATATTTTGTAATGATTTGTTCTGTTTGCACATTTATGGACAGATAGATAGATGGATGAACCAAGGATCCATCCATCATATGTTCTGCTCGTCTCTTCTTGGGACGAGGGGGCTGGAGCCTATCCCAGCTGACATTGAGCAAGGGGCAGAGCACATCCTGGATTGGCTGCCAGGCAATCCCAGGGCCACAATGAGTCAGACAACCAATCACACTCACATTCACCCCAACAGGCAATTTTTACAGTCACCAATTAACCTAATGAGTTTTGGACAGTTGGAGCAAACTGGCATGCCCTGAGAAAACCCATGCAAGTACAAGGAGAACATGCAAACCCCACACAAGCTTCTTGCTGGAATTTCCCCCTGTGGTTGGAATTTCCCCCTGTGGGACTAATAAAGGATATCTTATCTTATCTTATCTTAAGACACATGCACTGACCTACTGCACCACCGGGCCACCCTTAAAAAAGAAGGAATTAATAATTATATGGAATATATGTTGAAAAATCAAATCAAATTATAAAGGTCAGGGTTGTCCAAACTATTGCCCATGGGCCAACTGCAGCCCGCAGTCCATTTAGAGCTTGATGCTTGCAATTTACTGATGAATAAAGAGAAACTGATTACAGCTTTTAAAAGCAGCATGAAGTGCTCTCATTTTCTTCACTACCCTTTTTGTCTTAAGGTCTGATTTGCAAAGACCATACTTATTAGCTCCAAGCACCAACACTTCTATTAAGTTTGGCAGTTTGCTCTTGTTTTGAGTCTGAAGGTGGAATTGAGCCATCATTGTCCATTCTCTGCTGAAGAAGGGGTTGATCCAGTAAAAGCCAGGGCTGAACAGGCCCCCCGAAACCTGATAGACCGCCCCAAAATCCTTTACAATGATTGACTATTTGCCTTATCAAGTCATTAAAGGAACATTTTGACAAAGGCTGTTTTTTTCTTGAAGCTTTTTAATAATGAAGCATACCATATCCTACATTAAATCTGTGTTACTTACTCTAATACACTAAAGGTAGGTGTACTGAAGTGGCCCTGTCATTTTTCTGTATGCAGCCCTTTGTGAAAAGGTTTGGACACCCCTGATTTGGGTGATCTGTTAGCCCCGCTTTTTTCACAGTAACAGTGCTGTGTTACATACTTATAATAATGTGCAGTTAATGTGAAAGAAAAAACATAGTGACATCACAGTTACTGTATATTAAATAATAATAATAATGATAATATATTTTATTTGGAGGCGCCTTTCAAGTCACCCAAGGACAACTTACAGAAAATAAAAGCATAAAAGATCACAGACATGATTAAAAGGAAACTTCAACATAAAAACGTGTACAGTGTCCAGTTAGATTACCACAAAGTCCATTTAAACAGTTTGACACAAAAATTTTATTTTCTTTATTTTGATATGGATTAATGGCTCTGTCGTCCATAACCTTTATGTTTTAGCATTTGTTTCAAAAATAATTGATGTACTAATCAGGACAGTTCAAACTACTAAAATGTTCACGACAGTGGTAATATTTAGCTCTACTCTATCAAATTACACAACAGTTTTAGAAAATGTATCTTTCCAGGCTCATTTAGAGAACAATAACATTCTCCCTCAAGTATCTCTGGCCTCTCCCTCACTCAATCATCATATTGTTTTCCTCCAAATTGCCTCCTGTTGCTCATTGGCTCATGATAACTCAGAAAAATGTCCCTGCTCCAGCACACACACATACACCAGAGTGTTATTTAACCTGGTCTGTTTAAACTAATCCTTTCCCTCTCTACCCTTTGGTGGATTTGGTGTGTGCCTCCCTGGCCTGTTTGGCCTTTACAAGCACCTCCAGAGTTCCCACCCTCTACAACTTCTGACGTCACAGGCCGACTCAGAAAGTCCACAGGGTTCGTCAATTTCAAGGAACCACTGGCTAAGGATGACCTGTTACTATGTGAACTGGGACACCAAACACCATCACTGACGGTGTTAAGGGTCACCAACAGATGCCGTAAACCTCATGGAGGTTCTCAAGGTAAGCCGACAAAGTTGTTGGTAGTGACGTGTTCTGGGGCAATGTGCTGTTAGTGACATGGCAGAAGCTTAATCTCTTTAACATTCTCAAATCTATATAATAGTATTGTATATCTTATATTAAATGTTTATTTTGGATGTCTTCTAATCACAAATTTAAAGTAACCGAATGGACTCTAGCTGTAGAAATACCTACATGTGTGTCTATGTCAGCTCCTGAGACACTGAGGAAAGCTAAAGGGAGGATTATCTCCTGACAGAATTCCATTTTCCAGACATTTGGCATACAACACATTTAATCCTATTTGCCCCACTACACAGAGACATGTTTTCATTCACTTCAATTCTGTTAACACCAAATCGAGCCTGAAATCAGGATAGTATACTGATGAAAACTTTTCTTTGTCCTGAGTGTTGCATTCCTAAGAAATGCTGCACATATGAGGTATGCCTATTAAATAATTAGACTGTGCTTATGAGGATAAAACCACGTGGCTCACAGTCTCACGGGTGTTACATGTTAAAGTTTAAGTATTTATGCAGAAGTGCAGTATGTTACCAATAACTGACATCTTTAGTTCACTGCTAGCTACTGACTGAGGTGTGCATGTTTTTGCACAGGTGTTGGAAAATGATTAGCTTAAAAGTTTAGCGATGCATTAACCTGAAATCTTTTTCGTGAAATTGGGCAAAACAGCAGCCAGATCTTTTCCTTCTTTGACTGAGGTGTATGAGGAACACTGCAAGTCACAAACATGTGTGTTTGAATGGCATCATAGATTTTTGCAACAAACATCCTGGGCACCTTTACATATCAAAAACTTCTGAAAACATTCAACAAATTGAACAAATTATGGGAAATGATCGATGACTCACTGTAACAATGAAAACAGAAATGGTCTACTTTGATAAAGAGACAGTTTGGCAAATTTTGCATGAAATTTAAACAGAATGAAAGTTTTTACCATAGTTGTACGAAATCTTCTGCTTCCTGATCAAAAAGAAAAATGCAAGCTAATTTATGGAGACATTTTGGAACAAACTGAAGGAAACCCAATGTTTTCAGAAGGTGTGATTAGGATCAAACTTTCTTTTTCCAATATAACCTTAGGACAAACAGCAGTCAATGCATTGGAAACACTATCATCACCAAGGATGAAGACAGCACAACAAAGCAAGTCCATGTTCAAGGCCATGTTGATTGCTTTCTTTGACATTAAGGGTATCAATTTGACATTTAACACCTTGATCTGGCATCAGTTGTCCGTCCTGCTCCTGGCTGAAAACAGATGCCATTACTTGGTGGATATCTATGCTGAATAAATAAATGTCTGGTAAACACGTTAAATTACTTGAATGAATCACTTATCAGAAAAGAGGATAGCCACAGGGATTGTGCTTTAAGACAGGTGTAGCGATTGCCAGATGAAAGAACCAAAAGCAGTACCGAATTCCTTTTCCTTTTAACGTCCAATTCCATGATTCACTCTGCGAATCTGTGATCACGGATTTTTTAGGGCCCTACATAGAATTGGATGACATTTTTTTGTGGTGACTGTAGATCCAGGAATTTTTCAAGAATTTGTTAACAGTGCAAGAACAGACAGTTTTCCACATTTTTGACAATAACTCACCCTACAGTGTTGGAAATTACTTGGCAGAAGTTTGTGCTCTCAAGGCACTACTAGTTAAACATATTTTTATTTGAATTTCCTATTTAAAATATTTTGTTCTGTCTTATTATATCAAAAATAAATCACAATAAAAATTTTCCCTACCAAACAATGTATTGATTTATTAAATAAATGCACCAGCTCAGTTCCCCAATTATACCTCTCTGCATGTAAACATAGGCCAAATGACCTAAAAATAATAAAGGATGCTTTATAGCTGATTAAGTATTTATTAATATTTCATTAATGCTCCTTTTAATGCATTATGGTGTGAAGTTATTACAAAATGTTAGCAAAAAAATCTCTTTTGTTGTAATCAAATAAAAAATAAGTCTAGTAATATGTATTATCTGCAAATTGTTGGTAAGATAGCAGTGTTTTTAATCATGAAAGTATTCTACTGAAGACATCATGGCTGATTTGACTCATTTTTTGATGAGTTATTTTTAGGATTTGAATATGATTTGGGTAGTCTTTGAAACCTAGAAATTTCTTTTGTGATCTTTTCTAAAGCAACCAAAATTCACGAGGAAGGAAATAGTTTTGTTGACTCTTTGATGAAGAACGACGTTCAAACTCCTCTGCAAGTGTCTCTGAGGCTGGGTTGCTTAAATGCACCCGGCAGACTTACTGAACCATGAAAATGGAAACAGAAGAGTGAGAATGTGGTGGTCCACGGGGGGGAGGGGGCCTTAATTAGCCAGGTTATCTCTGATCCCTTTGAGAATGAAGGTGGGGGGAGAATCAGGGAGCAAGTCAGGGGCAACTGCTCATGAGGGCTGACTTTTGCACTGGTTAAATGAAACACAAGAGCACTGGTGAAACAGCTTTCTTCAGGTGGCCTGTTGCTTTCTGATGATAATATATAAGATGGCTTTGTGAAAAGTGCTGCTTTTAGTGATGAAACTTTTTAAGCCTCAGTTGCTCTCAGTCATTTAAGAAGTCAATTTGATTTTATTATCATTTGTCTCTTACAACAGTCACTGGACTTATTCGCACTGCACTTTCAAGCTTTAATTTTCACACCCCTGTGATGCCTCGCCTCCACTCTGAATGTTTCAGAGAAAGAATGCTGGATATGAGTACACCACTCATGCTCTGTCATTAGAGTAGTATTAAGGGTGATTCCAGAAATTCCGGGTCACATGAGATGTCGCATATAGGGCCTTTCCAAACCAGCTCTGCACTGTTTCTTTAACCATGCTTTTGTCAAGCAAATAAAGAATAGATGTGATGTTATAAAATTAAAAACATGGACTGCTTGTAATTATTATGGCCAAGTTCTTCCAATGATAGTAACAAATGAGCTTCAAATGTCGGAGAAAAAACTCTATTGCTAAAAGTTCTGCAATAAATTGTATATTTAACTACAACAGATTATGTCATATTATATAATAGGATGCATTAACTGACATTATTCCAGCTGTATCCTTTTCACTCACCAACAACCACAAAACACTGCACCTGATGGCCCTGCAGCAGCATCGTCTGTCAGCTGCACCTCAAGTAGGGAGTTCTCTGCAGTCTCGTCAAAGCAGAGCTAACGCACTCACTAACTAATGTTCCCACATGGACACGGATTTCACTCTGTGAACCAGAAAAAAAACAGTCTGTCAGGGGTGTCGTCACACGCCCACACAACGCTGATTGGCTGTTGCGGTACAGCAGCATGGGACGTCGCCTGAAAAGTTCAAATATTTCAACTTTGGCGATGAGCGCCGCAACCTGGTCGCGTGTCCAAACTCAAGAGTACCTGTCTGCAGGGACAAGGGCCCCGCCATATGTCTCCCAAGATGTGAACAAGTCGCTCAGATCGTGTCTGTCACATCGTGTGAGATCTGGTTGCGTCTGATTGTGGCTGTACATTGACTTTGCATGGAGAGTGGTCGTTGAGGTCGCCCAAGTCGCGTTTGGTGTGAATGCAGCTTAAGTCACTTTCCTGGCATCTGGACCATTTGAGGCATACATCATGTTTTTATTTGTCTTTTACATTTGAGGTATAATGAAACCTGATCAATCTCTTATCATTGAAGCTGTCTCAGAAGAGCCTGAGCCCAAAGAAGCAAGCACGATTCTGGGGTGGGCATGGTAGAGTTTTAACTTGCACTTGTAGATATAGGGAGGACCTGTGTTGACTGACACTGGTTTTCTGAAGTGTTCATAAGCCAACGCAGTAATATCCTTTATAGAATAATGTTTTTCAATGCAGTGCCACCTGAGGTGTCGAAGATCAGGGCCATTTAATGTTGTTGGCCTTGCTGCTTACATGCAGAGAATTCTTCTGATTCTCTGAATCTTTTTGATGATATTATGGACTGTAAATGATGAAATCCCCAAATTCCTTGCAAATGTAAATTGAAAAAAGTTGTCCTGAAACTGCTGAACCACTCACACAGTTGTTACCTCCCCAAAGGAAGTTACATATTCCGCTGTGTTTGTCATTTGTTTGATTGTTAGCAAGATTACACAAAACTACAGGACAGATTTTGCCTCAATAACTGACTCAGTAACTGTCAAACTAATAATGATATCAATGTGATCCAAAGTGCTAGGGGAGGGTTTTCAGGGTCAAGGAATGCTATTATGAAGGTTACTTCATCATGGAACTATTGCTTATTGGTGTGAGAGCAATATGTGAGCTACCTTGGCGGAGGTTTGCGCTCTCTTGGTGCTATCTAGTTCACAATGAGGCAAGCATCACCCTATGAACAGCCCAAATCACAGTGCCTTCACGCAAAAGCACTGCAACCGGGTTCCACTATGTTTACATCGATCGACATCACATAAATTCTGCGAGGCCATAATATCTGCTTGGATGCATGTGACGTGCCCCCACAGTCAGTCATGACACTCACCTTTTTCAAATTAACTTGTCCACCTGAGAAATGTTTGAAACAGGTGTTTTTGAGCATTCCTCAACTTTCCCAGTCTTTAGTGGCTCCTGTTCCAGTTTTTTTGGAACATGTTGCAGGCACCAAATTCAAAATGAGTGATAATTTGCAAAAATACAATTAAGTTTATCAGTTTGAGAATCAAATATCTTGTCTTTGTAGAGTTTTCAATAGGTTAATCAGTGTATTTTGTTTATATTTTCATTTTACAGAACTGGAGCTTGTAAACATAGGATGATATAATGATTTCTTAGATGTATATATATACTGTATTATCTGATTTTAAACAAATTTTCTGCTTCTTTAGGGGCATGAAATTGGTCTGAGGGCTTATTAAAAATGTGTGACCCTAAATGGAGCTTTGAACTAATTGAACAATGGGACCAAAGACATGCCTCTGCTCTAGTCCTCAAGAGCTCTGACTTTTAAAAATCATCAGATTCAACTCCACGTGCAGACATTTGTGGTTTACACTGACCTTTTCCTCAAACTCCAGGCACTTTGAGCTGAATAATGCTTCGTCTTTGTGCTTGTGGATTTTTAGGGCAGACTCTGAGGTCTAGGAGTCAGCAGAGGCCAAGCTAAGAGGGCCTTTTGTTCATTAGACACATCAGAGTACACCTAGAGGTCTGTTCTCTGTTCCTTGCTACCAATAGCTTTCTCAGGACATATTATTGAAGGAGATGTGTCTGTACATGTTCCCACATCAACCACAATGTTTCATTTATTCATTTTAAATGTGTTTCCACTGAAATGACAACACAAAACTAAATGACTTGTGCCATTGGGCTGGTTTGATAAACACTAATTTTACTCTTTTTTCTCTGAATGCTTAATTAATTGCATCCTTTTAAAAGAAAACTAGGCTCTTTGTGTTGCAGCTAAATTAAGAGGCATTGTTTTTCAGTGAAGCAAGTGTATTTTCCTAATCCTGCACAGGCTAGACAATGTGTCTCATTCTTGGATGAGGATGTTAAATGCTTGCTAAAGTTATCATGTAGCCACAGGGAAGAGAGCAGAGAAGATGTCCCTTTGTCTCATGCTCCTCCTCTAGATGAAGTGGCCTGTCTCAGCTGTTACTATTTGTTAACACACAACCGTTAGTTGAGGCAATATGGACAAGAGAGCAAGAACTAAGTCCCTGAGGCAGTTGCAGAACTCACATAGTTGTCAGACTGAAAATCCTTGGTTTAATGATATCCTTAAAGTCACGTGTAGAAATCAAGCTTGTGTATCCGTCTTCTTGTTCCTCCCCACATTTCTGCTCTTTGCATCATTCCTTTTGGATTCACTAATAAAATGGATGCTGGAGAATCCTAGTAATTACCCTCATGTACCCGCTGCCACCACCACCAGCCCCATCCTCAGTACACTGTGTGCTTGATTTCCATTTAAGCACACCCTGTAACATCAACTTCGAGGACAAGTACAACAAACAAATTGAACACCTCCCTCAGATTAAATTCCCTAGTTTTAAAGCATGAAGCGCATTTCCTGAAGGCATGCCTGTTTATATTTTGCTGTTAAGATGACACAGAATCCCAGTACAAGGCCAGGCACAGAGTGCAAAGAGGATGGATTAATTTGGGTGTCAGTCGCCTAGTGGTAGTGCACTTCACCATCAAGCCAATGGTCGAGGATCGAGCCCAGTTCAGGCTGTTACATGTCCTTGTGTCCTAAACCCCAAGTTGCCCCTACTGCTGCAAATACAAGGGAGTGGAAATGTGAACTAATACAGAATAAAAGACAGAAACATAGATACTCAGAGCCATCAGTGCGTGAATGTTAGAGCAAATGGGTGTTAATGGGTAGATGTGACTTGTGGTGTAAAATTTCTTTGAGTGGTTAGAAAGACTATAAAAGCCCTATTCAAGCCCAAGTCCATTGGCCGTTTATCATCACCATTACCATTAATCCCATTGATTATATATTATTGTGTTTTGGGTGTTTCATTAATTAAACCAATCAGAGTCAGCTCTCATTTCCTGTCAGTGTGTGCTTGCCAGCTGGTGTTTTGTTACACAGCAAGAGGCATTGTTTGCCCCAAACTCCGTCTGGATTATTTGGTTCTTAACTTTTATTGTGCCACTAAACACATTACCTGGTAGTCCTGGATCCATCAGATTCAATGTCTGTATAAGGCACTGATGCCCCTTAAAATGCTCTATTATGTACTTCCTTGGCTTTATTGTGTAATAGGTATACAGTCTTCAATAACGTGTGTTTTCTGCTCGTCACAGGCAGATGCCATGACTATTTTGAAAGTTCCCAGTCCCCCCATAGACATTCTTTGGCACGCCAACCAGTGAAGAGCTCACTATCATAGCTTCCTGTAGCCTTCCTTCCCCTCTCAAATCCAAGGGATCTAATCTGCTGGCGCAACTCAGGGTGGCGCAGCCTGGCGCACCCCGCGCAGTGGTAATTTCGTCCGGCGCACCGCCGTGCACAGCCAATTTGGCAATTTGGTAGACTGGCTGCGCCGAGATGGGTGTGACGGCGCACCAGGGGGAGGTGTCGAAAGATTCAGCTTGGCGCAGTGACAATTTGGTGCCAAAAAAACGTGCGGAAGGTGCGCTGAAAGCCCGCCAGCTCCAACCTGGTCTATTCTCGGCGCAGGCGAGGCGCACTCGGGGCAGTGGTAATTTGGCTGATAGGTGCACAGTGCGTACACATCATCAAAACCTCACAGGCAGTTATCCACAGTGTCAGGCACATTTCAATGCAATAAACAATCACAACAACCACTATTTAATGTAACCGTCTGAACCAGCACATACATTTGTATCTATATTACTTGTCCCGTCACATCTGATGTCTGATCAAGGACGTTTGTCATAACTAATGAGTTCACATCTCTCAAGGCAACCACAAACAGCCACATCATCCAATACGGAGTATCTGGCTTCTCTCATCTCATGAAATTCAAAAGAAAAGAAAAAAGAGAGAGACACTCGCTAAATAAATGTAAGTCACTCGGTGTCTTAAGGATTTACCTGTGATTGCCCATATTTCTCTCTTTTAGTCTTTATTCGTAACGTGATCTAAAAAGATGGAGTACATTATTGCAAGGAGGATGAGGAGGAGATATATGTTCACCAAAGGTTCTGCTATTTGGCGATGACAGACCAGGAATGCAGGTGGATCACAACCATGATGAATGGATTAGCCTGCTGCTGTGTTTAAATGTAGCTGTCACTTAATCTTGTACTCCTATTATGACACAGGAACGGATTACATCTGTCCCGTGAGGTGGTCCAAACGGTGACGTGCATGGTGTCCTCTGATGCGCGGCCCGGTGGCCCCTGCGCTCTCCCAGTTGCTGTAAAAGTGACAGCGGCTCTGACCTTCTTCGCCACCGAGGTGAAATTGTCACTGCGCCTCGCCCGCGGCGCATTTAAAGGCGAGGAGAGGCGTTCATTTGATTGGTGAAGATTACACTCGGCTGTGTTAAACCCACTCAAGTCTTATCACCTCCCTCTCTGCTACGTGCGCCGGTAGGAGAGACGGAGGCGTGGGTGCGCCTGCCTGCGCAAGACTGCGCTGTGCACGAAACTTGCAAAATGCCCTGGACACACCCTGTTGGCGCGGCGCAGGCATGGCGCAGGGCAGGTGCACCCCGCCTGCACCTGGTCTACGAAATTAGAGCCCCAAGTGTTTCCAAAGAGGAGGGAAAAAAAGAGTTGCATCTGATCCTCTACAGAGACATTAATTATTATGTTATTCAACTTCAATCAAATCCTTGCCTAACCGACAAATAAGGCATAACGTAAACAATGAAACACAGCAGGACATGGGACCTTTACATATTGAAATCCAGAGATGAAACAAAATAATTATCTTTTTCAGGAGAGTTCTTGGTCTTTGTATGAATGTTTGAATTTGTGGTCATGAAAAACCTGTATTGCTCTGTTACATATCTCATTAAAAATGCATTTATGTAAATTAGAAAAGCTGCTGTTGATGTGATGTGCAATTCATGTGATTTTGTACTGCAACCTTGTACATGGTGTTGGAAATTAAATGTTAGGCATCCTTTGGAACAAAATGTCTCCATGTGGCTGGTTGCCAAGGAAGAATGAAACAGTGGGACTGGTAGAGATATGAATGGATCTGTTTCTCTTCAGGGGTCAAGGAGTGATGACTTTCTTTTAAATGTTACTAGTCCTGCAGGCATGAGCCTAAAACATGGACCCATGTGCTCTCCTTAACAAGGTAATAAACCTTTGTCTCTTAAAGAGTATATAAATAGATGGAGCTGTGCTTGCTGTAAGGGTAAATGAAACACATCCTTTGTTTGACGTTCTACCATCCAAACCCAAAGGTTTGGTTAAAGGAAAATGCCTCACTGCAGGGAGGAGACAAATAAATGATCTACTATTAACTTACAAAGAATGCTTTCTCTGTTTAATTGTACAAGGCTCTGTCCAGCCTGAGGGCACTTCCCCTATGTCTGTGTGCACCTCTCCAGCTCTTAGACAGTTTCCGCTAATTCAGATAAAAACGCATTACTCTGTGTTCAAGCAGCATCACACGAGATGCAGCAACAGGCGTAAAGTAAGGAAGCTGCATAGCTGCTTGGACATGACCATCCCGTCCGATTCCTTTCGATAGATTCTGACTCTTCTGCTTTGTGCACACGTAATGGGCTATTTTTGTTTTCCTCTTCCTAACTTCACTCAAGAGCACATTTTACCAATTTTAAGAGCGGAACATATTGATTTTACTCTCAGACTTTTGAAAAACTTTCTCTTAAAAACTGTTTTGTGCTCAAAACCCCATTCTTTTATTTCAATAAGCTCTGATTCTGCACTAAATATCTGCTTGCTCTCAAATTAAATTTCTTGTTCAATTGTCTTTTCTTTCCTTGGATACTATTTTCCTTCTGCATTGATCACATCTGAAACTCCTGCTTTCAGATCTGTCTCTGTGCAAATCTTTGTATGCCCACTTCAATCCATTTCTGTGTGCTTTGATGGATCAACCAATAAAAATGGGTTAAGGGTTGACTCTGCCAGTCATCAGGGAGGTAGGTTTACTGGCTTATTCTGCTTAAAGTCCTGTGTTCATATGGAGCATCTTTCCATTGGGAGCTCAAAAAGAATCAGTATCGGAGCACTTTTTGCCAGCACTTAAACCAACACTATGTAGTTTTTCCACCCTAATATAATATCTCAAAAGTCATCGTGATGGTACATCACCTTACAACAGGTTGAATGACACCTCTGTCATGGTCTGAGGGGGTTTGTATCGCCTTCACTGGCACTATGTAACTTCAATGTGGATGGTAGGAACACTTCCACACTAAAAACTACACATTTTTACTGCTTTGACTGCTTTACGGCATACGTCACTTCCCCCTTGACGCGAAAACTAAATGTCGGGAAAAGGAGAATATAAAGCAGTTTTTGAGTTTTTAAAACAGATTTAATGAACAGAATTGAGATTAAAGTAAATATGCACTTATTTTCCTAATGGAAATGGAGACCTCTGGCTCACACTCCTGCATAGTAGGTGGCGGTAATGCTCCTCTGATGTTGGATGCCACCCGCCATTAAACAAGAAGAAGAAGAAGAAAGCTAAATGTAGCATTGTTATCATGTCAGAAGCAGCAAAAAACCCGAAGAAAAGAAAAGTTTTATCAGAGGAGACGAAAAAGAAAGCGGCAGAGTAACAAGTTAAATGCCCGGAAAGGGATAAACATTGGCCCGGCATTCACTCGCTAGATGAACTGAAAGACAAGGAGAGATGTCCGACCGATACTGATTTTGTTCCGTTACTGTTGGACTTGATGATTTATTCGAAAAGAAACATGATCAGACTGTACCTTATCAGTCCACATGGTTTATTTGTCTCTCAGGATGTCCTGTCAGCTCGCTTCTCTTCCCTCTGTATGTCAACAAATGCACGTTGGTGTGAGGCACTCTGTTTTACGACCGCGCAGTTACACTCAACGACCATAGAGGCCACTAGAGAGCAGAAAGCAGGAATCTTGCATAGTACGGCTTTAATATTACCATGTGAAAACAGCTGACTTCCTGGTCACCCTGTAATCGCTCTGCACCCAACTGTTCTGTATTGCATACTCTCCATAACTGCTTTGTTCTATTTTTATTTTAAATCACTCTTGTCTGTTGTTTTTATCTATTTTAACTGTGTTACTCTGTACAGTGACCTTGAGTGTTTAGAAAGGCGCTTTAAATAAAATGTATTAATATTATTATTAATGCCTGTAAACCGGTTTAAAAAGTCATAACCTCATTGGTTAAGGGAATAATGCTAAAGTAAAGAGCCAAAAAAACTTGAAGGCAGACTTGAAGGTTTTTGGGGGTCTGCACATCAGGCCAAAAGTGTAGACCTCTGCAATGGTTCAGGGCAACATGGACCAAACATAGTTTATGGCATAGCTTGGACAATGATGTATAAATCAGCTCTCTCATTGCGCTCTTAGACTGCGCTCCAATGAGGCATTTCTGATATTTTTTAAATTAGACCATTTATTTTCAAGTTTTGTTACATAAGGTTGACCAGCCACAGCAGATGGACCATTCAATATATTTTACTTGTCGATTTGGGAAAGAACCCATAGAAAGTGTTTGGGAATGGGCAGAACATTTCCACCGCATATGCGGCAGGTGATTGGATGATTGATCTGCCAATCACATCCATTATGGGCCAATCAGATGATGCAGTAGGCGGGCTCTATTGCATTTAAAAACCTGAGCCACTTCATAGAACAAACTCGCCAAAACATGTTGGAAGTGGAGTGAAGGTATGCTCCCCATAGAAAAGTTTGCAGTGTAGTTTGATGAAGAAATGCAGTCCAGATCTGGTAAAACTGCAGATGAAGCTGTTAGCATCTATGCTAACTCTGTATCGCAGTCATTTCCTCTTATCTTCTCTCTCATAGCTCCCACATCTTCCTGCTCTAAAGGAACACTGACTGGGTTGTGCTGCATACAATTGTTGTAGATTGGAGCTTGGCAAGATGGATTTAACTGATCACAGACATTGAATCAGGAGGATCCAGCTTCACTGCAAGGTTAACATAAGCTTTATCACATTTAAGTGGTGGAAAACACATCAATTTTGTTATCAGAATTCTGTTCAAGAAGTGGACATCTTCCAATCAGTCTTTTAAACATATAAATGTGCCCAACCTCCTCTTCCTCTTCTTCTTCGCTTGAAGGAGGTGTCCAATACCAAGCAGCCACCTGAGCCCAGGTGGTCATTTCCTTAACCACCAGGAGATGTAGGCTGCGTTGTGTAGCTGGTACCAAAACAAAGTGGCTTGACAGTGGAAAAAGTAGGTTGTGGTCAAGAAGTTAGAGATAGTGTGCTATCACTATACACTCTTTTTGTGGTTTGTTTTCACTTAAAATTCTTTAAATTACGCGTAGAAGGTGGCCTTATGTGCAGCAATACATAGCTCTAGCTTGGCGCCAACTATTTCTGTACAGAACAGCTGTCACAATGGCTTATGATCAAGCTAGTGCTATGTACCTCATCCAACTCCTCTTCAAAAAAGCTGGGCTGTCCCTTTACACAGGCTATTGTCCTTCCTTGAAATAAAGTTGATCAGCTTTTGTGTGAGTTAATCTTACCACAACAGCAGTCTTACAGCTTTCTACAATCTTATTAGACCTTTACCGGTTACAGATTTTCCATTTTGACATCTCATGTGACTGTGTGTGAATAGAACAGCTACACCTTATTCCCCATATGTTGCTACACGACAGACTATTCCCACTAGTGATGGGCGCTACCTGGCTTTTTCAAATCAATACAATACAAATACCTTTATCTGTAATTTTTTCAATACCGATGCTATTCTTCTCCTAAATTGGAGACACAGATTTTATGCTGTTTTTCGATGACCAAAAGCACACAAAGGAAATGCATAGTCTAGACCAGAGGTCATCAGCTACATTTGTACAAAGGCCAGTTTTTTGCTTGACAAACGTTAGACAAATATTTAGGTCTAATTACATTAACACATACAGATGCAGCCATTTTAATGTTCCCTTTCAGCCAAGTGCCTGCCAAGTTTCCAGCCAAATACGAGCCACTGCAAGTCCCCCGACCACTCTCAGGGCCTAACTTTCTCCTTAAATATGCCATTGTTAGCTTAATATGCTTTTAAGTCATAAAGTCATCAGTCCATATCACCCATACTACTTCCAGCTACATGGGGCAATATAGCATCCCACTTTCTGGGACTGTCATGGTTTCCATCCCTGGTTTTGAATCTCAATTTACAGTCTGGTTAAATACAGGCTAACAATAGCATTAGATCAAACATGAAGTCATTCTTGATAGAACAGTTTCAATAGCAATTGTGATAAGATCTAAAAACTGTGTTTGATTTTAAGTTTTGTCTAAACAATTAATTTAAGAGATGTTCTACCATTAAACAGTAGCGCTACATACATTTTGATGAAATAAAACAACCAATGAGACATTTAAGCACATGTTGCACTGATATACCATTTTTAAAAAAAACCCACAAAAACAAAAAATAATTATGACTCTCTCTAAATATTTTTTGGAGAAGAGCAGCAGCTTAGGCTGATCTGAAAAGTCTGACTGGTCTTTACAGTCACATGATATGGAAGCTGGTGCTGTCTTGTCTTGGAGAGAGAAAGACAAACTAAAAACAGTTTGAAGATCACAGATACGAGGTTTGGCTATTAAATAATGAATCTGTACTTATGAGGACAAAACACAGTGGTTCACAGTCACAATTGTTACATGCATATGTGGTCAAATGGCACAAAAGATTTCATGAAAACACAGAGGATGTTCAAGACGATGAATGTCAAAGAGCCCATACATATCAAAAACAAATTGTATAAATCATTTGAAATAATCAAACACTTTGTATAAGCTGATAGCAGAAAGGTTGATGCAAATTTTGCATGTTAACATGCAAAAAAATTTAGTGTCAAAGTTGTCCCAGAACTGTTGACTCCTGTTCAAAAGGTAAAATTTGTAAAGACATTTTGGAACAAATCAAAGGAAACACGCATATTTTGTGACAATGTGCAATGAAACTCAAATCATCAACATAGTGTCAGTCAATGCATCGAAAACACTATCATCATCGAGGATGAAGGCAGCACAACAAAGCAAGTCTATATTCAAGGCCATGTTGATTGTTTTCTTGCTCATTTAGGGTATAATTGTTGAGGAGTGGGTCCCAGAGGGGTCAGCAGCAAATAAACAATATTGAAAATGGGTATAAGGAAACTTCAAGGAAAGAGTCAGAAGAAAGAGATCACAATTGTGGGAAAATGGTTTAGTTTTTCATCAGGGCAATGTGCCAGCTCACACTTCACTCTCAGTAACAGTTTCTGTCCCAAAAACCAATCATAGATCTTCTAAGTCACCTGATCAAGCACTGTGACTGTTTTCTTTTATTTGGATCAAATCTTTGCTCAGAGGATCACATTCAGCGTCTGTGTCAGAAGTTAAAAGAAGAATGGCAAAGGGTTCTGAGACAACTGTCAAAAGAAGACCTACTGTACTGCTTTGATTAGACCCAAATGCAGTGGTGTGTTGATACAGAAAGGGAGCATATTGAAGGAGAAAGACACTTAAAAATGTTAATGTTCAATAAAATTATATTGCAGCATTAGTCTTGTTTTTTAATAGCCATACCTTGTATATATTTTGTTTGAGTACCTGCTTAGTATCAATACTTTGCTGAAGTACCAATTACCAAAACAATACTTATAAAAGAATCTATACTGTATTCAGAGAATCAATACTCCCATCCCAACCCTTCACAGAGACAAATAGAAGTTTCAGAAGAGACGTGGCTTAAACACAAGCTTGTAGAATATGAGCAAGCTACCACTGATTTAAGAACAAGCAGATACTTTGAGCAGAAACTTAGTAAATCAAAGTACAAAAAGGGGGGCTTGAGCGCAAAGTTATAAGGAATGAAACTGTGTGCAAAATGACAAGTTATGCTCTCTGATCTTGTTGAAGGTGCCCTTGAATGAAGATGGGGTTTTACCCTCATAACAAATGTATGCTGAGGTTAGTTGGTGTGCTATTGATTAGTATTGGTAACATGATAATCAATTTTAAAAGTGAAGCTATAAAAGGAGGATTTTCTATTTTTTTGGAATCAGGCATGATATTTAATACAAAGGAACAGCTCACCTTTTTAAATTTATGACTGTGACTGACGAACAATTGACAGTCACATGAAGCCCTCCACTGAAGACCTCTCCAAATGATGGAGTTCGTAAACACCATACATTTGGGTTTTTCATATGGCTGTTTTGTAGTGAAAACAGTGGTTCATTGTGTCTTCTATGCTTAGAACAAATAATGTTTTATGCTAAGATGAGCAGAACTAAAGTTTAAACGATAGTTGGCCTAAAGCAAGCTTCGGTTTGCAGAGTACTGGTCAACAACTAAAAGAACTCTTTTGTTCGCTGGAGGTGGTGACGTCAATTGAGCTGTATAAAGAAATAAATTCATAGTTTAGCTGGAACAACACAGCAGTTGGAGGATGAGTCTCAGTGTCCTCCTCCATCTCATAACTTGCATAACGAATGAGCCTAAAGCCTTAGATAAATGAAGGGGGACTAGTTACTGCTCTTAGACAAAGGGATTACCAAACATATGTAGATACATTTGATCAATTATCTTCTAAATAACATGTTGGAGATGCTTGAATACAGCCACTATCAGGTAAGAAGAGCTGTTTTTATATCATCTATCACAGCTGAAATTGTAGATTGAAGTGATGGAGCTAAAATTTAACCTTTGGTATGGGTATCTTTTTTACAGTGTACAGTTTGTAAAGTTTGTCTCATCGCCTTTGAGATTGTGATCCCAGACTGGTTACTTTTAGCACAGGTTAGAGCGGCTGTAATAAGTAAAATCAAACAGTAAATTCTAAAAGCCAAGTAAATAACAGTGTTTAATTAGTGCTATACATGCTGTTAAATATTTAGGAGTAGGTGACTTTATATGTGGAGCAAAAAAGTGGGGCTGTCTTTGTTTAAGACAAATTGTGTTGAAAGCCTCTGATTTGATTTAAAGGCAAAAACATAGGTTGTAAAAGCAAGCTCTTTTCAGCTGAGTCTTTTCTGACGAGTTGTTTGGATTCATAATCAACAAAATATGTCACGAGCATAAACCTTGCATGCTAAGTCAAACGTGTTTATTTTGTTATTCACTGAGTAAATTCACAGAAGGAGACAGAATATTGAGCTGTCAAGCAGCAATTATGTCTTAGTCCTTACAGACCAATGTAAGTGCACAATTGTTGTGCCAAGTGCTAAAAACACTTGTATGAGGAAGAGGTGTCTTTAGCTGATCCACTGATCTAGGACTACAGACTTTTCTCTTGAAATAATGGCCCAGAAAGGCCACTGCACAGTGTCAAAAGTAAAATTTAAGCTTAAAAGAAAGACAGCTGCTGCCCTCAGCAGTAACAAAAAAAAAATAAAAAAAAAAAAATAAAAAAATAACTTCTACGAAACGATAAGGATTATGGATGCCCATTAAAACACAGAAATTGTACTTGTTCTGTAGAGTATTAAGTGGCGAAATTTTTAGAGTCAGTGTGCAAACGTAATTGGCACCAGCATTTTTGTACTCAGGGTATAAAGGCCTTAAGTCAGCGTTTGGTCAATGGCAGCATGGTGATCTTGTGTGAATTGTGAAGCAGTACAATCAATAAAGGTTATAAGGGTTATTATTTGTCTTTTGCTCTGAAAGAAACCTCAGTTAAACTGTGCAAAATTCCCCACATCCTCAAAAGCCTAATAAGCAAAGAAGAACATATTCTAGGGGAGACTGGGGGTGGCTGGCACTTTTTACTCTCATGCTTACAACTCTTAATCAATATATCCTGCAAAAATCCTTCTCAAGCTAGAAGTGCTCTGGAAGTGCAAACCTTTGCATTTTTTTTTACATTGTGGAGTGAGTTATTGTCAAAATGTGGAAGACCGTAAACTGAAGATCAGGAAGTGAGATAGCATTTAGCACTTCCTGGTTCCCAAGGGCAAAAATCTATTTCAGACTAGCTTATACCTGAAATAAGGTTTGCAATGAACACACACAAGATTTTAATGAAAATCTATATTAAAACAATACATCTAATATTGCCTGTTTTGAATTTTAAAGGGTTGTGTGTTTAAAAGGACAGTTGCCAGGACTACAAATATGGTCAGGGGCTGCAATGCAAGCATTTCTGATCTATTTTTTTTAGAAATCAGTAATTCATACGCTATTGCCAAAACCATAGGGAACTTGATAAGGTCATTAGATTGAATGTAAATTCTTAAACAACTGGTTATACGTGATATTAAATGTTGGAAATATTCTAACTACTTTTAAGTCAAACCATCATGTTGTAGTTCTATATTAGCTTCACAATAGCTTATTACTTTCATTGATTACATTTCAGTTTTAAAAATCATGATTGTTAGATTGATTTGTTAAGATGATCACATTGAGCAAAACGTAATATCTTAAGCCAGTGTGGGAGTTTTTTTTTTTAATATTAGAAATACTTTTTTCTATCATGTTAAACTTTGGTTTTGGTTACTGCATACAAACTTCATAATAGACAACAAGTATTTGCCAGACATGTCAAGATAAGTATTTAAATTATTAAAGATGTACATCTTCAAAATTAGTTGAACTAAAACAGCTGCTATTTTTATTCTGTAGTACATTGGTAAAATCACATTTTATTGATTGTCTGCTGGTGTTACTGTGTCAGTGAATAGCATGTTAACAATTGACTTTTAGCTGAAAGGGTTATGGCAGTCTAAAACATATCCCTCTTTAGTACCAATAGGCAGTAGTAGACAAAAAAACATCAAGCCAATTTCTAGCTTGACTAAGATTCCCACAGGGACTCATACAAAGGGAGATCCTGACATGGAATAAAGGAAGCAGAACTGGCAAAGACAAATAGAGACAAAAAACTCAATGTAACTTTCCTGCCAGCTTCATGTCTTAATGCAGCCTAAAAGCGCAGTATGAAAGACAACTTAATGGACATGCACACAAGTAGGCTAACTGTAAAGCACACATAAGCCAGCTTGCCCCAGTCTGTTTGACTGCAAATAACTATTCATCCAAGGCATTTCATTTATACATATCAACAGCTAGCAACAGCAAGGTCCCTGGCCATTTTAATAGTCCTGTTAGCAGATAGCAACCATCATTTTATACAGACAACAACAGTTTAAGGTTCAAAAGCAGGCAACATCAGATGCATTTTATTATTTCCCATTAAACATTAAAAATCAAATGTGCATGTGTTCACCACAAACCTTATTTCAGACACTTTTCCAAAACCTGTATTCTAAATCCCATGTAGGGTTGGGACCCAGAAAGTGCCACATGCTAACCCACTTCGGCATTTTTGGACCCATTCCTGCACCACTCTAGAAAATCCCCTCTCAAAGCTGGCAGGGTAACCAGTGAGAAATTTTTTTATGTTGGCAGGGTATATTTTAATGCATTGCGGAGAAACTGTTATCTTATCATCTGTTACTTCGACATTGAAAATCATTTAGGCAACTTACCAACAATCAAAGGGTAGATTTTTTTCACATTTTACATTGCAGGATTCCTGTATTGTCTGGGTCCTTAAGACATTCTTATGCCTCTTGTGTTTTTCTGTAAAGGTGCCTTGTTTAAAATTGAGCTTTTTGTTTTTATTTCCTTGTGCTGATGTCTGTATGTTCTTGTCTGTCAAAGCACTTTGTAAACCTGTTTTTAAAAGTGCTATACAAATAAAATTATTATTATTATTATCATTTTTTTATCATTTTTTTGGTGCTCTAGGAACACTGAGCATTTAGTATTTGATTTAACAGATTCATAAAGATTTTGACTTTTCTTCATACAACCTACTGTAGTTTCGTATTTAGTCTTTACCAAGGCCAATTTAAAAAAAATCTAATTGACACAATATAAACAAAAAATAGTCAAAAAGCAAGTTATATTCAGTAGTTTCAAATGGTTGAGAGACCAGCAACAATAGATTTCGTCCAACCTGGTAACAGTTTCTTTTGACGACGACAGGTCTATGATTGGTCCATTGATCTGTCACTAGCTTTAGTTCTTACTTTAGTCCACTTGTCTCCACTTACCTCCCTCCCTTTGCCCACACACCCAACACAGCATCGTGTGGATTTGCTGTTCATCATGAGACTGGGGTCCACATTCAAGATTTCCTGCTGCTTAACAGAAGGTTTTTTCTTGCCGCCATGATGGAGGGATTCATGATTGGCTATATGGATTCATGTTGGGTGTTGGATGTATATATTTGTATATATATGTATATGTGTATTTTATATATGTATATATGTATCTATGCATATATGTGTATCCATAATATGAAGAGCTTTGTGCTCTATTGTAAAGTGTCTTGAGATAACACCTGTTATGAATTGGCGCTACACAAATAAAGATTGATTGATTGATTGATTGATTCTTGCTGAGGATCAGTTCCTGTAAAGGAGCTTGACAGTGGGTCAACTGACCAAAGAAGGAGCAATAGTGTTGAAAAACACGGGTGCAAATTTGGCTCTGTTACACAAATGCAATAAATCGGAGGAAGAAAACATTCAATCTTTACTACAGCTTGAATAATGGCTTAATATCTGTAATAAATGCATTTTTTTGCCCTTTGGATTAATGGTTTTCTTTTGCTACACAAATGTGGAAAGACAACAACAGGTGTATTGTTACTGTAACAGAGATGCACCATATTATAGGACCAATATCAGTATTTGCAGATATTTCCTAAAAGGCTGATTATTGGTATCAGCAGATATGAACATTTTTACAGATATTACAGCCAATACCTTGTCCATAGAAATGGCCATAAGTATCCTATATATTGGCTGTAATATTGTCAGAATGTACAGATGTACAGTGGTACATGTTGTAATTGTTTACCTCATCATCATAATCAATGTGCACTATTTTAAATCAAAAGTATCATTTATTTAATAATAAAATGTTTTTCTTGCTCCACATCTGATTTTACCACAAATGGACTGTAACCATGAAAAGAACAGGTTGGCTTTAGTCAAGTAGAGACTTTGTGCTCTTGACCAACATATCACTATCAGTACTGGTATCTGCGTTAGTGAGTTTGGAAATATCTGCTAATCAGATATCTACAAAAATTAAATATCATGCATCCCTAATTTTTACTTAACAGTTTGAGAATAGCCTTTTCATCTAAAGAACGTATAAGATGATAATGTAATCTGTACAGGTCAAGGCCTTGTGTTTGCAATGCCTCAGAATGTTTAAAGGATGCTCTTAAAAAACTATGTTCACATATCCACCCAGATTTAAGGCCAAACAAATGGGATTTTTCTGGTCAAAGATCACATGCTATGCTATGTGTCTCAAGAACTTTCCAAAATATTTTCAAACTTTACACAATCGTCCATTTTAACACGAGGATGAACTGACTAGGTTTTGGAGGTCGGAGGTCATAAATCAAATGCACAGTCTCATGCTTATCCATTGCTTGTAAAAGCTAATCAACAAGAATTCTTCAAGGTAATTGCTAATTGCTTAATTTTGCTTATCTACCTTACACAATCTGTCACATTTCAAAGGTCAGATACTAAAGGTCAAGGTCATGGAGTCTCTGGGCTCTAATTTCCTGGCGCAACTCAGGATGGTGCAGGGTGGCAAACCCCGCGCAGTAATAATTTCATCCGGCGCACCACTGTGCGCAGCAAATTTGGCAATTTGGTAGACCGGCTGCGCACACCCTGTTGGTGTGGCGCAGGCGCGGCGCAGGGCAGGTGGGCCCTGCCTGCGCCTGGTCTACAAAATTAGGGCCCTCAATCTCATGAGAATACCTAAAGGGTTTTTCATCAAACTTTCCAAAATGTGTGCTTTTCCTAATAATCAACTTAATAGATTTAAAAGTTCAGAGGTTAAGGTCATTAAACTCCATAATCATGCTTTGATTCTAAACACATTTTTTGTGTAAAATAATTAGTGTTACGTAGTTTTTTTCATCCTCTATTTTTTAAAGGATCTATAAATGCAGTATCTCAATAATAATCTGAGCACCTCGCACAAATGTTGACCATCATTTGCGGATGAACTATTTACATTTTACAGGTCTTTGGTTAAAGCACAATATACAGCTGCTTTGTTATATTTTTTCTGAATGCAATAGCTTAAGACGCTTTGAGAGATTTTCATTGACTTTGCACAAATATCTATGGTGATGCAAGGATGCAGTTTAAAGATTTTAAAGGCCACTAATGAAAGGTCAAATTCATGGTGTCTTAAGCTGTACTTTGATTTAATATATACTTGAAATATAATTTGGCATCGGTGAATTCTATTTAAATACTGCTTCTAAATAATGTTAAAATCTGAAAAAAGCAGATTTTGATTTTGACTGACTTGCATGAAACATCAACACAAAGGTGATTCCAAGATATTGTTGGATTAACACACTTAATTCAAATGGAATCCAAATGGCTTTGCATGGATTTGTCTGACTTGATAAATTAGCTATGGTTTGTAATAATTATTTTTTTAACAGCCTTTTACTGGAATATACTTGTGTGTTAAATCTTACTCATACAGGTGCAGTCCCACCTGGAGAATCCCTCGAAGTACCACATTCAACAAGCTCAGAGGCAGCAGGTGAGACACTATTTGTCCACCACCCTCGGAGGTAAAGCCAGTGGTCAGTGCCCCAGCCAGCCCCCCGAGCACGGCATGCCACCGGGACCTGGCAGCAGTGCTCCAAACAGTCCCATGGCCCTGCTCACCCTGGGGTCCAACTGTGAGAAAGAGGTGCCTTTTTTTTTTTAACCACTTTTAGGCCCTGTTTACACGACAGAGAAAACAACCAAAAACAGAGAGTTTTCGTTGTGTTTGCACTTTCCGTTTACACGAGAACAGTGCCGGGAGTGCCTGAATCTGCAAACATTTGAAACTGGATTCCAGGGTGAAAAGTTTTGGAAATATTTTCATTGTCATCTCCGTGTAAACAGGAATCACTGTTGTCAGGGAAAACAGGGACGCATGGCGCATGCGCAGTACTCCTTCAGATAAAGGTAGCACACACCTAGGAACAACAACAGCTATGGCTGACTGCCGAGCAACATGTGTGCTGCTAATTGTGCTCGGTTTGTTTTCACTCCTCCAACAAATGTGGATTTGCTGCGCCAATACTCTGACCAGCTGAGATGCATTTGTTATAGGATTGTGGATGTTGTTGTAACACTACTGTTTCACTACAAACTTACATCGTCAACTACTGGCCTGGCATGCACGCTACCGCATCTTCAGTCTTTTGAATACGCAAAGGAAAAAGCTTTCCGTTCCTGGTGACAACATTGTTGTGTAAACAGGGCTTAGTGAGATTTAAGAATCCCAATGAGCTATAACTTGTAAATCATATTGTGCCTGCTGATTCACAGATGGATGACGTTATCGATGATATCATAAGCTTGGAGTCAAGTTACAATGATGAAGCGCTTGGACTTATGGATCCAGCACTCCAAATGAATAACCCGGTAATTTCATAAATTTTTGGTGTACATAAATATTTTTAAAAACTATATCACTGAATAAGTATTTTTCCATTTTTAAAAAAATTACATTTAATCTGCAGCTGCCTGTGTCTGGTAACCTTCTGGATGTGTATGGAAACCAAGGACTTCCACTGCCGGGCCTCGGCATCAGCAACTCCTGTCCGCCCAACATTAAGAGAGAATACTCAGGTAAACCTCAGAAACATCTTCCCTGGCTAATCTTAAGTGGTTGTTTAATATTGTCTTATTTACTTTTTAATTGACACAGTATGTTTGGATCAACAAAAAGTACATGTTAATGCCATTTTTGGTGTAAAAACTGAGATGGGGTGTTATTCACAGTGAATGTGTGTAGTTTTGTGACTTAACTCTTGATTATTGTTGTATCATTTTATTAAAATACAAACTAAAGAATTGTTTAATTACTGACAACATTGTGTTAAAAATCACAGAACCCTCAGCTTTAGTTTAGATCACAATTTTCACAATTCAGTGTCAGCATCTCAATTAGTTGCATACTGGCTGCTTATTAGTCATATTGTTATTTATTTTATTAGTCATGTATTTTAATCCTAAGTGGACCAGCATAGTATAATACTAATAAGTTAATATTACCACATGAACAATTATTCTTTCCTTAATTACTTTATAAATAGGGTCTATTCGCCTCACTCTTAATAGATTAATTAGAGCAAACAACTAATTCTATTAATGAGGCATATTCTTTAAAATGTCTGTTGGGTGCATGGATTTTATTTTTCCAAGCAGCAAATTAAGTCTAAGAACTTCATTATAATATTCCATCATTATTTTAATTTAATTTAATCTAATCTGAAATGTGTAACTAAGAATATAAGTCATTTACATGACAATACCTTAGACTCAGACTGGGGATTAGATGTTAAGTTTCAATAACATATTTTGAATTTATTCGGACATAATTAAGACTAGAAATTTGATTTTTTTTAAGACTAATTGATCATTTTTATAGACAGTTATTGAGAAGAAATAAATATCCATGTGGCACTACTACATCAAAAGGACTCTACTCAGCAAAATAAAACAGACCTTAATAAAGTAAAACATCCTCCTAACTAACCATTAAAAGTGTTTTGAGGGGTTTCTTTAGGTTTAATTCTGTTACTGGCCTTTTAGCCATGTATATAAGTCATGATAATAATGTTCTAATTATTAAGACATTGATAAAGTCTAAAAAGCAGCCAGCATGCTACCATTTATCATGCTGAAAAGTAGCTGATGGTGAGAATTGTTGCCACTTTCATTTCAAATGTAAGTTTTAAGTTTGACTCTTGGCGGTTTCAGTATTGTGTGCAATTTGGAAATGCACAAGATACTATTAAGTCAATTATTTGCCAAATAATTACTCCAGCTCCTGACATGAAGCAAGTACTGGACAAGACTGGATCCTGTGGCCATTATGAAAACTATCACAGGCCAGAGGGCTTTCCAGTAGGTAAGCACAGCAAATAAAGAAAAATGAAAATGATGATGTTTGTGTTCTGTTAAAGTTGTTTATTGTTTTATCAGAAATGTATTTGAAGCATTTTGTGTATTACTAAATTTGCACACAATAAAATTCAACAGAAAAAAAAGGAATTTAGTTTCAGTTCCTTCTTTAATTTGAATACTACTGAAATCAATCCTTTCTGTTGTGCATTTAAAAACATTAAGCAAAAACACTCAAGAACTGTGTAAAGAGTAAGAATTCCTTCATTACTATTTTAAATGATCAAAATTGGCATCTTTTTGCTTTACAGAAGCTGAAGTACGTGCTCTTGCTAAAGAGAGACAGAAAAAAGACAACCACAACCTAAGTAAGTTAAACAGAAACAACTTTTATATTTATATTTCAAAGGCACATATTATGCCAAATACACCTACTGATGTCTTTACTGAAAGTATGTGTTAATTACCCTTTTAACAAAACCCTCATACTGAGAAAAATCTGACCTCTTCATCTGTGGTAAAATCCCTTATGATGACATTAGGGGCTGATCTAACTTCCCCAGATTGGTGACACTCCCTGAGCAAGGAGGCTGTACAGCCACAGCAGTATCAAGTTAAAGGAACATGCCAGGGCATGTCTGTGCAGCCGAAGTAAACATTTGAGCACAGAAGTAGAAAGCTGAGGCTTTCGAGTGGGGTGTAGTCAGACACAGCTCATTAGGAATTTCATTAGATCAGAGTTTTGAGCAGAGGGGAATTTAGGCATAATAAGATCTGATTTCTAAGAGATTCTTAGGCAAGAAGCTTTAAAACAAATGTTGAACTTGTTGAAAAGAAATGAAGTGTAACCTTCACATTTTGTTGCTGTTATTCCAGAGAACAGTCAAAGTAAACAGTCACCAGATTTACCATACTGATTATTCAAAGCACAAAACACAATATTTGAGGTATGGCAATGAAAAAAAAAAACAAGGCTAATGGGGTAATGCAGCTTAATTAAACATTAACATTTGTCAGTGTCTTTCTCCTGCTGCATCAACACATTACTGCATTCAGGTCTTCCTCTGTTCAAAGCAGTGCAGCAGGTCTTCTTTGGACAGTTGTCTCAGAGCCTCAGTCGTTCTTCTTTTAATTTCTGACAGAGACTCTGAACATGTTCCTCTGAGCACAGATTTGATTTTTATGAAAGGAAAAGTCGCACCGTGTTAAATCAGGTGAACAGGGAGGGCAATCAAGCACTGTGATTTGTTTTCAAGTCAGAAACTGCTTTACCGAAAGTGCAGTGTAGGCTGGCATGTTGTCTTGATGAAGACAGAAACCATTTTTATTGCAGTTGTGGTCCCTTTCTTTGGACTTTTTTGGAAACCCTCAATGTCAAAGAGAACAATCAACATGGCCTTGAATTTGGACTTGCTTTGTCGTGTTTTCTTCATCTTTGGTGACGGTTTTGATTTCCAGTGCATTGACTGACGTGTCTCAGGACCATATTGGAAGATCCATGTTTCATAGTATGTAATCAGTTCTTCTAAAAAATGTAGGGTCCTTCCATTTCTTCCAAAATGTCTCCATAAATTTGCTTGCGTTTTCTTTTTGATCAGGAGACAGAAGTTTTGGGACAACTTTGGACACACTTTTGTCATGTTCATATATATTTAACTGTTTGTTTTTATCAATAGAGACCATTTTTACTATCATTCTTATTCTGTGTTGTCGATCATTTCAGAAGATTTGTTCTATTTGTTGAATGTTTTCAGAAGTTTTTGATGTGCATGGGTGCCCATACGCTCATTGTCTCACATGGACATCCTCTCTGCTTTTACAAAAACTTTTGTGCCATTCAAACACACGTGTTTGTGACCTTCAGTGTTCACCATACACCTTAGTTAATGAGGGTAAAGATTGGGCTGTTGTTTTGCAGACTTTCCTTAAAAAAAAAAAAAAAATCAGAAAAAACAGTAGCTTGCAATGAACTATAGATGCCATTTACTGGAAGCAGCAGTTGTGCATGAACACGCAACCTTTCATATGTAACACTCAGTGTGACTATGAACCCCATGGCTTTATCCTCAGTGCAGTCTCCCTACTTCATAGCCATACCTCGCATATTTCAATGTGGTTGAAAATGTAAATTATTGACTTACTTATTTCTTGGGGGGTGGCAGTAACTCAGTCAGGAATGACTTGAGTTGGAGACTGGAGGGTGGCCGGTTCAAGTTCCAACCCGAACCTTATTTGGAAGCTGGGGAGGGGCCAGCTGACTTCCTGGGCACTGCCAAAGTGCCCTTAAGCAAGGGACTTGACCCCAAAACTGCTCTGAAGTGCGTCTTCAAGAGTAGCGAGCCATCACTGTGACATCTATCTATTTATGCATGATCATAGGACCTGTTTGTGCATGTGTATTTTATCATATTTCAACAACAGAGTGTACAAAATTTAATCTCCTCATAAGGAATTCATAAAGTATGTCTTCTTTTCTTCTTTCTTCTTTCTTCATTATTGTTAAACTAAATACTTAAAATATTGTATCAACATTTTCTAGTTGAAAGAAGACGAAGATTCAACATTAACGATCGCATTAAAGAACTTGGAACCCTGATACCAAAGTCAAATGATCCGTGAGTGTTTTTTTATCGATGCCTTTTGATGAATTTGTTATTGATCTGTAATTTTGCATTTACTGCACTCCTGGTATTCTCCCCCTTCTCTTACCATAATGCCTGCTAAGTCTTGTTTACTGTGGTTGTAAAGACTGTGTGCTGTCTGGCCAGATGGTCAGCTGACTCTGACTGAGCTGTTTGTCTCCTGAATGCCTCAGAGATATGCGCTGGAATAAGGGCACTATTCTGAAAGCCTCAGTGGACTATATCAGAAGGCTACAGCGGGAGCAGGAGAGGGTCAAGGATCTTGAGTGCCGACAAAGGAAGCTGGAGCATGCAAACCGTCATCTAATGCTGCGTATTCAGGTAGAAAATTGTCATTGTGATCATTATTTTTTCAGCCAAATGTCTCAACTAAAATGGAAATTAAAATGTGTTACTGAGCTGCAACCATAAAAAATCCCTTTGGGCAAGCTATGTATTTCTAAAGCCTGGTTTATTACTTCTGCATCAAATTGCTGCGCCTATGTTGTGGTGCCTGTGTTGTCTTGAGCATTGATTCGTATGCGTCAGTCTGTTACTTTGCAAACGCAATTTGGATGTGATGCAATATCCAATGCTTGCATTCAGTTAGGACATGGTGCCATTTGATTAATTTGTTACTTCATGTCAAAAACATGAGTGTATAAATGTATAGACGAAATATAACCAAACTCACAAATAAAGGAGTTAAAACACAATTATGACTGTCCCAGGAAGCTAACTGCTACCTACATTTAGTTTCAGTTCAATCTGTTCATTGTCAGCCATGTTTGGCAAAAGTTCATAAGACTGAACAAGAGTGAGAGTTGATCATCTTTTTACACACCACACACTAGAAGAGCAAAACTGTTAAAACTCATTGTCTGCTATTGTGTGGATCTCTCAAAGTTTCGAAATCGTTTTGTGTGTGGACGTATGCCTCAGAGCGACGACTTAGTCAAAACGCATCCATTATTACAAGCCTGTACATCTGCTTGCCTTATGTCACATATGAGCACATATCACATCCAACCTCCACACACACATCAAATCTTAATCACAACCAAAACATGCCAGTCTGGCTACAAGGAATCAAGTCTACAGTAACATATGCAAAATAACCCCTGAAATAGTATAACATGCATCAACAAACCAATCAATGACACAACACACGCATGACCATCATAAATTAAAGAAATTGGCCAGGCTGCCTACAAGAGATCCAGTCCTAAGCAACATCATATATAACACAGTGCAAACAATTAATAATACAGTTTCTACTGTTTAGCCCCTCCCTTAAAACACAAGCGACCACATGATTTCGTTGTAAATTCGAAATTTGCGAGGTTTCCCTGTTTTCTTTTAGACATGATGACTACAAAACATGTCATCAAATGCAATTCAGCACTGAAATTCAGCGGCTCCAGCGCAAATGGTCCAGCGCAGTCTTTTTTTTTCATTTGTCTGATTTAAAGTGACGTTTAACACACAGCGCACCCACACTTCAATGGTGAGGACAAGAATTGCATGCATCTTTATTAAAGTGAAATAGTGGCGAATCACTCTTGTGCACAAATCATACATTGAATATAGCCTAATTTTACACATGATCCATGATTATGATAATACAACAAAACAAAACATAAAGGAAATGCATGGGAAAAAAACAATATTATGCCAATATTTTAGAGACCCCCCCAAAATTTCACAAATCATGTTTTCAATGGAGCTCATGTCTCATTAAGGGGGGCTGAGACCCTCCTGGCTCCCCCCGTAGTTCGCACCATGCTTCCAGCACATAACATCACTCTATAACATCTTGTTTGAAAATGATCCTGATTGAATGACCTAGTTTTTTATAATGTTTAATAAAAAAACAATATGAAATTGTTTCATAGGGGTCCTGGTCATTTTTGTAGTCCTTGTTAGCAATTTGTTTGCAACCATCCTTTCAAAAACACAATAACTGTTTAAAATTCAAAAGTGGGTCTATTTCAGATGCATTTTATGTTTCAAAAGGAAACAATCAAATCTTGTATGCATATGTTCATCATGGACCTCATTTCAGGTATTTATCCAAAAAACTATCCTAAGATCCTATAGACTTTGAGACAAGGGAACCAGCAGGGCTAAAATGTTAATCCACTTATATGTTTAGGACTCATTCTCCACTCTATTATCTTGTAGTGTGTGCCCTGCTTTAGTGAACACAGTTATCATCATATGTGTACAACATCAGCAATCAGCAAATTATGTGAGCACTTACTGCACAGTAATTACTCATTGGTTGGCAAGGCTTATAAACAAAAAATCCAACACAGTGTCAATTGTATTAAAATTAGAAGCACAAGCCTTTCGCCAAGGCATATTTGACATTGTTAGCTGACATATTAGTGAAATGGGAAAATGAACCTTTATCGTGCAATGTAAACAAATCCTTCAAAAAGGATAAGCTAATCACGTAATCCATGTGCCATGGTCACGTTCCCTGAATTTTTCATCAAAATCCAGCAAGAACTTTTTGAGTTACCTTGCTCAAAGTCAAACAAACCAACAAACACCTGTAAAATAACCTCCTTGATTGTAACAATACAGTTTGCCTACATCCCATCTTGTTTTATCTGTTTATCATTTAGGAGCTGGAGATCCAGGCCCGAGCCCATGGTCTTACAGTAGTGTCATCTCCATCCTTCTGCACATCAGAGTTGATGGCCAGAGCCATTAAACAGGAACCTCTTCTCAGCGACTGCCCTTCAGATCACTACCAGCACTGCTCTGCCCCTGACATGTCTCCCCCAACCACGCTTGACCTCAACAATGGGACGATAAGCTTTGACCAGGTTTCAGCAGACAGTGGGGATCATGGTCCCTATGGAAACCCCAGGACCTGTAAAATGCAAGAGTTGGCAAGGGAAAACACACTTTCACCTATATCCCCAGGTGATCCCCTGCTGTCCTCCATGTCCCCAGATGGCTCTAACATCAGCAGCCTTCACGGCTCCAGCTCTGGTATGGAGGAGAAGGAGCAGGGCTGTTAGCGTTATCTAATGCAATGAGCTTTACACGCTGAAACTTTACACCTAGTGAAGCTCATCCATAACATCGTCCCCTAAAGTGACTTGAAAACTAAGAAGATATTTTAATCATATTTTTATGCCTTATTATTTCCCACTTATTTTTTCTTTTTCTGAACTCTGATGTTCAAACACTGTTTTTATAAGATTTATTTTGGGGCTTTCGTGCCTTAATTCAGATGGGACAGTGGACAGAGTTGGAAAATGGGGATTGAAAACCTGCTTCAAGGACAACAGCCACTGGGGCCACCTAAACACTGTATTATAATACAATCTGTCTTTCTTAATTTGTACCATATTTTCAACCCTGATTGGGGAATACAGTACAAAAGTCTGCTATAAAATCGACCATCATCATCTGAATGAGGATTTGGCTCTTTTCATTCTTTCAAAATAAACTTTGTAATGTGTTGACAATGACTATCATATAACATGTTTACACAAGCAAGGTACTGGAATTCAGGGAGCTATTCTTGGACTTTGCTCTTTAGATATTCAGCAGTCTTTCAGAGGAAAAAAAATTCCTTGAAGAATCCTCAAATTTAGATTTCCATTAACACACTATGGATCTTTGCCCTGAGTCAGTATAGACATCTCACCTCCGTGTGAACACATTAAGGAAACAAGAAAAAGAAACACAATGAACGAAAACAACAACATTACGAAAAACATTACAAAATCAACAATTCTGAGAAACATTTTATGAAAAATTCCACCAAAGATGGGGGATTTTTCTAGAAATTCTTTAATACTTTTCTGGAAATATCTACAGTTTACATACGAGTGTGTACAGTCCTCAAAAAATGGAAATGTTATTTTGGTTGTACACCTGTAAGTATTGTATTTTATATTACTGGCAAGCCTGATTGGTCAGCTTTACAACTAAACATGTGGGTAGTCCCCCCCACCAAAAAAAAGTGCCCAAGCCCCTGTTCTCCTGGTAGAAAACCTACTATTCCTCAGTGAAGCAGGGGTAAGGAACCTGTGTTCTTACAGTGCTATCTATGTAGTGCCTGAGATGCCCATTTCGTAGTCTGTCTTTGACTTCACCTGTCTCACAGAACTTGGTCTGAAGTCTGGACACGGTACCAGGACTGACACCAAATTATGCTGCCACTCTGTGCTTCCAGTTGCAGCGGATTTGGGATTTTTTTTTTCTGACATTAACATTGAGTAAGAGGCACACCCTGAACCTTTCTTCATCCAGTCAGAGGACCACAGTGAGAGACAAACAACCATTCATACTTATATCTGAGGGCAATTTAGAGTCACCAATAAACCTAACAAGCATGTTTTTGGTTTGTGGGAGGAAACCGAAGTGCACAGAGAGCACCAACACAGGCAAGTTAAACTCAAAATTTTATATGAACTTTTTCAAGACCCTATTCGTACATTGTAAGACCCAGTGTTAATTTTGTCGACTAATTATTTTCCTCATTTTCGTCAACAACCTTTTTTTCCCTGATGAAAACTAGACTATAACTGAAAAAAATAACAAGTATGCATTGACATAAACTAAAACTAAATTAACTGACATTTTCGTCAACAAATAAAAACTAGAATAAAATGTTTGACAGAGACTAAATCCAATCAGACCTAATTTCGTCATGTAGAAAGTAGGGACAAGTTAGGAATCACAGCTACTTTGGTTGTGTGGAAAGGCTGGATGAGTTAAGAGGGACATCCAATCACAACTACCTTAGCTTCATGGTGGCAGGATCCAAGTTTAAAACATGACTTCAGAAAATTCAAGGAAACATAAAAAATGCCTTACACTTTACAATTCATATTTTAGTCCCCTAAATTTACAGTAGATTTCGTCGAGTAAAATGTTGTGAAATTTCATCAACTAAAACTAGACTAAAATTAAAACAATTTAGATGACTAAATTATGACTAAAACTAAAAACGATATTTTAGGCAAAAGACTAAAACTAAAACTAAATTAAAAAGTGCTGTCAAAACTAACACTGGTAAGACCACATTGCATCTTACACGCTAGCTGGTTGTATTTGTATGCTTGTGGGATAGAACTGCCAAGAAGTTCGTTTTTGTGATGCATCCTTAACGGTGAGGTGTATTTCATGCTTTAAGGCAAGAACAATGCAACATAAACTGATTAACAATGCAAGGTTTATTAAACAAAAGACAAGAAACCAGCATCAAACCAATATACAAAATACAAAGCCTTTAATTTAGAAAAAAAAAACAGTTAAAGATTTTCCTTCATATTTATGAATAGAAATGGTGTTTTTTTGTCAAAGAGGGTGAGTAAATATGATCTATAACTCTTAAAAAATGTTAACATTAAAAACAAGACAAGAAAATTCAAGAATTCGTGTTCTTTTTTGTTTTATACACCCTTCACTGTGTTTATCTTTCATTGTGATAGAGTTCCTCCATGCGCAAGACAACAAAGTCTGCCACATCTGGACCTCTCCTGACGCTAGCTGCTGCATTAACAGCTGATTCCCCCAGCCCTGAATAGATCTACCAACTGCGATGGCCAAACACCAGGCTAGAGACATTTAAAATGACACTGAGTTGTCCAATTACCACTGACTGGACAGGGCAGCCCATCAGAGCTGACTGGACCCACGTGCAGAAGAAGGCCTCAAAGTGACTGAAGCTTCAACAGAGTGTCTCAGACAGACTGTGGGAATTTCTGAACATTAGTGACTGTGGAAATACTCTAGCAGTCAAATTTAACCAAATTTATGAACCCAAGTTGAGGCAAAATATGACCTCTTTGATAACATTTTATATTGCACCAAAGACTTTTTAAGATTTTGTAAAGATCTTTATTTTCATATCACTTATTTATCAACTATTCATAATTTTAAGATCTCACAGAACTGCCTAGTAAGGATGTCAACATGGTCCTTTTTCGTCTGCCATATTCTGTAAACACAAATCAAAAAGCAGGTCTAAAGTTAAACTGTTAAACCTCCAATCTCCATTTATTACGATATTCATATTTTTTCTTAAATCAGTGCTATTGGCTAATTTTCATGTTGGTGAGTCAGTTTGACACATTTTTGACCAAATAAAAGTACAAAAAATAATTTATTACCAGGACAGTACAATATTCATTCAGTATGTCAGGGTTCATTTGATTCCCTGAAAAGTAGCAATTTTGGAGATAGATTTGTGCTTGAAAACAACAATATGAACTGTTTGTAATGGACATTTGGTCAGTGTTCCCAAAGTGAAAAAAATAATTACTAAAATGCTTTCCAGGACCATCTCTAAAGAATCAGTGAATACAGTTCGAACTGAATGTAAAGATGTTAATACATAAAAGCTGAGGGTTGTACTCTGGGCCTCTTAGCTCTCAATGTTGTCGTCCAAGTGGATGCTCAGCTCTTCACACCATTTTTCATAAGCACTGCTCAGGATCTCATAAGATGTGTCGTTGAAAATCTCTGCAACAAAAGAGTGCAAAAAACAGTTTTAACTGCACATATAAAACAAAATTCCAAAGCTCATACAGCAAACCTTGAAGACATATACTGTAAAAATCTGAACATAGGCAGCACTGATATAGCTGCAGCCTCGTTCTTGTGGTGTCTCATAGAGAAACAGGGTTTTGACTGTATTTCTTTGTAATTATTTATTTTTAATCGATTTAAATCCATATTGTTACTGTTGGGCAAAAACCTCCTATCTCCAATTTTTTGGATTTTCTATTTTTTTTTTTTTTTCATAAAACAGTGCTATTGGTAACCTGAGTTGGTTTTGTCAATTTTAATCATCTTAAGTACAAAAAATGTTTTTAAAAAAAATTCATTGTACTCAGGCCAATACAAATTTTCTGAATTTAGTTGTAGAACATTTTTTATATCCTGCAAAGTAGAACATTTGGAGATAAAAAGTTTGCTCCTGACAGTGACACTGTGCATTTTCTTTGCATCAGTGTTGCTGTTTTGGTACCGTCAGCTTTTGCCATGTTGGCTTGCACCTCTGCTTCCTTTACTACAGCTGAGCTCTTATTGCTCTCAGCCCGCTGGCAAGATTGTTGAGGAGGTTGGTTATGCCCCCATGACCTTTCACCTTACAGTGAACTCTAGAGGAGGAAAGGGGTGTCAAATTGACCTCCTATTTGGAGGTTGTAAAGGTGAGTAGGAACCATGCAGTGAGTGAATGCCCTGTGAGTGAGTGTCTGAATTTATGACTGTCACGTTGCGCTCTCTTACGCCAAAAGCTGTATCGCACTGTGAATCTACTATCAGGTCCTTCTGGACCTCATTTGAACTATAGAGTTTTAGTGCAGCTTTATGCGTAAATGTTCTTTGAAAAAGGGTACATCCTGAGATAATCGTGCTGTTACCACTGCTTGCCATTTTACACTGAGGAGTCTCCAGCTGTGCAACCCAGGTTTTGTTCATTTCACAATTCACAATCTTATTGTTGTTTTAATCTTAAAGAGGTCATGTCATGCTTTTTTTATAGTGTTATCTGACCTTTAGTGTGTGTTTAGCATGTCTCCTATGCATGATAGAGCACTTCTATAAATAATAATAATAATAATAATGCTGAGTTTATGTGTTTTTCTTAATTTCCCTCCTGGTGTTCTTGGCTGTCAAGTCTATTTTCTGTGTAAAGCACAATCTGAGCACATGATGCAAAAATGAGAACTGCATTAATTGAAAATAGGAAAATCGTCCACACTGCAGCCCAAAGCACCTTACTCTTGGTGTATGATAGGGCCTTTAGTCTCACCCTATAGTTCTTACCTGATTTTCCAAGACCCACAGGCAGAGGCATCCTGACCAGACCTCCAGAGTGCTTGAGCCTGTCCTGCAGAGACTTCTGTATCAGCTCCATGGTACAGGCCTCATGCCAAACAGGCAGCTCTAGGCCCACCATGCAGTTGATTATCCTCTCCTTCTCTTCCTCTGTCAACAGGCCTCTTTCTTTGGACACGTAGACCATGTAAGACATGTCAATGTTGACTGCTTCTCCATGAAGCAGAGATGGGAGAACTTCCTGTGTAGAAAAAGAGGAAAAATATAAGATAAGGCTGTAAGTAAGATGTCATTTTTAGGTGGCTCTTTTCCAAAATAAAACAAGAGATGATGAGTGGAGACCAAAACCTGAAAGATACAGTGACATGCAATTACCTCTGCCTGCCTACACTATTTTCTACTAAATGGAATACCAGCATTTCTGTTTCATGAACAAATTTCATATAATGAGGAAAAACATCTTTAAAGGTCGACTTTCTGGCTGGTGCTGTCAGCTATTTGCTTGCAGTGTGAGCCAGGAAGCCCACTAGTAGAAGCTTTATTCCCATATCATGTGAAGAAACAAAGGTTTCTCAGTTGGTGAGTACAACTCATTGAGTGTAGTTTTTGTTGAACAGGCTAAAAATGAGGACACGGTGATGGCGGCCAGAGTAGACAGCCGGTCCTGAATCAATTTGGAATGATCTAGCTCGGCTTTTTTGTTACAAGGGTCTGTGAATAGAGTTGCCCATTATGGGTGGACTTTAGGGGACACAATGGATGGTAGGAAGAGAATAATCATTGTCCACAAGTGAGCAGCACACACATGAATAAAATAATGAAACAGAATGGTAGGAATAGGATGCAGGTCCACGTTGCATGTTCAGCAGTCTCTGATGTTATACTACCTGTTACTAATCACTGATAAACATGCTTGTTTAATGTTGTCTAAACAACAGACATGGCATGTTACAACAATAGAAAAAATGAGGAATTACTTTTTAAAATATTGTTAAAATATTTTTGAAAACTTTAGTTTCAAAAGCCCACCTAGGGTTGAAAATTAGCAATAGCCATGAACTATGTACAGCACGTTAGCTTCATGTTGTACAGAAACTATGCCAAAAGTATCAAATGAATGAATTCAATACAATGCAACAGGCCAAACTAGGGTAGGGTTGCTTTCTTGTGTAAGATTTGACAGGATACAGTCAGCTCATTCAAGTGAAAATTTTTAAAACAAATAAAAATGTAACAATGTTGCAACTTCACCCAACAGAGCCCATCGAATTTCATTCTTGAAAGGGTTCCTAAAGGGTACTTGTATAAAAAGTGTTTTGTAATAAAATCGCTCAACTCATGTTTTAATGAAAGAGTTGAAGAGACCATTACCATCTCTAATGTGGGGCTGATCAGGTGACCAAAGTCCACAAGTCTGTCAAGATCATCCTCCCAAAGGTTTGGTGCAAGCTCCTCCAACATGGTTGTGATGGCAAAATATGTTGCCTGCGATGCAACCTGTGAGCATTTCTGTCCATTTGCTGAATGGAGAGGCTGGAACTTAGTGTCCAAAAGCATACTGCCGTGTTTCTCAAGAAGCTCAAGGAGGCCTCTGTGTTTCATCAAGGCCATCTGCAAAGAAGAGAATGCACAAATATATATATATGTTAACAAAATACTAAAAGCACTTTGCAGCAGATATTTAACAGTCTCGTTCTCATCACAACTTGAAGGTTTGAGGCCCTCAGTAAAAAAATCTACATCATTAATATTTTCCACAAATTATTAATACATCCATGCCACAGAGCTCTAAAATTATTTGTAAAAATTTTGCAATGCAATTCACACTAAAATGGACATATGTGATGAATTAAGAGGCAGCATTCCTGAGTTAGAGCTCCTGCCCCTTAAAGGATTGCTTCCCTGTGGTAACTTGTCAGTTCAGCGCTGATTGGTGCCATACTGTCAATAACTTGGCATTCTTCCTAATGTCTGTGCTCTGCAATGGGCTTGCTACCATGGGCGAATGGTATGAAACAGACAACGAAACGATGGCAGGATGTCACACTGGTAGGTCTATTCAGGGGGGCTGGGGGAACAAGACATTTTAGGCAGCTGCAGGCACCATAGATATAGGGAGAAGAAGTCCTGACTTTTTGTCTTGTTCATAGAAGTACTCTATTTTGTGGAGGAGACATAAATCATTCTAATGGGCATACTAAACTAAAATAAAAAGCAGAATGGGCTATTAAAAAATGGATCATGATAGAGATCAAGCAGTAGTCTGTTCCCAATCACCAGTGTCCTCAGCCGGTTGTCCTCACATTTTGGGTTCTGTATTGCAAATAATAGACGAGAGAAGATCAGCCCATGGATGAGATCTTTGCTGATAGAAAGGTAAAATTAAGTTTATGTTCCCCTTCATTTTTGTGAGTTTGAAAATGAGAACATCAGGTATGTGATGCTTCTTTGTCCGCTTGTTCTCATCAGCTTTAGCAAGAAGGAAGGCATTAGCAATGCAACCTGAGTTGTAAATATCAATTTATAGTTAAAATGTGATCACTGTAGCTCAAGCTTAATTGGGAGCAGTGAAATAGTTGTAATGATGGCACTGACTTGGACAAACAGAGCTGCAGGGATGACATATTTTTGAAGGCCAGGTCCAGAAGTTAGCATTGCAGTAGTTTCCATGACCAAAGCCTAAAGGATTTTTCCAGGTTCTCTTGGATCACTGCTGATGATGAACTCTTTGGCAAAAAAAGTCCATGACACTTACATGTCTTGTTATTTTCATTACAGTTATCTTCATAAATGAACACAATTGTCATGATTGGTGAAACATAAACGTAATCGGTAAGAATGAAATGCTAACATCAGGATGTAATGGAACTACAAGATGGGGGCTTGACTTAAAAGCCTCTACCATGCTTCAAACTTGTATCTCCAGTTGTTACCTGTTGTTGAGGAGACTTTCCTCTTAGTATAATAACATCAAGTTGGTGATCACGACTGTTGCAGTTGTGTATATTATGTTTTGCTAAAGATGCCATACAGTCAAGGCTCCAGCCATTTATGCAGTCCTATGTAGCAGTTGGTTAGCAACTGTCCTTTTGAGGACACTCCTCAAATGATGTTGTGCTCCCGCTTGCACCTAGAGGTTTCTTTGATGAAAATAAGGAGTGGTGAAGCACTAAGCTGGTGTGTTTCTTGCACACAAAGAAAATGATTGCACTTTAAATCACTTTAATCACCTGGTCTAAAGTCTAAGGTTTTTGGTGTAGTGTTTCTGCAATTTTGTGAACACTTTAGTGAGATGAACCCAAATCTGCAAGATCAAAACACACTTCAGACTGATCTGTTTTCACCCACAAAGGTTTCACAAGAGCACACACTCCACAGCTTGTATTAGAGCATCCATTGATTAATTAAATTTAGCTTAATAACCCCACAGAGGGCTGAGGGACAGTGTGGATTTTTTTTAAGTGCTTCTTGGTGTGCCATTTCTCCTTATGCCCCAGTGTGTGTTATACTCTCAAAAATAAGAAATACACACACAATGAGATATTCTCACACAACACTGGGCTACATTTATAATGACTGTTTCTATACTAATGACAACCACTGATAGTTATACTCACAGGCAATAATACAGGCTGTCCAGTTTGTTTCATGCACACAATAGAGTATAGAGCCAATGATTCAAGAAGAAATAATGAGAAAATAGTTTTAAGCACACAGTTATTTGGTCTGCAGTAAGCAGGTCTATCATATTCATCAACAAGTGTGATCCCGTCAATTTTTCCTGGAGAATATTGTCTAGCATGTGGCTGGATTTAGAGGTGCATACTCAGTCTTTGTTAGCTAAAACTAGGACAGTTGCTTAGCTTTACAGTTTTGTCATTTAAATGGGGTCTTATCAACTGGGATATAAAGTGTTTAATGCTATCAAACATCAAACGTGAGAGTTATTGTTCTCCAGTTCTCCTCACTGACTGCAGTGTACCTTCAACATCTCTGCCAATCCGTTAGAGATGTGTCGTCGAGGAACAGTACGTATGAAGGACAGATCAAGGAAGGCAGCAGCTGGTGGGATGTAGGCGCCCAGCTTGTTCTTGCAGTTTGCGAAGTTCACCCCCGTCTTTGCCCCGACACTTGCGTCAATGTAGGAGAGCAGTGTGGTTGGGACCCTGATGTAAGGGGTGCGTCTTCTGTAGAGTGAAGCTGCCAGACCGACTATATCCAGGCATACCCCTCCACCGAAGGCAATGATGGGCTCTGTGCGGCGGTCAAGAGAGAAGTTATTGACCTCCTCTAGTATTTTCAAAACCAGGTCCACGGATTTGTTCTCCTCAGTGGTGGGCAGTGCCAGTATCTTGTATACGACATTGTTTTGCTCTAGATATTCAGTAATATCAGAGCCATAGATTTTGTAGACTTCTTGGTCGACAACTACAAAGCGTTTTATTGGCTTGATGGATTTTTTGAAATCCTTGAGCTGATGTGGGTCGGTGATGTGGCCAAACAGGAGGGTGTCATTGCTTGGGTCCAGAAGACCTCGACTCTCAGTGACTTTGTACATGAACACAATGGGGCTTACAACTGTCCATGTGGTCCCCTTGTTCGTCTTGGTCTCCCATCTGCCACATAGAACAAATCAAGAAACAGTTGTTAAAGCATTGAAACCAGCCATTGTGTCATAAAATGCACTTCATCATCTCCCTCGACAGAATGTTAAGTGACCTAAAACTTCCCTAAACTTCCCATCTCGCACTTAACAGGAGCACACTAAAACTCTATTTAGAGGTCAGGTAGATGTTGAACCAGGAGTACAATCTAATGTCTCTGAGGATGAAAAAGACTGAAAAGATACATAACATAAAAAGACACAAGTACTTTGAATCAAATAAAACATAAAGAACTGAACATAAGACTCAGTGTACAAACACAAGAGTGTACTGAGAATTGCTGGAGGGCATATTTGTTATCATACATAATCAGCATTTTCCACAAACGATATAATATGATTCCTTAGCATCTCTCTCTACAAGAGTTTCCTCATTGATAGAGGCCTTATCATCCTTGTTTTGGCTAAAAGCAAATAACAATATTGATAAACTTGTTGTTATCATATCACTTTATATCATAAAGCAACAAATATGGCATAACAAAACACTTCGACCTTCATATTGTTGCAGTCAGGCAAAAACCTTATATCTTGAAATTTATAGTTTCCAGGAAATGAATACACTGCTGTGCTTTTTGATCAGCTATTCGTCCACTTATCCCTGTTATGGATCTCTGCCTTGAAGATCAAATGACAGTAACTGGTCTATTTCTACAACCACACAGTTTATTTGAATAGTGAGGGTATCTTCATAAGGAGGACATGAGAGCTTTGTTCTAATCAATCAATCAGTCAATTAATCGTTATTTGTACAGCACCAAATTATAACAAATATAATTTCAAAACATTTTACAGAAAAGAAAAAATGGCTACAGTTACAGTGGAAGCTTTCTAAGTAAAAGTAAGTGATTGAGCTAATAAGGTCGGCACAAAGCAGACATTACATACTGTATTTCTTTCAAAATTAATAAATAAATAACATTTAGAAGTGAGAATGTCTGAGCATTGTGGGTTTGAATCAATAGTAACTGCAGCAAAAAATCTTCACAGCATAGATCCTTAATTTCAAATCAAGGATCTATGTTTGAGAAGCTTAAGTGCAGAGCTGTCAGGCAGAATTTGATCAGTTTGGTCTAATTTAACATGTTTTAGGTATTAAAGTAAATGCTGCCATCCACTGTTGAAAGAAAGGAATTCAAAAGAAAACGTTTAACCAGAATGTCACAATAGATGCTTAGGTCCTCCATTGGCCTCTGCTGCAGGCCTCAATCAACAGAGCAATTTTGGGATGTTAGCAGAATGGGAGATTGGGATCATAGACCTGCTGCTCTAAATCTGTGCCATCTGCATGATGCTATCATGTCAACATGGACCAAAATTTATGAGGAACGTTTCCAGCATTTTGTCAAATCTCTGCCATGCAGAATTAAAGCAGTTCTGAAGAGAAAAATGGGTCCTCCTGGCACTTGCAACATGTAACAAATAAGGTTGGCATAATAAAGTCCATATTTTTGTTTTACATTGATTTTTGCTTTTTAAAAACTTTTTTTTTTTTTTTTTACATTGGAATAACATTTATGTATTGTATATTTTTTTTTAAATGGAAGCACAGAAGCTCATACCCATTAAAAACAAATAAAAACATTAATCTGCTGAATCCTTTAAAAAGTTATGGTGTTTAAAAAAAGCTATTAACAACTTCTGGGGCTAGTTTAACAGTTTGACTGCTCACTTGTTGGTAACAGGGCTTGTATCACTTCATGTTTTGCTCACTCCAGCACGTGTACCACTTGCACATGTGCATACTAAATATGGGGCAAAGCTTTTTTGGTCAAGGTCAGGGTGGTTAGTATGACAGCTTAAACATGTGACATTGACACGATTTCATTGACATTGAAGCCTGAACTTCTTATCTTGTCCTCTGCAAGCAGCCTGCTGTATTTTCCATGACCTCAAGGTCGACTTAATTGAATTACTACTGAAGATCTTTGGAGGCGCCTAAGTTGAATCACTGGTTAATTTCACTGTTGTTTTATAAGTTTTCTTTTTTGTAAGATTATCAGTCACCTTTATTCAATAACCTCTGTTTCTTTAAGTTAAGTAAGAAATTATTAAAACATAATTTATTAACATAATTATTACTGGTGCCGATATAATTAAAGCTTGGTAACTTGTTGCCCAAGTGGATTTTCGTCATGATCACATGCATGTACAGTAACGAGATTAAAAAAATCAACACAGCATAAAGGATGAGTGGGAAAGACTGAGCTATACTTTAAACAAGACAAAATATTATCAGTTGCTACTTTACAGGAAATGGAAAAAAAAAAACAAAAAAAACGCCCCACTACTAAATTAATAAATATATTATTTTTATCCTTAATACAAATGGGTCCTCTTGTATTATTTAATAATTTCATAAAATTGCTCACCAACATGGAAGGTGACCAATAGCACAGTCTAAAGACAAAAAAAAGGTAAAATTAAAAATGGAGATAAAAGGTTTGTGCCTAACAGTGACAACATACGTTATATTAGCTCATACATCATTTTAAACCTTTGAAACACATTGTTTATGGTACCGTAAATTCATGCTGCTTACTCTTTTAATGATAGAATGCTGTATTGAAAATGCAATCATCTTATTAAACATGTTATTAAAATTAGAGCTTTAATTCGCAGTGCATTTTATGGCAACTATGTGACAGAAAGAGTTTCTACCACTGTTGCAAAAAAAAAACAACAAAACAAAATATAATCAAACTAAACTTAGTTAATTTATGCTTTATTTCAACAGTTTTAAGAAGACTTTACAAAAAGAACAATAAGATCTTTACGTGACAATAACAGAACACACAGTAACCAACCATGAGTTTCTCCAGCAGGGTTAAAACAAACTTTTCTAAAATCCAGAAGCTTCCAGTTAATCCAGATTTGTTTTGCCCATCTGCCACACTAAGGGTGGCATGGGCTTCATTTCTGATAAAGTAACTTAGAGGAATTTAAAATAAAAATATAAATCACCATTATATGCCAAAGAAAAGTTTAAGAATATAAACTGGTATAAATACACAGCAGTAGTCTGTGATGTTGCCTGGTCAGACATTTTCCTTCTTTTCTCTTTTTGTCACATTGATTTCAATCATTGTGATTAAATAACTGTCATACTCACATCTTGGCAGCAGACACACAGTCACCAGGTTCCCTTTTGACCTGTCCCTGTTCACACTTCCATGCACTTTTTACCCGCACAAGGCTAAACTCAGTCCTTTTTTCTTTCCTGTTGCCGTCCTTCACGTGAACCTGTTCCATTCTCACTGTGGTGAAGACAAGTGGGAGCGGTGAAACAAGCCTGCTCTCGTCTGCAAAGGGGAGTCCCATCCAGAGTCTTTAAATACATGTATGTGGATGCATGTGAGGTGAGGAGGAGCATGTGCATCCCTCTAAACATGTCATTCAGTTTTTCTCTTACTGTGAAGTAACCTCTGCTCCTGTGGGTTCACAGTAATTTACAATAAACTACTTTTGACAGTAATTTGGGACAAAGGCAGGTTTGATAGGGCCTGTGAAACTTTGTATTGTGAATTATTCTGTTGCTGTTGGATGTAAAGTGTGAAATCTTTAAACTCACTTTAATAGGTTTACTTTTATTTGGTTTCCTTTTCCTGTTTCCTTACATGATATTTTAACTTTTTTTCTTATTATGTAATTGATTTAATATCCCCTGTTTTTCTTTACTTCTTTTTCTGTCATTGCTTCTTTTAACTTTTTCTCCCTTTGACTTTTACATTGTTATACTTTTTTGTTCTAATTTAATCTTTTTTTCATTCTTTCCTCATCTGTAGCTCGTACCATTCCTTGATTGCTTGTTGTCTTTTGCTTCTTATATTATAGCCTCAACACCACTTTGACTGTGTGCTCTACTTATTGTTAGCATTTCTTGTCTTCTTCTGGACTTGAGTCCAGCTTCAGCCACAATTAAATATGAAAAAAGACTATAAATTGAAGTTATATTCTCACAGTGTGTGCAATAAAGACAATAAACTTACCATGGTTACTTTCCTCGGTGATGAAGGGGGAAGAGGATGAATATTTTAATTCTGCTTACATAAGCCATTAAGTAGATGATTTAGTTCCAGGAGCCTTTTCATAACCAGATTTTTTTGTTTTTTGTTTTTCTTTTACCAATTGTCCGCCCTTGAAAGTGTTTGTGTTTATTATTCCAGGAAAGTGTTCGATATAGTTTTAAGAGCATGCCAGACTCGGCCAGCTGTGTGTCATGTAACATGTCCATCAAGGAAAATATTATAAAACTGTGTTATTTTTTTTGTATTACCTACACAACTTTAGACCTAAAGCAGTTTTCAACAGAACCTGTTATCAAGAAATTCTGCTTTGACTAGAAAAAGTGAAAGACAGAGAGAAAGAAAGAGACAGGCACTGTTGCAAAGAAACAAAGATAGCGTCCATCTGCCCATTTTACCCCGCTCTTCTAATGCTCCAAAGTCACGTGTTTATGGCCCTGAAACAAAACTCATCAGACTCGACAACATTTTATAATATGCTTTTACTTTCTTTTATAACAGACAAAAAAGGTTTTTAGTTCATACCTTTTCATGTTTTGCGGAAATCTTCCATCTTCATCAGAAGTGTCAACTGCTGATAGTGTGATGTTTCCTGTTCACCTGATCTGTAAGATCAGGTGAAGAGGTTAAGTGGAAACAGGTGAGAGTCATAATTGGGAACAAAAGTAGCATCCTTAAAAGGCTTAGTTATTTACAGGCAAGGATGGAGCGGGATTCACCACTTTGTGAAAAACTGTGTAAGCAAATAGCCCAACAGTTTAAGAACAACTTTCTTAAAATACAATTGCAAGGAGTTGGTGATTTCATCTACAGCCCATGACATCATCAAAAGATTCAGAGAACCCAGAGAAATATCTTTATTTAAGCAGTAAGACCAAAAACCAACATTGAATGCCCCTGACCTTTGATCCCTCGGGTGGCACGGCATTTAAAACCAACTTTATTCTGTAAAAATATCACCTAGTGGGCTCAGGACACTTCAGAGAAACACTACCAGAAAACACAGTTTGCTACATTTACAAGTGCGAATAAAACTCTACCATGCAAAAGGGCAGCCAAAAATCAACAACATCAAGAAACACCGCTGACTTCTCTTGGCCCGAGCTCATCTGAGATTGACAGATGCAAAGTGGAAACACATGCTGTGGTCTCACATTTCAAATAGTTTTTAGAAATCATGGATGTCGTGTTCTCTGGGCTGAAGAGGATAAGGACCATCCAGACTGTTATCAGAGCAAAGTTCAAACGCCAGCATCTGTGATGGTAAGGAGGTGTGTTAAGGTACGTTCACACCGAACCTGATTTGAGATTGCATTGCGTGTCCATAAAATAGCTAATTTCGCCACTGTCGTGCCTATCTTTGAATCTTGAATCTTAAATCTATCTGTGATGTTTCGCCTGCTGGAGTTTCACCGCGGTACTATCATATCATATATTTGTATGTATAGGAACCGCCACTTCTGTTGAATAAGGCGGAGCTAATATTCTCACTAACTGATTGTCACTCTAATGTCAGCTGGAATAAAAACAGCTGTTGTTAACTGTCATGGGTGTCATGGGTGTCTCCAGTACAACGTTAAGCAAGGTGTAGTTAAAACTTCTTCACTGACCCTCCCGCTGACCCGCTTCTTCCCCCCTCTTTCTTTTTTTCCCACATCCTGCAGACCCTCCCATCAATTCCAGCATACATCCATCCACCTATAGGCACGCACGTCTGTTGCGTGAGGACTGGCCCCACCCCGTCATGCCCGTACATTGACTTTGCATGGAGAGTGGTCAGCCAGGTTGCGTTCGGTGTGAACTCACCTTTAGAGCCTACGGCATGGGTAACTTGCACATCAGCATTAATGCTAAAAGGCACATACAGATTTTTGAACAACATGCTGCCATCCAAGTGACAGCTTTATCAGGGACGTCTCTGCTTATTTCAGCAAGACAATGCTAAACTACACACTATACAACAGCGTGTCTTTGTATAAAAAGAGTGGGAGTACTAGACTAGCTGTCTGCAGTCCAGACCTGTCCCCCATTGAAAATGTGTGGGGTATTATGAAGTGCAAAATACAACAATGAAGGGCCTGAACTGTTGAGCAACAGACGATGAACATCAAGCAAGAATTGGGAAGAATTCCACCTACAAAGCTTCAACGATTAGTGTCCTCAGTTCCCAAATGCTCATTGATTGTTGTTAAAAGGGAGGATGATATAAGACAGTGGTAAACAGGCCACTGTCCCATCTTTTTTGAAGCGTGTTGCAGACATCAGATTAAAGAGTGAATATTTGCCAGAAATAACTTAATAGAACCTTAAATAACTTGTTTTTGTAATGTATGCAATGGACAAAGTTTGCAAACACTGTGTTCTGTTGTATTTACGTTGAACACAATGTCCTGACTTCACCCTTGATTTCTCCTGAGTGTTCCAGCAGAGGTCATGTGCAGGTCTGTCGGACTCTGTTTTCTGTCTTCTGTCCTCAAAAGTCTAAAGTAGACGCAACAGGCTCTGGTGGGTTTAGTCTGTTCGGTCTCAGTCCCTCCCCTCTCTCAGGGATTTACATGTGCGCAGTCTGACAGGCTGACTGTCCACCACAGCGCGCTGTCCTCTCTCAGCTGACAACGAGCACCATGCCCGCCGTTAAAGGTAAGACCGCCGCTCGACCTGCTGTGTTTGTTTGTTATTTCACGTCCAGAGAGAATGAAATCAAGACTGGGCGAGTTTCAGCGTGTAATGTCTTTAAGAGTGAGGTGTATGCTTGTGCTATCTGTGGTACGTTTTCATTAACGACAGGCTGCAGGACACAACAGCCTGTCGCTTTAACTGTGGCGTCAAATATGAGGCTCTAACTTCACGCTGACCTTTTTTGTCAAAGTGTTTGCTTTCTCTGACGTTAAGTTTTGAATCGCCCGCTTCTTTATATAAGTATCGATTATTGCCCCTTTGTTCCGAGAGTCCAAATATATTTTAACACAGAACACGAATCACTTCTGCTCATGTTAGGTCCTACATGTGTTTTGGAGGGAGATTAAAACACATGCAGCTTTACTGACAACAAAAGTAAAACAGTAGAATACAAACTTATGTACTTGCCAGGGGCGTCGCCAGAAAGGGAAGGGTTCAGATGATAATATCATTGTGGCCCCCACCTCCACAACCAGAACTAAGCCTGAATCATTTCCACCACAACTTTATACAGAAAGTCTTAATTAAATACAAATGAACAGGATGATTATCTCAGATTTACAAGTTTAAAGTAATATATTTAAAAAGAAATGCTGTTTTTTTCTGAATTACTAAACTTAGTATCTTAGAATTCTGTTTTAATCAGACAAAAACTTGGTGTACTGAATAAAGGCAATAATAATTGTAATATGACAAGGTTTTTTTTTTTTTTTAATTAAAAAAAAAAAAATAGAGTTGACAAAATAATTATCTCAGGATCAGGAGTTGTGTCCTTGATCCAAAAAATGGCACAGATTTTCTTAAAAAAACAGGATTATTAGGCCCTATTTCAAAATTCTATATACACACATACAACTTTTATATATATATATGTTTGTGAATATATGTGTGTATATGTGTGTATATATATATATATATATGTGTGTGTGTATACATATATATGTATGTATACACGCACACACATATGTATATATATAAATACACACACATACAACTTTTATGTATATATTTTATATATATATGTTTGTGAATATGTGTGTATATGTATATATATATAAATATATATATATATATATATATATATACACACATACATGTGTGTGTAAATACACTATATTGCCAAAAGTATTTGCTCACCTGCCTTGACTCACATATGAACTTAAGTGACATCCCATTCCTAATCCATAGGGGTCAATATGACGTCGGTCCACCCTTTGCAGCTATAACAGCTTCAACTCTTCTGGGAAGGCTGTCCACAAGGTTTAGGAGTGTGTTTATGGGAATTTTTGACCATTCTTCCAGAAGTACATTTGTGAGGTCACACACTGATGTTGGACGAGAAGGCCTGGCTCTCAGTCTCCGCTCTAATTCATCCCAAAGGTGTTCTATTTGGTTGAGGTCAGGACTCTGTGCAGGCCAGTCAAGTTCATCCACACCAGACTCTGTCATCCATGTCTTTATGGACCTTGCTTTGTGCGCTGGTGCACAGTCATGTTGGAAGAGGAAGGGGCCAGCTCCAAACTGTTCCCACAAAGTTGGGAGCATGGAATTGTCCAAAATGTCTTGGTATGCTGAAGCATTCAGAGTTCCTTTCACTGGAACTAAGGGGCCAAGCCCAGCTCCTGAAAAACAAGCCCCACACCATAATCCCTCCTCCACCAAACATTACACTTGGCACAATGCAGTCCGACAAGTGTCGTTCTCCTGGCAACTGCCAAACCCAGACTCGTCCATCAGATTGCCAGATGGAGAAGCGTGAGAACGTGTCTCCACTGCTCTAGAGTCCAGTGGTGGTGTGCTTTACACCACTGCATCCGACGCTTTGCATTGCACTTGGTGATGTATGGCTTGGATGCAGCTGCTCGGCCCTGGAAACCCATTCCATGAAGCTCTCTGCGCGCTGTTCTTGAGCTAATCTGAAGGCCACATGAAGTTTCGAGGTCTGTAGCGATTGACTCTGCAGAAAGTTAGCGACCTCTTCGCACTATGCACCTCAGCATCCGCTGACCCAGCTCTGTCACTTTACGTGGCCTACCACTTTGTGGCTGAGTTGCTGTCGTGCCCAAAGACTTCCACGTTCTTACAATACAGCTGACAGTTGACTGTGGAATATTTAGGAGCGAGGAAATTTCACGACTGGATTTGTTGCACAGGTGACATCCTATCACAGTTCCACGCTGGAATTCACTGAGCTCCTGAGAGCGACCCATTTTTTCACAAATGTTTGTAAAAGCAGGCTGCATGTCTAGGTGCTTGATTTTATACACCTGTGGCCATGGAAGTGATTGGAACACCTGATTCTGATTATTTGGATGGGTGAGCGAATACTTTTGGCAATATAGTGTATGTATATATATATATATATATATATATATATATATATATATATATATATATATACATACATATATATATATATATATATATATATATATATATATATATATATATGTGTACATATATATATATTAACAAAATGTCCTTTTTTTAATTATTATTTAGCACAGAGTAAGGAGTTAAGTGTTTCTAAAAACAGCTTCCTCAGTTTTTCATAATTGTTACTGAACTGTTGTTTTTCTGAAAAAATGTGGTATTAATCTCAGAATATTCTACTATTTGACCAACAGTTCTCTTTAATGATTAACAAAATAAGCATTTCAGTATTAGGAGTTACATTTTTGTGAGGAAATATGGAACTGTTTCTCTTAATTAACAATAGAATTAGACCCTATTTCACACTCTCAAATTAACATAGTCAAGAGAAAATTGCTGTTTTCCAAAATAAGAAAAATCATATCAGAATCACAGGTTTATTTTAATACCAAAAACCCTTACTATCATAAGACCCGGAATAACTATGTATTGAAGTTAGTTTAAATAAATGCTTTGCTTTTTTTTTTAAATCAATATAAAATATAGGCCCTATTTCAAAATTGCATGTTACATTGACTCAGTCAGTGAGATAAAAAAAAATGCTTAATGTACAAGATATGATTAATTAACAGAAGTACTATTTTAATAATTATCAAAATAATTACCTCATGTTAGTAGTAATGTTTTCACATGAAAGCCAGCATCACAATTAGACACGTGTCTCCCAATGTATCAATCCCAAACACAATAAAACTGAATTAAATGTGAAAGACACATTTTTTGTAATAATATCATCAAACAACAACACACTCACTGGCACTTTAAGATAATTACTGTTCATAAAATATATTTTTTTACACAAAAAAGAAGTGTCTTGTAATTCCAGGATAATTTTGTCAATAATTTAGAAAAACAGAGCAAAATTTTATTTTCTGGTGTTCATACAATACAACTCCTTCTGCATTATTATAATCTTGTTTTAAAGATATTTTTCAGTTTTTAAATCACACTTATTCATCAATAATGATATGAAAGCCTATTATAACAGACATTTTTGAAATACATGGTAAAAGAACTTAAAAATGATTAAAAGAAATAGAATTGTAAAAAGTAATAAAAGCACATGTATGGCTGCTGGATCATTTTAACAATATTAACAGTTTTGAATCTTGACACCCTGTCCCAGGTTTCTACTTTCACAGTCTATTAATTGTTTTTAATTTTTAACTGACAATAGTTAATCAATGATACTAAGCCTGGCTGACTATGAGGATCATTTTTGCAGTAAAAACACTAAAATACACTTATTTTGTGAGCATATAATAAAGCAGATCTCCTTTTTATGGGTGGGTTGGGCAGTGATAATAATTTCATTTGGAAAAACACTGAAGTTTCAGTTTTTGAAGTCCGCTGTGAGCCATGGTCCTGCAGATCTTCTGAACTTCAATCCTCCACACAGCACCTCTGGTTCCAGCTCAGTGATTGTGCTGTTATGCAAAATCTCAAGGATAAAGTAAAGGAGGGAATGGGTGGGCTTCATGCAGGATCATGAAGCAATGTATGTCTGACTTTTTTTTGTCACTGTAACAATCAAGACAAGAAAATGATTCTGACGGTTTGAGCTGCAGCTCTTCAAGCAATTCTTAGAAAAAAGCGGAGAAAGAGGAATGACGATTATTTAACAAAAACTACTTTTTATTCTTCCCCCAGTTCCTGACACTCCTCTGGAAATCCTTGTGGATCTTTTAACTAAAGCTAAACAGATCGCCACAGTGAGTGACAATGTGCCAGCAGAGTTGAGGAGTCACTTGGAGAAGTGCTTGGACATAGCCAGCGGCCTGGATGATTATTTGGACAAAATGACCACACAGGAGAGCACACATCTTACAGAGCTCTATGAGTACTGCTTTGGCTTTCTACACATAATACAGACATTAATACTTGTGAGACAAATTTCTTTATATTTCCATTTTGTTTATTGTAGAAAAACAATATCCCATGATTGGGAACAAGTCTACAAGGAGGGCAAGACCATGTTTAAATTGCCGAAGGAGTGCATCACTGGACATGTTGAAGGTTTGATATTTTTGTCTTTTCAATGATATTCGCTGTTTCTAATATAGACCGCAAAGAAGAGACAGTGTGTAAAAACCCTCTGCTATGAGGTCACCCACCAAAACAGAACAAGAGATGATGAGAAGAGTCAAAAGAGGAAAGATAGAGGTTAACCCACTATCACTGTTTTTTACTGTCTACCTCAAGGACTATAAAATAAAAGTAAGGGTATTAAGTAAATAGATTACCAGTGTTTTTTTTTCTTGGATGAATTCTACATACCACGGGATGAAATCTTTCAAAAGAAGACCTGGTTTGCTTGCAGCATGCACCAGGAAGTCCACCTTTTAGGACCTTTTTTCCGCTCATTCTGTGAAACCATGGTCCTGTCCATGTGGAACTAAAACTTTTTCGTATTGTCAATGTTCTCTGTAAAAATGGCATCGTTTCAAGAAGTGTGTCCGTTCACACAAAAACAGTGGAAACACTGCAGAGCATATGCCAGGCTTTAAAATGGCGCTGCAGACATGCACCAAAACCAGAGAAGAAGACATGGAGTGTGTGCATACATCATGAGAAAGGTCAGCAAACATTGGCACATTATGTTCTCTCTGTCTTCATGTTGCTCACAGTGGTTGATGACCAGCAGAAGATTTTGCTGTTTACGCCAAAACAAGCTCAGTAGCTTCTGCAGCATGAGCTCAACACTGTATTCCACCATTGTCGTCAGGGTTCGTGCATGCAGATTTAGCCAGAGATGGGGCTACAATGTCATAGTTTCTGAAGCTATCCTTGTTCGATGTTCACTTGGAATCACAAGGCCAGCTGTTTCAGATTTATACCCACTTCCAAAATGTTTGTTTACAGGCACCTGAAACGCTGTTTCCGTGTGGACTTGTGCAGATACGCCTCTATGGTTTGTGGTTTAGTGAGTACACCTCATTGAGTGCAGTTTCTGTTGAAAGAGTCCTCCATTGTTAACAGTGAAGGCAGTCAGAGGTGACTGTAGGTCTCTATTCAACTTGGAGATGTCTAGTGGGGCTGCTCTGTCATGTGTTTTCATGGCAGTGATAAAAGAGCTGTATCTGTCATGATGGTGTTGTCGTTGGTCGCCATGACAGACACAGGACATTACAGAAAATGTCTGTCTTTTTAATCTTTTTGAAATATCAGAGGCAATGCAAGTGCTTAACAAGAGGGTATTCACAACTTTGACTTAGAAATTTTTGTAACTGACAAAACAAGAATATCGAATTTCTGAAATTTCGCATGTCATATCTTTAAGTCTGTTTTGCTTTGTCAGGCCAAACCCTGAAGATGCTGATTCACATGAGTCAGGCCAAGAGGGTGCTGGAGATTGGGATGTTCACTGGCTATGGTGCACTGTCGATGGCTGAAGGTCTTCCTGAAGATGGATACCTAGTCGCCTGTGAGTTAGAGCCATACCTTAAAGACTTTGCACAGCCAATTTTTGACAAGTCTCCACATGGAGGGAAGATAAGGGTCTACACTGGACCTGCCACGGACACTTTAAAGGTAAGAAAAATAAACTTTTCAGGGGCTGTCAGATAAGTAGACACACAGGTTTTTTTCAATACCGCTACTACGTACTTCTAATGAACACAGTGAACTAGCCCAATGGGTTGGGTGCCCTTTTGTGCTTTTTGGGCTGTGTTGGGCACCTGGGTTTGGATTTTTGTGCCAACTTCTGGGTCTTAGGTTTTCCTCACGTTCCTTCAAATTATTTTCCTCCCATGACAATTGATGCTCTCACCTCTTGGTACCTCTTGTATTTGGTTTATTATGCTATTTGTGTTTGTGAGTGTTCTTTGATTCATATTGAGCTTTTTGTTGTTTCTTCCTTCTGTGCTTTAGCTCTTGTGCTTTGTCTTCTGTAAACCTTTTTTTTTAGTTCTTTTCAAATAAATAATGTTATTAAAATACTACATTTGATAGAAATAAGTAGTATGACTACCAGGCAGCTGTTATTCTAAAGCATGTTAGACCTGGTCCATCTGAGGCTTCTCCTTCTTTTAAAGTTCTGGCTGCCAACATTTACAGTGCATTACTGCCACCTACTGTGCTGGAGACAAGGCCAGAGTGACTGCTTCTAAAACACCAATATTGAGAGTCTCTCAAACAAACAAACGAACAAATAAAAACAGATAAAAGACTGTGGGCTTTCCCTTCCCATACTTAAGTATGTTAAGCTAATTTCAGTTTTTGAATAAAGGAAAGTAAAGAGTGACTCTACCCATAGGTAGCCATTTAATTCATGTCTATTTATATACTGAAATATGCCTTGTGAGTGTTTACCTGTGAATTGTGTGATGTTTATGTGATTACTTAAAAAATCAAGGTTCACTGAAATTTGGTTTGCGTTACCATCCTGTAAATGCAACATAATTAGTGCTAATGCTAATCTGCCACAGAAATGCATTATTTCTGTATGCCATTTTTACTGTACCTCTGACCTCTAGTTTTTTTCATTGTGGGAAACAGTATGCAGCATAGACTTGTTCAATGCATTGTAATGTATCTGACTGACTGACTGAGTGATACTGCTGATTTTTTCCACACCAGTGTGACATTCAAGTATTTTTTGTTAAACCTTAGTTTTTATTATTGTTGCCATACTATGGGCTACATTTTGGCAATATTAAAATGTACTGCATCTTTTGTATATGGTTTCAAATGCAGCCAAAGATTCTGTCATAAGTAATCAGAGCAGAAAAATCTCACTGCTACCTTTGTTTTTTTTTTTTTTTTTTTTTTAAATCTCATACAAACTGTCTTGAATTATGATGTCCTCTTGATGACTCTCTTGTCTTTGTAGGAACTGGCTGCTGCAGGTGAGCAGTTTGACGTGGTCTTCATTGATGCAGACAAGAACAACTACATTAACTATTACAACTTTATTCTGGACAACAACCTGCTGAGATTACAAGGGGTCATATGTGTAGATAACTCACTGTTCAAATCGAAGGTTTACCTCAAAGACTCTGCAGATGAAAATGGACTGGCTCTTAGAGAATTTAACCAGTTTGTCTCTGATGATCCTCGTGTGGAGCAGGTACATTTGAAGTCTCCACGAGTAACAAATGTGTTTGACTTGTATTTTTTGTTAATTATTTCAATATTCTTATGGTCTTCCAGGTCATAATTCCACTTAGAGATGGGATCAGTTTGATCCGCAGAGTATGTGCTGCCTCTGAGAGCCCTGTGACACAGGTAATGTTCAGCTGCTACAGGGACTAAGTGTTCACGTCACTCTAAAAGCTGTTTCCACACATTTACTGTTGATTCTCCCTTTGTTTTGACTAACATGTCAGTTTATTGTCTTTATTTGTTTTAGAGTCAAATAACAGATGATGAAGTTTTCCGTGGCGTCAAAGGGCGCCCCATCCTTGATCGAATGCGACTTGATGGAAAGGTGGCCTATGTGACAGGAGCGGGACAGGGCATAGGCCGTGCTTTTGCTCATGCCCTGGGTGAGGCTGGTGCGAAGGTGGCCATCGTAGATGTTGACAAAGTCAAAGCTGAAGCAGTGAGCAAAGAGCTGTTATTGAAAGGTAAGGGCCATTGACAAAAATACAAAATTAGGAGCCAAGAATTTCTGAAATATTGTAATCAACTTTTGGCCCTTTTCCACCAGCCCGCCTTGGCCCTACTCTACTCTACTCTACTCAGCTCTACCCGGTTTGCGTTGAGTTTCCACTGGCACAGTACCTCCTAAAACAAACCAGTTTTTAGTACCTACTCTGCTTTGGTTCTAAGCAAGCTGAGTCGATACCAAAAGGTGACGTCGACCGACTGCCGGCTACTGATTGGTCAGAGAATGTCGTCACCGATGGGTCATGAGCGCGACGTCCAAAACAGAACTGCAGTACATACGCTTTGCTACTTTATGGCAATAACTTGCTGCCATCACAATGTTAAACACAGGACTTTATCATTACGAGCTAGCTAACAAGCTAGCGGTAGCTTCCATTAGCTTACCCTCATACGTCTTTTCTTTGCAGCCCGATTGCTCTCGTCCTCGGCTTCAAACTGTTGTATAGCTTCCAAAACTCTCCTGTACTTCTCAAGGGTATTTCTTCTTGCCGCCTGCAGCCTTCTTCGGCTTTCGTCTTTCATTCGGTTTGTAACAAAAAGCCACAGACCGAGCACCAAGTATACTATTGCCTCCAAGTTCTCCATTGTTTTGATTGTTGTGTCGCGCTCAAAAGACATGAACGCAGTGTCGCCCAGCTGTTTCACGGCGACCCCGCCCCCGCTGGGCAGGGATCCGGGCTGGTGGAAAAGCAGCACAATGCGAGTAGAGTAGAGCCGGGTAGAGTCGGGGAAAGCCGAGCCGAGTGGAGTAGGGCTAATGGAAAAGGGCCATTTGTCACTTGTTCCCTTTATGCTCGACCTGAAACATTGTCAGCTTTTTTGATAGTTGTCTTTAGGGATGCACAATATTGGGATTTTTGTTGATATGTAATAAGTTGATACTTCAAATCTTATTTTAAGATAAGAGCTGCATCTTAATAGAAACACGGCTGAAGACACACTTGTTCACTTTGGCCTTTGGTGGATTATAGTCGCTTTTATTGGGTCTTTTATTTGTTGTGTTTTCTCTGGATTGCTTTGTTTGTATTGGTTTTTATTGACTTTTATTGGTTTTTATTATTTTCATTGTTTTCTGTCTTTTACTGTAAAGCACTTTGGTAGGCCAGTGGCTCTCTTAAATGTGCTATATAAATAAAGTTGACATTGACATTAATAGACACCCAAGACATGACGTTAATGGCCAAACGCACCAGGACATGGGACCTTTAAAATCGAAGTTAACTTGCAAAAGCTCTGTCATCTTACTGTTGATATATACGAACACATTTACCTAGCTTTTGAAACAGTCATCTGTTGATACTGATAATAACGATAACATTATTAACAACAACGATATCATATTATCATAACGATAATATCATGTGCTGCCATTACTTGAAGACCAGATCTATCACAGGGAGGTTTTATGCCTCCAACATTGTCAGGGAGTGGAAGTACAGTGGTGGGTCACTCAGCCTCTGATCTTTTTCTCACAAAACTTGATCAGTTCATGGTCATGTCAGTGAAGACATCTGTGCAAAGTTTGACAGAAGTTCCTCAAGGACTTCTTATCATATCAAACTCACAGGCAAGAAAGACTATCAAGAGACGGGAGGACATCAGACTTTGTCTCTCCAAAGTCTTACCACTTTGTCCTTGAGTCAAAGAGGACATGTGCCCAAGAAAATCCTGCAAAGTTGGGCAGAATTCTGTAAACACTTTCTTGTGATGCTGCATTCATTAAAAAGGGACCAGAAAACTGAATTACCTTGACCTTTGACCAATGATGTTCAAAATTCTGTTGGCTTATTCTTGTTTTGTGTTTGATTTTTGTGTAAATTTGTAATATGAGGTTTCACAAATGAAAACGATTGTTTGTATCTTTGTACTTATCAGTGCTTTGTTTCAGCTGTGAGCTTGTGTGAACTCCCAGCAAACAGCTCCTGGTTTCACCAATAACTAACATAATTAGGTTTGACCTGGTTCAAGGATTTACGCCCTAAAAGTGTTTAGATCAACAAATGAGTTTTGGTAAATTAACATTTGGTTTAGAGGATGGGCTTTATTGTTTTAGCATCTGTGGAAAACGGGTTTTTGTTTTTTTTTTACAGTCATTTTCCAGCCAAGGCCTAAATCTGTTGAATTAACTTTTTTCTATATTTTATGTCAGGATAAATACATCACTGCACACTACCGCCTCTAAATGTAGAGCAAAGAATATGCAGCTTATGGCAGTTTTTCACATTTTCTAAAACACTAATTTATATTCTCTGGTCAATTACCTAAGCGTTTTTAATTAGACCCTCTTTTGGCAAAACATTTAACAATTTTTCAGAGTCAGGCATAATTTACAAATCTCACTCTGTCTTTAAAAACACAAAACACAATCTTTTTCTCTCTACAGCACAGTATTCACTCTCATGCACTTGTTGTATAAAAAGGTAACCACAGGGGGGCAGAAGCTGAATACAAAACAGAGATCACATTGCGGGCTCCAATGTTAACCCTAAAGCCCAAGAACTGATCTCTTATGGACTTTAATGGCGTCAGATGTGTGTGTGATTGTGTGAGTCCACAAGGGAGATGAGTAATAGGACATACTTTAGTATGACATACTGTATCATACCCTTGAAAAACATAAGAATCCCAATCCCAATCAGCTTTATTGGCCAGGTATGTTAGACATACAAGGAATTTGACTCCGGTTCACTTCACTCTCTAAGTACAGAATAGATACACACCGTGTATTAACATTATAAACAGTTCAGAAGCAGAAATCACAAAGCAGGAATTAAACTTTCAAATAAAATTAAAAATTAAAATTAAGGTAAGAATAGAAATAGTATATGTACAATATGTACAAGATAAAAAAACAAGAAACAAAGGACAACAAACAACAGACAAGAAACAAAGTGCACAGATGCATGTACGTGGGAGGATGATATATGCAATGAATGACCATATATAGGGTAAACAGACGGACATTTTCAGTAAGGATTTCAGTATGGCAACAGCCATACAAACATTCAGATCTTTCAATAGCTAATGTAAAAATCATAGATATAAAAATCTTGTGAATATCTGACTGAAGAATACAGGTCACTCATTAATAGATAAAATACCCTTAAATAAATAAATAATTTTTCATTTCATTGTTTGTTTCCCCATCACAGCTGTGCTTGTCTGAATGAGCTTTATCATCATTTTGTCTACTTCAATCTTTGACTGTTTGTAAAATTAGCCAAGGATAGTAAAATGTATGTAAAATTATGTTTTAGAATTTAAGACTGTTTGTGTAAAATTAAATTATGACTCAAATGATGAGGTTCTACACGTCATAAATTGTTGCAGTTAACTCTGGGAAAGTCCATAAAAAAGTCTCAGTATATATGCAGACTTGAGGAAAGTGTGCAGTTTGCTGCTGAAAAGTCAAAAGAAATGTCACTATGTCCTCGAGCACTTACTGAAAACATGCTGAAGTCTGTTTGAAGTGAGTCTCAGTTCACACCAGCAGGTCAAAACTGAAAACACTTGGTGCTTATCATGCCAAGGGTTGCAGAGGAGCAGAAAATTTCCAATAAATTTCAGGAAACTTTCCAAAATATTTCCATGGGAAGTTAAGTCTGGGAATTTTGGAAATATTCCAAATTGGAAACTTTCCATGGGACTTATGGGGAATTTACAGGAATTTATTTAGAATTTGCTGGAAATTTGGGGTAATTGAAAATGAACTGTATCATACCAAAACATAAATATATATATATATATATATATATATATATATATATATATATATATATACATTTTTTTTGTCCTGTTTAGTATTTTGTTCTGTTTAAGTGTTGTGTCTGACTGCTCAGTAAGGTTTTCATTTTGATTTCTGAGTGTCTGCTGTGATAATAAGCTTCTCTCTGAACACAAATTGACTGTCTAGATGTGACTGTTTGACTCTAAATCTGGTGTTTATGAGGACAAAGTTAAATCTTCACGTCTGCAGTTTTGAAAATAGGGTGGGGGTGTCATTAAGAGATCTATCTCAGCAATTGTGAAACTTTAAATCATAAGGTTTGGATAAATGACGTGTATCTCTGGGTTTTCAGGTTTGTATGCTGGCCAGTAGAGGGCAGCAGGCTACAGGATAAGATATCGTTTGTCGGGCTTGATGTTCCTCTGAACTCTGCTTTTTTGATTTTCTCTTTGCTTTTTGAAACCATCAAGTTAAACTATGAAATTACACAAATTGTATCAAAACATTTTGTCATTACTTTTCTAAATTGTTTATACACTCAATTACATTTTTAAACATTATTTCCCTAAACTTTATAATTATCAGCAGGGCTTTTATGGCATCATTTCACTTATACTGCTGCTTCGTCTTACTGATTTTCTTTCTTTGATACAGGTATCAATGCCATTTCCATCACAGCTGACATTAGCCAACCAGCTGACATCCAGAACATGATAGATGGTATTGTGTCCAAATGGGGGGCGATCCACATCGCCTGTAACAATGCGGGAATTAACATGAATTCAGCCAGTGAGGACACCAGTCTTGAGGAGTGGGACCAAACCTTTAACGTTAATTTAAGGGGAACTTTCATGTGCTGTCAGGTTGGTACCACCTGTGTGCGTCAGTTTGAGTCTTTAGACCACAATTAGGTCTTAATATTTTCACACAAATTCATTGTTGTAATGGGAATCTTTATTTCTGCAGAACATACATTTAAATTGTATATCTTTATTTTGATGAGTACCATTTCCATCAATTCAGTTTGTGCACTGCAGGAAATAAAATGCAGACTAAGTGATTCATCTCTTAAGAGATAAAAACAACAAAATTGAACATTAATGTATTTTTTTTATGTATTTATTTGTCATAAATGCTTACCTTTTTTTTAATTGAAGTCATTGGGGAAATAAAGCTTCAACTTAGAAAGATTCATACGTAAATCATCTAAACCTAAACTAAAGGTACTTTCAGCATTTAATTTAATCTGTCAAACAACAAATGTATGATTGTTTCTCAAATCAGTCGAGGAATTTTTTTTTTATTAAAGATACAATTTAGCAAAAAAAAAAATATATATATATATAAAAAAACGGTTGATGCAAATAGTGCAAAGATAAACACAAATTAGGCAGAACATTTAGTTTTGTGTGCTAAAAAAATACTTTTTTTAATACTTCTGTAATTTAAACATCAATTAAGAAAATCTTATCACTACACACATTTCATCTATATGAAGAATTTTTATTGGAAAAAAAAGTTGTAGATAATTATCAGGTGATCCACCCATCTTTAATTTCTGATTGGCAACTTGAATGAAAATTAAAAATTATAAAAAAAAAATATATTTAACAATTCTTATGTTCAGGTTTAAACTTACCTCAAAAACTGTTTAACCTTTCTCTCTGTCTTCAGAATAATCCATATTATTGTTGTGTATTTGTTCTGATCTTGCGGTCACATTTGAGTGTAATCAGGAGCCTGAAGTGTTTTTCTCTTTGATTCCTGCCTTAGGCAGCAGGTCGAGTGATGCTGAAGCACGGTTATGGTAAAATAATCAACACAGCCTCCATGGCCAGTCTGATAGGTGAGTGATAATTCTATTTCATACAGTCTTCTTTGTGCCACTGATAATTTCTGTTTATGTGTGTTGAGTTATGAATTTTATTAATTTGGGTTCTATAACTGCATGCATTATAAGATAATTTCTTGCTGTTGGTGACTTTTCTGGCCTCAGGTTATAACTCTCAGTACTTAAAATAAAATAGAATTTATTTGACAAAAGTTTTGCATCATAGATCAAAGTTTTCCAAATAAAGTTTACTCTGATAGTGGCTTGTCAAGGTTTTGTATTTTTTAACACTTGTTAGTTTGCATACATTCTTTTGCTTTTGTGCCCCAAATGCAGATATTTCAGAGTCAATAAAACATTTTAATTTAAAAGAAGAAATACATTTGAAACAGTTTTATTATATCATTAATATTTATAATTAAGATATGAACAGTAAATGACAAAAAATGTTTGATTGGTAAAAGTCACCTCTAGGGGGTTCATAACTGAAAAAATGAGAACCAATGTAATCAAGAATCAGTTTTTTCTTCATTTTACCAGGAAAACTGGAGAACAGGAACTATTGAGCTAAAATTACTTCATATATTATTACAGTGGTCCTGTTTGCTCTGTCTTTGTCCATTATGGCCTTGTTGACACATGTGCATGTTTGAAATTTCTCTTCCCTTAATGTTACTTGTTAACAAACACAACATTTCTGATCAGTTTGGCCTGATTGTTTTTCTGTATCACTGAATTAACATGTAAATTTGTAAGAGCAGTCAAAGTTCCTGCTATGACCGTTCCAAGTGTTTCAGGATTCTGGCTGTTAGAGTGTTAAATGTGTCCATGAAATCTTCTAACCTGTTCGTTTTTCCACTTACTGTACAATAATAAAAAACACATATCCCATAATAATCCTCATAACAAAAGTCACAGGAACTGCAAGGTGCAAAATCCGAGGCGCACCAACTTCCTACTTTCTTTCTTTTATAAGAAGCTTTATCCATATTTGTGTCCTGCGTTTTAAGTACCACTCTGTAGGACTCAAACTAGACTAAAAAAAACTACGTTTAAAATAAATTGCAGCATCTATTAAAGTTTTGTTTGATTTATGTAAAGTGAGCTAACATCAGTCTCATGTAAAAAAAAAACAAACAAAAAAAAACATAAAAAACAATAATGTCTCAATTCGTTCACCTAGTTTGGTTCCACCCTGTAAGGTGCAAACATCTAAGGTGGAAGATCTTTAACAAAAAGCAATATGAAAATAATGTAGATGCTTAAAGGTGCTACCACTTTCTGGTTTTGCCACTGTTATAAATGTTTTGTAAAGCTAATGAAATACTAGCATGTAAAATGTAAATAAAAATGTTTCCATGAACTGAAACTGAAATGAAAATTAAACAAATAAAAAAAAAGAACTCTATTTTGTGCTTACAGAACAAACTTAAATTAAGTCAATCTAAAGACAAAGTATTCTTTGTTTTATTCTAACAGCAGTGTGTATGTGACAGGTCTTTTATTGCCCCTGGCACATTGATCTTAGATTTTGACAGGCTTGATTAATGCAGAAATCACAACTGTGTTTCTTTTCCGAGCTACACAAACTTGTTTTCTTTTGAGTCCTGTGAATGATCCTACCCGAGATCTTTCTCATAAACATAATAAAATCTGCAAGAGCTTTTTATTCACCTGCTTAGACTGTCGAATTGACACATGCAAAATGCATCTTGTGCTGATAATACAAAAATCAATGGATGGTGGAGACAAAGCATCCATTTTTACAGAGCACTGTCATTTTAATTTTTTAGGGTAAATTCTTCTGTTTTTAATGAAATGTGTGAATTATACTGAATAAAAGAAAGCAGGGAGAGAATGAGGGAGAGCTGCTTGTGGAGCTACGCTGAAATGTGGTGCACCATCTGACAGTGATGAAGGAAAGATGTCAAACACCTTGGAGAAACTGTCTGACTTTTAGGCTTACCTGTGGACTGTAGAAAGACCTGAACGAAGCCATGTGACGTCAGCCCTGGGATTTTCAATGCAGGCTTTGGAAAGTTGCTGAAACTAATCCATGGACATAGCCAAACTGTACATGTTTTATCAACCCACTCACAGACAGAGGCCGAGTTGGGGCAAGACTGAAGGCCGTCTGGTTTTGGTTTTCATTAAATAACGTACAAATGGAAACATGATGCTTTCAAGTCATGTGACTCACATGGCACAGTCTGTGATGTGATTGATTGATTGATTGATTTATTGAATTGAATTATTTTGAACATGTGACTGTAGAGTGGTGCAGGGATGACGTATTTTTGTAGGCCATACCCAAAATTAGCATTGCGCTGGTTCTCTCAGCAAAATGCGGCAAGATTTTTCAACATGTTCTGAGAAGTTACACATCTGTTCATTATGATTATCTTCAAGATTAAACCCAACTATCCTTAATTTTTAAAGCATTAACACGGTCAATTTAAGCAAGGATGGACAATTTGGCTGCCAAAATTTTACAGTTGAAGGATACTGAAAGGGACTATTATATATCACTGTCATAAGAAGCTATTTTGTCAACATCTTAACTCACATGCAAGTATCAATACATGAGAGCTTAAGATAAAAAAAAATTAAGCCAGTTTCAGCAAGTTACACAACATTTACAGACTTTAAAGTGTATTTCACTTTCATTTTTACGTCTGTTTTGACAAATGCATTCAATGGAGCTCCATAAAAATAATCACAGTCAAGTATAGCTTTATGTTTTAGGGAATATTGTTTTTTGTTTCAGTGTTTTCATGGCAGATTTTGTCAGATTTTCAACACGACAACTTAAATTGACTGGAGTTTCTCATTGAGGGAGGTTAAAAGCCCCTTTTGGGCACCCTCTAGCTCACCCTTGGGCTCAAGTAAAAAGCAAGTGAAACTGCTTCTACACTTCCAACATATAACACCATGCTGTATCCTCTTGTTTAAGAGAGTGACCTGATCAAGTTGGTTCTCAGTGCTGTAGTATTTTGTTAGCAGCTGGTCTTTTAAAGGCACAATAATATTTTAAAATTCACAAACGGGGCAATTTCAGATGCATTTTATGTTGAAAAAAGACGCATTCAAATCTCATTAGCATTCATTTCCTACAGAGATTATTTAAGGCATTTATCCAAAAGTCCTATTCCATTTTTTTCCATTCATATTATGTTTACTTTTTACGTCTCTTTTGGGTCTTGCCTAGTTAAATGGTCCCCAACCTTTTTTGTACGAAAGCCCATTTTTACATAACACAATATAGTTGTGGCTTTTGTAAGGGACACACAAACACACTTGTGCATGGTAGTATTGTGTAATTCTCTATAACGCAGGATCAGAGGGAGCAATGGACTTATTTCCAAACCCCATGAAAGAGACATTCATGAGGACTCGCTCTGTTTTTATTGGCTGCTTGACAATGACATTTAGGAATGTATTAGACTGAAGGTCACCAGATGACATGGTAACTATTTAAAGCACTACATCCTCTGCGCACGTTGGAAAATGCAGTAAAACGGTGTACAACAGTGTGGACGGTGTGTGCTTTATCTTTTGGTCATCATTCTGAGTTGATGTTGTTTCTATTGATTATTTATGGGTATTTAATCAGTTCTTACCTCTGAACTGAATCTTTCCACATCAGGAATTTGAGAGCCCTCGTTTACCTCGACTGTCCTCCCGTGCTTACACACATCATGCGTACAGCGTATTAGCACAAGGGATAGCTGTGAATTTATCCGCAGTCTTACTTTTTCGTTCATCACAGTGGTGGCAGGGACATAGAGTCTGTGTGTGAAGTCTGCATAGTCAGACACAGATATAAAAGTATGCGGTTGAGCTGGGCACTTAATTTAGTTTCAGTTTCAATTACAATCACTGCCTCTCACAATTATGAAAACTGAATAATCGAGATTAAAAGTTTACCATGCCACATGTAATGCTGCTCTTGTTTTGTCTATTTTCCATCTTTTATCTTAAAGGACTTGTAATTTTCACTTATATATACATTTATTGCTTGTTCTCTAGTGTTCATAATAATTAGTTTAGGGATTGCATGTGGACCGTGTTATAAAATCATTGAGCAATCAAGTTCTATAATCTTGATCTCAGTTTTTATCAAAACAATTAAAATTATGTCTTGAGCTTTCCAAGATTAATCAATAATTTTGTCTCTCTATGGCTAAGTACCAGTCTACAGCCCCTGAGTTTAGGACCTGTGCCCTAGTGAACTATAAAAAATATCACAAAAAACTAAAATGAACAGTAAAACTCATGAAAACCAAACAAAAACTAAGCACTTTTATAAAATAAAAAGAGATAACAACTAACAAAGCTGATCTAAAAAAATAATCAAATCTGTGAATGTGAAAAACCAAGAGTCAAATTGAAATTAAAATAAAAACTAATTGAATATCCTGAATTATTATAACCTTGGTCTTTGATAAATCAATATGTTAATTACCTAATTTGATATAAAAACTTAATGACTGCATTCATAATTTTATCAAGGCTAGGGTACTGAAAAGTCTCCAATTGCAAAAGTTGACCCAAATACACCTTACAATGACTATTTTTTCAAAGCTTCAAAGAGTCATATCTGACTGAGAATCATCATATTGGCCAAATTAAAATAATCTGTTTTCCTGTTTATCAGAAACTTGAGGTGAACCCACTCATCTAAAGCAGGATTAGCCAGCTTTTCAACTCTTATCCCACTAAAACTCTGCACTGTGGAGATCCATTCACCCTTGTATACAGTTAGCTTTGTAGCAAAGGGGTTTAATTGCATCTTGCCAAAGCGCTTTTGCATCATAATAAACATCCCCTCTCTGTGGAGCTGTCTGGAGGATGTAAAAGGCAACCTAAGGTACAACATGGGAAGGGAGGGTTCCTGTGCCGCGGCAATACCGAAGCCTGTGCCAGCGGCGTTGTTTGAATAGCGGAAGACACTTTTAGACTGTTGTGAGAGCCTTGTTAAAGCCTTGTTATGTGGAGCGCTGGTGTATTGTTCCTCCTCCAACAGGTTCCTCCAGAGGAACAGCAACACTTCATCAGCAATATAGTCAAACAGCCAGTAAACTGCTGTGCCATATGGACCACAGTCCCATCTGCGGGGGCAATCTGTAAAATAGGAGCGTGCTGGTAAATAGAGGCCGGCGTAAAAAAAATGATCAATTGCTCACATTACATACAGCCCTTCATGAATTTACTTTATTGGTCTGGACATCTGTTATAATATTGTCATAATGTGTAATCAGATGGGACCTGTTCTAGCCAAGTGGATGCCCAAAAAGCAGCCATAAATGCCCAATTAAAATGCTCAATGACAGCTTTTTGTCCATCTGCTGAATGGAGTGTGTATGGAGGGGGTTGTTGGTGGGCTTACACACACACACACACACACACTTGTGCTCTCTTAACACTGTCCCAGCCATCAAGCACAGTTTTTCCCTGAAGAGCGCAGTTTAAAGACTCTCAGACAGGAAATATCCAAGTTAATGTGAGCACAGTCTGTGTTTTTTGGGCTGAAGACCTAAAGGTGGTGTTTTAACGAGATTTAATGTATGGCTAAAAATGTAGTTATTGGTGTGTGTAGTACATATTACAGTTGACACACAGGGATTATTTGCCTCTTGACAGGTGAGGAGGTTTGATGTTTCTCACCATTAATTTGAATTGAGATGTCGAATTATCTGAAATAAATTCCAAGAATATTTTCAACATGAGGGGTTGTATTTGAAGCAACATAAGCCTAGAGTCAGAGTTAACTGTTTTACGGAGCTGGCTTTATTTCACCATGCAAACTTACATCATAACCTGGTCAGGACCACTTTTAGGTCAGGCTGTCAGCTCGAAGATCCCGTGTCCTGGTGTGTTTGACTGATTACATCATGTCTTGGGTGTCTATTGGGCAAGGATTTGATTGAACATGAATAAAAAAAGGAAAAATGTCAACTCCGTGGAGGATCAGATGTAGAGCTTTTTCCCTCCCCTTTTGAAACGCTCAGATCTGAGGGGGATGGGAGGCTACAGGGGCCTATGATAATGAGCTCTGCATTGATTGGCTGCTAAAACAATGCCTGATGGGATGGGGGAGAAGGGGTTACAGGCCACAGGGTGGACTTTCAAAATAGTCATGGCGTATGCCTACATGAGCAGAAAACATACATGTAGGTCGAGGCTGTATAGCTATGACATCATAAACCCAAGGAAGTAAAAATGGAGTATTGTAAGAGGCATTTTCTTTAGAGAGGCATAGCACATTTCTCAGTGACTTGAAAGTTTAGTAAAAGGCTTCATGTTTTTCTGCTCCCCAAGCCCCTTCTAACAACATTGAAAGCAAAAGACAAGTGACTTTTTTTAATATGGGCTGTTTTTCTGCAGATCAGTCAAATATCTCATGATGTCATAAATATGACCTTTGACACGTAAGGCCTTGATAAGTCTTGGAAGTCTGACATGTGCATTAAATCCGTACCAACTGAAAACTGCATGATTTTCCTCTTACGTTATTGTATATAACTGGGTATATTTGTAAAAATGTTTTTTCGTGTATCATGTTATGCTTTGACATTGATTACTCTCACAGTAGTTAGGACATAGTATATATAAATATGTGGACATTGATATTCTGTCTACATTTAGTACATAATCCTCTACTGTGGATATTGAATACTCTAAATTCTTCGGTCAGTATAGTCAGTGTAAACATTTGTAAATATTTGAAATTAAGATGGATATGCTGTGTCTTTTTCTTTCTGATACCTAATTAGATTGTGGTGTATTTAGCTTGGTTGGGTCACGTGTGTACTTGTGTATATTGAAAATGGTGACTCACTGGGCCTGCCCTCTAATCCATTCTTACTGGCAAGAGCTGGCAAAAGAATTGGGGATAATATGTGGAATTGAAGTTGGTTCTTGCTTTGTCACATTATACCTTTTGTAAAATGCTGGATGGTCTAAAGTCTCAGGATAGATATCTTTACAAAATCATCTTGGCTGCAAGCAAAAAAGCCATCACACTTAAATGGATGTAGACAAACCCACCAGCAAAGGATGACTGGACTGCAGTTGTAAAGGAAATATGCTCCATGGAAAAACTCACATTCTTCTTAAGACTACGAGCTGATGATTGTGTAAAATACTGGGAAAAAAGGAACTCATACCACAGAGTTTGTAACCCTTCAACCGTGTCGATGATATATACTGTTTTGTTCTGTTGTTTGGCCTCGAACAGCCTCCCTTTTATTCTGGTTTACTGTTTTTTATTTTATCTTATCTCATTTTTCCTTTTGTGAACCTGAAATTATAATAAAAAGAAAGAAAAAAAAAATGAAAATTGCAACTCACAAACTATTTATTAAGTCTGAGGAAAAGCAGTACGAAAAGTGAATTTGGTGACCTTAAAATAAAGCGTCATATTAATGATATATGTAAGCTCGAATCAAATGAATGGAGAGGAAATTCGGCCCCCCGCAAATAATTATACTCAGTTCATTATATTATTGTTTTAAATGATAACTCCATTTAATTCACATGTTTAAATGAAAACATCTCTTGAAGAGACCGTATGGCTCTCACACTCATACCTTCAGACATCCGCCGCAGAACACTTCACATTATGATAACCACACCATTCTGAGAAAAAAAGTCCATCATTTGATCTGAGAGGAATTCAACATTTAAAGGCAGACCAGATAAAGAGCGTGTTTTCTCCCACTTGAAATGGGAAACAAGTTTCAGGGTGAATGTTAAAGAGGGCTTTTGAGAATGCTTTCCTGCTAACTCCTTTTCCCTTCTCTGGGGATTACTGCTCTTTAAGACGGCGAAAAACATCAATGCAGGTTTATTTAAAGGATGAAGGCATTTTCTGAATGGTATTTTGGGGCCGTATCATCAGGTCTTGAGCGAGGATTAGTGCTGTTAGGCATTTTGAGCTGTGTTTCCTGTCCTGATAAGTCGGATTTCACCTTCAATCTGCGTGTAAGCCCTGGGCTCTGCTCCTCCTCGCCTGCTCCTCTGAGGTCGGAGTCTATCCTTATCCAGCCCAGCCAAACCCAACATTACCTTTCGTCTGTTATCTATACACAATCCCCACTCAAGCACACACTCACTTGTCCCACCCTTAACATCTTATTTCTCACTCAGTCTCCAACTTTTAGCTCTGTCCGGCACATGTATCTCCATTATCTGAGCTGTGTGTGTACGTGGGATGCTGTAGCCATCTCTCCCCTCTCCGCCTCTCTGCAGCTGGCTCATATTTATCATCATGGTCTCACACTGAAACCATTTGGCAGTGAGATCGACGGGTGCTGAGGTTAACTGCTAAAGTTGAATGTAACTTGGAGCTTTTCTTGTGATGATTAATCAACCAGCAGAAAATTAGCCCCTGTCCCGGCATCCCATGCAGTGTGCAGCATCTGGGATGGTCAAGGCAAACAAATGACTACCTGTCTTTGTTGCTGCGGACAGAGCATAACTGGACATAATAAGCGATTAATTTTACATGGATTCATCCTCAGAGGCCTCAGCAGCTAATGGAAGAGCTTTTTGTAGTATCCACAAGACCCAGATGGTCTGATGTATGAATGTGTATGTTCTCAACGATTAACCCTAAAAGGAGCAGATATGTACAAGAATTTTTGATACATAGTTCATTATTTTTTACTGCTGAATGCAGGCTAGAATAACACGATCATGTTTTTTTCAAAATATAAAGTTTAGTGATTGATATATGGTTGTTATCACAGCATATGTTGCCTAGGTAGAACAAAAATGTCTATATTATCCTTTTTAAAAAACATAACATTCTCAAAAGTTTTAATGGCTTCTTTCAGAAATTTTTTGCATAATGTTATGACATTTGAAAAACTAAACGTTGGTTTACAATAAGTGATAAAAATACAAGAAATTGATCCAGTCTGTAGACTTAACAAAAGCTTATTTACACCAGAAAAGGAATTATCCTCTGATTTAGATGATTTATTTCCTGTGGTGATGCTGTAAAAGTACATTGCGAACATTTTGACCAAAGGCAATGCAACTTTTGAAAAATGAGTAAATAAGATTGAACAATGACATTGCGCTGCTCTTTGGAGTGCCAGTAGCTGTATGGGTTATGCACTTATCTTGTATTGGGGCTCTTGCCTCGGGTGGGTGGCCCTGGTTTGTCTCCGGACACATGCCCATTTCCCACAAGCCTGTCTCTGCTCTCTTATTCCATTTCAGACTTTACCTACAAGTGCTCAGGGAGCACAAACCTCCACCAAGGCATTTCTGACATAATAAGCTGAGTTAATAGCAAAAATGTGGAAAACTGTCCTATCTCACAATTAAATTAATCAACTAATCCACTAAAAAAAATCCCAGGATCCAGATTCTGTCCACCACCAAAATCAAATTACCTCTTCCTTGTGCCATGACATGACCTTGCACAGCAGCTGGATCCGCCTTTCACTTAGATCCATCTTGCCAAGCCCCGACCTACAACATCTAAGCTCAGCCTGTAGCAGCACGGCCCAATCAGCGTCCTTAAGAGCAGGAAGAGTTGGGAGCTACAAGCGTGACAACAGAAGGAAATGACTGCCTGTACAGAGATTAGCATAAATGCTAACAGCCTCAGTACTGGTTTTGTCCGATCTGGATATTTTGCTCCACTTCCAACATGTTTTGGCAATAACTTGTTCTATGAAATGGCCCAAGTTTTGTTATTTACATCATTGCAGAAGCCCCCCGCCTATGACATTATCTGATTGGCCCATAATAAATGTAGTTGATGGAGCAATCATCCAATCACCTTCCAAGATATGGTTTTGAAAGGTTTAGTCCTTCCAAACACTTTCAATGGGCTTTTGCCAGTGAAATATATTCTGTATAGTACATACTAAATGGTCTACTTGGTGCGTCAGGTCAGCCATGACCGACAGTCCCTGAAAATGTCATCAAAGTTTATTGAGAACTTTTTGAGTTATCTCACACAAACAGACAAATGCTGGCAAAAACAACCTCACTTGGGGAAGGTGCTGTAATAAAAGAAAAAAGGTCGAATAAGTAACTTAAAAAAACAGCATATTGCCAAATAACATGTTCGTGTTTTAGTGATAAAAAGTACTGGTATTGGCGATGATGAGTTCAGAAATATTAGCATATTGGATATGGGCAAAAATCCAATATCATGCATCCTTGATAAACAGGCTGGAAAAAAAATCAAATCACACTCTGCTTACCTGAAAATTCAGTAACATTTCAGCGTATCAGTACTGTGTCTGAGTTTAATCCATCCTGTGACATTCTGTCATTTTATTGTAACACTGCTGTACAAGCACTCAAGTGCATCAGTCATGTGCACCAAATTAAACTAAAATAGGGACGCAAGATATTATTAGAACAGTTTTGGTATAGGCAGATAATTGCCTAAAAGTTAAGTACTGTTATCAGCAGGTATGAACATTTTTTCACATACTTACAGCCAATATTTCAGCCGTGTAAATTGGCCATACACTGCATATCCCATGTATTTGCTGTAACATTGGCAGGATGTACACATGTACCATAATTATCTACCTCATCATTACCGAATTTCCACTTTTATAAATCAAAAGTATAATTTATTGAAGAATTAAATGTTTTTCTTGTGACACATCTGTTTCTAACATAAACTGACTGTAACCGTGAAAGAATCGGGTTAGTTTTAGGAGGCTTTGTGCTCCTGGTAAAAAATATCGGTACAGATATCGGTATTGGTGATAATGAGTAATTATATATATATATATATCCAATATCCAATAGTGGCCTATTGGATATTGTCAAAAATCCAACATTGTGCGTTAAACGTTGAGCTGTTAAAAACAAACTTTGGTTACTCTTTGAGTCCTGTTGATTAAAATTAGTAATCCTGTATTGAAATCTGTGTTAAAATTGGTAGAATAAAAAAAGATACATTTCTTTCTTAGCCAGCCATAGGTTAACAGGCCAAGAAAATGATTATTTGATACATTTGACATTTTTTATTTTAAGAAAAAGAAAAGAAGTGTTAAGAGACAAACATGGGATTAATCCAGTTGTCATGGTCATTGGACATTGTGGATACAGTTTTACAGAACAGACACTTTAGCACAGACGGTGTGCACTCTGGTGGTGTGTTTAGGTGTGCCTTGGGAACTGGGACAACATTGTTATTATCACAACTACACAGCAGCATTTGGAAGAGTTTTTAATTAAGTCACGGTGCATTTTTTCCACAAACAACTAAAAAACGTATAACTTAAAAGATATTTGAAAAATAAATAAAATAAAATAAATTATTGAAATATTGTTAGGGATACACAGTATTATGATGATATTTGTGTTGGTAGATATGTTTCAGACCATAATCGTTGTTACTGCCATTATTTCAGCCTTTTTATGCTCGTATTTAATTTGTGAAATGAATGTATATTGATTTTTATTTAAAAGGGTGCTGGGGATTTGTACAGTGCAGATTTGTTTTTTTAGCTGTTTGAAGGGCAAATTGAGCCCAATTTTACCGTTTGTGTGAACAATACATTTTGCATTTAATGGAGGTGTTGTTTAAAAAAACACATTATTTGTATGTATCAGTATCAGTATTTGTATGGGCTAAAATAAGTTAAAAAATAATATTGTTAATATATTTCAAAAGTTGTATAATTGTTAGTCAAATTATGAACAAAACGAGGATGTAATGTAAGACTGATAAGATATTAAACATACATCAAGGCGTTCCTTGAGATTTTGTCGTGGTTTCAGGTGTGCCTCAGGTGAAAAAGTTTGAATACCACTGTGTTAGGACAAAAAACAAAGAAGTACTCCAAAAATATACATTCATAATGACAATGGTACCCTTTGTTATAATTATGCACTAAATTGTTATAAATCTGTTTGAAACACTCTGCTGAGTCCATTTAAGGTCACTTATTTTATCCTCCTTCTTCCCTGCAGTCCCACATCCCCAGAAACAGCTCTCCTACAACACGTCAAAGGCTGGAGTGGTCAAACTCACACAGACTCTCGGCACTGAGTGGATTGATAGAGGAGTGCGCGTCAACTGCATTTCACCGTGAGTACCGTCCGCCTTTTTATCCCGCCGTTTTGTGCCAAAATCCACAGCTCCACCTTATGAGAAATTTGAGGATTGGGCTGCCAAAGAAATCAGTGATTAGTGTGTTTGCTTTCATATGAAGAGCCCCATTTAGGGATGATGCACTAATTTAAGTCCTCAAACAATGCATCAGTTCTTAATTAGATGACGTCTTGAGGGATGAATCAACCAACACTTGCTCTAATTGTTCTATTCAATTAGGGAATCAAATTTGCAACCTCATTTGAAGTGTTGCAGCAACAATAGCGCCTTGTTTGTATCTATTTGTCTGTGAAGCTGAGCAGGGGAGGGGGAGAAAAGAGTAGAACACGGGGAGGGTTGTGTGTGAGTGTGTAGCGGGGTGTTTAGTGAAGCATCCATTAGCCCCAGCCATCCCTGAGCAAATCCATCCGGTGGCATCAGGCAAAGCCAGCCCCAGTCATAGCCCCAGAACAAAGCCCTCACGCACGCTTCACGCTCAGCTTTATTTATCGGCAGCTTGTTTGCTAATTTTAATTTGCAGAGAAGCATTTGTCTCTCCCCTCGCTCGCTGGGCGTCTCAATGGGCCGCTGATTTCTTTGAAGTGACAGTCGGTAAATATGCATAAAAAAGGGACACAATTAGTGCTCACGAGGTTGACTGGAGCCCGATTCCATTGGCAACTATGGCCGTGGCGGTGATAAGCTGCATTATCTGGAAAATTGGCTGAGGGAAAACAGTACCTCTGATTGCCAGCAAAGGTTCCAGATAACAGGGCAGCTGAAGAGATGTATAATTGAGGTGGAATATGTTAACCATGATGTCTTACGGTTCTTAGAAGTGCTAATTTATCCAGTGTTGAAATTCAATATTAAGGAACAACAATTCAGGCCTTGAGGCTTTTTAGTCAATGTCACATCAGTTATGTAGACCGTCTGGACTTATTGTAGTAGAGGCAGGTGGCCATGTTTACATATTTTCTAAATGTAGACCCACTGATAGACCTGATTACTGCAGAATTAGATGTAAAGGTCTTTTTGTGTTAACTGAGTAGTGTAGACACAATTCTACTCAAATTCTTCAAAATTTAAACAGAAATCAGAGGGAATATTTCTACAGTGTTCATCTCAAAGGTAACATTTCCCAGCATTAGCTATGATAAAACTCTCAAAGCCCAGTTTACAGTGAGCAGATAGAGAACCACATCACACATGTATTTAAGTCTCTGCATTATATATTCTACAACTGATTTTGACTGGATGGGGAGTTTATTGTCTAGAATCAGGCAATGCATTATGGATCATTATTAATCACAACACTATAAACAGGGCGTATAATCTGTTTATACTCAAAGGTCTGTTTTGGGGCATTTTGTAATGCTATTAATAACCCAATATTGTGATAAGGCTACAAGCCACATTTTAGGGCCTGTGTCCACAGGGAGTGTATTCTGTCGTGGCAGCGCCTGCTTTCAATTCAAAACCAATCCAGCGTTCTGGGTTCAGCACCCTGGCAGGAAAACGGCCTCAGTGTCAGCTGTTTTTTGTCACCTTGCTCCCAGCGCTCTCAGTTGAAAAAAGTTTAGTATCTGAGAGAGCATCATGCTCATCAGTGTCACTTCTCCCTCTCCAGCCAATCAAAATCAAGAAGGGGCGGAACTTCTGCCATTTGGTGAAAAAATTCGTCCATTTGTGGTGAAAATGAGGTGCCGCATATTTGCAAGGGAGCTAATCCCTGGTCTTTGGCTTCTATCAGTGGTGGGACATGGTTTCTTGATATTTTAAAGTCATTATTTGAAGGTTACTTAATTTACCACTAATAGCTGCACATCTGCATGCTGATTAGTAGCTTACTAATTTGTAATTATTAAAAGTTTCTTAGTGCCAAACTCTACATGACCATAGTAAATATATTTTAAACTAGCTATGCCTTATAAAAAATAAAGCAGGTGAGCTTTTAAGGAAGAGTTTTCCCTTTTTTGAATATTTTATATTTTTTTATATTCATCAGTGGTGGAAAGTTACTTATGCTAGTTATTTGTGTTACTGTAGTTTTGTAGAGTAACATAGTGTACGCAAAATACTCAGTAGTTTAAATACAATTCAGATCAAGTACCCTTTAAATGAAATAAGTAGATTCATTCAGTGCAGCTTTTACTTGTAAACAACTTATACAGCAAAACAAACAACTTATAAACAGATAAGATTCAACCGCACACTGAAAAATGACTTTACTTAGATTTTATTCAGACTTTATTCTACCTCTATATATAATTGAGTGCAATATTTGTGTACTATTTTCATCTTTTGTATTTAAATATAATATTATAATTATTACTTTATTTATTATTATTAGATATTTTTTAGAACCTTTAATCCATCTGTATAATGTTAAATTCACATAATGAAACCATAAGAACTTCTCCTCAGTTCCTTTTTCGCTGAGCCCTTAATTTTAGTTCTTTGTGCTTTGTCATCTGTTTGTCGCTATTGTGCCAAAACAATTCATCTCCAAAATTGATGCATTTCAGGAAATAAAAAGAAGCTGTATAACCAAATGAATGAATTAATAAACATTATTTTGTCATTGTGGGTGTTTGTTTTTGTTTTGTTTTTTTTGTTTTTTAAAACCTTTAATCAGTTTTTGAATTTGTACAACCCGCTCACCAGTCTAGATGGGACAGTGGCAATTTGTGTGTTTAATTTGTGCTGAACTTACACATAAATCAGGGTTTTGCTTCTTCTTATTTATTCTCTATTTATGCTAAACACTTAGTGCTACATTTTGTTGTATATAAAGAACCAAACAAATGAAGTCTGATGGGTTGATGTAGTATTTAATTAACAAAAGTATACAAGCCAACTGAGCCAGATGTCCCCTCACCCCCGTGGGCTTTTCATAAGACATGTCGGTCATTTAAATAGAACAAGTAAATACTGTATTAGGGATGTCATGCCGTGCCCTTTCTCAAAAGGATAATTGGATTTATTTTTTGTCACCAAAGAGGTGGCTCTGAAACAACGCTGTCATTTTGGGCTTCAAACTGTGATGCCTTCTGATTCCATTGTGCCCCTCCCCCCAGCCCTCGTCTCTTACTTTCTTTGTGTGTCTCTCTTTTCAGGGGGATTGTTGACACCCCTCTCATCCACTCAGAGAGTTTGAGGCCTCTTGTGCAGCACTGGCTGTCAGATATCCCCGCTGGTAGACTGGCTCAAGTGACAGACCTGCAAGCTGCAGTGGTCTTCTTGGCATCTGACGCCTCTGACTACATGACAGGGCATAACTTAGTCATAGAGGGTGGGCAAAGTCTTTGGTAGAGGGAAAAGATGAAGAGATGAAAAACTCTCTTTTTTTGGCTTCTCTGTTTTGGTTTAAGCCCCCAAAAAGGGTTCAATTTATATAATCTCTGTCTCACACATTCACAAAATCTTCAAACTTCATTAACTCTTACTTTACTTAATGAGATGAGCTAGTGTGTTTTGTTTTCTGTGCCTGTGTGATTTAGTTTGTTGTGTGCCATGTTTGTGACACAGTGATTTTTGGTAAATGACAAACATTGACTCTTGCTAAAATCTAAAAAGACATATTTTCATGTTTACTGAAGAACTATGCTGTGTTAACAACAATTTCTTTTCTGTAAAAAAACAGGGGTAGAGCCACCTTTGCCTTGCTTGAAACAGGCCCTAATTTATTTGGCTGTATCCAAAACTGCCTGCTTCATAAGTCGTGGTATTGATTTAGTCAAAATAGAAAATGCAACACGCAACCATTTGCAAAATCCACATAATGCACCAAAAACCTGGATGTCATATAGTTTTAAAAGAGTTCAACAGTGCGTATCTAACCAATCTAGTTTCTGACAATGTAAAGCACCAATAGGTCAGAGGTCATGCTGGCCACCCCCAGAGTGTATCCCTGGCAACACAATTTGCGTTATTAGCATTAGCATCAATTTCATAACATTAACAATGTAAAATTTTTGCAATTTGCTCACTCAGATGCTCACAAAAGAGTGAACCTCGCCCCATCCTTGGGCCTCAACTGGGCCTTTTAGAGATGCTCCCTTATAACCAATCATGACGCTCGCCTGTTTCCGGTTAACCTGTTCACCTGTGGATTTTCCAAACAGGGGTTTTTGAGCATTCCTTACCTTCCCAGTCTTTTGTTGTCTCTGTCCCAGCTTTTTTGGAACGTGTTGCAGACATTAAATTAAAAATGAGTGAATATTCCTATTAAGTATATATGTCCTGTTAATTTTATCAGTCAAACATTAAGTATCTTGTCATTTTTCTAGTGTATTCAGTTAAATATAGGTTGAAAAGGATCTGAATATCATTATATTCTGTATTTATTTACAATTTTTACAACATACTAACCTTACGGGAATCGTGGTTTACGGTGAAGGCAGTCAGAGGTAACAGCAGATCTCTGCTTAACCTGGAAATGTTTGGTTTTGTTTAGCCTGTTACGATGATTGAGGGATAGCTTTACATGTTACAGGGTGAATTTTGACAACAAATAGTCAGCAGCCATTCTTGAATATTGGCCCATCACGTGTAAGCAGCACCAAAAATTGAATGAGCTACAGAAAAAGAGCGGCAGAATTAAACACATGGTAATACTTTTTTGTGCAGCAGTGTTTAAATGTAGCAGAGGTATCACTAGCTAGCTTTCTGGAATGAGAATGACAAATCAGCTCCTGCTTCAGAACGCATGCATGACTGTCCTTGAATGATTTAACTGGCATGCGTTATTTGTTTTGTCAAAACTAGTTTGTTTTTTTTGTCAAACAGGTGCAAACATCAAATATTGCTTGAGAAAAGATGACCAGTCCGTTCAAACCACAAAAGTATACAAGTGAGCTGTGCTGCACTCTGTCTGCACCTTGACTCACCACTCCCTCCGGTCCAAGACTCTTGTGTACAATATCCAGGATTACAGCATCCCAGTCCGCCTCTCTCTGGCATTTTCTTGCCAAATGGCCCCCACAAGTGGTGCTTGTGAGTGCCTTCTTAATTGCTCCATTAACTGTTTGTGTGCTGAAAAACAATACTTAAAGGAGAGGTTAGCCGAGGACGTGACCCAAGCCGCTGCAATTATATGAAAAGTAGTGGCCAATTAGCTCACTCTGTAATGTGACACTGTTGGTGTTTATGTGAGCAACTTCAAGTTCTCACTGTAAGTGACTGTTCTCTGATTTACATAATTGGGGGATTGGTCATTAATGGGAATGGCGTGTGAGAGGATCCCATTAAGATATGGAGTGAGATCTGATCATCTCCATTGCGCTCTACTATTTATCTCCCGCTGCAATGGCACATTAGAAGTTATTGGGATTCTTATCCTCATATTTTATGGTAAAATATAAAAGTTTGCCACAGTGTGAGCACAAGATCTTGGACAATTTGCTCACATGTAAACTAACTTTCTCTGTATTGCCATTGAGGGGCAGTATTGAGATAAGCAGCTGCAGCTTTGAGATAAGAAAAAAACAGCAAGAAGAGCTTTTATCACCTTATTTTGTCATCATCTGTAGTCAACATAAGATTTGTCTCATGCGTATGCAAAAATAAATAAAATGCATAATGTTCTATCTAATCTAATCTAAGGGATAGAATAAGAACACCTTTACAACTTCAGTGTGTTAGCAGCACAACAGGACTGTCATTCAAGGAAATTTACAACATACTCATATACTCACCAGCCACTTAATTTAAACTTATTTAACGGCTTGTTAACTCAAACAGCTAATCAGACAACTACATGGGAAAAACCCAATGCATTTTGGCACATAGACATTGTAGAGACAACCTGGTAAATTCAAACTGAGCATCAGAATGGGGAGGAAGGGCAGTTTAAGAGACTTTAGTTGGGGTATGATTGTTGTTGTCAGATGTGTTGATCTGAGTATTTCAAAAACTTCTGTTGCTGATTTTTAGAGAATGGTCAAAAAGTGTAAAAAATCCAGAGAGTGGCAGTGCTCTGGGTGAAAATGCCCTATTAATGCCTTTTGATAAGAACTGCTAGAAAATATTAATATTGGGCTGATAACACAAAGAGAAGCTTTTCAATTAGACTAAGCTCAAAAGCTTTATTGGCATTAATGCTGCAGGACAGTTTTGTCAAAGCATCGCATTAAAAAACATATAAGCTTAACAGCACTGTGCAAAACTTGTAGGCAGGTGTGAATAAATGCTGTAAAGTTCAAATGCTGATTTTTTTTTTTTAAGTTATAAAATGCAAAGTGAGCAAGCAGAATTATTTAAATCAATATTTGGGTTGCCTAGCATCATTTTTTTAATCACACTTGCATTAGCAAAGGATTGGTGTTTTATAAACCAATTATACAAAAAAAATTCATATGTAGTTGAAACATAATTAAAACAAAAACTGTTGTGTTGGAGGCTTAAAACTGGCTGAGGAACAGCCAAACTCTGCTCCCAAGGTGAGTTTGTAGAAGACAGTTTCACGTCTCAGGTCGTACATTATTGCAAGACTGAACACAGCAACAAGTCACAAAGCAGCTAAACTATATCAGCAAGGTCTCCCCCTTGGTATGGATTTAACGACGGACTGTGATTTAAAGATTTGCAGGCAACACCAGGTGAATTTTTTTATTTCCCTTGAAACATTGAAATCTCATCTTTGTGTGTTCACAAACCTTATTTCAGGCATTTATTCAAAACTTGTATTCTACATCCCATTTAGTTTCAGGCTTGAGAACCAGAAGTGCTAAATGCTAATTCACTTTCAAGTTTTTAGACTCATTCCTGCACTACTTGAATTGGGTACCTTTTCTTGTCATTCAGCTGTGGAAACACATATGTACTTGACGCAAGCCAAAATGAACTGGACTGCTTGGTGGGAAGCAGTTGTGTTAAATCATTGGTATGATAGTAAAAATCATACTTGATACAGATTAATTAGGGTAATAACTTCATCCTATTTCTGAATAATATAATCCAAATAATATAATACAAAAATTGATGATAAAATGTGTTTGTGTAAGTATTTGTGTATAATGTAAATGAGGTTTTTCACCCTCTGGCTTTTCTTTCCAGCAGAGCATCACTCAGAGGCAGCGTCCCAATTGTTGTTGTGTCATGATGCTTTGCACCATATTAAATTCTTTTAAAGCCCTCCTTGAAAATTCTTGTTTTCTTTGCAATTGCAGCCAATAGAGCCAAAACTATAATATGAGCAACAAAACATGTTTTCCACTTTGAATACCATGGCCTGCTCTAAGCTGTGGAAGTGATCTTGAATCCATTACTCCTGACCTTCTTTTGCTGCCATTACAGTGAAGAGCGGGACCTTTTTGTACAGAGCGCTGTTTTGCTAAACACTTCTTCAGCAGAAAAAGGCACTTGTGCCCCCACACTGAAAATCAACTTTGATTAACTCTCGGCTCTGCCACAATATGCAACATTTTACAACAGCAGCCCTCGAGAGAGACCCCAGTCAATCCTGAGGCAGATGTGTGTTGGTGAGTGGGGTTGTGTCTTGGTGACAAAAGGACCCGGGGTTTTATGGATGACATATTAACATTTGACAATATCAATACGCTTTTACTGATGGATTATGGCATCTTGTTACTTACCCACTCAGTGCGGTGTTTGAGGATGAAATGTTACCTACAATAAATTGAATCAAGTCACAGATGCTATCATCAGATGTGGGACTGTGTAACACCAAAAGCAAAATGTCAACATTTATCTTCTAAAAAGACCTAAGAGTGTTGTGTGAACTGAATATTTAATAAGGAGGATGATTCTCACCAACATGTTTCACAGAGTTAAACTGATACAAAACATGATTGTTGCAGTCATACAGTTTACTTCAAAATCCTAACAAGTTTAGCCTGTTAATTAGTTTCATCATTAATATGTTAATATATAGTTTTAGAAGATTAATTCATTTTAAAGTTTTCTCATCAGTTGAGAGACATGACTAGACAACAAATATAACAAATATACACAGAGAACAACTTTGCATTTAAGCATCCTCAGTTCCCACATCTCAAACTAAATGGGATTTTAGAATCAGATTCTACAGGGTCATGAATGTCATGATCTTTTAGCCCCCCGTAAAAAACTATGCCACGCAACACAGATAACACTTCTGAGCCTACGGTTCTGCAGTGAAGCAAGGGTGAGGAACCGGTCTTCTTGGGGTGTTGTCTTCCTGGTCTCAAGGAACATGGTCCAAAGTTTGGAAATGGTATCTGAGTTGACACCAAATAATGCTGCCACTCTTCTTCCAGTCTCTGGGGAATTTGGCACATTTTTGGAGGGCGCTACCCACACATTTAGCTGTGTTGCTCATTCCATGAACACACGATCCTTACAAGTTGTACCTTAATGTAAAGGAGACTGATCAGGCTTTCAAACAATATAAAATACAATAGCAATTGTGATTATTAAAGGACAGAAATAATTGACCAAAATAACATTTCTAGACTTTTTTTCGATTAGTTTATCTTCACTGTCAAGCACAAATGTTCTATCTTTAAAATTGCTTCCTATCAAGACATAAAGAAAATGCTCTACTCCTGAGTGAATGAATATTGCATTGTCCTGACCCTGACTGGTCACACGTCTGTAAAATCTTTTCACCAACATAAAAAGTGAATATGTTTTATGTTTTTTGGAAAAAAAAAAAAAAGGAAATCATGAAAATGGAGATAGGAGGTTTGTGCCCAGCACCAACAATTTGTTCAGTACAGTGAATTACAACCCCAGCACTGTTTTTTGGAGTGCTCTCATCTTAAATTCTAGAAACTCTGGGCTCTAGAAAGATGTCAGATTTGGCCCCTCAAACAGAACTTAAGCTAACGCTGCCAAATTTTCTAAAACCACACCTCCATTACCACAACAATAAAATTCTATTCTAATTTTGCAGTTCTGAGGCTGTGTAAATGTTACTTTTAGTCAGAAATGTTTTCTTAATGAATTAAACTAATAATTCAATTTATTTTAGGGACCCTTTAGGTCATGGGCCCTCAGAACTGTCATGACTTTTGCTCTTCATATGGCACTCGTGTGTAGGGACTCATAGACTGTCTGGTGTGCCAAAGATGTACCAAAAAATAGGAGCTTGCTTGCATAAAAGTAAAGCAAATCTGTTTAGGACAGTGTGACATAACCCCAATGATGTTTTTTTTAGTTTGTTTGAACTAGGAAAATCAGTCAACTAAACAAAGCTCTTGGCTCCATTAGCAACAATTGATGTTGTGGAGCAGATCAAAATCACGCTGTCTGATGTTTTTAGTATAAAAAATTGATCTAATACAACCCCACTTAAAAAAATCAATGAATTGTCACTTTAAGATCAGTGGTCCTCATGTCTTCAGAGAAGAATGTTTGGAAAATTCAGCTGTATAATTTTAATTTTACGTCAGTTTGCCAACATGACAATTAAGTTTAAGTTTTAAGAGACCTCTTTATTTTCATCTCTTTATTTTGAGATGCTTTTGCAGTGTTCATTTTCTGATGTCTCCAAATATCTTAAAAGGTAAATGTAATTGTTACAACTGAAAACTGAATAAAATAAAATACTTTACATGCATATCCTCCAAGTACATCTGTAATGATACACCCTGTAAGCCTTTTTTCTGTTCCTTTGTGTTCGGGAAAATCACATGAATTGTTTAACATACAAACTGGAACATGTTGTTTGAAATATATTGGAGTGGTTACATTGATAAAAGTATTTCAACATGGGTCACAACCTCTAATTAAGGAGGTGGTGGTAGGTCTTGAGGCTTGACCAGTTGATAATATCTGCTTTAGAGGTTGAATCATGTTACAGAAGCCATTATGTGGTCAGGTCTTTCTGTGTGAGAGTCTGCTTGCGTGTTTCACTTTGCACCGTGAAGGCTCTGACTCATTGTGTACCAGTGTCCATCATCTCATGTGTTATTTATTTCAAAGCTGTTTTGCTGTTACCTCTTATCATGCTACCTGCTGACTTCTCATGGCTGGCTTTGAACAAGCTTCAGTGGGACTACAGATGTTAAAAGTTATTCTGACTTAACTTATTTTTACCTGTTTGAAAGTTTCCTCATCTTTTTATTCAATTCAATTCAATGCAAAGCAAGAAATAAAAAAAAATCAAATCAATATTAGTGACTGCTCTTTGCCTTTAAACCAGTGAACCAATCAGTCTTTACAGGTACACTTGCACAGCATTTTTTTAGGATTAGAGCATCAGCACTGCGTTATGAAAAAATGATAATCATAAATAATGGAGATAGTTGCTTTTGCCCAACAGCAACAGTATGTAGGCTGAAACACAGTAATTAACTGAAACAGAGACAGCTGTGTAGGAGGAACAGCCAAACTCTGCTACCAAGGTGAGGTTAAGGAAGACAGTTCCCTGTCACAGGTCATACACCAGTACAACACAGAACACAGCAACAAGGTAGTTATTATACATCAGCAAGGTCTCCACCAGGCAAAGATTATAAAGCAGACTGGAGTTTTGAGATGTGCTGTTTAAGCTCACTTAAAAAAGCACAAACAATGAGGGCCATAGATGCAGTGCTGGGCCAAGTAAACTTAATGAACTAGATGAAAGACATAGTAGCTTCAAATCAGAGGATGTCCACAGTGCCATCAGCTCAGAATTGGCAGAAACCATTGTGACCCAGATACACCCATTTACTGTCTGGAGAAGTCTGGTGGCTTTATGGAAGCAATGCTGCCATGAAGCCATACCTTCATCGTGGAAACAAGACCAACAACTTAACTGTGCATGAAAACATGGGAACTGAGGTACAGAAAAATGGCAGCAGAGGCTCTAGACAGATAACCTTGCAGTGCAGCTGGATCTACCTGACTCAATGTTTGTAATCAGGCAGATCCATCTTGCCAAGTTCTAATCAACAGCGTTTGTGAGTGGCCCAAAGCGGCATGCCCCAATCAGCTATCATTAGAACAAGAAAAGGTGAGAGAGACTCAAGCCAGAAGACAGCAGGAAGTTACCACTTGTACAGAGATTAGCATAGATGCTAACAGCTTTGGTAGCAGTTTTTATTAGATCTGGATTTCTTTGTTAAATAAAAAACACTGGAAACATTTCTCAATAGAAATGATATATTTGCTCCATCTCAAACCCATTTTAGCAATAGTTTGTGCCTTACATTTTGTATTTTACACTGTGGCAGTAGTGTTTGCCTACTACATTATCTAATTGACCCGTATTGAATCTGATTGATGGAACAATCATCCAAATAACCTGCTGGATATGTTTTTAAAGATTCTGCCCCAAACACTTCATATGGGCTGTGGCCCAGATGGACAAGTGAGATATACTGAATGGTCTATCAGGTGTGTCAGGTTACTGGACAGATGAGACAAACTGAAAATATCTGTCTGAAACATTTATCTGCAGCCGAAGGCAGTTTGTTCGCTGATGAACTGGAGAGCAGTACACAGAAGTGAGTGTATTTTTGGAGGGCCCATGCAACTTTGGAGCTGTATTTCTGCAAATGGAGTTGGGGATTTGGTCAGGATTAATGGTGTCCTCAGCGCTAAGAAATACAACCAGATACTTTTCCATCATGCATTACCACAAGGGAGGTGTCTGATTGGCCCCTAATTTATTCTCCAGCAGGACAATGTCCCATAACGTACAGCCAATGTCATTTGTACTTTCTTCAAGTGTGAAGAAGAATGAGGAGTCGCAGAAGTGATGGTATGGCCCCCACAGAGCCTTGTCTAAAAATCATGGAGGGTGTCTGGGATTACATGGAGAGGCACAGGGATTTGAGCCAGCCTACATCCACACAGGATCTGTGGTTTGTTCTCCAAGAAGTTTTTAACAACCTTCCCACAAAGTTCATCAAAAACTGTGTGCATGTGTACTGTGTTAATGCTGGTCAACAAATATTGATTTGAAATTAAAATATTAATACTTCTATTTGTGAGATCATTCTCACTTTCTTCACTCCTGCCTAAACTTCTAACACAGTCCTGTATTCACGTTCACACGGATAATATATTTACATTTAACCCTAACGCTGAACCAGGGGAATATTGCATTTGGAGTTTTCTAATTACAATGCAGCTAATGTGTTATGTCCTCCCATGTGAGATACTTTCATCTTTCCCATTAAGATGCACATTTTGTTTGGATACTCAGATTACAAAAGCCATATTAAATCTGACTGTGCAAAAGGCATTGATCATAGCCCCCAATAGCTGCACTCCAACTTTGATTTAATTTGCACTTCCATTAATATCTATGAGACGTCCGATTGTCGTCTTGGGCATATTGATGGTATTGTAAGCCCTGCCTTCATATAATGTTCCCCAGCGGCAATGAGGAAATGTTACAGAGAATTAGGCCGAGAAGCAGGCTCAGTGGAACTGGCACTGCAGTCAGAAATTCATTACCCTAATAAATAGGCAGGGGGTGGGGGGTGTGAAAGGGGGGGCGTCTTAAGAGAAATCTCTCACTCTCTCCGTCTCTTTCACCACAAAAACACAAAAAGCCCTCACTTCGGCCTCAGAGTGAATGACTAACTTAGACTCTTCCATTTTTTGCTGCTCGTGCACCCAAGGGTCCTCTTCAGACCCTGTGGGATGGACTCTAAAATGTGTATGATGATTCAATACAAAAGCAGACACTTATTGCCCATCCATCATGAAGCTTTATGTCTACATATTGAGCTATCTAGATACATGCAATCACAGCCTAAGTTCAGTACATCTAATTTAATTTTCATGATATAATGGAGGAAAATACCATGTAGTGGTAGATTCATCGTGAGCCAGTAAAGTGTCAGACCACGCTGATTTTTATGTTGATTAATGAAGTGCCAAGAGAGAATGTGTACTTCTTCCCTCGTTTGTTGCAGCCTTGACATGCAGTTTTCTACTGGGAAAACACCACTGGAGCCAAGAGACACCAGTAATGCTGTAATTAATGCAATCATTAAGATGAAAATAGATGTTGTTGCAACTTGAAAACCACAGTGAAGAGTGTGGAGGAAGAAGTTTCATTGTTAACTAAATGTTGGGGCAATGTTTTTTTCATGGTACATCTGAAGCTTGGTTTATACTGTTGCATCATATCTATGCTGTACTTTTGCTGTCTTAGCATTTACACTTACGCATCATCATTATGCTTTTCCAGTTTTTGCCTGACAAGGTTTTTCATATCACCTCCAGCAGGGTTACAAATGAGCCAAGCCAATACTTAATGCGGCGTAGAGAGATTGCTGACCTATGAATGGTCAGAGTATTGCCAAGGCTTGGGGGTCAAGGAAATTGAACTCCTCAATTTTTCTGCTCTGGGATGCTGTATGACTTCCCAGACTTTCCTCTGCATTGAAAAGTATGCTGTTTTGCTGCTTACACTTGTCTTTCGGACAAAACTAATCTCCTCTCAATGACAAAAAGCCACAAACCTTTGGAGGAGGTGGTGGCTTTAACACCTCTGTTTCCATGTGAGGATGCCAGGTAGTTTTGCACAGCTGTGCTATGACAATCATTCTTACCTGAAAAGGTTATTTAATAGAAAACAAAGTGAAGATCCAAACTAGGGTCAAGATGAGTTGAGCAGATACCACAAATAGGAAAGCAACTTTACTTTTTTTGGGGGTATGCAGGTCATGCTGCATGTGCATTCATACAACCCACACACCAGATGAACTGTCCATTATATTTCACTAGTCTTTCTGGACAACAGCCCATAAAAAGTGTTTGGGAATAGGCAGAACCTTTCAAAATCATATCTGGCAGGTGAACAGATGATCATTCTGTCTAATACATTCATTACGGGCCGATTACATAATGTAGGAAGCAGGCACTACTGCCGTGGTGTAAAATACAAAAGTGATTCATTACAAAGAACAAACTATTGTCAAAACATGTTGGAAATGGAGTGAAAATATTATTTCTATAGAGAAATAAATTCAGTATTGTTGCTTGTTCTTCATTTGATTAAAAAATGCTGTCCAGATCTACTGAGGCTGTTAGCATCTATGCTTATCTCTATACAAGCAGTCACTTCCTGCTGTCCTCTTGCTCATAGCTCCCACCTCTTTCTCCTCTAAAAGACACTGATTGGGCCTTGTTGCTTTGGTCCACTCAGGAACATTGTGGATTGGAGCTTAGTAAGATGGCTCTGCCTGCTTACAGACAGTGAATCAGGCAGATCCAGCTGCGATGCACGGCAAAAGTAATTTCCAGCTCTGAAGTAAACAAAAGGCACCACTAATGCATAGTTTACATGAAGCTTGGACTTATAAATCAGTCAAAACAGCGTTTTTCAGCAAGAATCATACCTGAACCCATTTCAGATACTCCTCTCACACACTGTGACACAGTTCTCTTTCCAGACAAGCTTTTCAGTGGATGGCACAAATTCCTCTTTTGTTTTCTAAAGAGGGAGGGCTCCTGTTCCCTACAGCCTCTGCCACAGTGATTCATTTGCAGGTCATTAAAAAAAAGAAAAAAAAATCCCCTACTGAGGATGTTAGCCTGCTCAGGTGGTGAAGCCTGAACAGAGGTAGACATGTCGTAAATAAAGGCCGCTGCATCTCAAATGCAATAAATAGGGGACACCTAAGGACCTTGCATGATTGCAGACATCTAATCATTTAATTTATGTGTGTCTAAAAGAGCCTTCATTAACATTCAAGCAGCACTCATCTGTCCAAGGGGATCATTCCAGAGGCAGCATCACTCTCAGATGGAACGTAGGCTATTTGGGAAACACAGCATGGCTACAAACCCAGTGAGCACCTTCTTGCCATCCTCCTCAATGTCAGAGGAGACACAGCATGTAACTATCATAACTTACAGAGAGTGATTTGTGATGCATGATTATGTTGGTGTTGATGTGGAGAACCTTTGACAAAGTTAAAGCTATATTCTCGAGGTCACTGTATATGCTACAGAGTCGGAGTGCACACATCTTACAGTGTGACATACTTAACCTTTCTCAAAGCACTCTGGGAAAAGATGGTAAGTTGGACTGCTGCCTCTTCAGAGATGATCATCAGCAGCTTTTTAAGAGGACAAATGAAGCCTGTAATGTTTATTTTTGCAAAATGTTCTGAGTCTATGTTGGCAGTGTAATCCTGTAACACTCCACAGCGTCTGCACAGCATATAAATGCATGACAGAAACTCAATAATAATTGCTGTGGATTCCTTCTGACACACGCTGGTTGACAGCTTCTTTGTTCTCCAGCCAGATTTTATATTTAACATATCAAAGCATCGGGATACTTCGCACTGTGCTTAAGACTGATGGCAAGTCTGACACTTAACTGTTAAGACAAGAGAGAGCGATGGTCTTTCTCTGGTGGAGAATAAAGAAAGGTTGCTTCAGTGTTCTCGTTTTCAGTTCTATGCCAGATAAATCAAGTTATACTCAAGCAGGCTTTATAGGAAAAGAGGTCTGGAATTATTGACAGGAAACTCCTTTGTAAGAATTATTGAATACTGTGTGTTGGATATTAATTTCTGAATTGCATAACTGTTATGAAAATAAATATTTTAATGGTTACATTGTTGAAGAACTTAAGTATTTACTCATGTATATACCAGTATCCATTGATACATTCATCCATACATTAATTTTAAGGCAGAGGCTTTATCAAACCGTTTATATCTTATCTAAAGCAACTGTGCATGAAGGCAGATCTTTCAGTTTTTGATTTTCTCACTGTGATGAAGGTGGTAAATTAACTAGTACTTATTTAACTAAGTACTTGTCAATTTTAGGGTTTTGAAGATAGTGACTTTTTCGTACTTTTAAAGAGTTAGTTTGGGTTTTTGTGGTGGGGTCTCTTGAGTCCCATTGCACTAGTAAATATGATTACCAACAAAGGAACTTACAAGCTTTGTCCCTGCAGGGAGATTTCCAGGGGTGGATGGTAGCTGGTACATAGCAGAACATTGTGCCACTAAAAGCCTTGTAATTAACCCATTTAGAGATTACAACATCTCAAAAAACTACTAAGCTCTACAGTACACTACAGTAAGATTATTTACAGCGATAACCTTTTCCTTCACAAAGCCCCTGTGCTTAGAACTATTTTGTGATGCAACAAAGGGCTACGTATCCTCCTGCCAGCAACACCCCTCATTAGATCAGTTCAGAGTGCAAGGTGCAGCAGAGTGCAGCAAAAAAATCAGTATAAATCGACAAATTTGGCTTGTTGTTTTAAATATGGACCTCAGGACCCCCAACTTCCCAACTTACTAAAGTTCTAAACACAGGAGCGTTGTCAAGGACAAGTAAGATGCTGTAAAGAATCTTACTGTAGCTTACGGTCGAGTCACATAGTTTTTTTTTTTTTTTGGGTAATTTAAATCTGGAAGTGGATTAATGACAAGACTTTCGGTAGCACCATATACTGCTGTGTTCCGGCTACTAAATATCCCCATGATATCTCCCCCAGGAACAAAACTCATAAGTTCCTTTATCATCAACCCCACATCAGAAAACCCAAACTAGCCCTTCAACATTAGGTCAGGGATAGAGGACTTTGGGTTTTCAAGAGGGTCTCATCACTACATCATTGCCAAAATGGTGAATATGTTGCAATTTGTAAGAATTTCTTAATTTAACAGTTTCTGTTATTTATAATATATGCCAATAAAAACAGCTAGAAAATAACTGCATAGACATGTATACTTTTAAAACTCAAATTCAAAGTTGTGCCTAATTTAAAGACTTCAACACAAAACCCAAGCCAGTTACAAATACAAATTGCAGGGCATTTACTGGTTATTGGAGCTATTTTGAATAATTCACTTATTTCTATTCATATTTTTACAAATGCATTTAGTTATGCATAAAAAGGCTACATTATCGGTCTGGAACTGATCTCTTCATTAAATGAATAACAAAGGACAACACTGAAAGCATTTGATAGAAACAATATTTTCGCTCCACTTCTGATATGTTTTGGTAATAGTTGGTTCTATATTGTGGCGAATGGTTTGCGTTTTAAGATCATCCAATCACCTGCCAGATGTGCTTATGAAAGGGCCCTTTCCCAAACACTTCCATGGACTGTTGTCCAGCTGGACTAGTGAAAAATACTGAACATATAGTGTTCATTGAACTTTTTGAGGATTTCTGTCAAACTTTGCATAAGTATCCTCCCTGATGGAAAAATAATCTCACTATATATGGGAGGAACAAGGTTGTACACCATTTGTTCTCGCATTCACAATGTCCCAGCCCCTCTTCTTTACCAACCAAAGTTTGCATATTGGAACCCATTTTCAAATCTATCTCTTTAAAGGCACTTACAATGCTGTTTATATGTAGCTAAAAAGCCAAAATGCAACAGATGTTTATCATTATTAGTCAAAAATGATGTTGAGTAAATAGAGCCTAAGTGTTTGAATGCTGCGTTCAATCCTTGTAATATGAGTCAACACTGTAAATGTTAAAAACAGTTAATATACTTGACCATAAACAGCCATTATGATCTCTCAAAGTGCTTTTACACTGCACACATCTACCTGTTCACAGTGATATTTATTCAGTATTAATTCTGGATTACTATGGAGGTAATCCATCAATATTAACTACCCTTTTACATCACACTGACACAGCAGTGAGAGCAACTTGGGATTAAGTGTCTTGCCCAAGGACACATCGACACCTGACAGTCTGGGTTCCACTTTAACCCTTGACCTCCTGATTGATGGTAGAGCAAACTACCAGACTAAACCACCGGCGCCCCCTCCTGCATTGCCCGTAAATAAACAGATGGTGAAGGAGGACTGGCAGTAATAGCTAATAGTCAATAAGAGCTCCCCTTGCATACCATCAGTGCTACCATTGCAAACAGACCAGTCTCTTATGTACCTCTCCCTGTGTTTTAGTCTGAGCCTCAAAGGCCCAAAGGAAAGTGAGGAAAAAACAGCAATGCGATTATCCCCTTATTAACCAAAAGACCTGCAGCAACCCCACTATATAAGTTGAATTAAAGCAAGGTGGGAGTCTTCAAAATATCGAGTTAAACACCATTTTTTAAGTAATACACCAGGAGTGAAAGAGGCATGCACCTCTTAATAGGCAGTATCCAGCATCATTTTGATGTCTCTAACAAGAACACAATAAATTGTTCCTCATTATTCAGTAATTAACTCCAATGCGTTGGATCCCCATCCCCCTGCGCCACTATCTAAATCACCACCCTCCTCCCCACTTCTCCTCCTGCTACACAGCTCTTTAATTTCCTCTATGCTGTGGGGGGTGGGGGCAATAGTGGGCGGAAGGGGGGGCAGGAACACAGCTTGATGCACTTCATCATCCCCTTGCCACCCTCCCGTCACCCCTCCGCCCTATCCAAGCCACACTCTCCTCCTTTTTTCCAACCCCCCATCCCCATGCCAGCTACACATCAATGTGCATCTCCCTGTAGGACACCACCTGGTAAAAGGAGGGAGAGGTCACTTCGGCCATGACTATGGCTCCAGTCACGTAAAAAGATGGCAGTGCTTTGTGCGATCAAGGCCACTAAACTTGGTCCTATGCGTCGTCTTAAAGCGGGGTGTTTCCCTTCATCCTCCTCTTGTAATTGTTAAAATGAGGTCATTAATTGCAGACTGAGTCAAATCACCTGTCATTTCAGCAGGGAATCACACGCTGATTGAAAGGTATCATGAAAAACTGCCGACGGCCTGTTTTTTCCCCCCCGTGCCTGCTGGGAGATCCCTTTGTGCCATGCAAGTCTCCGCCCATGGGCACACCACTCACTTTACTTTCTCTTGTGGAGATTAGGTGGGTAGTGTTGGGTGACACACATCCAAGCGCCTGGCCCAAATATAGATTCAAGAAAGCCAGTAGTGTCAGGCACAATTCCTGGAGGATGTTGTGGGGAGTGTTCGTTTTCCTCTGTACTATTAATGCCCCTGACCTAATTGAGTGTAATGCTCATACACACCACATCCCTATACGAAAGTGAGGTCAGGTTCATTTTAAGGGGTAATTGCGGAAATGGCATGTAAACTAGGACAATGGAACAAATGACAAAGGAATGAGGACAGATGACATATGTCCTGTTAGATTTTTAATAATAAGTCTGGACTGTCTTGATGCTGTGGTGGTCACACACAAGGATATCACCAAAGTGATGTGATGAAGTGGTTGCCATCCTCGACTCTTATGAATGTGTTGGTGGTGTTTCTCAGCGCTCATCATCACAGGTGTAACTAGCACTGGAGGCAGCATAAGGCAAAGGTGGGCCCAGCCTACTCAAATGTGGGTCTCTGCCCACCCCCCAAAATGAAGTTTAGAGGGATGGGAAACTTTGATTACTATGAGGGCCAAAGAGATGTTATTCTCACTTGCTGGGGGCCAAATTTATATACATTTATAATACCAGGGGTGGACAGTAACGAAGTAGAGTACTGTACTTGAGTACATTTTTTGATTATCTGTACTTTACTTGAGTATTACTTTTTTTTGGAAACTTATGACTTTTGCTTCACTACATTTGAAAGACAAATATTGTACTTCTAACTCCACTACTTTTCTATGAAGGGTCTCGTTACTTGTTACTTTTAGGTAAAGCTTTGAAGTCAGCAGATGAAATTTCTTTTCTCCTCTAAAATGCAATCCGCGTGTGATTTGTTCAAGTGGTGATGCTGTACCTGTACCTCATGCGCTACTCAGATCGGGCATGTAAACGCTGAGCTAACATTGCTCAGATAACGGTTCCTCTTGGCAGTAATGATGACTACGACAGATAGAACCGACATTTCCACACCAGAGCACCGTGGCCACATCTGAAGACTGTAATTGTTGAAATGAAGAATGATCCAAAATGAAAACAGAAATGGTTGTCTTCGTCATTTCTTTAGGCTTCGTGGCAGACTTTACAAGCTTTTCATTCTACAGCTTCTAGAAGCAGGTTAATGCTTCAGTTGGTTGTTTCAATCATTAGGTTCTGTAAATTCATCATGGCAACACTACAATAATGTGTTAACATTAAAACAAAAATGTACTTTTAATGCTTAAGTATTCTCAAAAGCAGGTACTCCAGTAATTTAACTTAAGTAAAAATATGACTGAACAACTTTCAGTTGTATTGGAGTCATATTTGACCAGGGGTATCTATACTTTCACTCATTACTGTATAAAACTACATGTGATCCAGTTGAAAAGAATGAGTGTAAGTAAAGTTTTCATCAGGATTTATGATGTAAACGTTTACATTTTTATTCTCAAAAGCAAACGGTAAAGCTAAATGCAATGTAATGACAGGGGACCAAGACAGTTGAATGTATTATTTCAATGCAATAATTTAATGTTTCCTAAACTGTCTTTAAAGCCAAGTTGTAAATATGTATATTGTGTAAATACTGTATTATTGTATTATGATAATAGTAATAACAATAAAGGACAGGGTGTTGTTACTTTCCTTTTCTGAAGCATTTAGACAACAAATTTAATGACGAAGGGACATGTTGTATACAGAGCTACATATACTCAGTTTCTCTCAGACTACACACTGTGATGCAATGCAGAGGACAGTAAATATGTAAAGACTGAGGCTCACTCTGTTGAAAGAATCAGCAAACATGATTTATCAGCTTCTCTCTTGATCTGAGGCTGTGTTAAATATTCTTTTGAGACTATTGTTAGACGAAGTCATGAAGAAGAAAATGGTCATCTTATATAGAGGAGATTAAACTTAAACATATTTGGACATGTGTGCAGAAGAAACAGGTATACTGCTCTTGTTCACTGTGAGAGGGAGTTTGTGTGTTCTCTCTGTGCATGAATGGGTTTAGTCTGGGTACCTTGTGGAGGACGGGTTAATTAGGTGAACTGCCTCCTGCAACCCTGACAGGGTTAAGGAGTGTAGATGATGAATTGATGGATATTTAGCAAAAATAGCCTGAGATTTATAGATTTATATGAAAGTGTGAGCTGGAGTAGAATAATTTAAAAGACAATCGCTTCTTTCATTTAACATTTTCTGAAAAAAATCACTTGATTTGCTTTCAATCTTGTCTGAGAACTTGTCCAGTGAAAAACATTGGTGACCCAATCAAGTTGGTGCTCATGGATGAAGCGTTGCTTTTTAAAGAAGATCAGAAATTACTCCGTTAATTATTTTTTTGTAGGCCTTGGGGGCAGTTTGTTTGCCACCAACCTTCTGAAGTCACAATAATGCTTTAAAATACACAACTGGGGCAATATCAAATGTATTTTATGGTGCAGAAAAATAACATTTATTATTAAATGCTCACCTTAAAGTCTATGGAAACATAAATTGATTTTTTTTTTTAAGGATTTGAATAGAATATCCAAATTCAATATGTCATCAAGCATCCTTAAAATTTGAGACAGTAAAAAACATGCCTGCGTGTCAGAAAATCTTGTTCTAAAACAGCTTATTTTACAGATAAGATGATTCTTAGCATTGTAGATGTGGTGGCTATCAGTTTGACATGAAGAGAGCCACTGGGCTAGAGCAAAGTAGTTTTGTTGCCTGTATGTTGGTGGGACCTTTGATTTTTATTATAACAATGTATTCTATAAGAAATGATTGTATATAGCCCACCCACTTTACATCCAGTTTCTGAGTACCCTCAAAAACTTAAAGTCTCACCATGTAAGATTCCGGCTTTTAGCTCTCTAGTGGCCTCTATGGATGTTGAGTGTAACTGCACTGTCGTAAAACAGAGCGACTCACACCAACATGCATTTGTTGACATACAGAGGGAGAAGCGAGCAGACAGGACTTCCCGAGAGACAAATGTGTACTGATAAAGTACAGCCTGATCATGTTTCTTTTCGAATAAATCATCATGTACTTAAAAGTCCAACAATAACGGAACAAAATCAGCATCGGTCGGACATCCCTCCTTGTCTTTCAGCTCACGCCAGCGAGTGAACACCGGGCCAATGTTTATCCCTGTCCGGGCATTTGGCTGGTTTTCTTTTTTTCGTCTCCTCCGATAAAACTTTTCTTTTCTTCGGGTTTTCGCTGCTTCCGCCATGATAACAACTCTACATTTAGCTTTCTTCTTCTTCTTCTTGTTTAATGACAGGTGGCATCCAGCGTCAGAGGAGCATTACCGCCACCTACTATGCAGGAGTGTGAGCCAGAGGTCCCTGTTTCCATTAGGAAAATAAGTGCATAATTACTTTGAACTAATTTCTGTTCTTTAAATCTGTTTAAAAAACTCAAAAACTGCTTTATATTCTCCTTTTTCCAACGTTTAGCTTTCGCCTCAAGGGGGAAGTTACGTATGCCGTAAAGCAGTCAAAGCAGTAAAAATGTGTAGTTTTTAGTGTGGAAGTGTTCCTACCATCCACATTGAAGTTACATAGTGCCATTGAAGACGATACAGACCCCCTCAGACCATGACAGAGGTGTCATTTAACCTGTTGTAAGGTGATGTACCATCACAATGATTCTAGAAATATTATATTAGATTATATTAGGGTGGAAAAGACTACATAGTGTTGGTTTAACTGCTGATATTTTTAAAGCCCTGCAAAATCAGTCCTAAGGTTTTTAGTTGATAGCATGCTTAGGTGATCATGAATATCTTATGTGGACTGTCTTTGTTTATTTGTTTTCCCCGGGAGGCAGCATGGTGGCACAGCAGGTAGTGCAGGTGCCCCACAGCAGGAAGGTCGCTGGTTTGATCCCCGGGTTGGCCAGGGCCTTTCTGTGTGGAGTTTGCATGTTCTCCCCATTTATGCGTGGGTGCTCTCCAGGCACTCCTGCTACCTCCCAAAAAAAATTTTCATGCTTATTATGTTAATTTGTGATTCCAAAATTGCCCTTAGGTGTGAATGTGATGGTTGTCTGTCTCTCTATGTGGCCCTATGATTGTCCGGTGACCATTTCAAGGTGTACCCCGCCTCTCGCCTAGTGTCAGCTTGGATAGGCTCCAGCACCCCCATGACCCTGACAAGGATAAGAGCAGTAGATATTGGATGGACGGATGGATGTTTATCCAAAAATCAAGTCAAAAATCCAACAGACTTTGAAACAAGGGAACCAGCAGCATTCTGCTTTAGGACTCATCACTGTTCTACTCATCACCTTAGCTTTCAATAAATTCTAAGTGCACATCATAGATCTATGTTCAGTAACTCATATTGAAAAGATGCTCCACCCATTAGTGGGGAAATTATCCACCTATTTATCCGTCTGCCCACCTTAATGGGTCAGAATAGCTTAAGTAGCTATGCATCTAATTTTTGACCTCATAAATGCATGCAAGCTCCTTCATCTTGCTGCATAGCTACATTACAAGTTGAAGGCGACAGAGCTCTCAGCTTCTTAAAACATCCATCTACAGAGGAGAATTGAAAGTAAAGGCAGGGAGTATTAACACAGGAACGCCATAACAAAAGTGGACCTAAATTATTCTGAAGACACAAAGCTTCAGATCCCCATTTTCCACATGGACTTAATCGTTAGGAACACTACATAAGGTGCTGACAAACCCACTGTTTGAAATAAAAACCCTCTAAACACATGGCATTAATATTTAATGGTGGAGCTTCCTCAGGAGGCCACTACGGGCCACGGCACTGTGTCTGAGGGGAGATGGTATTAGTGCTGTGTACTCTGAAGCAGGAGAGTAGCTTCACACTAATGAAGCGATCAGGGCCTGAACTCTAAAGAAACCTCATATCCGATTAGTGTGCAGAGATGCATGTAAACATGGCAGAGCAGCACGCGATTAGATGGCTGTGTTAATGTGATTCTTCTGTCACTGAACAGCAGTGGAGCACCGTGCAGCGTGTGAAGTGTTTGGCTAGAAACACATTTCACTTTTGATCATTTCAGGCTCCTTCTTCACCCTCTACAAGTGTTTTGAATAAAGCCAATGACGAGAATGTAATAAGTATGCTAATGGAATAACACAACCCTCTGAGCAGCCATTACAGGGCATGCATAGGTTGTACGGCAGTGGAACCACCTGGCCTTGTCCACATCCGCTTGGCCAGTGTACAACAGCATTTTAACTTGGCTTAAAAAAGGACGAGCCATTTGGATGTTATTAAAAAACAGAGTTCCTAAAGGCCATGCTACTCCCAAAGCCATCAGGTAATTTGACTGGGATCCAGTGAGTTTAGGATGTGCAGATGTTTTGGCTTTAAAACTGGCATCTGTTTATGCAGACACACTTTATGTGCGAAAAACCACAAAGGACCTCCAATAGGTTTTATAGAGCACGTTCAGCCAGAGCATTCAGCTTTGTAATTGTGCTGCACCCGGTAATGAGAAAATTGGTCACAAGCAGCGTTCCCTGTAGATGTAACCTGTAACATACAATTTTGCACAGCATGTGCAGTATTTAATTCTCTCTGTGGCCTGTGTGAGAGCAACCTAAGCCTTTCCGCTTTTAAAGAGACGTACATGGTCACGGATCAACCTTGATCTACTCATGCATTGATAAGGAATTATATCTCATCCAAGTGAATGCATGATAAGAAGCAGGTGTTGTCGTGTTGGACAATTTCTGAAAATGAAAAATACACTCAAATACACCTGGCTAGTACCTGGTTGGACCCCTTTTGCCTCCAGCATAGAATTATCAAGGTGCGGGAAACATCTCTCAGAGATTTTGGTCCAGAGTGACACAGTTGCAGCATTTGTCAGCTGCACATTCATGGTGCCAATCTCCCTCTCCAACACATCCCAATGGTGATCTATTGGACTGAGATCTGGTGGCGTTAGAGGCCACCTGGATACAGGGAACTTATTGCCATGTTCAAAAAACAAGTTTGAGATGATTTGAGCTAAGTGGCATGGCATGTTATCCTGCTGAAAGTAGCCATCAGAAGACACTGTGGGTACACTGTGTTTATAAAAAGGCATTAGGTCAGTATCAAGTGGTAAACAAGTGGTTCTAAGAGGCCTAAAGTGTGCAAAGAAAATATCCTCCACACCGTTACACCACCTTTAGCCTGAGCCTGTTGATACAAGGCATGATGAAGCCATGCTCTCATGTTGTTTATGCTAAATTCTGACCCTACAATCGGAGTGTTGCAGAAGAAATAAAGACAAATCAAATCTATTGTCCAATTTTGAATTGTGGCCTCATTTCCTGTTCTTAGCAGACAGAAGTGGCATCTGATGTTATCCTCTGCTGTAAGCCATCTGTGTCACGATTCAACCTTTGAGTCTGCGGTCAGAATGGTCTGGTTGTCTTGACCATGTTTACATGCCTACATATACTAAGTTGCTGCCATATGATTGACTGATTAGACGTATGATTTAACAAGCAGTTGATGATTATTTGCCTCTGTGACAAACAGGAGGGGGGTGAAATTTCCTTCTGAGAACACAAATAGTCTGAAATAAAATGATTTACACAATTCCGAAAAAACAAATTTCAGTCCCAGGAAAGCTTTTATTTATTTATTTATTTATTTTCATGAAACAGTCTGTGTTTCTTTTCTAAAAGAAATTTAATTTAGTTTTGTTCCATTTTCCTGTGGAGGAAGTATGGACATGAGCTTGCATTCAGAGGTAGGCATCTGCACAACATGACATACATTTTCTTTTAGAAAAAAGCTTTGATACACTCCAAACAGATTCATAAAGATCTTGGGTTTTCTTCACACATCCTACTGTAATTTTGTCTATCATTTCTCTTATGCCAAATTAATAAAGTATCAAAATATAAACCTGAAAAAAGTTAATCAAAAGGGAGTTATTTTCAATGGTTTAAATGGGAGAGAGGTCAGTGACAACAGATTTTGTCTAACATAAACTCCATTGTCAAAAAACACCTGAAATCATTTGGACTTTAGCTTGGTGAGCTGAATGTGTGAACGCAAACAGCCAAGTTTTTCTCTTGGACATAACCAAGGTAATTACCCTCATATATTTCTGTGTACGTGTCTGAGTGAGCTGAAGTGTGAGTGCAGCAGTAAATAGGGTAATTCACTGAGGGGAGTCGGAGGGCTGATCGCATCATGCTGTGCGAGCAGCGCAAAACCGGAAAAAGGAGACAGGTTGGATATAAACAACCGATGTTGCAGGAGAAGTTTATTTGATTGCAAGGAGAGTGACACATACTCAAATGTTCATATCCAAAGAGCTTTCTTGCGCAGGTCTGATATATGGAGTTAAAACACTGCAACTTTCTTTCTCAAGTGTAATCATTGTGCATGTAGTGACACTGCTTCATATTCACTTCTGTGTGCTACAGCACTTCCCTCAGCTCCTTAAATGATGCTGTTGATTAACATGTATCAAAAAAGTTAGGTTATGTTTTTTTTTTTTTTTTTTTTAAGTGGTAAGTGGGGTAATTATGTCTTGGGAAGGTAGTATCAGTCTATGTAGTGGAGTTGGAGGGCCAGTAAGAGGCCATGTGGTAGAATAGATTGCATTAGCATTACCACTAGCTGGAGCTTGCATGTACAGAGCCTGGGTCAGTTGAAGGTGGTAATGCTGTGGCACCGAAGGGGCATGCAGTTGATTAGGTAACTCCTTGTGGGGTAGGGGTCTCTTCACTGAGTGCTTATCCTTTCTTTTGGGCACTAGTACCTTGTGTTTCTTTCAAATATGATCATAGTGGAAAGCTCTGCTGCTTGTCCAGTATATGATATATACTGACCTACCCCACATATTTTTGATATTATGTCCTGCCTACCAGCGACCACTCCCCTGACCCCCTCGACCACTTCTCTCCCATAAAGCAGGGACTACTCTAATAACAGTAACTAGGGAGAGTGGGGCTTGACAGAGGATCACTTCCTGTAAAGGGCAGGACATGACAAAGAGTGTTGCACTTCATGGTTTGGATGGCTAATATTCAGCTTTTGTTCTAGCATTGATATGATGCTCACTGTTTCTTGGCCATTAAAATTCATCACTACACATAAAGCAGTTTGTAAGATTTGAATGTATTTTATTTAACAGGAACAATGCAATTTACCACTGTTTCAGTACACAGCTTAAACAGTTGGGTTGCAGTTAAATGGCTTTGTCTAATATTCAACTCTTGTTAAAATTATACAATGATTTTATCTGCTCTGCATTGTTGTTGTAGCCCTTTAAATCCTGGCAAGCAAGAGAGCAAACATAAAAATGCTGACTCTTTAAGTTCTGCTTACTCGCGCTGTATTTGTAAAATGAACACCAAACAAAATCATCCCCTCTGTGGCCCTGCAGCATTGCTCCCAGGATAACATGACAATCCTTTGAACTGCATCTGTGAGGTTCCTTTGCTCGCTTTATGTTCAGAGGGCATGTGCTCCCTAATTTTATGACCCATATTTATCAGACATGGTGATCATTATGTTCTCCTCCTAGTGATAGCACAACTCCGAAATCTCCATCGCCAGCTCCAGGCAGTCACCCGCATCATGACAGGAGTCGAAAAGGCCACAGTCCAAGTCCACACAGGGGTCATCGTTACTGCTGAGAGAAGTCTGCGATGTGCTGATGACTTGTTTGTAGCTGGGGCAGCAGTGACTTGCAGCTCTCTCCCAGGAAGGAGGCAGCATGTGCATCATATCATAGAAGCGGCAGAAGAGACAGCTCAGGACGATACCTGCACAGTCAACTGAAGGAGAAACGTCAGTCAGGAGGGATGCTTTATACAAATTTTATGCAACAATATTTTTGGTTTCAGATTAGGCCAGTCTTTTTCAAAGAAGTGTTGACATGTTGAATAAAACGGCCTCTTTGAGTTGACGTGTGATATATTTGTTAAACCACGTCCTGGGACATAAATCGTGCTGCTATAAAAGCTCCTGCTCTTCACTCATATCTTGAAACGTTTTAAAAGCAGCCCTCCCTTCCTTTTCACATGCATAATTTAAAAAAACCAAGCTTTGATCCCTGACAGATGGACAAGCAAAAAGCTGTTTGGAGACATAATCAATTAAAAGAGGTCTCATCTTGGATACCTCGGCAGGAGAGTGTGATAAAACAAGGCCGTCAATAAGGAGGGGAGAAGGGTAAAGCTTTCTGGGGCCCAGATTCATGCAGGGGCCCAAAAATAGTGAGCAAAAACGTGCTCCACGTGCTCCATTTTTATTTATACAGACCTTCTGTGACCCCCTTAACTCAAATTTTCAGATAGCAGTCCATACACACTGTGCACACCACAGCAAATCAACTCAGTCGTTTCAATCAGTCAGTTTCATTGTGTTGCGTCTTCAGCACATGCCGGCTGAGTAACTCTGCGCTGGTTCACTGGAAACACGTGTCATGTCTATTTTATTTATGTCTAACCCTGTTCCACTCTCTGCCAAGTAGACCAACCCACCACAGGAAAGCAAGAACTCAGAGTTTATGGATGGTCTGACAATACAGCTCCATGTGGACATAAAATTATTGCAGACAGCAAATCAACATCAGGCAAGCAATATAACCCGTTGTTTGCTCTCCCTGTTTTCTTTTGATCTCACAATTGCATTGTGAAGATGTAGTTCTCTCATCATCTCTTGTTTCTTGCTGCTCAGAGGTGCTGTAGGTCAGAGCAAAGCAGCAGCGTGAATTGGTTGCTACATAGACCAACCGTGAGGAAATTATGGATTAGGTAATGAAAACTCACAAGAACGTGGCAAATATGAAGCAGCTGGGTAGAACTTTTTTGTGTAAAGGGGGACCAAGTGTAGGGCCATGCTTGAACCAGTCATTATCCTTTCAATGGGGCCTTTTAGGGGCCCAGTCATGTCTGTAATAAGGTTATTGTTTTAACAGTATAGTTTTCACTTTATAACATGGTACTCTAATTGTTCTAAAAACAAATTTAGCCTTGTAACATGGTGTGTTTATAATTAGAGCGACAAAAGTATCACTTAATTGTTTATATCACTTTTTAAATGATCATAGTGTTTTCACAAAAAAAAGGTGGAGTATAGGTAATTTCACAAAATTACCTATACCTGGTTTTGCTGGAAATATTTTGAAATGCAAAGATTTTGTCTATATGTGTTTTGCTTCCTCTGAAAATCAAAACATTTAATTATTATGTATGTATTTATGTTTAAGGGCACAGGAACACATAAATACTGGTTTAATCTGATGTCCCACTGCATATGTGGCTTCCTTTGCATTAGTCTTATCCTTTTCTTGCTGTTTTCACATTCTAAATTATTCACAGGTTTTAATAATTGATTAAATGAAATTAATTCAAGCATTCTCACAGCATGGTGAGACATAAAGCCTGCATTTTATCATACTATTATTAATTCTGTCTGTGCCTGTTTTATTATTATATTCCATATTGCTAAGCATTAATTTCATCAGCAGAAAAAAAACAAGTTAAGTTAAAATTCCAAAACAGGTTTTTCTTTCTAATGACTCACTCATCGTTTTTTGTCTGAATAATTTCACCCCGTGTTGCTTTAAAACGGTTTGACCACGGCAGCTGTGTGTGCAGCCACAGGTCATCAGAGGATAGTGACGAAGAGCTGATGTCACTGACCTCCGATGTTGCTCGGCTGAGAAGGAGACAGAGAGTCTGTGGTGGAAGATGCAGCAGAAAAAGATCTCTTCAGATACATCTTCAGAGAGAACAAATGGGAGTGAGAGCTGTCACACTCCATGGGCTGCTGAGCATGGACATCTCTACTGGTCTCTTCAGCCTCCGTTTCTGCAGAGACTTCGTTTCTCCAGCTGCTGGTTTCAGCCTCATTTTCAATCCTCTCTGTCTCAAAGATAAAACATCAAGTAAATACGGACATATCAGTTAGATAGGTAAACAATGTGATTAGACTGAATTATCATGGAGCAGGGTAAACTTTTAAAAAACGTAAAAGCATAAATTATAAAACACATTGCTCATGTAGCCTTATGTAGAAATAATTAAATGCATGAAGTCCACCTTGGACTCCATGTCAAGATCTTCTCTAGCTACATAAGGATGATTCTTTGGCAATATCTAACACAAACCCTAAAGCACGTAAAGTGCCAAAAGACTCCCTACCAATCAGAGCTTAAAACCCAAATATCTGGTTCTGGAAAATCAATTTTATGAGTAGTTTGGGCTTAAATTGACTCCTTCACAGATATTTTGACCAAAGCAGTTCTGATACTACCCATAAAATCCCATAAAAACCCATGAATTCATAAGTTCTATATTAATCCAAACAATCTGACTTTTAAAATCCTCAAATAATATTTTTCCATTCAGAAAAACTGAATTATTCTGGTGGTCTTAAGGTGTTTCAGGGGCAGAAGTGAACAATAAAATGTGGTATGCAGTGACTGCACAGATGCACAAAAAGTTGTCCTGTTTCCTCCAAGTCACCCAATGGAGGGCACATTATGGGGTTTTGTCCACTGAGAATGTGTGCTTGGACTTTCACGATCAATCTATCAAGATTGAATCACTAGTCAAAAAACCTTTGGGAAGTTTATCTAGTTATGTCAACCCAAATGTTACCCTTCAGGGCACTAAACTACCTTCTGTGAATGGGAGGGGCATCCTACGGGGTACTATATCAAGTATTTCACACTGATGGGGGGGATCCTCAAGAGTGCTCTATTGTGTTGTGTCCATCGGTATGCACTTAACCATATTTTGTCCACTGAAAGTAACTCCCGAGGGGCATTTCAGCTTGAGTTATCTACTAGATGAAGACCCTGGAAAGCAATATGTTTTCTTAATCTTGGCCGCTGGAGGGGTGCCCTACATGGCACTTTGTTATATATTGTCCACTGGGTAGACATATGTAGAAGCACTCCATAAGGTTTTGTCCAATGAGAGGGAACCCCTAAAGGGCACTTTATTGTGTCTTGCCCAATAGAGGGCATTCTGTGGGGACATTTTGTCATGGGTTGTCCACTGACAGAGGATCCCCGAGGTACTATATAATGTTTCCTCAGCTGGTAGGGCACCCTTAAGAACACTTTGTCATGTGTTGTCCTTGGATAGCAGACACTGGAGGACACTTTAGTGCTTTTTCTCCAGTAGAAGGAGAACCTTTAGAGTACCTGATCAAGTTTTGCCCATTAAAAGATCACCCTTAAGGGAACGTATCCAACTTCTGTCTACTGAAACAACTCCTCACAGGGCACTTCATCAAGTATCGTCAACAGGGAGGTTTTCTTAAAAACACTCTATTACAGTTTGTCTAATGAGAGGGCTCCATCAAAAGACACTTGATGTTATGTCCACTGGCGGGGGACCAAGAAGGAACTTAATCATGGTCTGTTGGTCACTACCAAACATGTGTCCTCAAAGAGGCATTTTATTGAGCCTTGTCCATTGGTAGGGGAACCTTAAGGGTAGTTAATCCAAATGTGCCTTATCAAGAATGGTCCACATGCAGAGAGGACATCCTAGTTAGCACTGTATGATACTTTGGTTAGTGAGGGGCATCCTGAGGCCTTGTTTCCACTAAGTGGTCTGGTTTGGGTCAGTATAGATCAGTACGGATTGGAGCAGTAAACCCTGATCTTGTTTAGCTACATATCTACTGCCAACTGTACCTTCACTTGAGAGCAGGGATGTGAGCCGGGGAGAGAGGGTCGCACCAACTAAATGTTATTGCGTGACCTCACACCATCATGAAACTGTGAAGCAGTCTAAAGAAGAATGTGATTATGAAGAAAGAATAACAATGGAGGATTTCCAGCACTCAAGAATTAAATGGAGCATAAACATCCTGAACGAATCACTCTAAATCCATGGCTAATTTCAACGTGGCGAGATATGTATTTTCGTTTTGGCTGCTGTTGTATAGAAATCAACGGTTCTTGTGACCAATCAACAGACTGCAGTGCTTGATGCTGGCAGAGGAAAGAATACTAAACAAACTGCTGGACATCATGGACGATGCCAGTCACCCTCTGCACACCATCATTGGCAACCAGAGGAGCCTGTTCAACCCAAGACTGCTCCTTCCTAATTGTAGGACCAACAGACTGAGAAACTCCTTCGTCCCTCAGGCCATCAGACTGTATAACTCCTCACTCAGGGGGAGGAGGAGTAACAGGGAGCAGCAGCCAGCCTGTAGCCATATTTATATTTTTATTTATATTTCTGTTTATATCTATCTCTTTTTTATATATGTTCTTATCTACTATTAATCATGTTACAGAGATCTTAATTTACCTGAGGGAGTCTCCCAAAAGGGATAAATAAAGTTCTATCTATTCCCTTTATGATGGGTTTGGTACGCTCGGCACCTGTTCAGGAAGGTGCCAAAAAGTGGGATGGCACAGGCCAGTTATTCGGATACCTTTTCTCCTCATTTGACAGTGGAAACACCTGTTATTGTGTATTGCACTGAGCTGAACTGAACTGGATTGCTTGGTGGAAACACAGCTTAGGGGCACTTAATCTTTGACCTCTGGATGGGCAGCCTTGAGGGGACATTAGCCTGTTTTGTCCACTGAGAGGACACCCTAAAGGAAATGTGCCGGACCTTGGAGGACACTTCAGCCTCTCTTGTCTACTGGGACCTTGAAGGGCACTACTTCATTTTCAAGGCACTCAAAAGAGCACTTTCACACCATTATTTCAAACATTTAGTCAACAAAGGGGGACAATAACCCCCCCGTCCACCCTGAGTCCACCAGTGTAACATATTGATAAAAGACCGCAGTTTTTGTTCATAGTAGATGATTTTCAGGTCAGTATCACTGAAAACAGATCTATCAGTGCATTTGAAGCAACGTTAAATAGTGGGATAGAAGAAGAAAAAAACTGCACTGGTAATCCCGTGAAGTTTCTAAATTGCTGCTAAAAAATGAGCCTTAGGGCACTGAACCATGTTTTGACCACTGGAGGAGTGGCCTGGGGGGAATATTATCCTTTGTTGTCCACTGAGATGGCACCCTACAGGAAAAATCAAAACTTGTCTACTGGTAGGGGACCCTGGAGGAGACTTCATACTGACTTGTTCACTGGTACATTGTGGGGCACTTCTTCATGTTTTAAGGCACTCGAAATGAGCACTATCACAGCATTTTTTTAAATATTTATTTTAAATTGCTGAGAAGTGGCCATCAACATCTGCTTATCATAACAAAGGGCTGGACGATATGCAACTCCTTTGTCTGCACTCAAAGAACAGAATATACTCTCAGTGAAGATACTTCTCTGAAATCAGAAAACAAAGTCTGGTCGAGAAATTTCTGTAGAACCAGAAATAATTTTTCCATGGCATTAGAAGGCTGCCCCTATCACTCTTCCTCCGTCTATAAATCATGTTTTCCACGAAATCAGATGACAAAATGTGAAATTTGGTCATGTATTTTGTGTAGCAGCAGACCTGTTTATTAATCTCTGACTTAAATAGATATTAATGAATTATAGCACTGACCGCAGACTGTTTATTTTTTCACCACCTATTTAAAATGAATTATTCACCATTCCTTTCTCTGTTTTATTTAACTTTTAATGCCTAATGATTTATTCAAACCTTGGACACACTTTTGAAAGCTGAATAAAATGTATTTGTCTTTCCTGAATTGTTTGAAGAGAGATACAAACAGACATTGCTCTGGGCTTTGTAGGGTATTTTTAAGATTTGATTAGCTTTGTCTTTTTTTGTTTTCCATGTGATAACGAGGATCATTTATGCCTACCCTGTTATCACTTTTCATCAGCTTGAAGAATCCTCTTATTTCTCATTAGGATTGTTCATATTTTTGTTTTTAATGTGATTTCTTAGTTACTGAATGAGAGATGAAGAAGTCAGAGACAAAATACTTGAAGTATAATAAGTTTAAATGACTAAAAACAGTGCTGTTTGAGCAGAGGAGCAGCATGGTGCTCCTGGGTTATCTAATGAATTAAGTAGAAAGGAAAGCTGGTCCATGCCCATGACCATTAGCTGATAGAGAAATAAGGCCTGCAGGCATACTATGCATGTTTTAGGTCCTGTTCCAGTGTTCCACAGCACTATGCTCACTCATTAGCTGTGCTATTACTCCGAGCCGTCGCTCTGACAAAAAATTTGCTTCATGTTTTACATCAAAATTGGAATTCAGATGCAGGACGTCAGAGGCAAGGCAAAACACCTACACCACTAAAATAAGATCTGTAAGCAGGAGGCTGCCAGATTAATCTATGTTAGTGCTGCAAGATGAAAATTGTTCTGAAAAATGTATTAACCATTAAAAGCATAAAAATGATTTTGGTAATTACCGATGCTGTCATTTTAGGGCAGCTGTGGCATAAACCTCATTGGGTAGTGGTCTAATAAATTTGTTAACCATTTTTAATAAATTAGTAAGCTTTTGTTGTGAGGTCAAACGTGCACATGGCAACTTGTTGTGTCAGTTGGTTTACAAAATCTTGTAATGGCTGCCTGATGTAATGCAATTTTAACACTGAAAATGTAGTTTTCATTTCTATTTTTCTTTGGTGATAAGTTTGTAAATGTTTTTTTTATAATAATAATCAGACATTTTAAATAAAGAAAGAATGGCACCATTACATGTTGCTTTCAGCTCTGTTGAGAAAAAGAAATCATACTTGCAATATTTTGACATTTTGTTCTTTTTCATACTTGTTTTGGTCAGAGACTGTTCACAAACTCATCATTTACCCATTATGTTTTTATTTTTTAATTATCTAAGATAATTTAAATATACTATGACTCTGAAATATTTGAGCAGCTCTCTGAAATTGTAAATATTATACAACTGATATTCAAAAGAATTTTAAAAAATCCTCAAAAGCCCCTCTATCGTTACTTAGAGCCAAAAAATGTCTTCCATACTTGTTGTTTTGTGTTCTATCCACAAGTTTTCTGTGTTAGTGCACAATACATGAACATGATAAAACCGCAGGCTGTCATTTGTCTGTAATTAGCAATGTGACATCAAACCCATGCTACAACCATCCCTGGTCTCCCCTATGAGTCAAAATACATTTGCTTTTTCACACAAAAAATTCCCATTCTGTAGAAAAACATAATCAAATGACCTGCTGCCTTACACACAAAGATACAGAAATGTCATTAGCTCTGTATTAATGCAGCTGATAAAGTCAGTGCAAACTTTTACTGTCACAAAATGGTGGGACATGGTAATTGAAGTTATAATTTACCCAAATTAAATGTTTGTTATTTCATTTTGCAGTTTTACTGTGGATTTGAAAAGTATTATATTTTTAAAATTAGAGGAGCAGACATTTAAACTAGAAAAAGGCAATTCTGAATTAAGTGATTTGTGTCTGAAAATGTTTGCCTAATAACTAAAACATCATGAAGATAATTATAATAAATAATAATGATTATTAATGATAATCCCTTTTGCTGTTGGTTACAGATATTTTAAATCTCTCATCCAACCATCTCATTTAATGACTGATTAACAGGAAACACAGTGTCATAATGTTAGTGGCCAATTTTCCCAAGCATGTCCCATCAACCTACCTTCTCCTCCCCACGTCGAGCTCCCCTCAGTGGAATGAACTTTCCCCTTGTCTTTCCCATCGGCTGTCAGCATCGTTTCATCTGCCATTCGGCTCATAGCATCACAAATAAAAGATACACTTCATACGGCAAATCAGATAACCTAAAGGCATAAAAAACAAGGCTGCAAAAAGCCAGATAACCATGCAAGTTTATGTCCAGCACTGTTCTAAATAATGATGTGTCGCAGGAGGTTGAGACATTCTCGCTGTAGCTATGGAGGAAGCTGTTTACCTCGACAAAGCAGAGAGGATCCAGAACAAATTACCCATAACATTGCAAAGGGTCCATTTGGCCCTCTGCCCGCTGTACTGTAAGCCTTTCCAATGTTCCCATGACGTTGGCAAAAAGAAAGAAAAAACTGAGATCTGCTCTTATCAAGGCATCACAAGGACAAAGTCTGATTTATTAGCTTGAGGAAGTGTGTTGAATGAAATGATGATGAGGCTTAAAATATATGAAGGGGCTCAAATAATGAAAGTAAATATAAAAAACTGTTGCTCAAATATGACAGAATTTTCTGCAAAGCAACACCAGTTTCTTCCTGTCAGTCTTTGGTGTTTGTTAAGGCAGAGACGTGTTAAAACATGGATCTAAATTCAGATTTCTCTGATTATAAGCCAACCAATTTACTCTAATTAGGCTCACAACAAGAGTTGCATTTTAATTGACCCCCTGTTGTGTTTGCATATGTTTAGAGAACAAGAGCCATGATAATTGAAAACTTAAGATATGAGAGTATTTATCTACTGTGCTCCAATGTACTACAAACCACAGGTGGACTCAGAGGGGGGCAGGGCGGGCAATCACCCCCCTTGGTGCCCTAATAATAGAAAAAAACACCATGTAAATGCATTCTGTGCTGCCCTTGTGATAGTTAAAACAATCTACCATAAGACACAAAGTGCGCTTCCAGTGGACACAATACGATAAAGTAAAGGTGGTGGACAAAGTGGACAAAACTTTATTAAGTGTCCTCCTGAATGCCCTCTTAGTAGACAAAATTGTATCAAGTGTTCTGTAGGGTTTTTCTCCATTTTCCGATACTTTTAAGTACCCCAAGGTGTCCTGTTAGCGGACAGTACTTGAAAAAGTGGGCCTGTAAGGTACCTGCCAGTGGACAAAGTATTATCAATTTTCCTCCGTGATTCCATCTTAGTGGAAAATACTTGTTGAACTCAACAGCCCTGACAGTGAACAAAACGTACATATGTGCACTCTTTGATACACCCTAAGTAAAAAACAAAACAAAAAACTCAATCAAGGGCACTTTGCCAGTGGACAGAACTTTACAAAGTGCTCTCTAAAGTGCCTTACCTGTGGACAAAATCATGTAAAGTGCCCCCTAAGGTGGTAAAACTGGAATTATTGTCCTCCAATGCCCTACCAGTTGACAAAACTGGATTAACTGCCTTCTACCATATCAGTGGACAAAACTTCAAAGTACCTTCTGCATTGTGCCTACCAGTGGACAAATTATATGAAGTGCTCCCTATGTGCCCCCTGTTCAATTTTTCACTCCAGGGGCGCAAAAATAATTAAGTGTTCTTCAAGTGGACAAAATTTTATTGAGCCTCCTCTTGGATGCCCTATAAGTGGAGAAAAAAGATCAATATGTTGATTAATGTGCTCTCAGGTGGACAACCCTTTGAGGTGCTCTCATAGTTGACAAAACATAAATCCATGACCTTGAGAGTACCCTCTGTAAAGTCAAACTTTTTTCAGTGCCCTTTTGAATGATATCTTGATGAACAAAGCTTTACAAAGTGTCCTACTGAATCAGTGTCCTCTCAGCTGCTCCTCCGGTGGACAAACCCTTATGAAGTACCTCTAGGTTCTCTTTGAGTGTACAAATTTTTGTTTAGTAACCTCTGAAGTGCCCATCCAGTGGACAAACTTCATACAGTGCCTTTTTGGATGCCATCTTAGTGGACAAACTGTACAACACTTTATTGAGTGCCCTTTAAGTTGCTTCTTTAGTCAACAAAACCTGATTCAGTGCCCTCCTGAATTGGTGAAAGAAGCTTAATTTAGTGTTTTTTAGTTCACACTCTTCATTGGAAAAAATAATTCAGCACCCTCTAAGGTGCTCTTTCAGCAGGAAGCTTTAAGGTAGTTTACTGTGAGACAATTTACTGAGAGGGTTTAGACATTATAAAAAATAAATAAATACATTTTTCTGGTCAGAAAGATTGTTTGGATTAAAAATGTTGTAATTTCTCCTATAGAAATTACACATTTTATACGAATGTCCTTCAACTATTTTTGTTTTGTTTTGCTTGAATACTGATTAGACACTTATTGCATCATTCTGATCAGTTTTTGTTAAGGTAAATGCAAAAGAAATTAGTTTTATTTTTTCTCTCAGATGTAAAATCACAGCCACTTTATTAGGTACACCTTCCCTGTACCTAGCTTGGCCTCCTTTGGCCCTTAAAACTGTCTTAAATCTTTGTGGCATTGATTTAACACAGTGGCAGAAACATAACTGATAGTTTTTGGTCCATATATGATAGTATTATACAGTTGCTGCACATCCATGATGTAAGTCCCCAGCTACACCACATCCCAGAAGTGCTCTTTTGGATAGGAATCTGGAGACTATGGAGACCACTGGAGCACATTGAACTTATTGTACACTGGCACTGAGGGGCCCTGCAGTATGCAAAGAAAATATCCATACCATAACACCACTACAACCAGTATGAACCATCAGTAAAAGGCAGGATGGATTCATGCTTTGATGTTGTTTATGCCAAATTTTGACCCTACGATCTCCTCTGTTGGTGAGCCTGTATACATTTTATCAGTTACCAGCTGACAGGAAAAGCACCCAGTGTGGTCCTCTGCTGTTGTAGTGTTTCTTCTTTAAAGGTCCTATGCCCTGCAAAATCAAATTTCTTTGCTTTTAATGTTGTTGGAAGGGGCTTGAGGAGCAGAAAAACATGATGCGTCTTACTAAGCTCTCAGTACACAGAAAAATGCTCTATGCCCTATCAAAGAAAATGTCCCTTAAATTGCTCTGTTTTTTTATTTCCTGTGGTTTATTATGTAATAGCTATATGGCCTTCACCTACATGTGTGTTTTTATGCCCATCACAGGCAGATGCCATGACAATTTTGAAAGTCCTTGCCATGGCCCGTAACCCCTCCTCTCCCCTCTTATCAGATATTGTTTGGGCATCCAATCAGTGCAGAGCTCATTACTATAGCCTTCTGTAGACTCCCCACTCCTTAGAGTGTTTCCAAAGGGGAGGGAGAAGGAGCTGCATCTGGCCCTAAACAATATACATATATTTTTATTCAATTTGTATCAAATCCGTGCTTGATAGACTCCCAAGACATGATATTAATAGTCAAACACACCAGGACATGAGACCTTTAAGATGCGACGTGATGTACGTTCAGAAATGGTCTTCTGCATGCTAGCCCCTTAATGAGAAATGTGTGTACCTAGCAAAGTGGCCTGTGAGTGTAAATGGTAATCCCTCTCATTCCTTTAAATCACAGCCCAGAAACTAAGATGTGTAAGGGTAGAAACGGACAAAGAAATAAAAAAGAAAATCCTCTCTGATAGACTAACGGCTCTAATGCTCGGCTAATTTGATGTAACAGTTCTGATCTTCATTAAAAACCACAGAATCTGCTGTGGAGCAGCTTCTTCTGATCTGCCTAAAGTGCTGCACACCTTCTGTGCTCTGTTTCTTCTCAACCAATTAAGAGCACAATAACTCATTTTCAAGTTCAATTTGCTCTAATTGAACATGTCTGTTAGATTTTTTAAAACATCTTAAAGGGCACCTGCCTGCCGCCTCTATGACAGATGAGTGGGAGGGGGCGATCACAGTTTCCAAATTAAGATTGCAGATAAATGACCTTACCAAGCAAAGGAAATCAAAGAAGTATGGGAATGGGGTAAATTGGATTATGTGGCGTATAACAGTATATGACTTAAACCAACTGGGGATTCTCCTCACATTGGAGGCTTTCCTGAGGCAACTGTCTCACCTGGGACCTCCTGATGATCCATGGGGTGTTCGCAAAAAGCCTTGAAGTTATTCAACCCACAAAGACGCTAAATAGATTTTTTTTCTATTAACATTAAGGCTGTATTGCTCTGATTTCAGAGCTTCTCTGCTGGTTTCAGGCAATCTGCTTCATTTTATAGTCAATATTCTTTATTAATTTGCATAGTTAAGAGTTTTGTTGATATATCAGGTCTCACAGTGATTATCCACAATGATCAAACAATGATATTACTGAGCTGTTCAGTGCACTAATTATTGAGGTCCACACCCTGTTTGTTTGTCTAGGCGACATTGATGACATTTAAACTTAAATAAGACCAACAAAAAACACAACTTAAATCAAAGCACCCTTATGAACATACACAAATGACAGTAAATCCAAGCACAACAAGAAGAAGAGGAAAGACAGTCAATTCTTATGGGAGCGAAACTTAAGACCCCAAAGTGGGCAAAACAATCCAGGCCCAGGAACCCAGTACAGTCCGAAAAGCACAAACCCATAGGACTAGGGTAACCAGAGATCACACCAAAAGGCATCACCAGGGTGCAGCAAAACACAGAGAGGTGAAGTGACTTAGTGTGTGACTACACCCCAGAAAAGGCACAAGGAGCAGTTCCCAACAGCAATCAGAGGCCCCCTATATTCCTTGACCATATCAAGAGGCCCAACCTGGACCCCCCCATGCTGACTCCTTGGGTCCCCAGCTCCCTCCTCCCCCCCTACAATGAGTTCCTGTTCTTGTGCCACAGGAACCCAGATAATACAAGAACCCAGCAACATAAAATGGGACCATGAGGATCAAAAATAAAAGACAGAAAATTAAAAAACAAAAATAAAGCGAAAAGGCAATAAAAAGGGGAAGATGCAGAAGACAGGATACTAAAAAGAAGGTGAGACAATAAGCAATAAAAGCAGTAAGACAAAAAAAGTAAATAAATATAAAGAAAGAAAAGCTATAAGATGATGTAAAAACTCATAACAAATAGATCCTCAAACATAAAAAGAAGACATAACAGTAGCAGTTGCTTTAGAATAACTAAAAATAGCAAAATGTTAACACACTGATTAATGAGGGAGGATAGATAGAATAGAATAGAATAGAATAGAATAGAATAGAACTTTATTTGTCATTACAACAAGTACAACGAAATTGCAAAAGCCCTTCAGTCAGTGCAAAACAGTGTGAGAGAAATACGATAAAGTATGGTGCAAAATAAAAATAAAATAAAATAATAAGATAAAAATATAATAAAATAATAAAGGTAAGGTGCAAAATAGAATAACAAAGTATGATACAGTGAATAATGAGATCATGATAGCACTACAGTATGAATTGTACTCATTTGCTTTTCTGTCTGGTCCGTCTCAAATGCAGTTAGAAAACAGATATACTTGAAGGACCGGCACTTCATAGCTTCTCAACCTTTTTCAGTTTGCTCTTGTTTTGTGTTTGAATTTTGAAATAATCGGTGTCTCCCCCCATTACAAATCCTGCAGCAGGTCCAACCAGACCTCCCGAAAATTGGACTGGATGCCTTAAATTATTTCAAAATCTGTCATTTGCCTTGTCAGACCACTAATGAAAAGCCGTTATGTTAGCTGTTTTGAACTTTACTTTACCTTAAAAATCAGATGTATCAAAGGTGTTTTTTCTTATATTAGCCCTTGGAAAAGGTTTGGACACCCCTGGTTTATACAGTGTGAAATATAAAATAATATATAATAAACAAATGTTTATGTGAACAACATGAGATCAGGAGGCAAACAGAAGAGAAACTTTCACTGACAGGACAGTACTGGTGTGATCTGATGGCTTTGCAGACAGATTTTAGAAAAGTTTAGTCAAGAAACACAATTCATACACTCACCCATTATATTATTAGGTGCACCTGTTCAACTGCTCATTAGCAAAAAAAGTTAATCAGCCAATCACACAGCAGCAACACAATGCATTTGTTTTGGAAGGTATGGTCAAAACACCCTGCTGAAGTTTAAACTGAGCATCAGAATGGAGGAGAAAGGTTGATTTAAGTGACTTTGAATGTGGCTGCAGGTATTCATATTTCAAAACAAAGTAGCATTACTGCACCAATTAGCACTCGTTTGGAAAATGCTCCCAGCATAGGCGGCTTTAATTAACATGCCCCAAACTCTCTTAGTTGGAAAGAGCAGGGCCGCACACAAACATGGCTGGGCCCCTGTAAAGCCCTTTTAAATGGGCCCCGGATTGATTCTGTGCAGAAGCCCCTTACTGACAAAGATTAAGTTCCAACCTGCTGTGTTAGAAGTGCCAGACTTTACCCTTTACACCATTACGGGTGGACTTGGGAAAGAAGTGTTTAGTTTGTTAAAATAAGTCAATATTTCTCAGCATGTTTCCTATAAATGAGTTTTTTTTTTAAAATTTCTATATTTTTTATGACTATGAATGCTAATGATAATAATACTAATACTACTACTACTACTACTACTCTAATAATAATAATAATAATAACAATTATTATTATTATTATTATTATTATTGTTGTCGTTGTTGTTGTTGTTGTTGTTGTTGTTATTATTATTGTTATTATTATTATTATATCATAATAATTATTTTTGTTGTTGTTATTACTATTATTAACAACAATAAAAAATCATAAGAACCAGCTTGAACAAGAGAACCTGGGCAACACAGATTCCTTATTCATGGATCCCTTATTCAAGACCCCAAATAATGAAACTGAATAGATTAAGTAACAATCATAATAATAATAATAATACAATCCATTATCATTAACTAACTGTTAATAATAGAAAATAAATACTGTCTAACTAATTGCATGTCTAAAATAAATGCATAATAATATTGACTTAAAAAAAAAGAAAACATGCTCTGAACTATACAGCACGATAAAAGCTGATTGTTCTTCTCAGCTACATGCAGGCATCATGAGATATATCCATTATTACAGACCAATTTGCTTCCTCAGATAATCAATGTACGCACTGACTCAGGCTCCACTCCACAGGCGTAAATGCTTGAATTGATCATTGAGGCCTTCTCACCAATAAGCAGTTTAAAATGACTAATTGGGCCGGGCTAAGAGTTTCACAGGCTTCTGCTATTAGTGTAATGATGATATGACATCAGACGTTTGCTGTACGCCATTGTCTTGTTGTTATTTGGAAAGACAGATTATGATTGGGTTTAGTCAGTGCACATTATGGGATGCTCCTTAAGTAGCATACATAAAGCAAAGCTCCTCACCGTGACAGAGTGATAATAAGGGCTGTGATTCATATATACTTTAGGAGACAAGGTGAGCACCATGTCAGATGTGTGTTTTATTTTATTTGTCCTTGCTATTGGGACCATGGATCTTGTTCTTCTTTGCATACATCAGACAGAAAGATTTGTCCTGCAGGTCATTTCAATATCAGCTCTGTTTTTCCACATTGTCATTTTACCTCTTTCATTACCATTGTTACTTGAAAATCAGATATGTCTAACCCAATGTGGATTACGTCTTAAATTTACCTTGCACCATACATTTAAAGGATCTAAGTCATTTATTTGGAATAGAAAAGTGCAGAAATGAGTCCAAAACAAGGAAGTGAATTGGCATTTAGCACTTCCTGGTTCCCAGGCCCCCAATGTAAGTGGGATTTAGAATACCATTTTCAGGTAAATGCCTGATATACGGTTCAAGGTGAACACACCCACATAATATTTTCAATGTTTAAAGGGAAATAATAAAATGCATCTGAGGTTGCCTGCTTTTGAACACCGTGAAAAATCCTCGTTGATAAACATAAATTATTGATATTAAGACATTTACAACATATTTTTTGTTTCTCTTACAATTTTAAATGTGGGGAGTGCTATCTAAGTTTTCATTTCACACACAAAAAAATCTCAGAATATGATCACAGAAGTTTTAGGGAATGAGTGCACAGCAGAGGTGCAGATATGCTGACCACGAATTTACGTTAAATGTGTCACAGAGGGCTGTAAAGAACATGCTGAAGAAATACAAAGTTTAAGTTGATCAAAATATTCAAAAACCCTCAGAGAACTTTATCGCCAAATCTTGTTGCTGTGTAATCAAACACAAACTTTCAGGGCTATGAAGCTAATGCTAATGTGTTGGACCCCAGGAAGAATAGCCAATGCTTTTGCTAGTGCTAATGGGGATCTTAATAAAGAAGAAGAAGTCCACAAAAAATGCAGTGTCTTTCCAATACTTTGAGCTTGAGCACTATCTTCCTCCATACTTTATCATAAAATTTATTATCTTGCTAATTTTATGACTTTGGTCAAATAAAATGGGAGCTCTGAAACAAACACACATTCAAGTGATCCAACATGTTGAATTTTTTGATTGACTGTGACATAAGCACCAACCACAGGTGCTTCAATTGGTTGGATGTGGGCCCACTAAACATGTAGCTATAAAAAATCAACCAAGGTGCAAAAAATAAATGCCACAATTTTTACCTGGCTAGTTACAATGCTTATGTGTGAGCTATACATTACCTGCCTATTGATTTGAAAAACATTTTTACGTACAGGTTATTCACAAAAAAAAGAAAAAAACACCAAAAAAAAGGGCCTTTAACATTTAATGTGTTTACTTCCTCTTACTTACAGTGGGCCAATTTTAAATATCTTAATTTAAAATATCTCACCTGCTTTTATTTCATTAAGGGCTTCCAGTTTTGGTTATTTGGAGACATAATTGACATGATAGCTATACGCCTGCTCAGTGCTGCTCTGTTGCCAAGTTCAGCCTGATATTGGAGGGTTGATCCAAAGTTTGGTTGAGAATGCGTTTACAGTATGTGTCCACAGATTGGCCTCACGAGTGTTCCCTAAATGATAGTTACCTAAATGATCTAATGATGCGTAGTATTGACAGCACTAAAATTGTAATAATTATTTCTAAGTTACAAAACATTATTCTCTGTCATTGCTGTGATGTTAGCTTCATAGGATTACCTTGAAATTCCAGCTCAGGTGTTCGACTGGGCCGATCCCTTATACAAAGAGTGATTTTAACATCTTGATTAGAGGGAGAATTAAAAGCCTCAATTTTTTGGAAAAAGTGCTGGCTGATGTTTTTTTTTCTCAGCATAATGTTTCACAATAAAGTGTGAAATTTGTACCAGGCTTTTTCAATTCCAACACAATTATAAGTAAGATACAGTGACTCGAAGTATGCTCTATCAAACAACTGAGCTGGGATTCAAAGGGTTAAACTCTGGAAACTGTATATCTCAAGCACATAGGAGCTTCAGTGTTATGTGAACAGGAGTGTATGCCCACATTAAAACACAGACACACACTTTAATGTCGAGCTGCTTTCAACTTCTAATGAAATATAATTTTATTTTTAGCCCATCCTTTTTCTGTAAGAGCCCCATGAAGTCCTTTCCATCTACAGCTTAGTTCTTCAGCCAAATATTGACTTTGGGATCTGATTATTAAGCAATTTCCACAAAACTTCAAATTACTATCTGAACAATTATTTTAAAGACATTATAAGACCCAGTAGACCCCCAAGGTCTGGAAACTGATTATGCAGAAAGATAATTGCTATGAAGATTTAAAAGGAATGAAAATTGGTTTGACAAACCTATAAGTTGTTAACCACTGCTCTGTGCAAAAGAATACATTTGCTGACAAGGCCACAAAGAACCAGAGCAGGGAGGCTTTTCCCATGTGCTCAGGTGGGCGGAGGTATCGCTCTCTTTATTATCAGGCTAATAGCATTTCAGATCTATCCTCAATTATTCAGGACGGGGTGAGCGATTAATTAATAACTCTTCTGCTGGATGGATGATGACGTGCAGCAAATTTAGGGTGACCAGATTTTAAATCTCAAAACACGGACACTTAAATTTACCCACATACATGAGCTCAGAGATAAACGATGTTGTTTTATATCAGTGCACCTTTAGACAACATCGAGCCTCAGCAGGTAAACTGTAAAGCCTTAGTGATCAACTACAACTGTACTTTAGTTAATTTAATATAACATTATCACAATTAGTTCTGTATAACTAACCATTATAGTATGTCTTTCAAAATAATAATGACATAATATTTTTTCAGACACAAACCTCCTATGACAAATGCTGCAACTTTTCAGGAAATGAAAAACACTTTTTTTTCTGAATGAATGGATATTGTGCTTTCTTAATTACTTTTTTTTTTTTTTTTTGTACTTAGATTTGGTCTAAAGTTTATAAACTGCCATCACTTACATGAAAGGTGACCAGTAGCACTGATATTGGAGAAAAAAAAATCAAGTCATAAAAAAATGGAGATAGGAGATAGGTTTTTGCCCATCGTAAACAATAGATATTTTTTATTCTGGAAATGCCAAACCAACACTCTCTTCTCTGTGTTAGCATTAACATTTTCTTATTCACATGGGATTGTTTGTGCAATAAGTTATGTTATATTTTTATAATACATCATATCATGTTATACTTTATAATCCTCCTGTCTGCCAGTATTACCGAATATCTAACCAGAAAAACAAGTCAAAGCCAGTGACTAAAAACATAACTGCCCATGAAGCTGGGGGAAGTATGGGTGATAAGGACTGATCTCACTTTTAAAGTAGAGTGATTTGTTAGAATACTATGTAAAATCACAGAAAGAGTTTGATGTGTTATGTAACAGGTTCATCAATAACTTTGCACTAATGACAACACCGTTATTTAACCAGATTCATAGGATGACTTGGCCAAGGGGTAAGCAACACATGCCATGACAACAACATCATTTATTTGACTTAACTGTTGTGAGGGTTGAATTTTAAAGTGGTCACAATCAAAAGCTTGGCAGTGAGAGTTTGTCTGTAGCGTGATCAAAACAAACGACTGAAACAACATAAATAAAAACCAGATAAAAAGTCTGGAGCTTGCAGACGTACGTCTGCCTTTGAATTTAATTAAATATATTTCTGTTTTAGTTTTAGTTAGTCTGAATTAAAGATTCTTTCAAAGTCTTCCTTTCATTTCTACTTAAAATCATATATAAAAAACAATAATAAACATAATTTCCTAATGCTGCATGAAAAAGTAGATTAATGATTAAATGCAGACTATTAAAATTAAGTGTGTATGACAGTGTATTGCAATAATACTTCACAGCAGTAAAATCCCCCTGCTAAATCAGTAATGTCAGTTTTAGTGTTGTGTTACAGATTAAATCTATAAAAATATTTAATTTATAAAATCAAATGTAATCCCTGTATCAGTCATTGTGCTCTGTAAACCTTTATTTTCTTGCACAGAATATTTTAATCACTCTGTTATAAATAAATGTTATAAATAATCAAGATTATCATGAATCTGAGATTGTTTCGTTGACCGAAATCATGGCATCAAAATATTTAATCCTCCCCTTGCAATTTGCTAACATTTTGCACAGTAAATATCCATTTGAGCATAGGGATACAAATCCATAGTTTAACTGTAAATTTATACCTGAATATAGGATATACAGCTCTCCAGCCCAGGTGCTCCCAGTGCAGCCTGAAAGTCAGTGGCTTTCTTGACCTCAACAACAGGAAATGAGAAAGTGGAGGACAGCCGAAGCTACTTAATAGAAGCACTTGGGCTCCACACTGCTGATGGCAAAATAAACAAAGACTAGACTATGTGTTGATTATGTGCAAAGCAGCTGGCTTACTCCTCATCTACGATAAATATGCTGGCCTATTTGTCGGCCCTCTACCCACTTCAGTCAAAGTGCTCAGCTCCATGTGACAGCGTCCAACCTCAGCAGGGCTCTTGCAAAAAGGCTATATGGACAAGAATGCAAGATCCAAATACAAGGACAGATGGCCCACTGGTGTGTCCTTGGGAAAGGTAAATGGTAAAATGATCTGATTGGAACATGTCATTTCTGTATTGCAGAATATCTTTGTTTATTAGCATGTATGCTCAAAAACCAATCAAGTTTGATTTTTGGGAAAAGTAATAGCCTTATTTTAAATGTCTGTGGCTGTCTAAAATTGTCTTGTTAGCTATTCATTGATATGTGTGGGGGCATGTGTCATGGAGCCTGAAAACAGGCTGGTCCTATTTAAACTGGAACATCTGGTTATCTAATATATTCACCTCTAAGAGGGGAAGACACAGGTGTAAGTTATTGACCAACAATGGCCCTGTTCAATATCAGCCCTTATAAAGGTGCGAGCTTCATCTCCATTTGAACCCTGTTATCTTCTCTGCCCCTCGCTTTTGCGTTAACTACCCAGGTACCATCAGCAGGCGTCAATATTCTCATGATTTACTGTGTGTAAAGCCAATGTTGCATAATTTGTGTTTTAAGAAACGATATTAATCCATCGCCACATTGCATAAAATTTTTATTTTTTTCCATCCCAGGTTAAACGTACACAGTTTGAAAAATGACACATCACACAAGTACTTTTAAGCTTAGCCAGTTGTATAATTTTCCCATAAGCCAAGAGCGTTTAAGTGTAGAAAGGAGGAATTATATGGCTATGAATGGCTTCCTTAATAGTGATATCACTTCCTAGAACAAAAGGAGGTGGCTCCACAATGAGCAGGGGAGTGCAGATGCTGGCTCGATTGGTCATTTCCTCGGCTTCCATTAAGGTCATGCACTGCGCCATCGTGCTGGAGAGTGCATGAGTGACAACACAGCCAAGATGAATGGAGCACTCTTGCACAAACCTCGTTAAGACTGAAATCACCGAAAAAATAATAGTTATTAAATGAATTGCAGTCATAAACTCATAAAATATGTGTCAAAAAATTATATGCGGTTCGATTAACACATAACATGGGTGTCAAATCAGTAATAAAACCCTGATCAATAAAACAATAACCATGTTGTTAAAAGCAGTCATTGAAAAGTGTTGCTGGCAGTGGGCTCCAGGGGTGAGCAACCCTTTTAATATAAACGGATTTCATCTTTCCACTGTGTCACCTAAATCACCTCAATGTTTGTGTATACAATTAAAATAAGATAATAAATTGCAGGGATGGATGGATTACGAAGGCTTACCTTGACCCCATACATCAGGCCTTGTCAGTGGTCCAGAAAATGCATGTCTAACAATCTGTTGATTACAATGTGGTGCGAGCAGAGGCCCCGCAGAGGGAGGGTGATGACTGTAGCAGGATACATTATTTTAACATATTGTTATGTTTAAATCGATAAGTTTTAAACGAGCGCTAACGACTGCTATTAATTAAACTTTCAGGATCTTTATTAGAAAAGTTACCTCTTGTGTGCTTGATTTAATGAATGGTTTATTATTTCATTTTTTCTGCCTGGACCATTATGCCCAGATTACTGGTGTTTTATCTTGAAAAGAAATGAGGCAAGGCGCAGTTTATTTGCAATGCAGAGAGGATGATAATGCATCAGTTGAAGGGCATATTTGTTGAAAAGGCGTACAGGAGTTACAGCAGCTATTTCTGGATAGTTTACTTTATGCAAAACCCTATTAACATGACTTCCACCAGCCCTTCAATTAAGGTTATTTTATGATTCATGGTGCTTCTACAAAATGACAGCATCAATTCAGAGATTATATTATTTAAGGTATAAGTTTATCCAAGAAAACAGTCACTCACATTGCTAATTATAGCACTGCAGTGAAATCCACACATTAAATTGTTGTTATCCTTCCGAAATGTCCAGATTTAATTTGATTTCTATTCTGGGGGTCTCAATAACATCTAAAACATCATTTTGTTTTCTTTCCAAACAATTCACAATTCATAAAATATTCCCCATTTGTTAAAAGAAAAGCTAATTTTAGGCTCTACTCTTGTTTGTTGTGCTCCTATAGGCTGTGCAATGTGATTTGACATTAAAGAGCACAATAAAATGTGTGCAAGAAATGCAGCTTATGCATTTGTGATGTTTCTGTCAGCTGATTACAATAATATTTTTACACAGCAGACAACCTAAAACAAAGTTAGAAGTACTCTGAGTGGGGATGGAAATTGATACCAATTTATTGATACCAATGCCATCATCAATTTAGCTCATCAATCCAATTCTTTGAGGATTCCCTGATCAATTCCTGTGGATTTTCTGTGTGAACAGAAGTTGGCCTACACAGGTTTTCAGTTGTAACAATGTCAAACACATGACACACCTGATATTTGCTGCCATACCGGATAGATAAATACTCTGCAAGTTGCTGGTGTCTCCACTAATATAAGTTTCTGCATCAAGCATCTTGATGTCAAAATTAAACCACCATTTTTACAATTTCTGCTCTCTGCCTACCATGATTTTTGACTTCTTTGTTAAGATTTTTGCTGACCACCTCTGATGAGAGCATGGCATCCTTGATTTGTAAGAAATGAAGAAAAAGTGGAAGGGTTTGATAAAGGAATTGATAAGCAAATAGACTAATGATATAAATTCTTTGAGGGAGTTTTAACTGTTACACATCCCTAGGTCTAAAGGTGTGTTCACACCACACGCTACTTGGCAACCAACATCACATCGCTCCTGTCAGTCACGTCGCGTGTCCATGAAATAGCTCATTTTGTCACTGTCACATCACTCAGAGACGTAACGACTGCTCGAGTTTCACCATGATCATTTATCATATATTTGTATGTACAGCTTTAGCTGACATTATTCCAACTGTATCCTTCACTCATCTACCAACCATAAAGCACTGCAGCAGATGGCCCTGCTGCTGCCTCAGCTCCCTCGGGCTGATAAACGGGTCGAGGAAGGACAGGACCGCAGAGAACCTCAACTTCTGTTGAATAAAGCGGAACTAATATACTCACTACCTAATGTTTCCACACGGACATGGACACCCACACATCGCTGATTGGCTGTCACAGCACAGACACATTCGACGTTGCCTGAAAAGTTCAAATTTTTCAAATTTGGCGACCAAGTGACGCGACCTGGTTGCATATTCAGAGCGACCCTGTAGCCCCACCTAGTCGCCCAGAACGCGACCGTCACATCGTGTGAGGCCTGGCCCCGCCCCATGGTGGCTGTACATTGAGTGGTCGCCCAGGTTGCCCAAGTTGCGTTTGGTGTGAAAGCACCTAAAGAGCATAAACCTTCGCTCAAGGTATTTCCAACATTGTTGGGAAAGTGACAGAAATGTGTAAAACTAACTGATCTTTTAATGTTAACAAATCCTTTTAAAAATTGCTGCATCTTCCATGTGGTATGACCAACATCAGATAGGCTGAGAACTTTTTGAGTTATCTTGTTGACTGACAGTTGGACACGCAGACGGACAAATAAACAGACATCTCCTTGGCAGATGTAACAAAGAAAAATATAAACGCTCCACTTAAAATTACTTAAAAATGATTAAAGTTAGTGGGCCTCCATTTTGGTAATGTGAAAGAAGCAGAACTCTTTTGGGATAGATTATGAACCTGATCATTTTCATTTTCACTTCCTGATTATCAATAATTGTGTGGAGGCTCTCTAAAACTACAGTTGTTGTCTGTTCTGCTCATTTAAACTACAGCTGGTGGAGATGGCATGTAGGCTGATTCACAATTACATTAAAATATCTTAAAGGAACTTTCTTTTTTACTGTAATCACATGTCCACCCAGAATCAAGGACAAACTAATTGGATTGTGAAGGACCCATCTCTTAGCAAAAAGTCAGTCATGGGTCATAGGTCAGTCATAGTTTCCTGATCACTCTTTGCTTGTGAATGCAATGATGTGAATGCAAAAGCAAGAGGATGCTAACGGAAATTTGCTTTCAAAACTTTGTGAAATTGTACAAATGTCAAACAAAGGGATGAAATTATGATTCTGGAGGTCAAAGGTTCAAAAGTCACAAAGCCTCTTAGTCATTATTTGCTTTTTATTATGATCTTGTATATGGAGTATCTCAAACTTTTCCCGACTGTCTACTTGGATGAATGACTGAAGTATCTACAGTAGATTTTCAAGCTCATACGGTATAGGTCAAGATCATGGAGTCCAATGGTCATCATTTTGCTTGTGGAACTTAATATTCATTTAAAACTTTGAGGGATTTTTATTAAATCATGCTCTAACATTCTCTATAACTTACGGTTGAGCTGATTCAGTTTTCATAGTCACTGGTCAAAGATCATGGTAAATTCATGATCATCCTTTACTAACTACTGCTAATGACTCCCAAAACCCACTATTACAAAAACTCTCTCAGGGATTTCCTTCAAACTTGGTACTAATGTCCATCATGACTCTCTGTGTAATGCATATCACTGGTCAGAGGTCAAGGTCATGGAGTTTTCTGGTCATCATTTGTGAATGTGACATCTCAAAAAGTCTTTTAGGGATTTCAAAAAATAAACATGTTCAGCAAAATGGCAAATCGTCACTCCTGCATCATGATACCCTATCTTATCCCCAGACTTCTGCAAATACAGACCCTCATTATCGATGATGATGCGATCCGAATGCAGGACAATTTTTCAACATCTCCAGCCTGTGTGTGTCTGTGTGTTTCTGCATCTTGGAGGGCAGCACAGTGCTTCAAAAATAACCCCCTTGTCCTGCACCATTGTCTTAATTGACTATTGTCACTGAGAAACATGTTGACTACTCTGGAAAATGTGTGTTATTCCATTACTATGAGCAGATTAACCGCCTTTTGTAAAACTGCTGCAGGAGCTCTTTGCTCACAAGCCACCTTTGACAAAACATGTTCTGCATTGTGTTGTGGTAATAGAGTGGTTTATCAGCTGCTGTTGTGAGTAGCTATGGGCTAAGTATGGTTCAGAGTCACAATTACCAGCAGACATAACAAGATGTTTGTGTGCTTATGATTAATGTCCTGGATCAATGTGGGCCGCAGCGAACAAACAGAGGGTGAGATATTTTTCTTTTTCTTCCTCTCTTCTATTTTCACACACATGCGCTGCTATCAGCCTAATTGGATGATCGGTGAGGGAAAACACTGCTATGTGGTTTGTAGATCCTGTCCTCCAGCTCTGAAATAACTCATACTCTGCCGGAGAAGTTCTCCGTTCAACAAGATACTTTTCTCAGTTGATAAGAGGTCCATGAGGAAAACAAGTCAGCCTTTTTCACAGTGTGTTTACGCTAAAGTGATGCAGCAAAGCGCCACCATTATTTCATTTCCAGACACTGACATTATTCCATGAGGATGTAATTTTGGTATCAACTCACAGAACAATATAGCTTTCGAGGAGCACTGCACAAGGCGACACACATGCTAAAACACACACTCAGTGCTACACTCCCCTGCTGGCTCCTCATGCTCCCCTCTCACCAACATTACGCCCCTGATACTACCACTGGAAATGTCACAGTTGGGGGCAGGGCAACTCATTTTCCCATTTGGCCCCTGTGAGGTTCACAGAAAAGCTGAAATGTCATTACTGCTTGAATTAACAGCATGAACAAGGCTGTAGTTGCTTTTTGACCCCTGACATGAGCAGTCCGGTTTACGCTGCTCGAACATAATATTTGTGCCTGTGTGACATTTCCCTTTCATTGTAGACACGCACTCGCAGGCCACTTTATGAGGTACATCTGTTCACCTGTGCAACTATGCATATAGCTAATCAGTTAATCACATAGCAGTAACTCAATGCATTTAGACATGTTGGTCAGGACGGCCTGCTGAAGTTCAAACTGAACATCAGAATGTGGAAGAACGTGGTATGGTTGTCTGTGTTAGATGAGCTGCTCTCAGTGTTTCAGAAATTGCTGATCTACTTGGATTTTCAAATGCAATCATCTCCAGAATTTACAGAGAATGGTCCAAAAAAGAGAAAATATGCAGAGAACAGTTGTTCTCTAGTTAAAAGGTCTTGTTGGTGCTGGAGGTCAGAGGAGAACGGCCAGAGTGACTCAGGATAATAGAAAGGCAACAGGAACTGATATAGCCACTCATCACAACCAAGGGATGCTGAAGACCATCTCTGAATGCACAACACATCAAATCTTAAAGCAGATGGGCTACAGTAGCAGGAAACCACACCAGATGGCACACTTTTCAACCAGACCAGGAAACTGAAGCTGCATTTCTTTATAGGCTCACCAATTTGAATACAAGTAGAAAGAGAAACTGTTTCCTGGTCTGATAAGTCTCAATTTCTGCTGCAATGTTCAGATGGTGGGGTCAGAGTTTAGTGTGAACAACATTAAAGCATGGATCCATCTTGCCCTGTATTTACGGTTCAGGCTGCTGGTGGTAGTCTAACGTTGTGGGATATTTTCTTAGCACACTTTGGGCCATTTGGTACCAATCAAGCATCGTATTAATACCACAGCCTTACTGAAGCTGACCATGTCCATCCCTTTATGACCACAGAATACCCATCCTCAGATAGCAGGATGATGAGCCATGTCAAAAACCTCAGATCATCTCAAGCTGGCTTCTTGAGCATGACAATGAGGTCACTGAACTCCAGTGGCCTCCACAGTCACCAGATCTCAATCCAATAAAAGCCCCTTTGGGATGTGATGTGACAGTAGATTCACGTCATGGATGTGCAGCTGACATATCTGCAGCAACAACTGATGCTATCATGTCAATATGGACCAAAATTTTTAAGGGATGTTTCCAGCACTGTGTTGTATCAATGCAAGGAAGAATTAAGGCAGTTCTCAAGGAAATGATGGGTCCAACATGGTACTAGCAAGGCATACCTAATAATGTGGCTGGCAAGACTATAACCATGATCCTATCTTAACAGTTTTGGTGTCTAAAAATCTACATTGTAATTGTAACAAACAAAAAACAGCACTTCAGACATTAAGGTTTATGGTGAGACTAAATTTAGCTAAAATAATGCATGAATTCTGTACGTCTGTATTACAGCAAGGTAAAGATGTATATAAAATCAAACAAACAAACAAAACAGAGGGAAACATCAGGGTTGTTTATGGATTTTACTTAAGTGTAAATTACAATGTCCATTGAGGTGAAATGTCTTTGTTGGTGGTTCAATCCATAAATGGGGAATTCCATAAGTTGCAAAACTGCACACAGAACAAAACTTGGTTTGGAGATCCAGGCTGCAGTGGAAGCATCTCCCTTCTAAGCTGAGGCTAAAACCCTTTAACTGTCAGAGCAGAGCCTGGGAGGGCAGGTACAATAGGAGACTGGAGGTAGCGGTTGCTCCTTTGCCTCCAATCCCGGATGATCTCACTGGTACTTGAGAGTGTATCAGGCAAAAGTGGTCATTAAAGCCACTGCTGCAAATCTTTTTAATTATTCTACTTCCTCCCAAGCATTTTAATGAGGAGAGTAGCCATGGATAATGTGGGTAATTGGACGATAGGATTCCCTATTCAATTGCTGAATTTGCCCGGGAGATGTTGGCTTACTCTTTGTCTCGTCTCTGTCACTTTGGCCGGGTGTTCAGGATGCTGGTTAAATGGATTAAAAGAACTCTTTCCTTACTGGGCTGTTTGTCATTTAAATAAATTATGGGTCTTTTTCTAAAGGCATACTCAAGAAACTTCTGGTTTGTTCAACTGGTATTTTTATTGAGCCATATGTTAAGATTTTCCATGAGAAAGAGGTCTGTTGAGTAATTTCTGGAAAACCTCGGAAAGCAGGGATGTAATTTAAGTGGTCTGTTCAGTGTCAGACTGAACTATGTGGCTACGCATTCATGATGTCACTGTAATGATTGTGAATGCTCATAAACAAAGGTAAAGTGTGATAGTTAGTCTTCCACATCAGACACACAGTCAGAGCCTACTGAGGGCTAAGGGTTGTTCTTTCTTTGAACAGGATAGATGGAGTACTGATGCTCTCTCCGGTACAATAGGAAGTTTGACGTAGGCCCTTTTAACGGTACATTTCTACAAAAATGCTGCTTAAAGCTTTGCCATCTTAAGCCTGAATTTCTTAAACTATAACCATTTCTGGCTCTGTGTACAGTTTTGCAAGTTAAGAAACGTACCATTTGTGGACTTGACTGGCTACAAATAGCCTTACAAAGCAAATGAATTTGCCAGATTCCGTGTCTTTCATCAGGCAGATCCATCTTGCAGTGCTTCAGGGTGAATCAGCATCCTTTTAGGACGAAGAAGAAGTGGCTTTGAGTGTGGATCAGCTGTGCTGAAAGTTAAAAGTGACTGTAAGCCTCTGACTGGATAATGTGTGAATCAGTTTAACCTACAAAGGCATTTAACCTGAATGGAAATGATTTTAAAGTGAAGAAGAACATCAACACTTACACTCGTAAGTAAGTAAAAATCTGTGGGGCTGTCTTCTACACTGATGAGTTGGGAACAAAGAGTGTAAAAAGATGGAGTACCCCACATTCACCTCCTTCACTTTGTCCTTTAGCTTTAATTTGAGGACTCTGTGACTAAATGGCAAACCAGCATTTATGTTTGGTGGAAAAAAAAATCCACTCTGAGAGAAAAAAATATTTTTAAAAAACTGCCTGACTTGTAAGTTATACACAAAGCTTTCTGGGATTACTTGTGTCATAAATCAATCCACGAAATAGAAACGCTGGTTTGCTATTTAGTGAATATGCTTCATGGAGTGCAGTTTTTGTTTACCAGTGTCCTCAATTTAAAGAGACAGGTAAAAACAGTGAAGGTGGTCTAAGGTAGAAGCAGATCTTGACTTGGACAGGGCTAGTTTGGCTGTCTTTTTCAAGGGCAGGGGAATGGTGTTACAGGAGGGAGTTAAGTGGGAGATATACTTGCTGTTTATCTTTGCGTTTACATTTTCATCCTTTAGCATCATGAGTGTTTTTGTTTAAATACTTGCCCATTTGTGGCTCTTGTCACTGGAGGACACCACAAGAGGGTGCAAAAGCCCTCAGGCTGTATGCAACTAACTTTTGTATTAGTAAACTGCAAACATGGTGGGGGTTTTTTAGCGTAAAAGGAAAAAAATGAACACCATTAATCATTGCTTTCATCAAATATTTATTAGCAACTTGTGATCAGTGGTCAGACTTCCCCATTGCCATCATCTGCACTTAATTTCTATGGTCTGATGAATGACCTTGTCAAATGATGGCTTTCGGCAGACTGTGCCGATAGATGTTGTAGTTAAAGCACTGGGGAGCACAGAGTGTACTCTCCAGTCTGTCATTGTGAAGTGTTCTTTAAGCATTGTATCAAAAATACTCAATAGTAATTGATTTGTCAGTATTTCTTTTAAACTTTCTGTAATAGCTGTTCCTGCTGCGGTGTTGACATATGACCTGTGCCTTACATCTTACTGATCTTACTGGTCATGTTGGTCATGCTGCAGCTCATGTCTTCATCATGATAATTCTGGATGAAGTGAATCAACGCAAGGGATGCGTGGCAGCAGAGTATTTTTCAGCAAGCATATCTTCAACTTTAGGGTGACAGAATGGACAACAGCCAAATAATGATAGTGGTCCATCACAACCAAGCAGAGCGTAGGATGAGATGCAAAAACTTAATGGTGGAGGTCGCAGGTCCCTCTGTGCAGCAGTGTGCCACATTTGTTATGTGCTCTGTAATGATGGAAGACATGGCCCATCAAAACTAACAAAATTAAGAATTTCTCTGTCTGAAAACTTTCAGAAAAAATTGAGGTTGTGTAAGTATAATCAGTCATATTTTAAAATGTGTTATCTTCTCTCCTAAAGTCAGCTTATCGTTGCAGTGTGATCTTGGCAACCATTCCCAACTTTAAAGCACTTCGAGTCTGACTCATCTGTGCCCAGGTCAGGTCCTCAGAAGTCCTACTCTTTATCTAATGTTATAGCCCTCATAACCTTCACACAACTGTCAAGACTTCTGTGGGGGAATCCTATTCTCCTGCTGAAGCGCATTAAGACATCACAATTATGTCTGTTTTCCAAAAACATAAAAATTACAAAAGTCAGTGTTGGTGTATCATTTTCCTAACTTAAAAAAACTGTTCTGGGGCTATCAGCACAGAATCACTGAAGAAATACTGACAACGTTTAAGTATATTTCTGCAACTTGTTCTTACCCTTGAGAACTTTATCATAAAAGATCCATTTCTGTCTTTATGACACAACATTTATAGACATGATTTTGATGTTCTTGTTTCCTCCTCTTGATAAAAGCCTGGCAAGGTACTCTATTAAACTTTAGGAACAACATAAAGACAAATCTGTGAGTGCAATAGCAATTTATGCGTATTGGAAACATCATAAAGCCATATTCACAGTGATATCATACTTTGCATCACGAAAAAGGTCTTTAAGACCACCTTATTTATTTGATCTATTGCACAGTGGTATCATGCTTAACTATGACTTGAAAAAAAATAACCCTGTAATCCACAAGGCTGATTTCACTGTCATGAGAAACATATTTTCCCTGCACTTCTCTCTAGTGTAGCCTCAAGATTAAGAGCTGTGTAAAAGGTGCCATAAGAATGTCAGTGGTGATTAATCACTCTTATCCCTGATCTGTGGTGGCATTTCTAACTGGGTCACTTGTAAAAAGATTATGTCTGATATTAAATAGTCTGAACACCTCTTAGAGTATGATCCAGCATTGTAATATCACATGAAAAATGCAAACAGCAGCAGCAAAATTACAAAATGGAAAACAAAACAACAAGCAAATCTTTTCAAAGTGGAAGGATTTTGTTGTGATGACTGAAATTTGTGTGTGTCATGCAGTCGGATGTGTTTACCAGTTCACAAGTCTTGGTTTTAGCGTCATCAACCCTAAGCACAAACTGGAAAGACTTTTTAATGTGTCAAAAAGTTTATCACTGACCACTAGTAACACCACTTTATCTTGTAGCACTGTTGATTATTTCCATAACAAACCAAAATCCCAATCCTTAAAAAAATCAAAACAGGAGTTTTATTTAAAAATCATCTTCTGTACAATAAAATATATTACAAATTAAGAACGATGCCATTTGTTGATCCAGGCACTTAATGTTTACAGCAGCTTGAAAATGTATTAATTACCTAATATAATCATGTATGTACTGCGATCCTCAAGCATATTCTTCAGAAATAACAGCTTTTGACACTTCTGTCCTGGCTTAATATTTCAGATGTTACTGCTTGTTTATTTGTTTCCTTTTCTTTTTCTTTTCTTTGCATGTGTCCAAGTCATCTGAGAGGGATGTCTTGAGTGTTTAGAGATGCAGCTGTGGCACGAGCACGGGCTGCTCCTTTTTTTCTCTCTCCCTCTTGCTGTTCCCCCATGAAACTGTACAGAAACAGCATGCTGTGCTTATTCTGTGAATGTTAACTATGTACTGAAATAGAAAACAAATGTTGTGCTCACAGTCCAATATGCTGTAGCAGCCTGAACTTAAAAGTCCCATTCTTGCTCTCCAATGTGTTTGTTTAGCACTTGGCTCAGTGCTGATACACACAAGCCTGTCAGGGTGGATGGACTGAGACATAATGGCTGCTTAATGACTCCATGATGTTTTGTTTAATACTGTGAGTTTTCTGAATAATAACATAAATGCAACATACATGGTGTGCAAGGTTTGTGTCTGTTTGTTTCTATTTTTTTTTAATTGGATTATGGATTTTACATAATCCAAATCCATTCCAAGCATAGAGTGCAAAGACCTTAAGTGGTATTTGCGCCACCACACCAAGTCCACTTGCTTTGTACTCTTAACTTTACAGGGAACAGAGTTCTGTCTCAAAGTTTAGCAGCTCAGGCCAAGGATTTTCCTTAACCTCTTTTGAGAAATGGACCGCAGGGTGAATTCATAAAAGAGCAGTCTGTTGAACAATTTGTCTTTTGACAGGAGGGAACATTGGAAGCCACCAGAGGGTGGTCAGTGGTGAGTGGCACAGGCGTGCCTGAGGCAGTACCTGCAGGCAATTCTTCCTCATAAATTGTCCCAGACCAGGAGAGGAGGGAGTGCCAGCATGGGCTGCCATCTGGCCCTGGCCAGGGAATTGGGTGTTGAGGTGCAGGTAGTGGTTGCACGTTTGGTGTCAGAATACCTCCATTAGGGCTGTTTGTGAACAGATGTTCTGTGGTATGTATGTACCGGCATGGCTCAGGAGGGAAGACGTGTCTATCAGTGGCTGGAGGCTTTCAGGGGAGCAGTAGACTCTGACCTTGAGGCTGCTGCTTGTCAATCCCTGTCTCCTAAAGCCCTGTGAGACTGTCAACCATGGACAAACATAGTTAACATATTTAAGATTTGATAAAAATTAAAGTGGCATCTGACTAAAAGTTACAATACAGCAGACTCAGCCCTCAGAATATTGAGATCAGTTTCTATACTCTGCAGTCTGTAGCATACTTTCTCATGAACAGAGGACAGTGGAAAATGCAAGGGCAAGAGGATCCATATCCTCTGTCTCTATCATCTGAATCCCAGCAATCAATAAGTGTTTAATCAGTCAATTATATGGCACTAATTTAACAGCCTGCTGGTAGAGCCATCTCCATGAAAATGCAGGCTTTAGGAAATTTATCTTCTGGAAAATGTCAGAGCAGAAAATTATGTTTTCAAAGGAAAAGAATGTTGAAGTCTCCATCACACAGTCACTGTTAGGAGACAGAGAGGACAAAGCAGAGATGTGCAGTTAAGGCTTTAAACGATTGAGAGGGTTGAAGAGAAATTACGTACAGTAGGAGGAGATAGATTGCAGCTGGAAGTAATTGAACTCTTGTTGAGGATGTACAGAAGAAGATCTGCGAATAACATTTCTGCAGAGGGACCTTTCCATTGGCCTTCAGTGAAAAAGAAAAAAGAGAATATTTAAATATGTCTGTTAAGATTCCATAGAAATCAATCTGAGTTTTTACAATACTGGAGTTTAAATGTGTGCAGAATGCTTTACACTTACACAGTCCTGTACATATTACAGAAAAAGTCCTACCTTAATGACAATTTAAATTAAACTCTGTTTTTAAAATCCTCTACATACAATTGACTGCAGAATGCAATATTTTCTGCATACTGCATTTAATAGTAGTTTGATGAAGCGGTCTGTGTTTTCAAGGATTTGACAATACCGCACGTATCACAATACAGGGCTGAGAAGGGGTAAAATATACTGTACCATTATAAATAAACATTCTGTAGGTGACATATCAAGTACTTTTGCTGTTACAATTTTTTTTTAAATGTCATAGTATTCATGACCCATAATATTAGATGCAGTAGTGATACCCCTCCTTATCAAGGTTATTTATGTAAAGCATGGTTTCTTCTGCATGAGTTTACTTAATTAATTGTCCCAGTGACGGGAACCATACAACAATAAATGACTGAAGTTAGTCAATTAGCTAAACGACTGCTGCCAACTAGTGACTGGAGGCTGAACTACATTTCAAAATAAATGTCCCAAATTTCAATAAATCATTGACACAAAAGAACACATAAAATGTTGATACTGAAGTGCTCTGTGAAATATCCCAAATGGTATACTGATATATTCTTACAGCCATAGTAGTGTGGATGAAGGGGGCTGTTATTTTGACATATTAATCTTTTGTTTTCTGGCAGGTGGCACTAACCTGGCACAGCAGATGGACCGTTCACTATATTTTACAAGTCCATTTGGGAAAAAGTGCATGGAAAGTGTTCAGGGAGGGCTGAACCTTTCCAGGAGCAGTTCTGGCAGGTGATTGGATGATTGTTCTGTCAATCACATTTATTATGGGCCAATAACATAAAGTTAAGTTATGATCTGATAAAACGGCTTCTGAAGCTGTTAGCATCTATGTTTATCTCTGAACAGCAGTCATACCTGTTGTCGTCTCGCTCGTAGCCCCCACCTCTGTCTGCTCTACCCTGATTGGGCCGTGCATCTTTGGACCGCTCACGATTGTTGTAGACAAGATGGATCTGCCTGATTACAGACACTGAATCAGCTGCTGATAAAGGTTGAGATGGCGACCAACTTAATGAGAAGACAAGAGATCATTTTCAGGTTAAAATGCCCGATAGCCTGTTTAGTATGTCTTTCCCTTATGACAGACAACAAAGTCCACAGCATGCAGGTCTTCTCCTTCTCCTGTGAACAGCACCAGAAGCTGCTTGAAATGGTGCTATCCTACCGCTGTGATGTCCTAACACTGTTACGTCAGCAGTTTAAGCCCATTGGCTCAAGGCATGCTGACCTGTCCAGTTGCTACAGAGTAGACTGGTTAACTAATCATAACAGACTGGGCCCATGTGGGGAGGGAAGCCTTTGAGTGACGTGAGTTCTAACAGAGTGAGAATAGAGGTGGATCAGGGGAACTCAGTATGGTAAAACTGACAGGTTTTTCCGATCATGGTAATTGTGAGTGTACTCTAGCAGTCTGGCAACTTGATTCAGGGCAAAATATGACCACTTAAAGCTATGGTCTACGATTTGGACGCTTGGTACATCTTAATAACACCGTTTATAAGGCCGTTATGGCCCTATGGTCCGATCTAAGCAATATAAAGACCAAAAAGAATGAAAAAAATCCATTCAGTATATCCGCTGCAAAGCGGCATAATAGTTGACCAATCCGAACCGCCATTCCCCGCAGTTCGGATTGGTCCGTGAGTCCATCCAATTCCCTGTCTCCCCTGCTCCGCACCGTCCAGCCCATGGTCCCACCTCCTCCCCACTACTTCCCTGTACTGGTGAGCAGCTAGCTGCACAGCTACTGAAGCGTCATGGAGCCGGAGAAGACCAGCACCGAAACCGATTTTAGCATAAGTTAGCCACGCATCGTTAGCATTGTAAACTGAGCTGGTGAAGACATGCCGAGAAAGGTAAATCCTGATCGGCTAACAGTGGCGACGCCAGACCCGCTTCGCCGCCGGTCCAATTGAAATGGTTACCGCTGTGTGTTACAAGGGGGATGACTGTCGTGTTTGTTACTTTCAGCTATGAGCAATCTGAAGTTGTTGTTGCTGCTGATATTTTCTGCCGGCCGGCTTCGTGCTCTATCAGAGGGGGCGTGTTGTTAGGAGGCGACACGAGCTGGGGGGCAGGATCTTGGAACACGGAGGGGAGGGGTGAGTGAAGGGGGGGCAGGCTGCGTTTTTCAAATCTGTCTTAACAGCCAAACTGGTTTTCAGATCGTAGACCATAGCTTTAAAGGTGCATTGCTGCCTCTTGGAGCAACTCATCTGACAATATCCTCTGGATCATCTTGGTTATTCTAAAAACGTGAACATGACTTTGCTCCACCACCATGCATACATATAGTTGATTTCTATCTCTGATCCAGAGAACAAAATTCGACCATAGCCCCACTAATGGCTAATGCAACTAAATTATAGCAGACATTTATGGACAGAAAAGACTCAACTCAAAAAAAGCATATTTACAGGTATATGATTCATGGTAATGCACCGTAAATGCAACAGAATAAGCTTCTGCCATGGCCATGGATATGCACTTTTGCTGTCGTTTTGACCTTTAAACTACATTGTTGGAAATAGTATTCAAGGTAGACTGGTCCAATGCATGCTGCTGATTCTTCCTCAAGTCAGTATGACATCCTGGTATTTTTGGAATAGTCCAGACTAAATCCATTTTTGCAAACTGTATTCTTCATAATGATTTAATATATATATGCTGCTGATGTAGAAGGTACTTAAAACACCACAGCTCCAGTGTGTATTTGCTCATCAAATGAAAGCTATTGTTTTATTTATTGGCAAAGGTGCGAGGAAGCCTGTGTTGGGTTTATGTTTGGCACGTAAGAAATAGAAGAAACCAAACATTATAGCAGAGAGTGTGACTGCAGATGGCTGGTCATTTTTGGTGTCCACATTCAAATAGTGGAGGAGTAGTATTATGGGCACATGGCTGGTGCAGAGGGTGCAGTCCAGCTCCTCACTCACCTATAAAAACTAACATCTGTTGAAGCATACATTATGTTTAAAAATAACTGTACAAAGATCACCGGGTAAAGTACAGTCAACCAGATGTCGTTGTAAAAGTGCCAGATGGAACAATGAAAGTGGGATTGGAAATTAGAAAGCACTGTGAAAGGTCAGATCAATTAAGAAAGCTGCATTGGCTGCCATATGACAATTAAGGCAAGTTTAAAGCTCTTAAGCCAACATAGTGAGGGGCTGTTGCGGTGAGGAACTTCTTGGGGGCATGGAATGTGCGCATGCAGGATGGGGGAGCTTCCTGGACTGAAGTGCATTTACACCAGGTCAAGGTTAATGACCTGCACAGATGAACCTGGTAGAACGCCTCACAGCACTGCACATGACCTTTGTCCATCAGTATTAAGAAGCCTATAAATTATAGCCACGACTTTAAGTGACATTGGAACTGACTCCGCTCTAATGAGAGAGAGACAAAGAGACAGCAGACAGGAGCACGGGGACACAGATGTGAGTATGAGGGCTGGATGCAGGCTGCAGCAAGAATTAATTTGTTCCTCCAATATTGTCCACAAAGTCCAAAACGTACCAGCCCTGATCCCTCCCTGATGTCTTTGAGGATTCCAACATTTTATTACACTTAAATGCAAATCCCCAAATGATCCAGGCTTTATTCTATTCCTCTGAAAACAGGCCACAACAGGTAAGAGTGTCTCTATGTCCCCAGACTGCTGCCAGCTTTCCCCACATCAGTGAATGCTTATGATCCACAAGGGGGCAATAGTTGCATTGTTTGTCTGCATGCTCCCCTGACACACACACTGATTGACATTTATGTTTTGGATTTGCACATTTTTATCAGACTCAGTCTAGGAGTTGTTCTTCCATTGAAACATGTTAGAAAGAACCATGTTAGGCTACTATTTACAGGCTATAATAACAGACTGATGATTTAACTTGAGCAGCAGCTTGTTTTATTTAATATTTATCTGTACTTTGGAAAATTTATTTTGAACAATAATTAGACTCTTGCCTTCTTTGGTGTCCAGTTTGAAGCAGGCAGGGCTGTTAAAATCTGTTGGCCTCATAAGACGACATTAAAGTAGGACCCTCAAGAAGAGCGACAAAGCCAACCTTGCACAGTGACAATGCATTCATTTGCAAAAAAAAAGACACTTTAAACAGTAACTTATCCCTTAAAGTTATTTAACCACTCTCTTGTCCCTTTTTAAATCAGAGCACATTATTACAATTTGTTTCTATTTATAAGCACAAGATAAAGTCGAAAGCAGAGAAAACATGTATGCTTTGAACTAATTGAAATAAAACCCCCAACCATGTGTTTCTTTCTGACCTTTAGGACCTTTCAAAGCATCTCTAAGCTTCTAGCACACACTAAATGATTTAATGCCAGATTTCGACCCCAACTTGCCCTTATCAAGGCTCTGGAGTGGGATGCACTTCCAGCCTTGTTGTATTTTACTGTTCCTAATTGAGTCAAAGCCTTAAAGATGTTTGATATTCATGTCTTCAGGTCAAACAGTGTCATACTTGCAAAAAGCCGATTAGAGTAAACAGACAAGAAAGCATAACCAACCTAATGCTCTATTTTTTAAATCTCACTCATGAAAGGAAACAAAAATACAATAAAACTTTGATATATGTTGCAATACATTTAAAAGTAAGAGTTTGGGTTCTAAAAAGTCAGTGTATGAAAGGAGGAAATATGACTATTGGACAGTTGGTGGTATTACATAATGCTTAACACAGATTCACCAGAACTGGACAATAGAGGATTGGTAAAAAGATGCCGTGCCTGATGAGTCTCGATGTTATTTAGATGGTTTGGGAAAAATTTAAGGAATTCTGCAATAAGAAGATCCACCCTCCCTTATGTTAACAATTCAGGTTGGTGTTGGCGTAAATAATAACAATAATAATAAACTTTATTTATATAGCAATTTTTCAAAAAAGGGTTAAAAAGTACTTTACATACAAAATTAAAAGATAACAAGAGAATAAAAGACAAATAAAAGAGAAATGTGAGGAATATAATGACCAAAAGTGTAAGAGTTAAAACACAACAGTGTTAAAATACGTAAGAGCCAGAAATGACAGAACATTGAGCAAAAAAAAAAAAAAAAAAGATTAATATCAGCTAAGATAAGAAGGAGGAAGGAAATTAAAAGGCAAAAAATAAGGTGTTGACACCTTTTGGGCCTCCTTACTATAGAATGACAAGATTTCAGACTTCAAAATAGTAACACTTACATTTTACTGCAAACTAACAGGCATGACCTCAGGATACAATAAGATATAACAATACCATAACAGACATAACAAAATTCAAACAAAATATTAGTGTTACAAATTATTAATTTTATTTTTATTTCTGTCATCTTTTCATAATAACTTCTATTATTTTTTTTTTAATTTGACAATAATAATTAATGTATTGTTATTTAAAAAACAAACAAATATCCCAAACCTAGACAGTTTTCTGCACTTTATCTACTCTGTTTACTCAAATATATCATTTTTCATATTTACATGATATGTGATCACAAGTGTAATGTTGTACGTGATATTATCTGTTACGTAATTTATCATGCCCTTTCTGTAATTTTACATATAATGGTACAATATAAATTGAGAGTTTATGTTATTTTTAGCAGTGTTTTATCTTCATATAACTGCTCATTCAACCATAAACCTATACCTGCCTTAGCTTTCAGATGTACATACAGTACATCTACTGTATATACAGAAAAAGCAGTGTTGCAAGCATGGTGAAATACTTTTGCATCTTATGGTTAAAATGGGGACCGGGATTGTCCCAAATTGGAACATATTAGCATTTTATTTATATATCCGTGGGGACACAGGACACAAGGCCTGAAAACGGGACGGCCCCAGCTCAATCGGGACCACTGATCCCCCTACCTCAGTATTAGTTGAGCGTTGTTTAAATGTTACATCCCACCTGAATTTTGTTGCTATACATGTCCATACCTTTATGACCACAGTGTACCCATCTTCTAATGGCTATCTCATGCAGGCGCCATCCCACAAAGTTTACCAAAGTTTCTCAATCCACTGGAAAAATGTTGGTATGTGGTAGCTGTGCAACCAACAAATCTGCAGCAACTGCAGAGGCTCTCATGTAAATATGGACAAAAATCTCTGAGGGATGTTCCCAGTACTTTGTTGAATCTATGCTACAGAGAATCAAGTCAGATCTGAAGGCAACAGGAGATCCAACCTAGGACTAGCAAGATGTGCCTAAACCCACCAGCCACCAGGTGGACTGATTAACAGAATAGTAAGACAGTGAGACAGAAACAACTTCCTTTTTTGCACTAACTTAAAGTTACACATTTAATGACCAAAGGGTTCTGCCTTGTTGTGTTAGAGCAGGTTTTAATATTTACAACAAGCTATGAGCTGGAGTGGCTAAAGATGTGTTGATGTGCTTGTCTTGAGCTGTGTTAGGGAGAAATGGGGAGAAATTTACTGGAGAGTTTTGAGTATCCAGTAAGTTCAGCTCATATTTAATACTTTTTTATGGGCTGTATTGTTAATAAGGTCAGCCAGCACAGCGGCTGTGCTAACTGCCGCTAGCTGGCTAGTGGTGTGTTTTTCTGGCTTACTAGAGGTGATTTCATGCGTTTTTCACCAGAGAAAATCTGCCAAACCTCATGGAAGACCTAACGGACCACCAATGGGAGAAACAATAGATCGGGAATAGAGAGGGAGTGGGTCTCCTGCCATACCGGAGAAAAAAGGCAAGGGAAGCAGCGCAGATTTGGCAAGAAACAGAAGGGCTCTCACCTGGATATAGTGGTGAAACTCTCCATTTGCAGCTCTGAAGGATTTTATGGATAATCATATGGATGCATCTCTAAGTTGGACTTTTCTGCAACATTTAGCTTCTAATTTTTGAGAACAGAAAGAAGATGGTGATTGTAGAAACATCCACCATGGGTGATCATGTACTGAGAAGGCAGAAACACACGTTGTTGTGCCCCTTTCTCTTTAGGCTTCCAGGTCTTATGGGTAAAAATTAGGCTCCATAAATATGAACCATGTGCAAAATTTAGTCACACAAAGACACAACGCAAATATTTATTTCGCATTTTGTGTGAATGCAGCTTTTGGTTTTAATATGGGAAAAAAAATGGCTAGCTGTGGCTGTAGCTTGTGGTCAAAGTAACAGATGTAAAAACTGGTTCTGCTTAGTAAGTTCTTAATGATAAAACATCCGATGTTAGAGTCAGAAACAGTTAAAGGATCTCATTTATGTCTTGTTAAGGTGCCTTTAGTTTGTAATAGCCATATCAGGAAATGGGAAATTTTCAGCAGTACCAACGAAACACTGCTTAAACATTTGAAATTTGAACGCAGCAGAAGAAACTCTATTTGAATTCTGTAAGCCATTATTATTTCACTACATGGCATGATGCAGTGTTGCCAGTTATAATAAAGTGTCTTGTAGATTTCTTTTTAATCCGCCTGTCACAGTAGCAGGTAGGCGACAGTTAATTTCCCACCCTGGGCTCATAGTTATTCTTGTACTCTCTTTGCAGCTGCACTGAACAAACTGCATGAAAACTTGAGCTTTTTGTCATTTTCATGTGAAAAAGTTTTAAGTCACATCACTTTGGACAGTAGGCTCAGACCTGGCTCATCTCCTTGTGTTTTCTTTTCATTGATTGTTGGGCCACTCCACTGGAATGTTGGAATTAATTAGACAATTTGTATAATGGACTCACCAACATAAAGACACACAGGGCCCAACCAAGTGGCGGCACCCTGCAGGTCCCGTTGTCCTTGAGGAACTCTCATCCAGATGTTCAAACTGATTGGAGGCTGACCTTTCACCTGCTCCTAATTATCATCTGAATGACAACATGGCCCAGATCAATAGTTCCCAGTCGCAGTTTGAAGATCACAGATAAGAGGCCACCTTGTTGTCAGAGAGAAATGCTAATGCAATTAATGTTCAATAATCCTGTGGCAAAAGATCTGTTGTGTGGATATTAAAGCTGGATATTTACTCTAAGCAGGTCCATAACAGAAAAAAGACGCTGACCTGGAAAACAATGATGGAAGTTGAAGTCCATTTTAGCTCATTTGCTGCCGGTCCCAGTGTATTTGGAGCAAAGTTGTAAAGCAAAGGACACTTCCTGTTGAGAGTATAACTTGTGATTAGGTCGAAGGAACTCTTTAGAGCAGGGGCTTCTCACTGCCCACCTGTGATGATCCTTGTATGCTCAGTCTAACTCTTAATACACAATGGAGGAATCATTGATGACATCTCACCCAATGTGACATAGAACTGTATGGTTTTATTATACACTATATCGTAATTCACACTATTGACAATGTCTTATATAACTATTCAAAAAGATCTCACGTTATCTCTTAAATGTCAAGTTCTGCCAATTTATTTCCCTTAAAGTAGCTAAAAAATCTTACAGTAAATTCTGCAAGAGCATGGACCAGTAACAGGGTCAGGGCCACTGAAAAAAAATGTTTTTGAGGAAGTAAAATGTTTTTAACTCTAAGGAAATAAATCCGATTTTTTCCCCGCAGAATTCTTGATTTAATCTTATAAATCTGAATAACAGCCAGAATTTTGAATTTAATCCCAGAATTAAAAGAAGTCACAATTCTGATATAAGATTTAAAAATCTGAGTTAAGAGTAAGAACCCAGGAAGCATTATTCTGACTTTGACAACTCTTGAGAGTTGAGTCAGAAATCTGACATTTGTCAAAGTCTTTTGTCCTTTTTCATGGAATTCTGGGAATAACCAGAGTTGTGAATGTAGTTTCAGAACCTTACCGTCTTTTTAAACATTCAAAGTATGAAAACGTCAAAATTAAAAAAAAAAAAAAAAAGGTCTTCAATCTCAGAGTTCTGACTTCTTTCTTAGAATTTTAAGATTAAGTTCAGAGTTCTGACATTTTTCCCTAACGTGTTATTTATTAAAATTCTGAAGAGACAAAATTCTGATATTTTTCTCCAGTATTTTGAAAAACAAAATCAAACCTGCAACATTTAAGTAACACAGTTCTAAGGACTAAAACAGAATTCTGACATTAATCTCAGAAAATCTAACTTTATTTCCTAGATTATTTCCTTTTTCCCCCTCAGAATATTCACATCCATCTTATAATGTTGTTTTTTTTCTCAGATTCCAGGAATCCAAACCAGAGTTTTGTGATTTTAGTCAGTGTTTAGATCCTTTTGTTTCAGATTCTATAATAAACATTCTGTCTTTTATCTCGTAATTCTGATTTGTTTTTCCTCCAAAATTTGGACTTCGAATAAAGAGTTAGAGTTCGGAGGTGAAAAAGTCAGAATTCTTACAACAAATTTGCATTTTGCATTTAGATTCTTATGTCTAGAATTATGACATGAACCTGAGAATTCTGACTCAAATCTATAATTCAGAATATTATTTTTGATCATTTTTTACTATTATTATCTTTATAGTACAGTCACAATTCTTTTATTTTTTTTTTCTCAGAAATCAGAGCTTTTAGTTTTCCTTTCCTTGAATTCTGAGGTTGAATTTGTCCTTTTTCTCAAAAAATTAAATTGTATCTAAGGAGTTTGTCTTTTTGTTTAACTCAAAATTCTGTGATCAAAGTCAGAGTTCTGACTTTTTTCATGAATATAAAGAAAGATTCATACACAAAAATGATTACTTATTTGTTCCTATTCTTTCATTGTGACATTTGCACAACACATCACAGTTCATAAAAGGGTAAAAAGAAATTCACAGATTAAATATAATAACTATATTGTGAAGTTTTAAAGATATGGAAGATGTTGTCACCCCTCCAAACTTTTACAGTAAAAAAAAAAACAAGAATCAGCATGTTAAATTAAACATTCATACAAGACATTTTTTAATTTACACATCGAAACTTATCAAATTGGCATAGCATTTTATTTAATCATATTTTTCCTTTCCCACATTAGTGATACTAGGAATAGCACCTTAACTTTCCTGTGCTTCACTGAGATAACTCTTTTTGTCTCTGACAGTTTTAGTTGTTGATGGCATTGTCCTAATAATAAAATACATCTTCTTAGTATCACCACATTTTACCATTTTGTTTCTTTGCCAGACCTCTTTCTAAATTGTTAGTTTGGATACAAGTAGGTGAATAAAACTGGTTTCAGAAATAAGACAAAAATATTATTATTGTTAAAGGCAGGTGATTACACTGGGGTTTTCTTCAGCAGCTATCTCATTCCAGCTCTAATGATATGTGCAGTCAAAGGGAGAGGGGAGAGAGTGTTTTTACATGTGTGGGAGGATGTGTTCTTAACAAGATGAGGATGGAGCAATACAATTTATTCTTTAAGTGAGGTAAAGGCCATATTGCCTACCATTTACAGAGGAGAACGTCAGCATGGGCAGATAATTAAGTAATCCATAAGAGTATGAGCAATGCAGGACAATCACTAACACCCTCTGCTCTTTTGCCACATCAAGCCACTCACCATTTTTCCCTCCGACATCATTTCAGATTATGCCGGGAAATATTATTGCATTTTGATTTGAAGCTGCTGCTGCGGTGGAGGGAAATGTTCCACTCACAACTCCAAACGAATGATTCCAGTGAGATGAGCTCATTACAAACACAGGAGTCGCCTGTCACACTGATTCACTCTCTTTGGAAAGTTTAGGTGAATATTTGTTTGAACTAATGAAGGTGATTGTTTTTATTTTTAATAGATGACATTTGTGGTCCCATGAAATAAATGAATTACAGGCCTTTGAGCATACTTTCAGATCTACCTCTGTCTTTAATCAAATGTAAGTTAAATGTCATTTTGGGTGAAAAACAATTCCCGATCATGAGCATGCTTGAAATAATCTATTTATTTGACTCAGGAGTTTTGACGGTGCGGCAGGTGGGATCAGGTGCTGTAATGGCAGCATTAGACGCACATCATATGTTATTTTTGGCAGATTCATAAACGAAGGACACATTTTACTGCCTTTCAAAGTAACAGTAAAATGTTTACTCTGATTCTTTATTGTAACAAAATGTCCGCCAAAACAGGTTTTTTCTACTTTTATTTTTGATATTTATTTGGTATATTCAGATATATTAGGACATCAATTAAATCCACCAGTTTGAAGTAGACATAACAAAAGTTGCACTGGTGGCAAAAAGAGAAGATAGATGCTGCACTACACTTTATATTTCTGACTGGAGAGGAAATGTCTAATTGTGCTTTAATGCTCTTTATGTCACAATGTCTTTGTTTTTCACATCGTTAAACACTTTAAATTGCAGATATATATGAATGATGCTCTTATATACGCAACCCAATATGCTACTATACAGAATATATTTCACTATTCCATCTGGACAACAGCCAACAGAAAGTGTGTGGAAATGGGCACAACTTTGTTTTTCTATTTAATAAAGAAATACACCAGATCTGGCAAAAACGCTACTGAAGCTGTTAGCATCAATGCTAATCTCTGTACTAGCAGTCGCTTTCTGCTGTGGACTGGCTTGTAGCTCCCTCATCCTGCTTGAAAGGACTCTGACAGGGCTGAGCACAATTGTTTATACTGGAGCTTGGCAAGATGGATCTGACCGATTCAGGCGGCAACCTCATGGAGTGTAAATGGAGACCCATGGGGAAGTGCCAAAAGCTGTAGTACGAGTGTCCACTTGGGGCTGACTCCAGCAACCTGAGACCTTATGATTGTATGCAGAAAAATATGTTTTTTATGGCCTTATTACACATTTTTACTGCCTGGTTCAAAAAATGCCATCCATCCATCCATCCATCTTCTTCTGCTTATCCAGGGTCGGGGGCAGCAGCCTAAGCAGAGAAGCCCAGACTTCCCTCTCCCCGGGCAACTTCACCCAGCTTTTCTCGGGGGATCCCAAGGCATTCCCAGGCTCTCCAGCGTGTCCTGGGTCTTCCCTGAGGTCTCCTACCATTGGGACGTGCCCTGAACACCTTGAGAGGAAGGTGTCCAGGAAGCATCCTGATCAGATGACCGACCCACCTCATCTGGCTCCTCTCAAAGCGGAGTATCATTGGCTCTACTCTGAGCTCCTTACATATGACCGATCTTCTCACCCTATCTCTAAGGGAGAGCCCGGACACCCTGTGGAGGAAACTCATTTTGCCCGCTTATACCTGTGATCTTGCTCTTTCAGTCACCACCCACAGCTCGTGACCATAAGGGGGGTAGGAATGAAGATCTAGCGGTAAATGTAGAGCTTCACCTTTTGCCTCAGTTCCCTTTTCACCACGATGGACCTGTGCAGGACTTGGGGCAGGATCTCATCCCCGTCCCTGACAGGGCACTCCATCCTTCTCTGGTCAAGGAACACGGACTCAGATTTGCAAGCTCTGACTCTCATTCAAAAATGACTTCAGTCTAAATATAAAATACATGTATTTGCTCTCGCTGTGAGGGGGGAGAATTTTTTTTTTATATCACACCTTTTTCTTTTATTTAGGATTTTTTCATGATATCCAGTTTTGAAAATGCAAATTCGAATGAATATGCCACCTAAACACCACTAGGCCGCCTAAACATGGCCTCTCAGTTTTTGAGGAGGTTAATCTGAAGTTAGGTGGAGATAGCACATGCAGTATGGCAGTATGGGATCAACAAGAGTCCAAAGGCTCCTATGACATGGCTTCATCCATTTCTTTTACAATCTATGATCTAATTACAAACTTTGAATCAGATGGATCCTGCTGCAGTGCAAGGTTATATGGCCACATGAATAGTAGCAGACACAGTGCTTGTAATAATTGACTTTGATATAAAATTCATTAAACATTAAGCTTAATAATTAACAAAGAGTAAATGCTCTTCAGCTCTAAAAGCTTGGTTTACTTTCAGTTTGTTAAATGTATTTATGACAGCCCATGTCTTGTAAAGCTGTGCTTTATGTCCTTGCCGCTGGCTGGGTGTAAATGGTGACCATGTTAACTGATGACTTGAAACAGATAATGTCTGTGGTTGTTGCACTTATGCAGTGGATGTTGAACTCACCATAAATACGTCATAATGAATGTCTCTTTGTCTGGGTTGTCGTTGTGGCTACAGCTGATGAGTATTTCTGGCCTTGAGCTCTTTAAGGCCCCCTTCTCAATGTGGGCCCATTTTTTCCAATAACTCTGCAATAATTTTACAGGCTGCTCTAAACTGGGCTGGCCAGTCTAGACAAAGGGGCTTATGCTGGTAAAGAAACAATGGCAGGACATCACACTGGTAGGTATATGGGGGGGGGGGGGGGGGGGGGGGGTTAAAAAGCCAGTTCAAGCAGCTAGTGGCGCCCAATGCCACTGACATTTTTGTGTAAAGAAGTACTCCATAATGGACAGAAGACATGTGAAACTCACAAAAAGGCATACAAGACTCACAAGACACTATGAACACTTTAAAAGTCCCAAGGTGGGCAATTCCAAATGTATTACGTGCTTAAGAGAGAACGTAAAAATCTTGAAAGCTTTCTTCCTCACAGTCCATAAAGTCTCTGCCAAGGGGGTTATGTTTTTGCCAGTGTTTGATACTTTGTTAACAAGATAATGCAAACATTAAGAATAAATTATTATTTAATTTTTGGGATGGGTCAGAAATGGACGAAGCACCAGTCGATGAGGTTTTGTTGGTGATCCAGATGAAGATGAAGGAATTTTTTTTAAAGGATCTGCTAACTTAAACGATAGGGCAGTTTTTCCATATTTTGCCGATAACTCATTAAATTCTCAATGGATTTGGATGATATGTTCAGGAAATGTTGGTCTTGGCACAAGGGAAAATATTTTGATGATGAGCCAAATCCAGATGTGGATCCAGGAATATTTTTTTCAAGGCTTTATTAACAGGGCAGTTTTCCACAGTTTTGACAATAAGTCACCCAACAATGTTGGAGATGTCTCAGAGATTTGTGCTCCAGAAGCACTTCTAGTCTCAGGTATCTGTTTTTTAAAACCTATTCAGAAATCCACAGTAAGATGGTACAGTAAGTTACAGTAAATAAAGTTTTACTTAGAACCACTGTTTTCTAATTTACAGAATAATTAGTGTTTTTAGTCACAGAATACTTACTAAGTCTTTATTAACTCTGTCATTATTTTTCCAGCATGATTTCTGTTCATTAACATTTTAACTATTCAAATTTCCAGCATAAACATTGTATTTTCAACAGTGTTCTTGTGTTTTCTGTTATGGTCTCATTGCTTTATTGTTACTTAAAGCATCATTAGTTTTTTTAATCACAAAATATGTATTGCTTTTTATTTACATTCGTTTTACTGTATTTTAACCATTATATTCCGAATTCATTAGCAATATGACTGTACAAAATCACCACATCATTTATTACCCATTTTTACAATATAATATGAACATGTTGCAGGTCGTTTACATTATCCTTTTTTATCTGTCACGAGCAACAAACAAGTTTTTTGTCAATTCTTGTATTTTTCAGATATATTTTTAAAAACAACATTTACAGTGCATATCAGCAAAGGACAAAGTAAGCATATCAAATAACACAATAACATCTGAGAAAATTGGATTTACAGTCATGTGTTAATAGTCTTTAACAACAAAAACTACAAAGAATAAATCTTAAAGTATGTTTTATGTCATCAAAATGTTTTACTTTCATGTTAGTCTGTCGTGTGCTTGCTTTATATAGAGACAAATGGACGTCTTATCATCCTGCTTTTCATCATGATGGTCCAGTTGCTCCTAAAATATTTATCCAGATCGTAATTTACAACAATTCACAATTTACAACAGCAATCAGTATCATCCATCTCCCTGCTTGTCCAAATGCATTTTCATTGTCTCTTAAAAGAAATTGAATCATGGGAGGTTTAGGACAAGACTCTTCAATTTTTTCCCCTGCTTCCTAACAAACGGTAACATTTTAATTCCTGCCTTCATCCCTCAAGACTGAAAATACAATTTCATGATCACATCGCTGCGAGAACCATGTTTAATAATTCCCAATTATGCAGCCAGGCACCTAGTTCTCAGTGTGAGCCCCGGCGTGCAGCCCGAGCAGCAGCTTGTTTCACTGCTGTGTGTGTATTCAGTCACCTTGATACCATCAATGAGCATGTTCCCCCATCTTAGCGGGACTTATGCTGTTGTTTAAATAATACAGCATGGTATTGTCCAGGAGGGAGTTTACTCTGTGCCTCTTGTTCCAGCCTTTTTCTTCCATTTGTTACGCAGTTTACCCAAACATGGAGCATGGGGGGTTTCTGGCTGTGCGTGTGGTGGGTGTTCAGGGACAGGCTGCACTTAATGTGGGAGAAAGACAACATGACGAGACAGGGGAAAAAGAAATGGACGGCTTTGTCTATTCTTTTGAGCATTAGATTTTCTTCCCATCATTTTTTATCTCACACATAACACAATCGAAATACACACATTTATATAAGCAGTCAGTTTAAACCCTTTGGATGTATTACACCATCTTTTACCATAACACTTTACTTTGTACATCATATTTTAGACTATGAAAACAGAACTTAACTTCAGAGAGAGCAAAGTTCTCATGTGGAAATGTGAAAGCTGTAAATAAAATAAACTCAAAACAGTGCGGAAAATTATGCTAAATGGTAAAACTGTAAATGAAATAGAGGGATCCATTTTTGTGGAGGAAGCAACTAAACTATAATGCATTTTATATACATGTATATATATATATATATATATATATATATATATATATATATATATATATATATATATATATATACATGTATATATATATATTTTTTTTTTTCCACTTATAAAAAGATTTAAGAAAAACTTTATTTTAAGCACACTTTTTTGCATCCAAATGCTGTGAGCCACTGAAAATGCCTTTTTTTGGGGGGGGGGGGATTGCTTGCAGCATGAATCTAAAAGTCCCCTTGCAGGAGCTTTTCCCCTCACGGTGTAAAATGCATTCATAAAACAGAGTCATTGGTTTGCATTTTAGTAAGTTTCCCTCATGGAGCGCACTTTTGTTGAACAAAGTCTTTAATTTTAACTGAAAGGTGAACAGTGAAGGCTGATTGAGGTGATTTTGAGACTCTGCTTGACCTTAAAATGTCCAAGTAAGCCATTCTGTCAGGGTTAGGGTAGGTGGAAGTCACTCACAACAGGGGAAGTTTTGGTGACAGAACTAAAAACATCCATAGATTAATTTTGGTCCATCAGAAATAGGTCATAACTGAGATACAGTAACAGAACGTCAGTCACATGACAGACATGGTATGTAACAATACCTACATTAAGAATTTCCCTGTCTCTTAAAACCTTTGGAAATATATGAGGCAATGCAAATAAATACACTGTATATATAAATGTAGAATTAATCATTTGAGTAATTAGCCACAAATAAGTCAGCTACACAAAATCCCTTACATACGGTGGCCGACAACGGCATACAAGCCGCAAACAAACAAACGCGCCACAAACAGCCAAACGCTGCAAACACAAACACACAAATGCAAAAGAGAAATGCTGTATACAAAACCCCAAAACAACTGTAAGAGAGAAACGTTGCAAATTTACTCCACAAAACGTAAGTTTGCCAGGCCACCAGGGGGAGCCGACCAGAGGGGTGGAACAGACCCTCTTTACAGACAAAGGATACTCAGGAGAAAGTTGGCTAAGAAGAATGTGGGATACTCAGAAGAAAGTTAGAAAACCTTTGGAGCAGAGAACAAAAAAGGTACGTTCTCCTTTACATCTGTTTTAAACCCTTGGCCATAATCTCTTACATCTCTTGCAGTTGTTTTGTTGTTGTTTTTGCTTCTGCTGCGTTTCTGTGATTGTATAATTTTTTTCCATGCAGCATTTTTCTGTTGCATTTGTTTTATATGTTCGTGTGTTTTTGGTTTTGCATCATTCCTGTGTTTGCAGCGTTTGGCAGTTTGCGGCGTGTATGCCCTTGTTGGCCACCAGATATGAGGGATTTAGTATAGTTGACTTATTTGTGGCTAATTACAAAAAATGATTAATTCCATATTTATATATACAGTGTATTTACTTGCATTGCCTCATATATTTCCAAAGGTTTTTAAAGACAGACTGACAGACATGAATTTAGCTGTTAGCTAAGCTACTGTAGTCTTCTTTTTCATGATAAGAAACAGAAATCAGCTAAATTATTGGACAGAGGAAGCAAATCACTTAGCTAAATGTAACTTTTTTTAATGTTTAATATACTGTTTGTATCGTAGAAATAATCACTCTGATCCAAACTTTTGCACAGTAGGTGGCAGTAGTGAGCTTCATATGATTTTCGTCACACACCAAAGTCTACTTTACTCTCACCTCACAGAGCACAGACTGACCTGACACCTGCTCTCAGAGTGACTCTGATTACAAAGCTGCTCTGTGATTGGCCACAGAGGTCAGGTGACAAAAGTAAGTGTGTGAAATCTATTGAATGGTTACTGCATGTCAATTTAGAGGTGAGAGCTGTGAGGGCAAGCCAGTTTTACCATGGCTGATACATTTCTGTTTTTCTTTTTCTCTGTAAGGGACATTTGAAAAATATTAAAAATGTATTTGTCTTTTGTTTGTTTGTTTCATTTTTTTGTTTGTCTTGCATGAATTTACAACTCAGTTTAAGAATCCTAAAGCTTGCTGTCAGTTCTTTCCCACTCACACAGCCCACCATCTAGAAAATAATCTGAAAAGCCAAGTAATAAAAAAACACACACACACAAAAAATCTGAAAACCCTTATTTCTTCAGGAGACGTTCATTTCATTTGAGGGTTAATAGCTTAATTTTTAAGTGATTATTCTAATGTATACATTGACTCACTCTGATAAACAGAGGAAGCTTTTTATGTCAGTTTTCATTTTACTTTTATTGTAGCCACTAAATTTGGATGAAACAAGCTAATTTTTCTTCTAGCCAATGCTGTCTTGGTCTTAATGCATACATATGAATATGAGGGTATGCAGGGGTCAAGCATATGCAACAAAACAATGAACAGCCCACCTTGATACACACACACCGCTGTAGTGTCAGTGTCTCAGCATCCATTAGACAGTAAAGGTGGTTATTATATTTTATATATACTTCATGACTGCAGACCCTCTTCCTTCACATAGAATCTGGTAGAAACTCTGATCAGAATTTGTTTAAAAGTTGATTTACACACTTTTCATGTTTGCGTTAAACCTTCATGCTCTCAAAAATCGTGCAGGATCTTTTGTAAACACACAGAGCATCATTTTCTCAAAAGAATTATATATGAAGATGTAAGCACTTAAAGTCTGAGCAAACATGCCTCAGGGTGCTCCAAACTTTTTGATGTAATATGAAGATCACATGAACAATATGATCTTTATTGTTTTATATGAGTTGCTGAGCCTGATTTTTCATATTGAGCAGCAGGGGTTTAATGACAGAGTGTGTGTGTGTGTGTGTGTGTGTGTGGGGGGGGGGGGGGGGGGGTGCACGTGTTTGTGTGAGTGGTTTCATTCTTGGTTTCTTGCACACTTAACATATGTTAAGACATTTTATTTGATTTTATTCTTTATTTTGTAAAAGAGAGCAGCAGCACAGTGTGTGTAACTCAAGGAAAAGCTCACATCGCTCACATATGAGGTCAGCAGCATGAGAGTGTTTGCCCGGGAATGTGGACTGTTTTATTTAATACATCTGAACAATAACATACAGGCAGAAATAGAGGACCTTAAGAACTCTAACTGAATATGATTTATGGGCTGTGACATTAACACACAGGCAAATAGAGTTATACAACATATATGTTACATAACATTAGATGTTATGAAGTTAAAAAAAAAAATTACTGTACAGCCTCAAAATCTGTAAGTGGGTTAAGACTCAAATTAGATGTATAATGGCTAAACTACCAAAGTGATTTGTGTGACTGCTTACACAATACTTACATGTCAATTCAATAAAATACAAAAAGAAAAATAAATTAAATAAATATATAAAAATGAATTAAACTTATATGACATTTTTGATGATTGATTTTTAATTTAGGGGGAAAAGATGTTTCTATACTTGATACTCTGATAGTTAGGCCTAACAAAGTCATTTAAGGTCAAGAGGAAGCCTTATTCTCTGAATAAAGAAATATATTTTGTCTTTTGGCCGTAAGATTCAATAACTTGTAAAATATATTTTGCTTCAGGAAAAAAACAATTAAGTAAAACCCAATTTGGAAACTTTTATAAACGCCTTTTGTATCAAAATGCCGTGAAAAAAAAAAAAAGTACCTGTGTATCACAGAGGAAAAATATAAAAATTACCTGACAACAGAAAGACAATAATTCATCAACTTGTCTTCTTCTGGAGTGCACAATTCCTAGGTGTAAAATAAAACATATATCTGGTACCTAAAACAGAAAAAGTAATATTCACTAAAATGTTTAATGTTGTTAAAGTTTGAGGTAGTGTTGATTTAGTTTATAGTCTTGCTTCTAATAAAAAGAGCGACACACTTCAAGTAAGGGAAAAAGTAGAAAATGAAATCATACACTGTGTCAGATGCATATGGTCTAAAAAAAAAAAAAAAGGAGGGTAGAAATGTTTATTTTTGTGACTTCAATAAAATACCAATTTTTAAGTGAAATCTGCACACATTAAAAAAGTCAGGATCCTATAGCTGCCTTGGTTTATTTTCACAAAGTAATAACACCACAATGTATTATTTTAATATCAATAAGCAACTGAGGTACTGTTAATGTTAAAGATCATAAAACCAGGATCAAGGACCAATGAAAACTTAAACAAAATCATAAATACTTAAAAATGACAGGGAATTGCTTAGAAAGAGTTCATCATAAATTAGATTCTTTTTATGTTATCCAATAATTAAGGCATTGATTCATTACTAATTTTATTGTTTCTTGTTTAAGAAAAGTAAATTTTATTTCAAAACAAGTTTTAATATTTAATATATCATTTAATATATTGATAATGTGTGATTTAATGCTACTCGATTGATTAAATAAAGCATTTTTTCCCCATTTATTTAACACATTATGTTTCAAAATGTTTTATTTAAACTGAAATGAGTTTATATTTTTAATATATTTTAGGTTTTTCGTGTCAAGAGTGACCCTAAGATGTATGGGTTACTTTCAATGATTTGAAACAGAAACAGTTTTTGTATTAGTCCGTTTGTTTTACTGCATATATCAATGTATCATTTAGTGTGTGCTTCAATAATGTTAGTGTGCAAAACATAAAAGAATTTGACTGAAGATGTTATCGTGCATATTTCACACCAGAGGTGTTGGAATTTACTGTTCAACACTCAAACTGAATTAAATCAAAACTATAAGATTCCTAATCAATTGAAACATGAAAAAGATCAATATTTTCGCATCAATTTTTTTAAACATACTTCCTTTCATCCACAGTAAATTTTCATCTTATGCTCGGCACAGTAAATCTGCTGCTGTCATTTCTTTTCCGAGTAGCCTCTCTCTCCTCTCTCTTTATATGCTGTGCTGAGTGTGTGTCACTCCGAGCTTGTTATTTTAAATTCTGTTATTTGCAGTGCTCCCTCTTAATGACAATAATGATGTAACTTGACCAACATTTGAAAACTAGCCCTGAGCTGCTGAGAGCTTAAGCCAGAAAAAGTCTCCTCATCATGCTGGTCCAAAACATGAACTGGCCTGAAGAGCACGACCATAGCAGCTACTTCATACTGAACCAAACTCAGGACCCCAACACCCCACAAGTTAGACCAAATCAAGTTATTAACCACCAGAGACAAAAGTATGTAAAATACTGAGAAGAAACAATTCGAAAGTATAGCAAATTGAAATGTTATTTAGCCCTAAACACAGAATACAGACTGGCTGAGCTCGGTAACGGTTCTCTCTCTGAGAAAAGTCCTGTCACAGATTAGCTACAGAGACGGATCATCACAAAAAGAGCTGGCCCCCAAAAAGACAGAATCTGCCCCCACTGTGACACCCTAAAGAACAGAATCCACTCACTCACATCCTGCCCTCAATATCAGGCTGTGAGAGAGAATTAATATCCCCAAATAGTAAACATACACCCTGAGTTTGAGAGAACAGTGAGATTACTACAGCCGAGAAAATCAAAGTGTGATGACCTGAAACAACCACCTGAACACTCATAACCACAGACACACACTTCTCTTTACATTTATATAGTATCGAATTCATAAAAACTCCAGTTTTTTTTAGCATTTAATATCACAATACTGCTATTTTTATCATAATGATTTTTTAAAATTTAATTTCGTGTTTTTTATTTTTATTGAAATGCTTTGGCAATAATGACCCACAATCATGCCAATAAAGCTCTTAGGGTGTGAAGTAAATACAGCGGTAAAGTTTATTTATTATGCACCATTCAAGAGAAGACAGTACTTTCCTGTCTCTGACTGAATTAATGCCATATTGCCTGCCCTGTTTTCATTAAAGAAATTTGTTAGGATGAACTGTAGGCATTAAAATGTTTTGGATAATTAAAAGCACGACTCATCATAAAAGTGAAATCTCCAAAATAAAAGCTAAGGGCTCCAGAAACAATTGGGAAATGTCAGCTCACACCATGTAGTTTTAATACTGACCATCTCTTCAGAGTAATAAAAATATATTTTGGTTTGAGCAAAAAAAAAAGTTTTTTGTTTAAGGGTTTCTTCAGTGTATGTTTATGATTGCATATTGAACAATTACAAATATAATACTGAATATACTGAACACATTTTATTGTTCTTGTTTGCACTAAGCAGACAAGAGCAGATCCCAAAATGTGCAACTGTCTGTAACAAATATTTAAAATAAATATATATTTTATTGTGAATTGTTAAACATTGAATACTGATATTGACTTTAATTGTGAGCCCCAGAATCAGTATTTGTGACACTGGGAAATTCACACTCCTTATTTCATGTCCTCTATTGAGTGTAACTTCAAAAGAAAAAAAAACTGAACACAAAGTTACTGTCCTGTCATCAGAGCGGTGATTCAGGGTCTATTTGGGCTTTTGTAGTGGGGCCTGATGAGATCTTCTTTCGAGGGGCCCTCAGTCCCTTGTGGCAGCCCTGTGTACAACTGCACTGGATCTTGATCCTTGCTGGATAGCGATGTACAGCTGCACAGGCCTCTCTGAACCTCTCTCTCTCTCTGTACGGTATGGTGCGGTGTGCAGCGAGCGGGTCAACTCACCGCGTAGCTCTGAAGAGGAGGATTTTCTCCCCCGTCCCATTGTCTGGCCACAGCGCCTGCAGAGAGTGCCTGCCGCTTTCAGGGCATCACTGCCAGCTCCTAATATGGCAAATGAATGCATGAGCGAGTACAGGGGTGAATAACTGAATGAATAACAAAGACAATTTACATAATTGCACGTAGGGTATGTATTCTCTAACGTTTCTGCCGCTATTTGCATATTCACACTCTATAGAAATTATTCAGTCAATACTGTAGATCTATCATGTAAATAAAACTCCTTTGAATTAACAGAAAAAAGGGGGGCTGGGGGATTCAAACAATAATAATGTTAATGTTAATGATGTTTCATGCCCTGAGGAAAGATCTCCTCCAAACCTCTAGAGCAGTCGCTGTCAGAATAAAAGTATATTCCCATAAATTCAGGTATGACATGTTTGCTTAGCAGATAAACATTACAAGTCTACAGTGTGTTGTGCTTTTTTGTGCGTCTTTGCCCGCAGCATTGATATGAGCTCAAACAAACCATCCATTTCACCCATTTCAAATGTCAAGGGGTCTTTGTTTCACACATGTGATCACAGTTTGCAGAAACTCACGGCAAATTGTCACGAGTGTCTCATTGCATCATTTGAAGTGCTATTTTCCCGCATGTCCCCCTTATCTGTTATCAAGATAGACAATGCGTTTATGTGCGCTGACATCTTTTGAACTGTTCAAAAGCCCCGGCATCAGCCCGTGTTTCTTTTGTTGTTGTTTTAAGCAGGATAAGAGGTTAACCTTCACATCTCTTGCTTGAGATGAATGCAGGTCGGCTGGTGGTGGTGGGGAGAATGCAGAAGGTTGAAGTGAAGAGAGTGGCAGATGAAGAGGGAGATGGGGAACAGGGTGGGGAGAAAACTCTGTGTGTGTGTGTGTGTGTGTGTGAGTGTGTGTGACCTGTCTACCCTTCACCTTTTGTCTCACTGTATGAGGCTATTGTGAGTGCTGGAAGAGGACATGTGAAGAGCCGGACTCTGGCCAGCAGAATAGCAGCTCCCCAGCCTGTGCCCACCCCCTGCCTTTTCTTCTCTGTCTCTCTGGCCTGCAGCTAAAAACACATATTTTCTCGGTTAGTGGGGGTTAACATAAGAGGCAGGGGCGTGCAGAAGACTTTACAGGGGCGCAGGGGCTTGAATAAGTAAAGAGGGGACGAAACACAATCACATGGTGTGCATAGTATAACTCCCCATAACGCAGGATCAGAGGAAACCTTAGACTTGTTCCTAAATCACATTCATGAGGACTCACTCTGTTTTTATCAGCTGCTTAACAATGACATTCAGGAACTCAGGCTATGACTACACATAGACGGGCACTTTTAAAAACCAATATTTTCATCCTCAGTTTTCAACAATATCCTTGTCCAGATGGGCGCATTTTTAAAAACTAGGAAGTAGCTCACATATTGCTGTTACATCTATAAGCAATAGTTCCATGATAAAGTTACCATCATAACATGATTCATTGACCCTGAAAACCCACACCTAGCACTCGGAATCATATTGATATTATTAGTTGGACAGTTATTAGGCAAAAACGATTGTTTGCTAATGGCAGTTACCTGGATCACCACCAAAGGTTAATCATTTTTAAGTTTGGCCATTACCAACATCTCCTGAAAATTTCAGCCAAATCCGCCCGGTAGTTTTTGCATAATCTTGCTAACAAACAGACAAACAAACAGACAGACAAACAAACATACAACCTCCTTTGGCGGAGGTAAAAATCCCCATCCACAGGAAAACACAGATGTGCATATATGTACTGTTAAATGCTGTTTACTACCTTGTGACTATGTTCATGATATGCAATTTTTTCTTCATTTCTATGCAAAACCTGTTTTATTTTCATGTCTATTCCTATCACCATATCCGGCTGGTGATAGGGTTTAAACTGTGGCCATGTTAACTGGTGATAGTGGACATGTTGAGTAAATATTCCTTTGTTTATATTTCATTCAAATACTTATCAAATCCTATCATTAAAAAGTTTCTTGGGTGCTCTTGTTGGTTTCAACACCTGTTATAAACATTGCAACCACAGACGCAAGCAAGCAAGCATGGGTCACCAGTCAACACGGTCACTTGTGAAACAATAACACCGGGTCTCGTCCAAAACGTCAGCAGCGTCTGAATTGTTGGAGTGTTTTGAGACCAGCATCATAGTGAGGGAGTGACAGAAAGTGAGCATGTAAATAGTGAGAATGTCACAAAGAGTGACATCACCCTGAGGAGAGGGCAGCACAGAGTGTGACTTTTCAAGCTAAAATGCATTTGTCGCTGTTCACACGGAGACTCTATCTGTGGTTTTAAAAATCTTCACCTTCACTGGAGTTTTCCAAAAATATATGTTTTCAGTTACCTAAAATGCCATAGATGTGTGGACAGAAGGCCTAAAAAACCTTTAAAAACACCTACCTGGGGACACAGCCTCAGTCAGCTGAAAGTCACCAGCTGACATGGTAACTAATAAAACCACAACACCTTCAGAATGTGGGGGAATATGCTGTAGAACCGGCATTCACACAATTGCCACGGTTACATGATGTTTTGTAATTTGTAATTGAGTATTCAGAATTAAATAATACAGAATTAAAGTATTCTCCTTAGCGTTTACACGGAAATAGTAATTCCAAATTGAGGTTTACATGGAAAACACATTTATTAACCTTTATTCAATTCCACTTAAAGTCTGGGGGTTGGGAATGTTTCTGATTGGACAGGGGGCAGATGTGATGTGTTTACGTCTACTAGAGGAAAACAAACTCCAGTTCAGCGTCTCCAGCATCTCTGTCAGTGAAACCTTATCCAACTTGGATGCTACAACTTTAAAAAGGTCCACATTTTTATGCTTACATCCATCTACTCTTTTCATTATTTCCAAATCTTCTAAGGCTCTAAATAAATTAATTGTCTGGGTTCGAGTCCAATGCTTGCTTCGGGCGGCCATCCTGGTCCCATCAGCATAGAATATGTGCGTCATCGTGACAGGACAAGGGAACGAGTATGAACAGAACCGGAATTAATTTAAAGCGGAATGAGCATTTACATGATCAAGGATTTATTCAATTTGGATTTAAAATCAGAATAAACCAGCCACCTACTTCAGAATTAAGTTTAATTCAGAATGGTCTTTTTCCTTCAAAATTAGGTGTTTACAAGGTCATTTTTAATCTTTTTAAAGAGGATTTAAGTTTTACTCTGAATTGAAGAGGAATTAAAGCTCTTATGTAAGGTAGCCAATGTGCTTAATCCTTTGTTCATCAGTCTGAGCTGATCTGATGTTTCTGATAATAACTGATCAATGTTTTATTACTTCTTACCTCTAAATGAAAACCCTTCCTCATCAGGAAGTTGACTGTCTTTTTGCCTCGACTGTTCTCCTGCTACCAAATGATGCAGAGTTTAATATTTTTACAACTACATTTGGAGCAGAGAGAGTTGAAGAGTGCATGAGCACAAGGTTTAACGGTGAATTTATTTCTGGTTGTACTTTTTCACTCATCACAGTAGTGACAGGGGCAGAGGGTCCATGTGTAAAATCTGCCTAGTCAAGCTACACAGCTGGATATGCAAGGATTCAGTCATCCTTTCAAAATAAAACCCCATTTGGTCTTACTTCTTCAAAAAGGGTAATTTTTTTTGTGTGTTTTTCTGTGGCCTGTTGCCAAACGATCTGCGGCCCAGCACCAAACTCTGCTCTTGGGCATGCTCATTAGGTTAATCAACAACTCTAATTGCCTTTGGCTTTGAGTGAGTGTGATTGATTGTTTGTCTTCATGTGTTGGCCCTGTGATTGGCTGGTAACAAGTATACCCAAGGTGCAACATTCCCCCTGGGATTGTTTTCAACCCTGTCTTAATACAAAAGCATTCACCAACTACATTTTTTTTTTTATTTACTGTATCAGAGCGTTCTGTTTTAATTTCCTCATACAACTACAACTTCTGTATGTTTGAATTAAACCCTCAATAACCCCACCTAACCCAAAACCAAAAATTCATGACTCTTAAGAGAATTGGTAGTGCGATATTGTTTTAAAAATCCTGTGAGATTATTTTTGCTCTGTAGACAATATTCATCAGTTCTTGTAAGTGGAGATGATCTCCAAACACATAGACACTGTGCATCAAATCAAACCAAAATGGTCATACTTTTTATAGTCAAGCTTGAAAAGAAAAAAAACATAGTTTTCGTGGCTGTCATGGGTGAAAATATCAAAGCACTTTTAAAATCACTGTTGCAAAGTGTGAGCTATTACAAAATTTTATATTAGGGGTGTCCAAACTATTGCCTGAGTCAACTGTACACCAAAGTTCCTTTTTTTATTACAAACTTGTGAAGGCAGCAAATAACACATCTCAAGCTAATTTTCTTTGTAATATGCACATATCACACTAATTATCTTCAAGCTCCAACACCCCCATAATTGAATGAAGTGATGTACAGCTTTCTCTTGTTTTGTGTCTGAATGCAGAGATCAATGTCACCTCTCTGCTGTGTACAGAGTCATCCAGGGTGTATCCAGTGGTAGCAAGGGCTGACCATGGTCCCCCAAAGTCTGACTTTCCACCTCAAAATCCTTACCTTAGGTAGACCAAAGGTACAAGGCCCAGTCACCTTTTCCACAGGAAGCCCTTAATGAAGAAAGGTTGGACAACCATGGATTATATTAATTGCCAAAATGAAATATATATTTAACATTAGGAAAAGAGGGAATATTTTAGGTGAAATTTTAGTTTTAAATGTTTCTTAAGTAGGGATGGAAATTGATAAATGTCATTGATACCAATACCACTTTCAGTTCTTCTTGTTGATTCAAGATTTTATTGATTTCCTTGTTGATTCCTTTGGAATTGCTATGTGAAAAAAGTTTGCCTACAATGTGACAACCCTGATATTTAATGCTTTTCTGCAAAGCTTTTCTGGTGTTTTCACCCTGCTTCAATGGACATTGTGCAGTTCTGATCATACTGTGGAAAATTAAGTCACACTTGTGACTTCCATGATTACTTATTTGCTTTCTTTGCTATCATTTTTTGCTGACTGTCTCTGATTAGATCTTGACCTTTTTGATTTGCATGGCATCAAAAACTCAGTGGAAGGAATTGATGCAGGAATCGTTCATCAAAAATAAAAATGACATTTATTCCTTTAGCCTTTTGTTATTGATTCTTATTTAGAATCGGTTCTCAATTCCCATCCCTATTCATACATTATTAATTTGCTTTTTACTGTATATTTTCTTTGGCATTGGAAGATACAAATGAACAAATGAAAACATACTTACATATAAAGTAATGTAGCAAAGTCTCGCTGTCAGGCAGAAACCTCCTATCCCCATTTTTTATGATTTTCTTTTTTTTTCATACATCAGTGCGACTGGTCATTTTTCATGTTGGTAAGTGGGTTAAATATTTTTTTTTTACTGAATAAAAAAGGAAAAAACACATTTGTCATCAGGACAATACAATATTTATTCATTTAGTAGTGGAGCATTTTTTTTGTATCCTAAAAAGTAGCAATTTTGGAGACGGGGGGGTCTGTGCCTGACTGTGAGAAAATGTTAAGGACACTATTATGCATGAATATGAACATGGTGATCCTTACAATATTGGCTCGTTCTTAGTGTCTCAGGTGAAAAACTTTAAAACCTCTGCAACAGTAAGTCTCTGTCTCCAACTCATCACCACATTCATGGAGAGCCTGCTGGTATGCGTGTCTGTGTGCACACTCATGCTACTGCAGCAGAGGAGGGGAATGAGAGGGAGAGCTTTACCCTGACCATGATCACATATCTTGAGACCTGGTATTCTTATTTAACAACTTACATGCATGTTATTTGAACCAGCTGTGTGTTACCAGGATGTTAAGTATGAAAAGGAATGTTAAGAAACAGGACCTTTTCTCTGTAAAGGTACTCAAGCTCCTTTTTGTTCATGTGTGCTTGATAATAAGGAAACCAAACATGTCAAGGGCTGAAGTTTGTATTTGTATTTGACCCGGTCAGTCAGCGTTGTTAGATATTAGTGTACACAGGACCATGTGTGTTCTCTCAATCATCTCATTTTGCACAAGCCTTTAAAGCCTCATGTTTCTTGTCACACTGAAAATTCACTTTTTTTGTCTGCCATAATTCAGCGTCTCATGAATTAGTCATGAGAATAACTGCTTTCATTTAGAGGCTTAACCTGTGCAAAATTCGACTTGGCTGACTTGGCAGTGACACACGCACGCTTGCACATATCGGGTGCAGGGTGCTGGAGGCGGGAGATGTTCGCAGTCTTCTGTAGACTTGCAGCCCTCCGTCCGCAGATGGGGGGGAATGTAAATGAGATGGCCTGCAGTCCTTTGGAGGGGGTTGCACTGCTGATCATTGTCCAGCACATTAGCGCCACTTATTCCCTCCCGCTCACAAGCACAATCATCTCATCATATGCAAAACAGCAGCCCTTCAGTTTCCAAAACAACAACAGCTGCAGTAATGAAACACTCACTTTTAATGTGCTTCAGGAGAGCAGGATGGTAATGGAGAGATGTTGTGTTTTAAAAGATTAGCATTACAGAGGAGAAACACTGACAGGGGCGACGTGTGAGCCAAAACCTTCAGGAGGGAGGGGGGCTAAGTCTGGAAGAGATGATGCCACTGTATACATTTTAAAGCATACATAATCAAAGGGTGCTCAGGTTTAACTTCTCTGATAGTCTGGAAGAAACCTTTGATAACATGCAATATGGCTCACATCTTAAAAGCTTTAAATGTTTGTTACTCTCTCCTGTCAGATCACTGCCATTAAATGAAGAGGTTACATGATTAAAATCATTGTTTTTGTAACAGGTAGTGCACCTGCCTCACAGCAAGAAGCTCGTTGGTTCAGTCGTCATGTCAGTCAGGGCCTTGCTGTGAGGACTTTGCATGTTCTCCCTGTGCATGTGTAGATTCTCTCTGGGCACTCCAGCTTCGTCCCACAAACCAAAAACATGCTCCTTAGGTCAATAGTGACTTCAAATTGCCTTTAAGTATGAGTGTAAGCATGAATGGTTTCCTGCAATCGGCTGGTGATCAGTTTAGGGTGTATCCTGCCCCTGCCCAATGACAGCTGGAATAGGCTCTAGCCCCCCCATGACCCCAAAAGGCATAAGCTGTATAGATAATGGATGGATGTATAATAGTAATTATAAAGCTCCCTCAATATTTTGCCTATAAATTTGACTGCCTGGGGCAGCATGGTGGCGCAGCAGGTAGTGCACATGCCTTACAGCAAGAAGGTCACCAGTTCAATGTCTGGTCGTTGTCCAAGTCATAAAATAATATTACAATGAATAAATTCTACTTAGAATTAAAAATCTCTCCAAAACTTGTTTAAAACTGAAAATGTTTTTGTTATTGGAAATAAATTTTGAACAGGACTGAAGAATTTCAAACTGATCTCACCTTTTCATACCAAGATTTGAGCTGGATCACTGGGCTTCAGAAGTCAGAAATTAGTACAGCATAACATTCAAAAGCAAAAAATAACCCTTGTACTTCACATCTTAATCAAAACAAGAATGTGCTTACTTTATAAATGTTTTTTGTAAAACAGTAAATTTGAAACTTCATGCATAACAATGATAATTATATTTTAACATGAAAAATACCATTTCTGTTAGGGAGCGTCAACACACTGATGTATTGACAAAAACATAAAAGAAGTGATTCTGGTAAGGCTTTTAATTTAGATCAGCTGTGGCATAAACCTTACATCGGGTGTTGTTCCAATAAATTTGTTAAGCACTGTGTGTATGTTTGTTTCTTGTTTTTTGTGAGGTCAAATGTGTATATGACTGTTGGTTGTTTTAGCATGCATATAAAATCTAATCTATATTTTCATCAGAGTAAAAAACGAGCACAATGTGTCCTACAAACTTAATAATTGGAGTTAGAATAGATTTTTAAGGATGATTATAAGATTACAGGAGGTTCAAAATTATGTATGTGTATTTTCAAATTTAATGCATAGGCCCCTATTGACAAGCTCTGGTTAGCTTTTGGGTAGTCTCTTTTTACCTATGACTATTTAATGAAAAATCATGATTGTATGCATCTGATTTTAACTTTTTTTGTCAGTTAATAAATTAAGTTGAATTATTCCAATAAGTGACTTCCAATAGTTATTGGCTAACTTGACAAATGGAGGTGGTTTAAAATTTTTCTACCAATATATTTGAATAGCGCCCACACAAACCATGCAATAAACCATCAATTTATCTCAAGTATCTTTTCAAAACTAGTTGTTTTCAATAGGGACAAAACTAAATCAAATATTTTTATAGGGAAAAAAACAGACCTTTTCATATGCCCAATTTTCTTCACCTTATTTATTTGTCTTTTGAGGAATATTTGTGAAATAAAAATATTCATGTAATCATATAAGAATACTTCTTGTCCCATTCTTAAAATCAAGAGAAGATGGGGTATTCTTTAAATCATAATTATACTGATATTGTATGATAAATATTAAAGAATCCATATTTTACTTTTTGAGTTTATATGCCCTTTAGTGTGTTTTGTGTGTGTTTTTCATGTCTCCTACACACTGAAGAGTACTTATTTGAACAAAACAAAAAGCCTGTGTTTACAGTGCCAGTAGCTGCCTGAATCTGTTAGTCCCTCTCCTTCCCCAAGAAACCTTCCAGTGTAACATCCAACTATTGTTTTGTCAGCAGTTTAAATTCACTGACTCAGGCTTGAGGCTGAATTAATGCAGAGTTGTTGAAAACATGGCAGAAGTAAACAGAATTAATTAAAACACATTAATTTTTGATCAATATTTTGTAGGTTAAGACAATGATTTAATATGCTGGTAAGGGAACAAACATTCCTTAAAAGGCAGTTTCTCATTGAAAGAGTTGAACATAAAGTAATTTTTATGTGAATAAATAGAATTTTCCTAATCCAACGCATCAGATGGACTGGGATATATTTCAGGCCCATCTGCGCCACATCCCATTGAAAGATGCAGGGAGGGGCAGAACCTTAGAAAATGTATTTTAAGTCAGAGGCTTTCAGTTACTTATTGTTTTCAGTACAACTAACCCGCACTCATAGCTAATGCCCATTTGTCTTTAAAAATGATGCTGATAAGTCTGGTCATTTTCTGACTGGGAACATTTATTATTTCAGCTTGAAGCTTTGCAAGATGGATCTGCCTAATGACGGACATGGGAATCTAGCAAGTCCAGCTGCTTTGCTGGGTTAGAATTTTCCCTGAGGAGCCAGCGATCATGGTGATTAATGAAACCATCCTTAAAGACTAACGCTGATCATAGATATCTCCTGCACTGGCTTGTCAATAGAATTGACTTTTGGACACAGCTGCTGTTTATAAGACTGCAGATAAGACTTTAACCCAGTAGAGATCCAAAAGCTGTCTCATAATAGCCAGAGTGATTGTGACAATAATGCAGACTGGGACAACAAACTGTATGAACATAACGTGTTTATTTGTCAGTGACATAAACAGCCGAGGCCGACATTAAGCAAACACAGTCTTCTGCGAGGTTATTACAGCAGTTGAGAGTTCTGCAGCGGTTAACACATTTGTACTCCCTGAATGCCTCATTTATTTAAATCTGTTGGCACAATTTGTTCACTTAACTACATGCCTACCTATTTATTCATTTACATGACAGGGTAGAGCTTCCTGTCAGGAGTGTTTTTGTTTCCTCTCAGCGTGCTTCAAGCATTCGAATGTGCTGAACACACACAGCACACCAGGGCAGGAGAGGGAGAGAGGGGAGGAGAGTAAGCAGACAGGAGTAAACAACGCTTTGGCTCTTTAAATAAAACATTTGTTTGTGATTGAGGCTTTGTGATGTGAACAGCATGACCTGTTTTACTGGGAGTTCCCTAACAGCCAGCTCGACGCCCTTACAGAATAAGATCCCGTCTCTCTGCCCAGACTCAGGCCTATTTATATTGCATGAGAACAAATTTTTTTGACAACTTGAGTGATAGATTTGTACAAGGCCCAAATGTTTTCCTTTTCTACAGAGGCTGCTGTCTGAGTGACACAAATTGGTATTAATAAAATTTTCAACAAGACATGGCATTTGAGTTTTTTTCTGTTAACATGGTATGAGCTGCAGCAAATGGTGCTTGTTGAGGGATTCTAGGGAATAAGGAGGGGGGGGGCTGCCAGAGTCAACACTTTAAGAAGGCAGGATGTTGAGAGAAGAAAGCATGGTACTCCAAGGTGTATAATGATGTGAACACAGAAGCACATAATAAATGACAACTAAGATCACCAGGAAAAATTAAAAAAAGGCACCACAGGAAGTTTATCTCACATCTTTTAACTTAAAAACTACTTCATCAAATTTAACAAGACTGGGAGGGGTTGTGGTTTTGTAAAAAAAACATCTACTAATGCTGTCTAGAAACTACTTAAACCAGTTTAATAGGGAAAAAAATCATGTTAATATGAAAAAAGCAGCATGTTTAAGTGTAATTCACCTTCGACCAAAATGTTAAATTCTAAGGATAAATAGGAACAAGGCCCTCAAGGCCGTAAATAGGATGAGCAGCGCAGCCAATAAATGGAAAAATGATGGATGAATGAACAGGTTATTGGATAGTTGGAAAGTTGGAAAGCTGGATGAACGAGTGTATGCAGGGATGGATGGATTTTGGGTACAAGAGGGATGGACTTGATCCTTGGATAGATGGATGAATGGATGCATGGATGGATGAGCAAGTAGGATATGAAGGATGGTAGGAGGATGGATGGGTTTATGGATGGGTGGTTGGGTAGATGAGATGGATGGATTAATGGATAAACAGATGGACAGGCCCCTCATGGCCCTAGATAGTAGTGAAGCAAATAAAAGGATGGATGGATGGATGGTTGGATTGATGGATGGGTCCATGATGGATGAACAGTTTGTCAGATGGATGGAGGGACAGATCAGTGGTAGTATGAAAGTTGGATGGCTGAATATACTGTATGCATGGATGGGTGGATGGATGGATGGATGGTTAATGGACTTGAGTTTATGTGGCTTTCTGAAGACTCAAATGGTTTTTACACCGCAGGTCACATGTTCCCATTCACACCCATTCGCTCTCACATTCAATCAGTGGTGGCTCAGAGTTTCTGCATCAGTCTAAGCTAACACATCCGCATGCTTTCATACGCATTTACACGCCACTGAAATAGCAGTGAGGTTTAATATCAGATCAATAATTTCCAAAAGTGTATTAAGAACAGCAAAAGATGGACAACAGCAGAACAGACCTCCACAGATGCATCACTGTCTTCCTGTAAACATCTGCCATGATTTGGAGCTGCTGACATTAACCACCATATTATGAGGCAGATTTGTCTAAAAGAGTAAGCGTTGTCATGGATGCTATCAGTCAATCAGCAAATAAACAGCCCTACTTGGCAGTGTTTTGCTAAAAAGGGGCATGCAGATGTCCAACACAGATGAAAAAGATTATATTTAGCAGGAAAACAAATAGGCTGACCACTCTGGACCAGCTGCCTGTTTTGATAAGTAGCTCTGTTGATGTTACCCTCTCGGGACTATTGTTCCATATCTCTTTACTAAAAGTCTGAATTTCAGAGACTCTATGCTGCTGAAAAGTTCGTTATTACATTCACTTCAAAACAAATAAAAACATCAGGTAACTAAAATAGTTTCTTTGTAAAAGGTCTGAGAGTAAAGGACTGATAAATTACTTTTCCTGTCACAATTATGGATTTTGCTATAAAATTTAAATATCAGCTCATGACATTCATACACAAGGGAAAAAGTGTTACTAAAAGAATGTTGGTTTTTGTATCCAAAGCTATTTGCAATAAAGCTGTCATATTAAATCACTTAACAAAGAATTTCTCAAAATCAAGCCTCTGAGAAAGCTGACTCGTATTTATAGTTTTGTACCAGTGTATCCCAGAGGTCAAAGGTGAATGTTCTAATGATGATAAGTAAATGGCAAAATACAAATGCTGAGAAAGCTATTTGGCTGGAATAGAGAGGATGTTCAGTGTACAGTTGAACACATAAAAAAGAACTATAAATTAGAGAGTTCATGAGGTCTAATATAAGTTAGAGGGTTTTTAACACACCTTAACTTCGCATTAAGTTGCCTGGCTTTAAAATGTCAAATAAAATCATCCAGCAATGTTTTTCATAAAGGATTAATAGTCAATGATGTGCCCATAAACACAATGAAAGTGTGAGGATGTCAACTACACTGTAAAAATAAAAAAAAAGGTGTTAAAACTCAAAATTTCAAGATAACTGTCTGCACTGGATTTTTTAGTTTTTGGGCCCAACTCGACTCGAAGTTGTGAGATAAACTATTTAAAATCAAGACAACAAATTATCTTGCGTTGAATTTAATTAAAAATCAAATATAATCTGATTTATCTGCATTCAATTAATGTAAAAGGCTGTAACTTATGACAATATTAAAAACCGTCCTCACCTTGATGGCAAAATCAAAACCAGGCCAGCTGAGGCATGTATAGCCCATGAGTAGTTGCTTGCACTGCACCAAACTGACACCCCAGAGACCCCATTTTTTATGCAAAGTGTGTGCACGAGCTTGGCCTGATCACACCTGACCTCAAACCAATTGTTTTAAGTGTTGCCATCTTAAGTTGAAATGAGACCATTTTTACATAAATAAAATAATGATAATAATAAAGATGGTTGAGATAAACACTTTGATAGAGTTTGTAACACAACAAAAAATTGTGTTTGGTTAACTTCAAAATGTATGTATTTTTAAGTTTTTATTATTAAAGTGTAGGTCTGTCATACATGTTCTACTTTTGTGTCCAATAAGAGACCATTGACTTTTTCAGCCCCTCCTGTGCTGTAATATCACCACCGTAATGTCTCTTTAGGATTCTAATCCCTAGCTCTACCACAGGGATGAGTCTGTCAGTTGCCTTTAGCACCGCTGTTGGCTTGGTCTGCCACTGGTTCAAACATATATGGAGGTAATCCTGTCATCTGTTTGCCCACACAATTTTCCTATGAAAAACTGGTCCAAAAAACCAGCTGACACAGGTAATGGCAGGGGGAGAAATCAAGGTGAGGTTTTCCTGGAATGCCTCTATCTTTGCTGACAGCAAGCTAACAGGACATTACTTCAATTTGGCTTTTTTGTCTGCCATAAAAAGCATCATTTAAAATCCCTCCCTTTGTTTCTTTTTTCACTGGAAATATGTCAATATGTAGCGTGATAGAGTGGTGCGGGAATGAGACCAAAAACTCGGAAGTGAGTTAGCATTAAGCTTTTTCTGGTTCCCAGCCCCCCAAAGTAAATAGGATTTAGAATACCAGTTACTGATATTTTCCTGAAATAAGATTCATGGTGAACACATGTTTTTGGTTTTAAATTGTAAGTGTAAAAACCTACTTGGCAATAAATCTGATTCTGATTCTAATTCTTAATGTTTAATAGTAAGTAATAAAATGCTTCTGAAGTTGCCTGCTTTTGAATCTTAAAGCCTTGTTGTGTGTTTAACACAATGGTTTCTAACTAACTGCTAACAAGGACAAAAAATATCAGGGAACACAACAGCAAGCATTTCCAATATTTTTTTTAAACAATCAATTTGTTCATACACTGTTGCCACAGCCATAAAGACAAATTTGATCAGGTCACTCAATTATGAGGAAATTCTCAAGAGGTTGAACTTCCACGTTGTAGCTCCATATTAAGTTACTAATATATTTTTATTCTCACCGATTACATTTAAGCTTAAAAAATCAAGAGAGTGCAGAACATGTCAGTTTCACGTTTTTTTTGTTCCCTACAGAGCTTCTTATTTGCAGTGATCTAAAATACAGTGGAAAATCTCACAGGCTTTTGGTAGGCCTGCAGTCAATGCTAACTTCAGAGTTGGCCTACAAATATGTGTCATTCCTGCACCACCCTATCAGTAGCAAAATAGTTGAAAATGGCAAATTTACATTAGTATGTTACACAATGACAGACACAGCATGTAACAGTCCTTCGATCTCCATGTTTGATGATTTCCATTTTTTCTTATGTAACAATACTATTGGTCACCTTCTATGTTGGTGAGTAGGTTTTATCATTTAAACCAAATTAAAGTACAAAGAAGTACTAATGAGGTCAATACAATATTAATTTATTTTGTATTTATTTAGTTTTAGAGTGGTTTTTTTTTTCATTTCCTGAAAAGAAACCATTTTGGATATAGGGGTTTTGTGTTCAACAATGACAACTTCATCGTCTCTAGTAAATATTGTTAATGAAGAAATAGTCAGGGTTGCAACGTGAGGCAGCAGGTAGTGTTGTTGCCTCACAGGAAGAAGGAGGGGTCCTCCTGTGTGTTTGCATGTTTTCACTGAGCATGTGTGGGTTTCTTGTAGGTTCACTGGCTTCCTCTCACAGATCAAACACATGCTTGTCGGGTTGATTGGTAGACCTAAATTGCCCTTGGGTGTAAGTGTGTGTGTAAATGAGTTTCTGTCTTTATATGTCAACGGCCCCCTGCAACTCAGGAAGAGATATAGGGATATAGGTGATGGATCTATGGATAGAATATCCTTGTTGTTAGTATTTAGAAAAAGCAGTTTAAAAAAATGCAGTTATGTATTTAAGAATGGTGAATTGGATTGTAAGAATGCATCTTTATTCTGAACCCATGCAAATATATTTCTTCCCCTTAAAATCAAATGTTAAAACCAAATTTTGTTTTTAAGAAACTGAGTCTCCAACATGTTCTTTTTCCATTCATGAACTGATGCTGTTAATGGTCAGAAGAAAACAACCGAGGAACAGGAAGTCAATAATACCAGCAACCCCCTCAGGGTGCTGCTTATTACTTTTGTTGTGAGCCAGGTTAATGCTCTTCAAACAAGGTTTATTATATACTGCAGAGCACAAGTGAAGTGAGAAGCAGCAGTCATGATCTGTAGGTGAGGAGGAGAGATTAGCTTTTCTTTGGTTATTGTGTTGATACGGTGTCTGTCCTCAAATTTCCCTGAAAGGTGGACAACAACACAAGACTGCTGCCATGCTTTATTGCATAATGGTCTTCACAGGAGGGGTGTACTACAAAGCATGATAAGAGGGGTAAGCTGTGTCTGCAGGGCTTTCTGCTCTGGCTTCTGGCAGCTCACATGGTCCATGGGGTCCACTGGAGTCACCTTTCCCACTCAGCAGGCCTGGGGTCCAGAAGTAAGCTTTTAGGCCATGCTCCTATACTGAAGGGACTGGAGCCCATCAATATTGCAAGGAGATGAAGCAGGCTGGTGGTGAAGAACAAGAACAAGGGTACCGAAGCCTAATCAACCATCACTGTACTTAAAAAGAGGAAGAAACAAGGATATAGATTTAGGGATACACTCTGTGACAAAGCTTCTCAATAAGTAATGAGGAAACATATGGTTTAGTGCACTAAAGAAATATACAGAAACTCCACACACACTGCTTCATGCTCGTCCTCAAGCCTGATGTGCTGTTAGTTCAGAAGACCACAGTTCAGACTATAGCAAGACACTTAATCTAAAGGCTGGGTGACAGCACCAAAGTTTATATCACAGCATTTTTTCTTTGCTCATCACTTAAACTGTATCACACAGCCTACCATTATTAAGAAATGAATACACAAGCTTGTAATTTGATAAAAAAAAAAAAAAGCAGCAATATTTTGGGTAAAAAAATCACAGGATGATGTTTCAGTAAGTATCTGTGTGCTCAGTTGACAGTCCTGTAGCTGTAACTAAAGTGTTATTGTCTCACTCTTCTGTTGTTTTAAGTTTCAACAAAAGGCATAGAATTTCCTTGCATTCAAGAGCATCCATACAAATATTTCACTACTCCATCTGGGCAACAGCCCATAGGAAGCATTTGGGAATGGGCAGAACCTTTCAAAAGTATCCAGCAGGTAATTGGATGATTGTTCTGATAGTTACATCAATTACAAACCAATCAGATAATTCCGTGGGCGAGCGCTACTGCCATGATGTGAAATACAACATGTGAGCCACTTTGTGGAACAAACTCTCGTCGTGTCCGAAATGGAACAAAAATATCCTTTCTATGGAAGAATGTTTTTGTTTTCACTTAATAAAATATCACAGCCCAGATTTGATAAAAATGCTGCTGAAGATTCTTCCTGCTCTAAATGACTTTGATTGGGCCATGCCACCTCGGCCCGCTCACAATCATTGTAGATTGGAGCTTGGGAAGATGGGAATTCTGTAGGTTTGGGAGGTTTAATACAAATATGACCACAACACTTTTTGAATTTCTGATAGCCCTGCTTTATATGGACACCTTAACAAAGCCCACACATTCACAGTGCTTACCATATTTATTAGAATGCCACCAATGTAATGTTTATGCCACAGCTACCCTAAATTTACAGCATTAATAGTTACCAAAATCATTTTGTTTGTTTCTGTAATGGTAAAAATATCAGTATGTAGAAGCTCCTTAATTGAAATGATGTTTTAGTGCTAAAATATAATTACTGTTAATTCACTATTTCACAAAATAATAGATAAAATAGTAAATCACATTATTGTTTCTTGATTAAGATGTCAAGTTTAAGTTATTAATTTGCATTCCTGTACAGAAAATTCTGTTTTACTGGTTGTATGTTATGCATGATTAATTTTCCACCTCTCAGAGAAGCCAAGCGAGCCGACTCAAAATCAAAAAAAGGTTAATTCAGTCTGACATTGTTCATTCCTGTTCAAAACGTATGTCCAATAACAAAAAACATTTTAAGTTTTAAACAAGTTTTGTGAAGATTTCTAATCCTAATTAGAATTTGATTCATTGTAATATTTGTTTTCTTGTTCATATTGTTTTCTGTGTTGGTGAGAGAAAGAAAATCATAAAAAAAAATATGGAGATACAAGGTAATAGCAACAATATACAGACTGATGCAAAACTAGTCATCTGAGTAAATTATGGTAATTTATACTGCATCCCACCTTTTTCAATGTTGTTGTTGTTTGTGTCAAATGCTTTTGAGCTACCTAAATCACTTGAGGATGACCTTCTTTGCTGTCTTGTAAGAAGGTGGAAGACACTGGCCATTTGAAAGTTTGTATATGTACTAAATTTGCCTTTTATAAATCAATATGAAAAAATTAATGATATAAAGAGCATTCTTATGCAGATGGCTGTGGACTTTAACCTTGCAGAGGATAAAGCACATGTTGACCACATCGATGAAGATGACGCTAGAAACGTATCTTTATTTTAAACACACCGTGTGGCTACGGTGCTGTGTCCTTGCTTAGCATACCTGCCTCTGCTGGTTGAGGCTGAAGGTTGTTAGTGTGTAGTTAGTTTGGTCACCTGTGAGCACAACACAGCTTTTTGCTTAAACTGCTTATAGTTACGATGCAAAAATTCATATCATGGCAAAAAAGAAAAACACACTTATGGCAGAGTTAACAATGATTTAACACCCAGCGCTGCTTTACCCTTCTCTAAACTCTTTGACTAAACAAAATTTACCTTAATCTTTACCGTAATCTTGGTCATTGCATGTGTGCATGAAACAAAGGCAGAGGAACACAAGCTACTACTCTAAGGGATGGAGGCATTACCTTTATTTCAATTATAAAGTACACTCAATATGATTGACTTTGAACACAGTGGGGATGCCAAAGCTCTGCATGGTTTTTGTTCATTATGCTGTGATAAGTCAGAGATCGCCTACAGAGCTGTAATAAAAGACCAATGAACACAGCACATCCTGTATTGATTTGTTTACTGAATATTAGAGAGATTTTTCAGATGTATTTATAATGGCCTTATTAAGACCCCCTTTGATCCGAAGAACACAACAATAACAGAGATGTGCGTGTATTAGACCATCAACACTCACTTCAGCAAAAATGTCAATATTCACTTTATTATTTTCTTCATGGTTTTTAGAGTTTTTCCATTTTCTTCCTTTGAATCTTTTTCTAATGGGGTGGGGGATCCCCATTGTAATAGCATACTTCCCTAATTGACTGTTTTGGTAAATGAAATATTCTATTTGAAATACTTACAAGTTTGAATTGGAATAAAGGAATGAATAAATTGGGGAAAAGGAATGTATATCCCACAGAGAGACTGATTGTTGTTGACACTGGAAACAGAAACAGGATAGTGTTAGACAGTGATGGACAAAGTTCACGACTTTAGTACAAAAGAAACATACAACTCCTCCTGTTTAATATATCACCCTATTAGAAGGTGAAGTTGCTAGGTCAAATTATAACTTGAGTCAAAGTACTAAAAATACTGCTTTAATAAATACTAATGTATCCAAGTTCACAAAAAACATTAAAATTGTATTTTCATAACACAGCACACAGCTGTGCATTCTGTTGCTTTATGTTTAAGTAGAAAACATCTTTTTTTTTTTTTGTTTTACTTGCATGCGACAGATTTCCAGATTTCCGGCCCTAGCATAACCGAAACAACCAAAAGTAGCAGATGACCAGGAAAAATGTCAGCGTGGCTTTACACAGTGAAAACATTCACAATTTTATTACAGATATATCAGCAGGTTTGAGACAATAGTTCAGTCTTATTCCCCTTTATTTCTCTGCAGCCATGCCAGCACCCAACATATGCTAAAGTATAGACAGAAAGGGCCTCTGTGCCAGCTCTATTCATAATTATTTTAGACTCATTTTGAAGACTATTCCATGACTTTTATGTAATTATTATGTGTGCCTTTATCACACTTTTCTGCTGTTGATATCAATATTGATAATCTTTTACTGAGAGTGGCTGTTATCAGTAATCATCATCATATAAAATGGTAAAAAAATAATTCAAATGAAAAAAACTCAAATATGAGCTTATGATGCTGGTTTGATGGAGTGGTAAGCAACCAGGCACGACCCATATACATGCCAGCCTGGGTTCGAATCCCGCCTATGGCCAGTTTGCAGAGTGTCTTCCCCTCTCTCTCCCCCCTGTCACAAGCCTATCCACTGTCTCTCTCCCTCCTATCAATAAAGGCACAAAATGCCAAAAAATAATCTTTGAAAGAAAATTTGAGCTTACGGTATGACCACGTTGTCCTTCTCTGTTGAGACAATTTGTAAGTCAAAATGGGTACTACCACGGAAAGTTGATACAGCACAGGTACGACAACACTGCACGGACAAATCACACAAACCACGGTTTATTGTCTTTCTAAGCAAATGTTAAAAGAAAAGAAGATCCATCCATCAGCTATTCAAAGTTAAAATGAATGAGGAGATTTATAAAAATGTAGCAGAGTATAAAGTAAAAAGATTCACCAAATCTAATAAGCAAATAAAGTACAGATGAAAACTGTACTTAAAAAAATTACTTTTGATATAGTATCTCAAAATTATAACTTTTAACATAATAGTTTGGAGTTTCTATCTCACTTAGTATCTACTAATTTTCACTTTTTAGGTTATTATTCTAACAATATTTAATCATTTGTATATCTTATAATCATGACTGGGTATCTCATTATTTTGGATCAGAAACAGAAATACTACTACTACTACTAGTACTACTACTACTACTACAACAACTACTACTACTACTACAAATAATAATAAAAATAACAATAATAATAATAATAATAACCTTTATTTATTTAGTACTTTCCTTAACAAAGCTACAATGTGCTTTACAAAAGGACACATGAAATCAAATCAAATTAAAATATATAGATTAATAGATGAGAATATAAAGAACAAGTAATACTTAAGAACAAGCATTATCAAAACTATATCATGACTTTCTTTGTCATAGTTATGACTTAGCATCTCAAAATTTTAACTTAGTATCTAATGATAAGGACTTGACTCACATAAATATGACAGGCCATCTCATACTTTTAGACTTTTGGACTTATTATTCTACAATATTGAGTGAGTTTCTCATTATTGTGACTTTTTCCCCATTATTATCACTTTTTAAAACAATTTTTGACTTAATATCTTATAAAGATTTTTTGGAATCTGATCATTTTTGACCTTTAATCACACAATTGTGACTCTACACATTTTTACTTCATTGATCAGCTTGAGGGTAGCACGGTGGCAGCAGGTAGTGCACATGCCTAATAGCAACAAGGTCATTGGTTCAATCCCCATGTCAGTCACAGCCTTTCTGTGTGGAGTTTGCATGTGCTCCTTGTGCATGCGTGGGTTAATTCTGGCCATTCTGGCTTCCTCTGACTGACAAAAATATGATCATTCGGTTGACTCAAAATTGCCCATGTGAGCAAAAATGCCTGTCTGTCTCTCCCTGTGATTGGCTGGTGACTGGTTTAGGGTGAACCCTGCCACTCACCCAGTGACCCCAAAAGAAATAAACAGCATAGATAATGGATGGATGAATGATCAGCTTGAGATACTTAAATTTTCTATTGTGAATGGCCATTTTGAGCACTGTTCATTCCAATATTAGATCAGAATCAAATGAAATACCCTCAGTATCATGCAAGATGAATCGCGTGTGTCTATATGAAAAAAATCCTTGCTAAGTGTGAGTAGACTTGTGCTCTGCTGACTCAAAAGTCAGTTTGTGTGACACTTACTCACCAAGATCAACAACCAAAAACAAGAACCCACATTTGTGTGAGTAGACTTCAGGAGGGCAGGAGGTCCACTGCTGTCACATTCAAAATAAATGATACTCTTAACTCATTTTGCCTAAACGAAATGCAAGGGAGAGGGTGAGTTTTGTTCATGCAGGGCTGGAATTGTATTGTTTGTGTTTTGTTGTTTCTACTTGGCTAACTTTCCAGTCTGCCTTCAAGCCCACACCCTATACAGGCATCAAGGCTGTCTCATGAAAACAAGTGTGAATGAAGTGTGGAGTTCATTCTGAGGCTGAAAAGAGTTTCCCTGAACAGTGTTGTGGGATCTTTTCACTTCTGTCCAATGAAAAACAACCCAGAGTGCCAAATGACTTCCAGACTTGCTAAGAATGGTTGTTTTTTTCTATTGTTCTCAAATGATGCCTCTCTTGTGCTCCATCAGAAAATTTTGTGATAACCCTGTTTATTTTGCAGGGGGGAAACAAGTGCTATGGTATGGTGGCTTAATGCCTCCACAAGGTACACAGGGAGAAAGTTTAGTGGTGGGTCAAACATTATCAGTTTGTCGTCAATTTAGAGAAAACATTGATGCAAAGTATGACAGAAGTCCCAGAATTCCTGACATACAGTAAGAAGTTCACAAGCAAGGCATAATTAGCCTGAGGTCATCTGACCCCATCCCTTTAAAATCTAGTTTATCCTTGAGTCAAAGTGGACATTCATGCACAATTTAAAGAAAGACTTGGAAAGGCTTTTTGAGACATGGGATTCAGCACATGGTGGATATGATAACCTTTTACGTATTACCTACAAAATGTAATAAGAGCAATGTTTGATGGAAATCACCAAAAGCTTTCTTTAAATACTGTATTCACAAGCAGAAGTTGACTATAAAACTCCTGGACTTTGACCTCTGACCTGCAAAAACCTAGTCAGTTCACACTGGGTCATGTTGGACTTTGGTGCGAAGTCTAAAGAAAATTCCTTGGATTATTTTTGATATCAGGTTTCACAAGGTGATATTCACAAACAAAGAATGATCATGAGTCCACCACCCTGACCTTTGACCTCAGACCCCAAAAACCTAATTAGGTCATCATGAGGAAGACTTCAAAGTTTGATGAAATTCCTCTAAAATGTCAGTTACATAAATCCATGGCTGTTACGCTCCATGTTCATAAACTTTTATGAATTTCAAAATGTGAATGCGTCATTCTTGAAGTCGACAGGTGTGTAAAGTATGATTCAACTCTTGAAGAGGATTCTTGAAATGTTGCCTTCACAAGGAAAAGTTGACTACCAAGCTGCTTTACTCTGACATCTGACCTCTGTCCTTCAAAATGTAATCACTACATCCATGAATCAGAGTCTAGACCTGTGCCAAGTTTAAAGATAACTAATTTGAATATTTTTGAGATATAAAGTTCATAAGATTGCATTCAAAAGCAAAGAGGCTCTGTGACCTTTACTTTCTGACCTTTGACCTTAAATTCCGATCAATTTATCCATATTTTTTGGTGGACATTTGTGCAAAGTTTAAATAGAATCCTACATAGCATTCTTGAGATACCACACTCACAAAATTGCTTTGTCATGGGTCAAAGGTCAAAGGATACAAAATTTATTCATCCAGTAGTAGAGCAAGTTTTTGCATCTCCTGGGATGAAGCAACTTTGTAGATTAGATGTTTGTGCCCAATGGATGAAATGCCCCTCGTCTGTGAGAAGGAAGAAACAGTGCAGTGTGTTTTACGACAGTGCAGACACTCAGTGGCCTTCATTGTCCTCTAGAGTGTCAAAAACTCAAATTCTTACATTTTGACATGCTCAAAATTGGCATACAATTGTCCTCCAAGCACAAAAAAACAAAAAAAATAACACTTGGTGATAATTGTATCTTTTCACACCTACAGCTCGGTTGCTTTGTTCTGATTCAGTTGAAAAAAAAAAATCGTTATAACTTTGTATATTTCCTTTGGATCATTTCATGTTCACACAGCAGTATGTCAAACAAGGCAAGATCACATAAAAAGGCAGGGCTGACTTTATGCTTGAATGACACAGCCAGTGATACTTCGAAACACAAGTTGCGCTATGCAGAATGGTGAGGGAGCTAAAAGGCTGAGCTATCCACAAAACATCCTTTCAGTCAATGACTATTATACAAATGAATATACGCACCAGTATTTAACACACCTTATGATGTGATTGAAAACAAACTCAATGCATGAAGAAGAGGGGCCACAGTGGACCACAGAAGACACCAGATAGCAGGGTAACTTATAACACAGTAACCTGTCAGTAAACCTGACTTTTTAATTGTACAAGATGTAGCCAATAACGCGTTTCGGAAACTGCTGTAGCTTCAAGGCACAAGGAAGCCCTCTTTTAAGGCTCTAAAGATAGAAGAAAAACAGAAAAAAGGGGTGAGAGGGAGGGGTGTGTCATGACAAAACAACAAGAGTAAAGGTCAGGTTTTAATTTATTGGATCACAGGAAGAGGCGTGGTTGAGGTGTGGTCCTGCTCCTGAAACTTTGCTATAAAAGCATCACGTTGTAATCAGCCTGGTCTGGTTGCTATTATTATTACTAATGCTGTTTAAACCCACTACAGCAGTGCGATGAGTTAAGACACCAACGTGGGTTGATATGGTCCTCACTGCCAACAAACCGTTCCAGGGGTTGATTGGAAGTGAGCAGAGACCACCTCTTTAAGGCGAGCTTGGCAGTTGGTTGTACTGTAACAGGGATCTATATGTGTACAAAGAAACCGTGCAAAACAGGCAAGTCCACTTTTATTGGAACAACTGTCCCAAAGGTGTGAAAACAACTTAAACTCTAGTGTAAGGACAAGTGGATGCATGCACAATAGTTCCTGCTGAAACAGTTTTGATTTAACTTCTTTATTGTGCCTTGTTTCTTTTGGACCACAGGGCCAACATGTGCCATCACTATCTGGTTGAGTAGATGTCAGATTGATGAAGATCACAGGGTTTTCTTCCTTTACTGGGTTCAAAAATGTGTTCACTTAAAGGAATAAACATGTCAAATGTTCGTTCACATCATTGTTTATAACAAACAAATTATTTTCGGATGCTCCTCTTGGTTTATTTATTCCATTATGATGTGTTTTGTCACTGCAGTTGTTATAAAATCTGTGCAACAAAATCCTGTGTTGAAGATGAAATTCCTTCTTCTCACATCAGAGGAAAACACATCCAGTAAAGAAAACAGAGTGTATATTAAAAACAAATAAGAGAAAAGGTTTACGACAACCAAAAAACAAATTACAAGTGCACAATGATCAAAGAGTGCAGGACATTAAAACGCTGCCTCTAAGAACATGTCAGAAGCCATTTGTTGTGGACTATGAGCCAAAATGAGACATTTTTAGCACATCTGCGGCTCCTGGCAGTGCGAGTGTATACAGAGCAGTGAGCTATTAAAGGATGCACTTCAAGCATGTGACATTTAGCAGCACATGGTAAATTTGTACCAGGCAGAATATTCATGCCTATCCCTCAGGTCCCACCAAATGCATTTTGGTCTAAGATAGTGGATCCATGTATTTACTTTCAGCAGGGTGAGAAGAGGAGAGCTATAATCACTGATTGAAATGTAAATGTAGACTGGCTAAATGAAGTATAAGGGCCAGCGAGCGTGCAGAGTGGAGATATGAATTACAATCTGTCTGACAATTTTTCTTCTCGGACATTATGTAAATGGAGGTATAAGTGACTAACAGTATTTGAAACAAAAATCGATGTAGTAGGCGATAAGCGAGAGTGGTTGACAGAGTGGTTCTGGATATCCAGAGATGTTTTAAATTCAGAGATGATAATTTGATCATACAAAGTGTATTCATAACATAAGGGCCCCTGCATGATAAAACAAGACTGTGAGTTAATATTGACTGTAGTTTATGATTTATAACTTAACGTTGTTATCACAGGAAGTTATTTTATTATTCTAACACCAAGCTTTAATTTAAGTTTGTCGTTGATCCAACCATTCCTGGCTGTTGGGAATTTTCTGTCCTCAGGACATAAATCGAACTAGAATATACTGTATTCTTTTATTTTCTTAGAAAACAAAACAACCTCTTCATCTATCACTGGCATTGGCCTCACAAGTAAATTACTCTCCAGTTTCTGGCCTCTCTTCATTTAGTGGCCACATAGACGGTCTCCACTCCCTTTCTGTCTCAGAAACATAAGGAAACACAGCAGTTCGTCTTCAGGGTTCTCCATGTTGTTAACAAGCATAACTTCATTTACACCATGCTATTTACAGTGATAAGGCTTAACATTACGACCACCTGCCACACTGACTGGTCTGCAGCTATACAGCCCCATACACAACAAACTGTGTATTCTGACACCTTCCTGTCAGAACAGCAACTTGAGCAACAGCAGCTCGTCTGTTGGATTGGACCACATGGGCCAGGCTCTGATCCTTGTGCATCAATGAGCCTACTTTTGGGTTAAAGCAAGTCCAGCTCAAGGGCGATTCACACCACACAATGGGACAACCGAAAATAACTTTCAGCTTGGGTCCTTGCTTCTGACCATAGTCAGCAAAGGCCTGATTATCTGTTGGTCCTAAAGATTATCTTACCTGATTACCCTGTGGTATGAGGTGAGTTAAGAGTCTTTTCATCCTCTTGGAAGAGGATCGGGCCTCCTATTGTAAATATTAAACATGTTCAGTGTTAGCAACCAGAAATCCTGATTTGTGTGTAGCTCAGCAGACAGCTGAGGAAGCTGGCCCGAAGAAGGTAGCAAATGTAGCCATGGCAACAAGAGTAAAGGTGACACGTATAGTTAGACAGAAGTCAGAAATGGAGGACTAACCTACTGATTTGTGGCAAAACACAACCATCTTAACAGCGTAACCTGTAAATTATATATAGAACCATCTGATAAACAGAGGAGCAGGGCAGATATCACAACTGCCAAGGATGTTGAAGGAAGCTAACAGCTAGCCATACTTAGCTTAGCAATTCCTCGTGTCTGCAAGCAAGCAAGATTACATGCTTGACAAGAGCCGAGATTGAAGGTGAATGAATCAGTTGGTGTGGTGTGCTATGTCTCTCTTTGTGGCACAACACACACTACAAGAAACAAAACTGATAAATCTGTCATTATTTGTCTTCATTTGTGGGGTTTCTCACAGTTCTGAATCCCCACTTATGATTTTAAAAATCTTTATGTGTGATCTAGGCCCTTAAATTAATGCCAGATCAGAAAACACCAGTGGCAACGCTATCATACAATTTTGCGATGAGTTTTGCCATTGAAACTCTGAAAACACAATACACAATACGATTTTCCTTTAAGGCCCCCTTCCCTCGCTGGCCCAGTCAGCTGTGCTTGGTTGACCAGGCTACTCTAAAGTGGATGTCCCAGGAAGTCAGCATCCCAAGAGGACCGGTTCCTCACCTTGCTTCACTGATGAGCTGTAGGCTGTCTTGCAGAGGAACAGGGGATTTTGGTACATTTTTAGGGGCCCTTCCCGCACGTTTACCTGTGTTGCTCATTCCACAAACACACAATACTTACAAGTTGTACCGCATTGTAAAGGTAACTAACCAAGCTTCAAATAATACATATATAATACAGTAACAACTGGAATTATTAAAGGGGAGAACTGATCAACAGAAATAACATTTCTAGACTTTTTGAAGGGTATAATAGCCCTGTTGGGTGGGGGGTGGGGTGTCAGTACAGTGGTTATCAGGGTGGACTGGCCTGGTCTGCACCCATCCCATTTTCCCTCTTCAAACAATAGAGGCTTGTGTATTAGTTTGGATACAATGTGTTTATTTGAAAAGCTCACTTCCTGTATGGACTCAGCAAGCCTCCCATTAATTATATTTGCAGTGGCCCCAGTTCTGAAAATCATTGTTTAGAAGGGTGAAAAAAATAATAATAATAAAACAAGTCAGTCAAAAAGGTTCCTGTGATAGTGTGACAGCGGTAAAAGAACTGGCAGTTGCTTTGTTGTGTTATTTAATCATCAGACTTTTACAGTAGATTTACAAAGAAAACAATCAAATAAGGAAACACTTTGTTGAGTCTGCTCGGTGCAATCTTGCTGCTGTGTGCCCCACAAATAAAGAAGTATGCTCCATGAAAAAAAATAAGGTCAAACACATTTTCATTTTAGTCTATGCTGCCATGAGCTGTCTACAGAGTCTGCCTGCGGGGCCTGAGATTCAGCTCAGGGCTGAGGGCTGAGGGCTGTGGAGCCCAGGAGCAACGCCCACCATTCCTGACTGCCCAAAGCCACATCCTGTCCAAAAGGAAAAGACTTGCACTTTTTCCTTAGGAGGAACAAACGCATTAATATGATCTCAATTATCCATGAAGCAGTCCTGCAGCAGCACTCCAACCTCACAGCTTCATTCAGTTCATCCAGCAACACACATGTTCCTCTACTTTCATCTGATCGTTGCGCTGGAAAGTTTTCAAGGCCTTTAGAGCAGAAAATAAACTAAACTCTTTGTGCCATTGTAAACTCCTGTGACCCAAGGGGAAAAAAAATAAGTTATTTTAAAATTATTTTACATGAATTAATTGTTAGGGCAGTAAAAATACGTAAACAAGAAAGTATTAAATCCAAATATGCAGTATGTCCTCTGTAGTAAGAGACTTCATTGTTCTTGAAGGGCTCGTTTGAGTTTTTCTTTTTTTTTTGAAGAGGCCCATGGCACTACTTAAAAACATAGTCAATAAAGCAACTGGCCTGAGGTAAGAAATAAAGTACAGATGCTAAATGTAGACAGATAGCAGTCAGTAGTGCCATTGAAAGCCTCTTAGTTACCCAATTATAAGGGTAAAACTACACAGAAACTACAATGGCTCCACAAGATACTACAGTTTGATTCTTCACCGCATTTCAAACATCAACATGATTCTGCTCCTCCTCTCTATCTCTATTCGACTAAGAAGACAACAATACCACAAAGCTATTGGAAAACTTAATCAGCCACTAACATAGCTATTTGTGGTGACTTTACTGCCCATCACTGTCTAAGACAAGTGTAACAACTCACCCCAGCCCTATCAGCCAATGATTAGCAAGCTGTTTTAGCGTTGCTTAAAGAGCTCATATCATGCTTGTTGAATTTGTTATGTCCACCAGTGTATTTAACATGTCTTTTCTGTATGATGGAGCACTTCTATGAACAAGACAAAATGTCTGTGTTATCAGGACTTCCCTCTTCCCCTCTTTGCAGTCCCAACGTCTGCCTGAAATGGCTCGTTCCCAAGGAGACCTACCTAGTGTGATGTCACGCAGGTCTTTCGTCAACAGTTGAAGCCCACTGGCAGCTCAGTGCAGAGTAGAGACAGCACAAAGAATGCAGAGTTGTTGAGTTGTTGATGGCACAGCGTAGCGCACAACTGACCATCTACCACAGAGCTGCCCTGTCAATCAGAAAGAGCAGACAGGACCCAAGCGGAGAAGGGAGCCTTTAAGGAGCAGGAGCTCTAAGCATCTCAGGCTGACTGAGAATCAAGGTACTATGCATATAAAAGACATATAAAAAGTTTTTGAACAGTGATGATTGTGAACATACTCGGGCAGTCATCAAAAATAAAAATGTAAACCAGAGTTAAGTCAAAATAATCAGGGGTGATGGTTTGGCAGAGTGGTAAGCAACCAGGCATGACCCATGAATAATTCTGCCGGCCCTGGGTCCGAGTCCAGCCTGTGGCCAGTTTGTGAGTTTACCTTCCCCTGCTCTCCTTCACCCCCTCACAGGCCTGTCCACTCTCTCTATCAAAAAAGGCATAAAGTGACTGAAAAATAACCTTAAACAAAATAAAAATAAAATCAGTACGAGAGGAAGTGTTTTTATTTTTCAGTAAAATCCACATAAAACAGTTTTCTTAATAATCTCTTTGTGTGATCAGGAAGGAAATAGAAAAATACTGAAATGATCATGTGACTCCTACCTCATTCCTTATTTGAGAAAATTGAGATTTTACAACACTCACAGTATGAAAACCATCCCTTTCTAGCTTTTGAGCCAAAAAACAAACCTAATACTGCAGTACAAAATGGCAAAAATACCCCTTTAAGCATGACCAAGAATAAATAGATAACTATATAAACACAATGTCCAATAATGAATGTCGGCGTCTCAGGGGAATATCAAGACAATTTCAAAATATTGAGCATCATCAGTAAAGTCTGTGGGTAAATTTTTCAGCCTGACAGAAATGATGGGATATGAAAAGGCATTAAGAATAAGCAGGGCAACCTTAGCCCATCTAGAAACATACTCAGAGGCCAGAGAGTAACAGGTAAACTCTTGGGAGGGTGGTTAAGCCCTAGTTAGGCATGTAAATCCCACCCTTTACAGGCAAAGCGCTCTAGTAGATCCCTGTCAATTTCCCGCAGCTGTGCTCGGGCGGATTTACATGAATACACTCTATCACTTGCGCTTAGCCCCCCCTGTGTTATACATTTACTCACTTTTGGGTGGCTTTTGAAATTGGTTATTTTCCTTTACTTTTTTGTCTTTTGTCGGAGGAAAATGGTTTTATTTACAAGCGCCCCAGCAAGGCTCCTTTTGTAAATTGACTCCTCAGTTTTGTCCACGGGCCGCTCACAAGAAGGTTAGCTGCCTGTTTCCTGATAAGCTGGCAGAACCTATCAAACCGCACAAGAAGATAGTGCTCTGTATTTCTGTCATGCTTTATCATCAGCTGGTGTGAAACTAAACCGGTGCTAAGCGGGAGTAGAGGGACCATTTCCCTGGATTACAGGCGTCAACTTTAATTTCAAAGACCAATGGTGTATCCAGGGAAGGTGCAGGCTTCACTTGCCACTGATTGGCAGGGGGCTCCTGATAAGCACCCAGTCGCGTTGTTTGTATTCACCACAGGGGCCTATTGATCTCAGAGCTGCTGGTTCATTTCATAAAATACAAGGCAAATGGTGTTCGTGCAGAAGTATGACTTCCCATTCACCAGACACGCAGCGCTCTGTGCCAAGTTGTCTCATCTCTGTGCTGTGGTGAGCAGGAAACACACTGCAGGAAGACGGGCTTTAGTCATTAGTAATTAAGGAAGTAGGTGACAGTTCAAGCTTTTTTTTTTTTTAGAAAATACAAAGCAAACGAGGTCAGACCTTTTTTTCCTCTATGCCAGAGCCAAAAGAGGTTATCATCAAAGTTAAAGAGAATGCTTGCTGGCTGAGGACCCCAGTGAAACATTGTGTGGGAAAATGACAACAATAATAGACAGCTAGCACTGACACATCTAAAGTGACCATTGCTGAGTTAGCCTATGTTAAAAATTGAAAAAAAAAAATCCTATTTACCAACCGTATCAGTGAAGAGAAAGAATTATGAGGTCAACAGACTTTTATTTATGGACCCAGTGATGGAAGTAACAGCTGACAGAGAAATCAAGTTGTGTGATGTGACCAAGCAGAGGACAGAGCAGATGTCATGGTGAGTGAGAGGCGATAGATATCTGGCAAAGGGTTCATCCCAAAGAAGACTGCACTGTTCTTGTATTGTTTACAATTGTATGTTGGGTTTGTTGCACAGATTGTTGTCCCATAGACTGCTACTAAATGTGTTTCTTTTTTATCACCTATCATAAGATAACAGGCAACCATTTTGCCCTTCAGACAAGCCTGTGATATAATGTTTTATTATGTGTGTGCATGAGAGCTGAGACAGATGCAAGTCACTGTGTGTTAATGATGAGAAAAGACTGTTTACAAAGTTAGCTCCTGCCTAAAGTGCCATGTTCTTCTTCATAACCTTGTTTTTAAGTTCACATCGTTGTGTTACAACAACTGAGACTTGTATTTTGAATAATTATATAGAAAATACAATGCTTGTTCCCTAAGTGGGGAAAAGGTGTCACAGGGCACTGAGAGTGGTCTTGAGATGCCTTAAACAAATAAAAAAAATACATTAGTATGCTTTTAAATAAATTTTACCCCTTATTGTGGGATAAAAGTATAAAATTAATCCAAATATCCTTCAAGTGCAAAAACATAACAACCTTCAAGTACAAAAAATATTTTAAGTACAAAAAGTGCCAAAAATTATACATGAAGGATTTTTTTTGTTCTTGAAGGTTGTTCTGTTTTTATACTTGAAGGATATTTTTTTGTAATTTTAGAAATACATTTCTTTGTATGTATAAAACATGCTGTATTTATTTCTGAAGCATGATGTATTTTTTGATAGGTATGTTTCTTATTTGCAAAACAAAACGCATTCGTTTGTGAATCATTGGCCGTGAGTAAAACATTTTTTGTGTGATTGTGAGGTTTTAGCATGAGTTAAAGTCAAAGTGCACAAAATCATGCCTTCAACAAACTCAGAGACTGGCTACCCAGTGAACCAATCACAGGGCTTGTTCTCCATGTAGTTTTGATCTGCGCTCACAGTTTTTGGGAGCTGCTTCTCAGGTTACAGAGTGTCGGTTCAGAGTTTTCTGAGACTAGGTTACGTCCAGTTTGGGAGGGAATGCTTTTCAGAGTAATCAGTGAGAATATTTAGGTTTTATCTTTGGGTAAATAAGTAACATAACTCGTTCTTTTGCAAGTCCAGTAATCCATTACTACATTTTGATGCTGCAGAACACAGAGCACTGTTTGTGTTTCTCTCTTACCTGTTGATAGGCAGAAGTAAAGAAAAGGCTGAGGGAATGTGTTCATTAAGTTAGCAGATTCAATTAGTGGGATCATCAGATTGATAACTTCTGTCATTAGGTTTCAGATTTACACATTAAGGGACAGATTTGTCTAAGAATGACAGTTGGACACACATATTTAAAGGCTGTCGGCTGTATGCCATATGTATAACCAAACCAAGAAATGATATGCCAAGGAGTTTTCATTTTTTGAAATTAAAGTATCACTTCTTTTTCTCAGTGGATAACACAGTAAACTTATTAATTATTTTGAAAAGTACCTCTACCAAAATTGTATAGTATAGTGATTATTCTTTCAAGACCCAGAGTCAATATGCTTTCATGCCAGCTTCCCGTTGTTAAACAGTTGATCCAAAGCCAGCCCCCCACTGCTGACAGTCAGTCTCTTAGCTCTTAGCTACTTAGCCTGCCTTCTCTTTGCTGCTCCCGCTGCAAGCTGCTTTGCAACCCTCCTCTACCCAGACTCCTCCTTCTGTAGGCGAAAGTACAGCAGGAATGTGTGCTGATCCTACTTAAGACTTCTACAATCAACATGTGGAAGTGCAGGGAGAGCCTCTATCAGAGCAATGGCGCTACATTCAAGTATCTGCAATGAAGCTAATATAAACTGATGATAAATCTAATCATGCATCATTGCAAATGAGGCTAAATTTAAAAACTGCTCTGGTGTATTTTCTTGACAAAGTGGTCCTGACAGAGTACTGGTTATGGCATGGGTTATGGCATTGATTGTGGTACAGGTTGTGGCATAGCTTCAACACAAAAGTCTGAATATGCCTTTAGTAGTTATATAATGTGATGTTGAAAAAGCAATGGGATTTTTGGCACTTTAACTGAAAATATGCACTTTTTATTCATAATTTGTGCCTCTATCTTTTGAAAAAACATTTTAATTATTAATTAACTAACAACAGCCATTATCAGACACAGTTTCGTGTTGATGTTAAAAGAAATTCAACCTGCACTCTTTAAGTTTTATTCAAATGATTATTCCAGCTATGCACACGACGCCTGGATTGGCGTATGTGAGCTGAAAGCAGAGGTATAATTTGAAGTAATGTTCTTCTAAGAGTAAAATTCATATCAACATATTGAGCACTGATGCATATTGAAATTTTCCCCTCTTCTCTAATATCAGCATGAGGACCCTCTTATTTTATTATCAGTGGGTGATGTTATTAGAAAACCATTTCAAGTGATATGTCACATGGGAACAAATATCATTTACCAAACACTAATGACTTGCAAACACTTCTCTAGCCTCCGGTGCAGAATGACGCCTTCTCACAGTGTGTGCTCTGCTCGCCTCTCAACGGGAAGGAGCGGCTGGACGCTGCACGCGCTCCAAATCTAGGATGAAGGAAAAAAAACTCTTTTTTTAGAGCCATAGAGTGGCTACAACACATTAATTCTTAAAAATCAGCACATTTGAACCTGTCATTACTGCGGCCTTGTAATGGTTTTAAGGTGTGTTTGTTGCAAAATTCAAATGAGTCTCTAAAATATGTACATATTCTCTGCTGAGATGGATTAGGTTTGGGATATTAATAATTAAGAAGGCATTATTACTGTTACACTTTGCATCTTCTGGGTAGATCAAACTCACCTCACTGCTTGACTGCTAATAAATGATTCATCAATAAAACATGGTCATAATGCCAGGAAGACAAGTGTGTAGATGTACAGTCTAATTTTACACAGGCTGACTTGGTCATTAGTTCACTACAGCGTAAATGCTCCACCATTCAAAAAGCAGAGGAGGTCACACAGGTGGCCTGATGTAGCCTGACAGTCTGTGCATCAAGCAGCTTCTTCATTAATGTTAATCATCTTGAAATTGTGAATTACCAAATCAGAGCACCTATATGCAAATATCTAAAGCATTTTACTTTTTAATGGAAAAGGCATTCTTTGTTTCCAGCACCATCATTTGCATAGTTATAGCCTCTGTTTTTGTGTGCCCCACAAACTGGCCTGGATGGACTCTACGTAGTCAGCTCAGCTTGAATTGAAAAAGCAATTAAGTGGATTAAAGCAGTATACAGAGAGAGAGAAACTATACTGAAATCCATGAACATTTTAATTCATAAACTCACCAACTACCAGATTTTAATAGAACTATCACAGTGGTCATTTTGACTGTTTATGTGGGAAATCAATGGGATAGAAATAAATGAGTGGCTGAATAGTGTGAAATTTTGGGCTGCTTAATGATTAACATCATGGGGAAATATATACTATTTTTTGCTAAAGCATTTTCATTTATCAGTGAGGCCTAATGGACAAACCAGATGTAAACCACACAAGTCATTTTGGTCAGTAAGTAGGCCTATTCTTTATTTTCTTGGTTAAAATGAAGACATGCTTTGTCCCTTTTACCTAAGGCTACAGTAACTTGTAAAAGAAGCATTTGTGTAAGAGCCCAAATTATTGTGTTTTTATGCCCTTTAGTGACTGTTGTACATGTTGTCCAGTTTTAATTTAACACTGACATGAACTGCAGTATACACATGAGGATCAGTGTCGAGACAAAGTAGATATGACAGAGTCAACACATGAGTAGGAAAAACTATTTGCGCTTTTCCATTTGTTCTGCTCAACTCAACTCAACTGTACATGGTTTGGATGCTACCTGCTCCATTATGCATTACAGTAAAGGCTGTATCAGTACTAACAGGCAGAACCGTCACAAAACTACAACACTACACACTGGCTACGTCTACATGAGAGCTTTAATTCACCTTTAATTTAGAATAAAATTTTAATCTTCTTTAAAAAGAATAAAAATGACCTTGAAAACATCCAATTCTGATGAAAATGACCATTCTGAATTAAACTTAATTCTGAAGTAAGTGGCTGGTTTATTCTGATTTTGAATCTGAATTGAATGATTCCTCGATCATGTCTACATTCTTTCTGCTTTATATTAATTCCGGTCGTTCTGCTCATGCTCGTTCCCTTGTCCTGTCACGATGACGCACATATTCCAAGCTGACGGGCACAGGATGGCCGCCCGAAGCAAGCGTTGGACTCCAGCCGAGACAGTTTATTTAATTAGAGCCTTAGAAGACTTGGAAATAATGAGAAAAGTGGATGGACCTAAGCATAAAAATGCGGACCTTTTAAAGTTGTAGCAACGTCCGCCCCTTGTCCAATCAGAACCATTCCCAACCCCCCGACCTTAAGCAGAATTGAATTAACATGTTTTCCATGTTAACCTCAATTTGGAATTACTATTTCCATGTAAACACGAAGGAGAATACTTTAATTCCGAATTATTTAATTCTGAATACTTAATTTCAATTTAAAAAACATCATGTAACAGTGGCCACTGGCATCCTCACATCAACAAAGGAGGGAACAGAGGGGACAGAGTTGCCAGTCACTTTGTGGCTTTTTATAACAGTCAGGAGATTAATTTCTTTCCAAAGATGGTTGCAAGCAGCAAAACAACATGCTAATCCATGGAAGTCATTCAGCATTACAGAACCAACACTGGGGGTCAGAGGGGATATGAAAAACTGTGGTAGGTACTGGGCACGAACCCTAATGGAAAACCTAGCAGCTGAGTAAAGTGGAGATAATACTATGCAGTGAAAAAGCACCAAAAGACAAACTGATAAATCAGGTCCTCAAAGCTCAGCCCCTAAGCAATATGCTAGACTGCCCTGACGTAAACATATCTGCTAATCAAGCTGGTGATGGATAAACTCTTTAGAAGTCTTTTGGAACCTACTTTGGTGTTTTGGTTTATTAATTGACCAAGTAAATGTGTTACTTTCACTTGACTGTGTTGGTGGGTGTGTTTATGCCAGCTTAGTTTCTTTGGCTGAGGTTCCTACATGAACTACCAATTAGTACTTTTGATACAACGATAGAAAAACACCACAGTAAAGCAATACAAGTATGCCCTCTGCTTTCATAGGCACTTTAGCTCAGTAATGTACAAGAAAAGTCAGCTGAAAATCATCTGTCTAAATAATCACTCATCAGACCATAACATCGATAGAGTTACAGCAGTGCACAAAGGAAAATATTGTAGAAATGGAGTGCAGACAGTGCTGCTGATATGGTCTGACCACTGGTCATCAGTTAACAACACATATTTAATGATGACTTTGATTATTGCTGTTTATTTTGTTATTTTTCTCTCAGAATTACCATAATCCCCCCTTGTTTAAATATCTCTTCTCAACCAGCAGGTAATAACAGACAGCTGGAGGTCTTTGTGTGCCCCCTAGTGATATCCTCCAGTGACACGCGTCACATACAGGCAACAAAAATACTCAAGGACAAACAGCAAGAATATCTCCTGCCTTACATGTCCCTCCACATGACAGAGCACTTCTATGCACAAGACAAATAGTCAGCCGCATCAGTACTTCCCCCTCTCTCCTTATTTAAAGCACCAGCGGCTGACTAAAATTTCTTGGTCCCCTTCTACCAGTGTGATGCCCTACCATTATTATGTCAGCAGTTTAGGCCTGCTTGCCCATGGTAGTAAACCCAGTCTAGAGCAGAGCTCATGAAGAAAATTCAGGGCTGCTAAAAACATGGCACTGAAAAGAACTGAATTTCTACAAAGTAGACTGGTCAACCAATCAGAGCAGACAAGGCCCACATTGGGAAGGTGACGTACAGATACTCAAAAATTGTCCTCAAGTCCAGTGCTTTTGTGATTCACCTTTGTTGCTGTCAACCTGTGTTTTTCATGTAGATAAAATGACGTCTTCGGTTGTTCTGGATAGAAGAACTCTGAGGTCTTTTGTATTTTTTGATACAATAAAAGTCAAATGATTAATTTAATCATACAAGTCATAAAAGTTAGGGTCCTCTAGTTGCGAAGGTTTAAACTTATAGTGCTTAAAATCCAAAAAGATTAAAATGATTGCCTTGTTAGTTCTGGTGTTGAGTCAGAAGTCATGTAGGTTGTTGGACTGCTTCAACCCTCCAAATTTCCCAGAGCTGTAATGAGAAACTAAGAAAAGCACAGACCGCAGGGAGAGCGCTGCCTTTATTGCCGCCCAGACATAATAACTTAATGCAAATTGTAACTAGTTAAGCACAGCAAAATAATATGATACCATCGTCTGCGGCAGATTGATATTATAATGTTATCATTTGCAAATAATCACATCTTCTCCCAGATACAATTACATTATTTGTTATGGTTGTATCATACACCAATAAAAGCAAACATCATATTAGGATTCATGGCACTTTTCGCATTGTGTTATCAGTATGTGGAAATAATTGTCTGCTGAGAGGTTAAATTACATTATTGTGTATCTTTTTCATGCCTAATAAATAATGATGGATGGCTCTTATTTTCATCACCACCTGCAACCATTTTGTCTTCTTCTCTCCCTGCAAGTTAAAAATGAGAGAATAAAAAAGACATAACAGGGAAGATTATAAAGCAATTCAAACTTTCTCGGCTCCAAAGTTTCACGTCTGATAAAGGCAGGAAAGATACAAATGCAAGTCGGATAGACAGCAGAAAGGTCAACATGTCAGCTTTTGTTTATAGATATATCTTCTTGTAGGCAAACATTAAGATGTAAAGAGAAGCCGGGCTGAGGCTTTTATTTATACCAATAGAAATTAAAAACTGACATAAAAAAGTAAAGTATATTCCTGGTGGAGGCAGAAACTACCTAGGTTTGTTGAATTAGCAAAATCCTAGAGCCTTAGTTTTACATAAATATATTTTTTTTCAGGGAGGTAACGATTGTGGAAATTGCTTCGATTAATTTGCAATGTGATTTCATTTTTGAAAATACTAATGCTAATAATACAAATAATTATAACCACATCAGTAGTAGAGACTGGGACAATTGTAAGTTTTTCACATTTACTTTCATAATTTACAGATTTCATAAACAACTCCTGTCATATTTTAATATGCTTCTTTACAACATAATAAGAATATGTTGATGATGCAGAAAGTATATTTTTAAAAAGTATCAAGCAAAGTGCTTTTATATAATTTGGTCGGTTTTTATTCAAATGACACAGTATTTTAATGAATCACATTTTTAAAAACACATGCTTGCAACACAGCAAAAGTATATCAAACTATAGATACAATTGCCCCTAACTGGAAAGACGTTTTTTTTTTTTTTTTTAATCAACAGCTAAAGTATGTCAGCAATTTATAATACTACTTTGTAACTACTGGATTGAATATCAAAATGGCTTTTGATTAAATTCATATTCATAGCCAGCACAAGAAAAAAAACTGTGCCTCCCATTAGAAAATTCATGTGAAAAAAAATAATTTCTATCCAAAACCTCTGCAAACGTGAAGCTGCTCCTTTTAGTTAAGAAGAAAAATAATCCCTCTCACTGACGTAACTCTGTAAAGGTGCTGGTATCTGGGGCAGTATATCTGAAACCCTAATAAAGACAAGACATAATAATAATAATTCTAATAATAATAATAATAATAATCAGGATAATAATAATAATAAATCTTATTAGTATTGCACTTTACATTTTCGCAATCTCAAAGTGCTACATGATTAAAAAAAATATCTGTCTGTTACAAACTGTTTCAGTTATGATTTCTCACAGTACTGTTAAATTTTAATACTTTAGGCCGTCAATAACTGATACATGAGAGTGATGTCAAAAATGAGAGAAAAAAATGGTTTCACTCAGGTGTCTTTCAGAATAATAATATGTCTTCTTAACATCACAATCATAGTGTTAGCTCGTGCATTAATCAGATTTAAATACATTCAAGGTCAGTCATATGACTCCAAGCACATCATGCTCTTATTTGTGTGATATTTGATGGCAATAAAACTTCTTGTTTTCTTTACCATCTTCAATAACAGAACATTTAATTCAATTACTGCCTGCACTTACTCAGAGAACGTACCACGGTGCATGCAGTTTGTGCATATGCCTGTGAAATGCAAAGCTACAAATGATGCTTGTCGCATGAAGACTTTTAGCTGTTTGTTTTCCTTTCTTTAGCCGTCCTTTAATCGCAGTTATAAAAAATATTCATCACGTGTCTTAAGTGAACATCTACACAAGAGGAACTTAACGGGGATGCTCTCCATCTTCAAAAATGAGTTACAACCACATATGTTTAACAGCTAAACATGCTGAGGTTAACAGAGTTAAAAACTAAGGATACACTCATAGGAAACTAACTTTTTACATTACAAGAAATGGTTTGTAAGCCACTGGTAAATGCATGTTGCTATATGTTTGTATATGAGTCTGAATCACAGCTGAAGTCAAACAAGTCAAAGATCCACTAATATATAAATTGATTGTACTTTTCACAGGAGGAAATCACGTTGGAGTATATAGGTATTTTTAGCCTCAATACTGTATTAACCCTTATACCTTTAATTGCACCTGCTCGAGAATGTGCATTTTTCTGCCCATTTTCTGAGAGGGACCCCCTTGATTTCCCTCTGACTTAGCCTCCTCCCAGATTTTTTTTTTTTGACATGATGCTTCTGCCCCTTTACATTTTCTTACTCTTGATCTTTTTTGTAAGCTGCAAGGATAACAGGAGTGATAACGCACCTCTTTCCAGAAGACTTATTTTTCCCCCCAGTGTGTGATTCTTCCACGTCGTAACTCTTGTTGCATGTGATGCATTTGTTGTCGCACTATTATGCAGCGATACAACAAGGTAAGGACATTAAAGTCCCCCCACCAGTTAATTGGCTTCAGAGAGAGCAATGCTGTTATAACTTCATAATGTCTGAAGTCATGCCCTGTGCACAGCTAGACGTTCAGTGTTATGAAAATTTACATTTTAATGAAATATTTGAATAAGTACTTGAAATTCACTCTGCCAGGTCTCCTGGTTCTAAAACCAACATCGCATGTTTGTGTTTTGAATGACAGCTTCTGAAAAATTAACATGCCAGTCATAAAAGATTAGAGGAGAATCAGTGTAAAGTCACATGCCGGTAAACACTACCCAGGACATGCTTTAATGATAGCTGGCTTTTTCTTTTTTTAAAGATAGAGGAGGGAAAAGGAAAGGAGGAAAAAGGGTTCAGATTTAAATGTAGGCAAGGAAAGGCAAGCTTATTTGTGCAGCACATTTCAGCAAACAGGCAGTTCAGGTGCAAAGTACATTATGACATAATGTTTAAGGAAAATGAATAAAGCATACATCAACAAATAAATAAAACACACACAAAAAGGGGTTAAAACAAAGACAGAAAAGGTGAGCTAAGGATAAAGGGAAATCGTGTTAATAAATCAAGATTTTAGAAATTTTAAGTCAGTGTTGTTTTTACCTCCACCAAGAAGGCTGTGTTTTTGCCAGCGTTTGTTAGTTTGTTTGTTAGATTGTGAAAAGGAGAACTTGAAAGTTTATAATGGATTTGGATGACATTTTCAGGGAATGATGATCATGGCACAAGGGAGAAGTCATTCGATTTTGGTGGTGATCCACATTCGGATGTGGATAAAGGAACTTTTTTAAGGATATGTTAACACTGGGAGACATGACAGTTTTCCACATTTTTGACAAGAACAGGCTCTGCAATTTTGGAAGTGCCCTGGCAGGGGCTTGTGCTCTCTGAGTGGGGGGGTTAAATGCAGCTGCAAACAGTCTTCAGCTTTGATGAAGGTAAATTATCTATAGAAATGAGAGTGAATTTGGACTAAAGAGTGTTCGTCTTTATTAAACGTATTGTCCTTCACAAATAAGCCATGGTTTGAATAGAATAATCTTTCTTAAGTGACTACAGTACACCACAGATTTCAATGATTTGGCTTTCGTACATTGTGGCCACCACAGCTCCATCTCTCTGTGAAACTCACCTCAAGGAAGAGCTTCAGTGGAAAGTTCTGGAAGAAACATAATAAATCTGATAACAATAACATTAATACAGCTCTGTGTTTATCATACTCTTGTCTGTTTTGACACAGATGTGCTTGATTTGTGGTACAAATAGGTGAGTCTCCAATTCACAAAAAAAATTGGGGCGTGACGTGCAGCTAATGCTGTCAGTCTAAAAGCTCTGATTTGATAATGTGCTTGCCATGAAACGCGTGTGTTTTGAAGCCATCACATAGTAAAAAGTATGAGGTTGAAAATTTTCAACAAAACAGAAACATTAGTTTGGCATTTAGTAAATAAACCTCATGAAGTGCAGTTTTCCTTGAACAGAGTCCTAAATTTTAAAAGACAAGTACACAGTGAAGGTGGTCGGAGTTTTTAATCTTAAGAGTTGTAGAGTTTTTTTCTAGGTTTACAGACAAAAGGTATGACATTTTGGTTTATTTGTTGCTAAATGCTGATAAACTACTTTCGAACTGCTTTAAAGTGATTGAGTATCAATAAACTTGAAAATCTTTTGATTTCAGGTTTTGAAAACATGCCATTCAGCGTCTACTTACAAGCTCTGTTCTCACTGTTTGTTACAAACACTTTAAGGGGGTATTTTCATATTTTTGTATATGGATTGTATCAGGTCCTTGACAATAGTGACATGGCTGAAAGGGCTTGTGTGAGCACTGTACCGTTAAGAAAAACAAGCTGTAACCACCAGTAAGGTATACTGCTGTTAACAGATAGTTATTTTGTGTCATTGTGCGAGTTTTGCATAAAAACGACCCACAAAACTATATTTGGTTGAATGTACAATTCGGCAAAAATTGTAAGGGTTCTTTATTTTTTCTCCTCAAAGACTCAGTGTTTGGCACTATTTTTACCACGGCTGCGTGTTCTTTGACTTGTGTGCATTGATTTTACCTTGCGAACCTCGTACTGAAGAATTTCTTCTGCTGTATACTCTGGATCACGAAGGTAGCCCTGTGCATCTGCAGTAAAAGAAACATAATCGTCACTTGAGTCAGAAACACCCATATTTGGTTCAGTATCAGTTTCCCCTGCTGATATTGTGTCTTCCTGAGTCCATAGAGCGAAACAGCAGTGTGGCAGACTTAATGCGCACAGGCAGCAGAGAACACAGAAACTTCCTGGAATAATAAAAATAAAGCACTCTGAAATTTTTCATTGAATTCAACATTCAACCCAACTTATTTTCATGGGTCGTTATTACGTAAAACTCACACAATTACACAATTAGCTGTACCTTATCAGTAGTCTAAGCCCGTTCTCCATAAAGGTACTGCAGGGGGGTCATAAAGGGAAGAAAAATAAGGAAGATGTAAGGGCCCATGACTGATAGGAGCCTCTGAAAATATTATTGTACCAACACAATTTTGCAATAGATGTTTTAAGATTTCTTTACTCACAAAAACACATGATTTCTCTTGTTTTCAATGCAAAATGCCATATTCAGGTATCTTCTGAATGGTTTTAAACTCATTAAGATGACATTTTAAAAAATAAAAGGCCCTTTTTAAGAGTTATTTTAGGATATTGATTTGTTTACGCAGTTTGAATAGCAAGTAAAAATAACCTGGAGTAAGAAAAATTTATAAACTGCCTGAATTTAAATTTAAAGGTGCAGTGTGTAGAATTTGGCAGCATTTTGCCAAACAGAAACGGTGAATATAGGATATAATGTTTCTATTTGTATGTAAAGTACGTCAAAATAGGAATACAATCATCCCCAAAAAACATTTGTTTTATTTTTATTTAGTTAGAAAAAGCTTCAAAAAATTTACATCACTGCTGGCCGTGTTCATGTAGGCCGACATAACGATCCGCCATGTTGTCTACGGGTGGATTTTAGGGACAAAAAGAACAAAACGCGAATCTGTCCGCCGGTCCTGAAATCTACCTGGAATGCAGGTGAAGAAGAAGAGAGGACGGTGGTGGATGTAGAGACAGCTAACAACTGACCTATAATCTATAAAAATAATGGTTACAAACCTTGTCACTTTAGTAAATGATGACGTGCTCACGATCCCTTTTGGTCTTCACAGGCTTTCGTTGCTCAGTGATGTGACGTTTTGGTTACGGTTGGGCTCATTCTAGAATCTGAACGATAGATGTCGCTCAAATGCCAAATTGTACACACTGCATCTTTAATCTTTGGTTGAAAGATCAGAGATTTGTGTGGACTGATGTAAAATGCTCTGACCAAAATAGATTCTTGTGGTGATTATAAGCGGCCTGTTTTTATTGTTGATGTTTTGTTCTGTATCATCATTTCATTGTTATTTATTTATTCATTTATCTATCTGCTTTACAGCTGCTTTATTTAGGAGACTGCACAAAGATGGGGCCAATGTGATATCTTTTCATGGGCCACACATTTCTGGCAGTGCACCTGATACAACCCAACCTAAAAAATCCTGAAACATCCATTTAAGGTTTTATTTAGAAGTTGCTGAATGTGCGTTTTCTACATAAATTAAAGGATATAAAGTACTGATAGATTATATTAAAAACTAAGTTTTCCACTGTTGTTGAGTTGTAGTGATGACGTATGGATGTACAAATTCACCAGTGTGCCCACCACACCACTGAGACCCCCCTGTGTTAGTGTGTCCAATGCTCCCCCCTCTGTGTTATCAATAGAACGAGGCACCCCCACATATTAATGGATAACATGATGAGCATAATTACCATGGCTTCTTGTGTGAGGCCTCTAACTGATGTGTTCATACTTCCTTGAGTTGCCTTTTAATTGCTCGGACTCTCTTTGAAATGTAACCATGCCTCTTATCAAAGAACAAAGTGTGTGGCGCTGCGAGTAGCTGATTGTTGTATTGCAGCTGTAGTATGTAGTAGAGCGAGGCGTGTGTTGTTATTGTGTGTTTGTGTGTGCAGAGGCGGGGGGCAGTGAGGCATGCCTTTTGAACAGCAGGTGGTAATTGAAACAAAACAAGAGCTGATTAGGGAAGCGTCTGGCAACTCATGATCCAAACAGCGCTCCGCCGAGGAGCCCAAATATAAGAGCCCTGGAATAAAGTGGTCATCATCTAATTAACAGAACACGTTTTAATTACCGGGTAAACCAAGCAGTGCGCTGTGTCAATTTAACTGATGTGGTAAGTGCCAGTTTACAATATCAGAAACAGACAAATAATTGGAAAGTAATTACAAGCAGGTCTATTGCACACCAGCGCCTGAAGCGCATCTTTAATAAACAAATTTTAACATCTAACCATGAATAACAAACACTACAGGACTGCTAATTGCCGCACTGCAATGTTGGGAGTTTGCCAGCTCTGACTGTCTGACTGAAGCTCATATATGAATGAGTAAGGCTGTGCCATGCTGTCAAAAATTGTGAGCATACTTTTTTTTCCTTTTAACAATCTTGGAAAATTATGACACAATTTGCAAAGAGAACTCTTAAAGTGAGTAAACTGACTCTGGACAGTACAGGCCAAGAGCAGGGACGGGCAACTATGGCTACTCAGAGGGCCAAATGATCTTATTTCACTGCTGCAAGGCAACAGATATGTATAAAAACTTGAAATTTGCAAAGAAGAACTAATTTGTGCATGGCTTTTATCATACCAACATTAAGATCTAAACTCAAACAATGATTCTGTATCTACTAAACGGTGGGATTAGTCAATTTAAGCTCTTCAATACAAGGAACTGGTTTTTGCAGATTTTTTCACATTTTTCCTTCCAGATGCATGAAATGAGTACTTATGAAGCATTTCAGCCAAAAAAAAGAAGAAGAAAAAACATAAAGTAAACAACAAAATCTGTCAAGAAGACATGGAAATGTGTTACATTTCATTAAAATCTTTGATTATTGTTACTTAGTAATTAAGGGTTGAAAAATAATGGGTCCCACCATACTCAATGTGGCCTTAAAGGCAATAGCGGTATAACTGGTTATACCCCCCCACCCCCCATAAATAAATAAATAAATAAAATAAAAGTAAAAATAATATAAAATAATAATTCACCAATTCCACATAAAATGCCTTAATAAAACGTTATTGTCATTTGTTTTTCTAACCTCTTGTTGAGATCTAAAAAAGTAGCAGTTATCAGAGTTTTTTAAGAATAATTTCATGTTTTCTTCGTCTTTACTGTTTTTGAAACAAATGATTGTTATTGAATATGCAGAGGACAGAGTGCTGGAGGGCACATGTGGCACCTGGGCTGCTACTATTTTTAATACATTGATATGTTTGATGGCGAATTACACCAACATGTTCATATTTGTCAGGACAATATTCTGCAGGGTATCAGACCTGATATTATAAGTTATTTATCAGCTGATCATTTTACTTACCAATACATCCTTATTGATTGATTTTTCACAAATTTGATTTGAAAACTTAATTCTCAGAATATAACAAAAGACAAGAATTACCAGACAGACAGAAGTAAATAAATACTTATAAACAGTTGATATGTATTGTTGAAGAAGTTTTCAGCATAGGCTTAATATCCACTGTCCAAAAAGTCATGGGAAGAAGTTTGAATTATTTAATCCCAACCCTACTATAGGTCATCTATCAATTATCTATCCATCTTCCCAGTGAACAATACACAAATGTATTGTATATACACATACTGTTTATGGCATGTTGATACAATTATATCTATATACACATTAACATGAGCAATTTTACATATACATATATGAAAACAGAGGTTCATTTTAAAAATTTGGCTAAATATCTTAAATTCAATTTCTATGATCTACTTATTATTCTTTTGTAACAAAGTAAGACTTAGTAAAAAAGCAAAAAACAAATTTGTATGCTATTTTGGTCTTAATCAAAATGATACGTCATAAATAATTATGTACTAGGGCCCAGTTACAACTTCACCTCTTTTAATAATGAAAACAATTTAATCAATCTTAATCAAGTAGTGTCCCATGTCACGTTATGCTTTTGCGTGTTTTGGCATGTATGGGGAATGATTAAGTGTTTGCATTCATATGGGCCACAAGATCCCGTTAAACTACCTCAGACACAAAGTGGATTTTTTATGACTTTAACAATGTTACATGTAATGAAATGTATGATTACATATTTTCACATTTAATTTCATTTCCATTGTGTTTTCTTTAAATGTGTTTTTTTTCCTGCCATGTATGTATATTTCTCACATGTTTATTTTCATCAGTTATATGTATTTTAGGGTCTTTAGAATATGTTGATAGTGCCCAATAACTGCACGTTATAAGGATATTTGTCTTGATTATTGTAATGTACTATAAATATCTATCTATCTAGGCATGATGTGCAATTTGATATTGTCAGTGCATTTTTATTTGAACAAATCCTAAAGTGCTTTAAAAATAAATGGTCACAGCTAGTATTATAAGAAAAATACATTATATTTGTCTCCATATGTTGTAGGTATGCCTACTTTTACATAATAATGCTTATTTTCCAGAAAAGTAGAACACAGTCTTGTTTCTGATCCCTTGTGATCAGCAGGCTTAGCTAATAAACTGCTTCATATTTAGACGTTGAGATCTATGTAAACTGTTCTATAATTTCACGACAGAAACGTAAACAAAGATCTTTTCTTGTTGTCCATCCAGTGAGGATTTTGAAACGAGATTATACACTTAAATAATTTTTCTCTTCTCAAATATAACTGTAATCATTTATTCTCTGTCCTAGACAATAACTGTATCTTATGTGATTCTGAAGATTATGGGACTTTTATTTATTTGTGTCAGTGCTTCAGTGCTACACCTCTAATTACTTTGTGTTTTAAACCAGTTTGTGATCAGTGAGTTGAACAACATTGATATTCATGTATCCTGGATGTCCAGTGAAATACTGCGTATCCAAAGACTGCTTGTGTTTTTATGTCATTTCCATTAAATCTTGTCTTTCAAAGGCCCTAATTAATAATATCATTGACATTTATGTTTTTCAGCGGTAAGGTTGGCAAGAAAGGATTTATACCCCCTAAAGCTTTTTAACAAATCAATGCAACTATTTGTAATTGCTTGTTTCACAAGATTAAAAGTGCTTAGACTTGAACCCTGTCTCCTGTTTAGTGGCCACCATGACCTGTAGCACTATCATAAAAATCGTCTGCTTTAGCTCCTGTTGTCAAGACCATATCACTGTTACTTCTGTGACTTTAATGCTGCTGAAATTTATAGTTTATCAAATGCAGTTACCTAAATTGCTGTAGGGTAAAAGACAGTTTTACAACCCCTTTAATTACAGTATAATTTATAATGTTGAGGTTAAGCTGAGAGGACTGCAGGAGATGACAAAAACATCCGTGTAGCACAAATACACCAGAAACAACACCAGGGGACTTTATTTTTGCTGTTTACATGAAAAGATATCTGCTTAGTTGGGTTTGTTATGCTGAGAATTGGTTACTGTCTGGAACCTCACAGCAGATAAAGAGGGAAAGGAAGATTTGTGCATCCATTTAAAAGAAGAGCTAATGTGTTTATTCTTAGAATAGGTGTGTGATACTTGGGTCCTTAAAGTGACATTTCCACCAGATGTAATGTTAGGCTTAGAATATAGTGATACTGTATAGTGTAAAAGGGAGCTTTAAATACATTTAAATTAAAGGTTACAAACATTAAAAATAAATTAGGTGGTCTGCATCTGTTTGTCAGCTGAATGCTTCATTTCCATCAGATAACCACTTTTAAAGAAAAGTAGATCCAGTCTATCAGACAGGAAGTCTTGAGAAAGATCCATGCTAGCAGCTGTACCCTTTATCCAGAGGCATTGCCAGGTCCTCTAATTGGAAGTGTCTTTGGGTCTTTCTTCCTGAAAAGTTGCTCACAGAAACTAACAGTCTTGGGGCTTGTTTCGAAAGTGAAGTTGTGTATTTTGCTTCCCTTGCTCCCCTTGTACAAACCCTGGGATAGATTTTCCTGAGGATTTTTGTCCAGATGCCTGTCAGAAATGAAAATGTAATAAAAAAAAAAATAACATTGTCGTATTTGAATCCCCTTTAAGAGGTTATATCTTTATAACCTCTTTATCTCTGTCTATATATATAAGTATAACTATATATATATATATATATATATATATATATATGTATATATATATATATATATATATATATATATATATATATATATATATATATATATATATATATATATATATATATATATATGTGTGTGTGTATAGATATATATATATATACATACCACATATATAGAAAGAGAGATAGATAGATAATTTTAGATCTCAGCTAACAGTGTTATTAAATGGAGGGGGTACTTTTCAACCCTTCCTGTCACTGAAGCAAAAAAGTCATGATGAGTCAATTATTAAATCTACCATATGTAGTAATGAGGGGTGTTTATTTGCTGGAGTCTAGCAGTATGCAATGAATTGCTTAATGGGGTGAAGATTTAATATATCACCTCATATCTCAATACTATAAGCAGAGCACCATATTTCAACTTTAATTTTAAATATATTCTTATTTTTTTGTTTTTTGAAACGTATAAGGAACCCACAATATTATCTGTTGAAAAACTATCTCTAATCAGTGTAATCAATTATATAAAGCAGTCTCCAGAACATGGGTGACATTGGATGCCTGTCTCAGTGACAGAAAGGACCACACTAAATGTAATAGATAGAGAGTCAAGAGGCTCAGCACTTGCTGCCAACTGGCAGCCAGAGGCTTTTCTAAGAAATGATCAGGCTGTTTATAAATGATTATCTCGTAGGATATTGAGCTGCATAGTACTGCGATGTACCGATGTGTTGCTATTTTCTTAAACCACTTCAATGATGCCACTTGAAGTCATACCTAAGATGTGGCGAAAACATCACTTCATGTCATCAGACACGTTTGGTTGTCATGAATATGCAGCTCTGTGTTCCACACTGTAATCGAATATAAAGAGAGCATCCAGAGCGAAGAGTTGAATAACAAGCATTTTATTGCATGTTTAGAAAGCACATGTCAGTCATCGCCACTGACTACAACAGAGTGGTCTGCATCAGACAAATGGAGTGATGAGGAGATTACAAATTGATGAGAGTCATAAGCAAGTATACTTCTTCAGAGGAAAAAAATCAACAAGAAGTAATGACGGCACATCTTCAAGAACAAAAAAAAAAAAAGAAATGCTGCTGAATGATGACAGAACCCAGAATCCCCTGATGAATGTTGGTACAAAAAGAAAAAGGTGCCTCAGTCAGGGTGCCAGTGCTGATGTTGAGGGATAAGACGCCACACAGTTTGCAGGAAGCAAGTCCTCAGTAGCATCTTACATTTTCATCTCCATGATGTACTTGGTTTGTCTTGTTTAAAATTACCCTCAATTCAAAACAACAACAACAAAAACCTCAACAAACAAATGAAAAAAATGTGTGCATGACATGAATAAGACGCACGCATCTGTGATGCTTGGGTGACTTTTTTTTTAAACAAACAAATAAAAAAAACAGCAGTTAGCATATTTTTTTTACATCTTGGCACTTTCTTTATCTTTCTTATTAACTTCATATAAAATATTATTACATTAATACACCCTTTAATTATTACTGGCCAGTTAATCCTTACTTACTGGCCCCACCCCCATATATCTCTTCAACCCCCAGATTAGCCATACAAGATCTTGTTGAAGAAACACACCCATGTCCTTTACGTGGAGCAAAATCTCTGACATACAGCCACAGAGGACAGTGGTTGGACCATGAAAAAGTATCAAAACAGGTTAACAAAAAGTGGGAAAACATCTGTACAAAAATGATAACAGTAAAAAGTTTTTTTTTTTTTCTATATTACAGTTAGACTCTATTCGAGTGGTGCAGGAATGAGTCCTGGAACACAGAGGCGAGTTAGCATTTTAGCACTCAAGATCCCCCGTCTCAAAGTCTATGGATTTTTTTTGTTTTTTTCTTCACCTACGGTAAAGTCTGTGGTTAAGACATGCAAACAATATCTGAACTTTTGTTTCCCTATAACATAGAAAACCAATGGAGTATTAAGTGTTAAAGGGCCAATATTATGCTTTCTTGAGTTTTACATGCCCTTTAGTGTGTTTTACACGCCTCGTTGACATGTTAAGGGTCCTTCAGTGCACAAGACAAAAGCATCAGCTGCATCAGGACTTCTCCCTAGTTCCTTTTTAGTAGCTGCCTTAAAAGTCTCTTTCCTCTGCCCCCCTTGAATAGAACTATCATCAAAAAACACTGAACTGATCGATTACCAAAGAGTACAACTGTCAACCAATAACAGCAGACTGGGCCCACGTTGGTGAGAGAGGGTCTTAGAGGGGCACGAGTGTCTCAGATGGACTGAGAATACAGCTGGATCAGGGTTGAAAACCACTTTTTTTAACATTAGTGCTTGAGAACATATTCTAGAAGTCATCAAAATGAACATATGGACCAGAGTTAAAGCAAAATACAGGCTCTTTCACACAGTTGTGTCTTTAAGAGGACAGTTGCTAAGAAATTGCTACCAAGGACTACACAAATGGCAGGGGACCTTAAAAACATTTCTGGTGGTCTTTGATGAAGACTGTTTCATAAAGGATTGGGCACTAACTTGATCAGGTCATCATGCTGATGACGTGTATGCTTTAAAAATTGTACATTGCATTGATTAATAAAGATTATCAAGATGGTCAAAACTTTTACGTTTCGTGGCGTTTTTTTGCAGCTCACACCTTATTATTAGCAATATTAAATATGAAAATGAAACAAAAAAATCCCATAGGCTTTATGTTGAGGGGACCTGCACAAAGCTAACTACCTTCAAAAATCACCCCTGCACCACACTGTTCAGGGATAATTCCCTCCACAAAACCTACTCCTGCCCAGCTCACCCAGAAGTCTGCACTGGTGATTAATTTTGTTTTCTTTAAAAGCAAGTGTTACTAAGTAAAAAGAATTTGCAGCTCAGTTTGCTACACCTGTACATACCGCACTGTTCTCACAGCTAGTTCATACAGAACAGTCAATACAAAGCAGTCAGGAGAAAGCAAAAGTTAGACCACAAATGCTTTTTTGTTGTTCAATGTAAGTGTGTGGAGGGAGGGAGGCAGGGAGGGGGCTTTTTGACTTATCAACTTGACTTGTATGTACACCTAATAAAAGAGACTCATCATTAATTAAGAGATCATATGTTGTCAGGGTAAATATTTTCCCGCACAGCTTGAGTGATATTTTAATTAACATCAGGCTTGAGGTTTGGACTGGTTTGGCGAAAAAATAATAAACGTAAAAAAAACCAAGGTCTAATTTCCCTTTCTATTATATATCCGTCTCTCTACAGGATAAGAATACACATGCAAGACATACAAATAAGTGCAACTGAATGAAAAGTTTATTTTTTGTTTGGATATTTTTTCTCATTTAATTTAATCATTCCATATAGGTTTGGATTGAGTTATACGTACAAACGTTTTTTTTATCGTGCTGTCATCTCATAAGCTACACATGCTGAGAATGGTCTAATTCTGCCAGTGCATTTAAGCTCCATTTTGAATATCGAGCAAACCAGCATACATGACTGTGAGGTTTATGGTTGAGCCTTGGCTCTGCTCTCATGATCCCATCTTTTGTTTTACAGGGCCCATCCTGCAGCTGCCTTGATAAGTAAAAAATCCCCTGGAAACCACCGATTGCCATTTACATTTTTCATTTGAAGAGTTATGAACTTCAAGGTCACACATTTTTGTCCTTTCGGAAGTTTACACTGGTCCCAGATGTCCCCAGAACATATTTCACAGCATGCCTATAAACCCCTCTGTTTCAGCCCTGCTCAGATTTGGCTCTTTGAGAGTAAATATTCATGAATTTTGTCTGACCATACCCCTATCAAGAGGTGCTGTGGCTTCAGCTTTCCAGTGCTGTGCTCTAATGTTTGCTGTGACCAAACAGAAGATGGCCATGAGGTGAACAAACACCTGGCCCAGTGAGAGTTTCCCATCTGAAGGTGGTCGCTAATCCCTTCATGACATTATTAAGATTTAATTTTCCAAACATGCTGTTTAAGCACCGATTTTATGAAAAGGAGGGATTTTTCAATTGTTGAGGGGTTTGTAGACAGGCCGTTGACAGTTTTCTTTTAATGAACACCTTTAAAAAGTGTAATTTGCATAATATGTGACTTTTGAATTCACAATTAAAATTAAAAAAAATGTGTGCCATAAAGTACCTTGTACCCAGCTTTATAATGGTCTGAAATAATGTATATAAAAAAAGATAAGCAGACTATCTGCAAAGACACTGAAACTTCCCAAAAGAGGGTTAAAATGATTTTAAGAAAGATGAAAATGAACAAAGAATAAAAGGCATGACATTAAAAACATTGTTTGGCCTGGATCAACCTTGGAATCCATTTCAGGGTTTTTTTACGTTCTACATTTCTTACACACCCTTAGTGGTACACAAAGACCTGCTTTTGACAAATAATTCACTGTCACACTTACTAGCCTAAATATAGAATTTGGCAAGTTTTATTTTAAGGTCATGAATCAATATCTTCACAATAACAACTTTCTTTGAAGCACACTAACAAGTAGCATACTGGCTGCTTATTTGATTTTATTAAGCTGCAATCACACATCAATGTGTAGAAGATGACACTGACCAACCATGAGAAATCATCACATTCTTGGTGAAAGTATGTTTACAGGGTCAGTTTTGCTGTTGCAAGTTGGCGTCTCTAAAGCCGAGAGAAACATTGTGGTGGCGTTTAATAACTTTTTTCAACTGCCCGATGACTGTCAATTGTAGACAAATTTTAAATAGTACAAGAAAAATGTCAACTTACAGTTAACAATCAACAAGCGTCATGGCGCTGATAAAGGCTGAGCTCTGAAACACGTTTGTCGTGAACTGTAAGGTGCCTTTGTCCCAATAAAAAGGACTTCATTAAAGAACATTTCTGGCAGCTGTCTGTTACGTTTTTCTTGTTGCAAGTACCAGTGAGGTTTTTTTGTTTTTGAAGGGTGCTCTGTATTTTTCCGTGTTCGTATTTTAAATGTCTGATGAAGTAGATGTGCGAATGGGTAGCGCTCAACTTTTGGGAACTTGGGTGTCACTCGAGAACGTCATATAAAGCAGACGTGTATACCAATTTCACCACATGCAGCTGGTCTCAGTGTCTCCACAACATGCCTGGAGGAAAAGGACAGCTGTCCCTAAAAAGATGTCTCAAGTGGGGCACGCAGCCCCAACGTTGCTTCACAGAGATGAATGTAGCTGTAACGGATGGTAGCAAAGGTAAGTGGAGGTAAACTCTTGCTGGCGTTTACAACAAGCTGGATTGAACATCGGAAACTTTTAGCACAAAATATACCAACGATGATCTCGGCAAACATCAGCGTTGCTCTGCTGATGTTGACTTAGTTCTGCATGGCCTGACTTAGCTCAATGAGTCTCAATGTTTCCCTATTGTTTGGCAAAAGCTGGCCATAACGTGAGTGTGTGAATGCAGCTTCAAGAGCTTATTAGTTGATATTTCAGCATCACAGTATTTCGTAGCTTGTAAATCATGACTTAAAATTTTTAAATTTATATCTTCTCAAAAACTGCCTCTATATTGTAAGATAGAGACTTGTTTTAAATTAATTATGATCATAATAAGCTTTTAAAGATTCATGTGGCATCACTACCCTATAAAGGCCATACTAAACAAATGAAAGAAATCATAATCAACGTACAACAACATCCTAATTTACTTTTACTAACAATAATTAAAAAGGGGAAACTTCACATTAATGGCATATTAGCCGTATTTAATGGTTATGTAGAGTTATCTACTAATAAGCAATAAACAATGTGAAATAAGCAGCTAGTTTGCTACTAATCAGCATGCTAATAAGCCCCCATTTAGTGGAAAGAACTGTGACCCTAAAGTAGTGGTTTACTAAAGTTTATTCCCAAATTAATAATCATAATACCAAACTGTTGTTACCCCCCATTTAGTTTTGGAGGTTGCAAGCCCCCCGATTTCATTTAATACAACACCAGGGCCTCTATGGAGTATTTTTTCCTGATCAATCTGCCCCCCCGCCTCCATTCCATCTGGTGAGATTTTGCAATGGGAAAGAGAACGAAAGATATTTGGCCTTGTCTGCTATTGCATGACACCCACAACATTGACTAAGGTCGCTTTCACATGTAAAATTTGTTGGACCTGGTTTGGCTAAGGGGTAAGGCTGCAGCGTTTTTGCAGTTTTTGTTTGGTTTGGTCGGCTTTCACACTGCCCTTTTGGTACTTTTCCATTTGTAATATATTTTAGGTAACAGCATAGGTACTACTTGCTTTGTTTTCCATTACAGTATGTAATTAAATAGTACCTTATTTAATGTGGCAATAACAAAAGTGCACAAAAATATTTTTACAGCTTTACAACATAAAAGGTGGAAATAGAGGCAATAGTGCAGCTGGCTCTCAGTTTGTAGCTTTATGTCACAGTAAGGAGAAAAGTTTTGTTCCAGAGATGGTTCCAAGTGACATATCAGCATACTAATAAAAGCAGAAAAGAGTCTGGGTTTAGGGTCAGACCGGCATCATACAGCATGGTGAAGATCAACAGAAAACTTAAAAATATATGTATATTTTGCAAAAAGGTTGGGTTGTCGGGGTATAACGCAGAGTTAGAATTACCTCCATGAAGGAGGTTATGACTTTGCTAGCATCTGTCTGTTTGTCTGTGTTTGAGCATGATGATTCAAAGATTTCTAAACAGATTTTGCCTAAGTATTCAGGGAATGTTGGTGATGGCAGACCCAGGATTCTTTTAAAAGACTTTTTAGCATTGCATAATAGGGCAATTTTCCACATTTATGCCATATTTATGATAATAACTCGGATAAAGGTTTTAGAAATGGCATGGCGGGTAACTGTGCTATCGGAGCACCTCTATTTTATAAATTAGCATAGATGTTAGAATTCTAACTGTTGCTGATATTCAGCCTAATTTAACCCACAATGGTCTTTGGTTTGATTCCCTTGTTTCGCCCATGTTTGATTTGCACTGCATTCCCTCTTTTGGCTAACCAAACTCTGGCACATTTGCAGGCAGACTTAGACCCAAGTTTTCAAGCAGACCGACGTTAGGTCCTTTGGTCCATGCCAGAATTTGTTTGAGCTTTCACACCACCCCAAACAAAACACATTTTCTAACAAATCAAACTTGAGTTTGGTCAGTCTGAACCAAATGTTTTGGATGTGAAAGTGACCTTAGTAGTTTATCTTTGGTAGTCACAGAACATTTTAACACAATGAGTGAATGATCAAAAGATAGCCAACTAAAACATGAAATAATAACAATACTTATAATAAATAAATACAATAAAGTGGTTCATTGCAGTCTTGAAATGGTGGCATCATGGTCTCTTCAAGATGTCCCTCTACCTCTGAGTTTTTGGTACAGCATCATGTATCTAACTGGATTCCTTTCAGGTCAACGATTTAGACTACAGCTACTGGCTCTTGACTGACATTAAATGTTGAGGTATCCACAGTCCCGAGATGGCATGTACCTTGTATATGGGCCCTTCAGAGTGGCTTTCAGATGCTGAAATGTATTGTGTTTAAATTAGTAATAATGAACATTTTTTTCAGTGTGTTCCACATTAGCTCAAAATTAAAACCAAGCAAGTCCATGATGCAAAACAAAAAGAGGGCAGGCCTTTTCATCTTTAAGCACTGAATGCAATTGTTTGATTTTCTTTCTTTGATTTTTTTTTCTTTTCCTTTAAAAAAGCAGAACCTGTAAATGATGAGAATTTGTGTTGTAACTCAACATACTCTACTGTGAGGGGCTGTTCTAAAATATAATCACATAAAGATAAATCACAACCTGCATGATTTCTCTGTCATTCATTCACATCTTAAATTAAACTTCATTGGTGCGTGGAGAGAGCCTTCATTATGATTAGTGCATAACCAATGGACTTTGTGAGGAGGGTGATGTGGGGGTGGGACACACATCAGGTTGAAGACGTTTTTTTTTTTTTTTTATCTGTTGTTCAGTGTACAAATAAGAGCACACTCAGGTATCAGACGTCAGAAGAAAAGCATCAGGCCAAAAAAACAAAACCTCTGTCACATGTCAAACTTTGTACATGGTTTTGGAAGGCATAGCATTACACGTGGCAGGAAAAAAACGAGTCCGAAATAATGGTATTAGATAAAAGGGAATCACACAGGAAGGCAAAAAATGAAATGGGAGTCAGAAAATGAGTCAACAAGCTGGGCAGAAGACAAAAAGGAATCGGAGTACAGGCATCAGACATGAAGGTGTCAAAAACACAGAGAGAAATCAGATAAAAAGGAGTTCGAAAAAAGGGTTCAGAAAGACAGGTAATAGACTGAAATTGGGAAAAAAATGTCAGAAAGGAAGGTAAGACATAAAAGGCATTAGGAAAAAGGAGTCAGAGAGCAAGACATCAAATTAAAAGAAGAAAAAACATAGTCAAAAAGCAGAGCATTAAACAATAAGGAATCAGTATAGGACATAAAATAGCCAGCTGAAAAGAAAAAAAGCAAGGCATTAGACAGGTGTCAGGCAAAAAGGAGTCAGAGAGCATGATATAAAACAAAAAGGCATTAAAAAGGAGTCAGAAAGCAAGGCATTGAATGAAAAGGAGTAAAAATGTATCAGCAAGACTTCAGACAAATGGATATAGAAAAAAAGGAATCAAAAAGGAGGAGACAAAGGTTTTAGATGAAAATGAGTCAGAAAAAATAGTCACAAGCAAAGCACTGGACAAAAAGGCAAAAGACAGAAATAAGTCAGAAAGAAAGGCATCAGAAAAAATGATTAGAAAAATTGAGTCAGGATGCAATGGACTAGACAAAAAAGGCACCTAAAAAGAAAAATCAGGCAAAAGGAGGTACAATGCTAGGCCTAAGACCCCTCTTAGAGTCAAAAATACTTCAGCAAAAAGCAAAGCATCAGGCAAAAAGGTGGAAGGAAATAAAGATTTAGAAAAGAATAAGATAAAAGAGGTATCAGAAGAAAAGAGTCAGTGAAAAACGGGAAAAACCAAGATCAACAATAAGGTTAGAGAGGAAGGTATTAGATAAAAAGGAATCCTGGAGGAAGACCGTCCAAACCTGCCTTGCTTCCTGAAACATTTGTTTCCGACTCTTTTATCTTTTGATACCTTTCTTTTGTTTTATTTTTTGTTTGAACCTTTTTTGTGTAATGCCTTACTTACTGACCCTTTCTTCTGTTTGCTTTTCATCCGAGGACTTTTCCACCAAAGTTTGACACAGACAGATGACAGGTTTTCCTTTGACCTGCTATGGGTTGCACCAGCTGTATGTAAGTTCAAATGTAGTTTAAGCTTAAGTTCTTACTATCAACAGAGTTTAAACTCTACTGAAGTCATAACCTAAATCTTACACCTACCTCCTAATAGGTAAAGTCCTCTGTTCAAATATGGTTGCCATGTTTGAGTGTTAAAAGTGGAAAAACGTTTGGTGTCAGCAGTGTGTTCTCTGTGGAAGATAACATCCCTCTACGTTATGTGATGACGTTCCTGCTAGCACTTTATTTTCCCATCAGCAGAGATCTTCGCTAACCTTACACAGCAGCTGGATTTGCCTGATTCAATGTCTGTCATCAGGCAGATCCATCTTGTGAAGCTTCAATCTACCAACAATCGTGAGCGGCATGGCTCGATCAGTGACAGCTCAAACAGATATTAGCATGGATGCTAACAGCTTCAGCGGCAGTTTTATTAGATCTGGACCGCAGTTCTTTAGTTTGTTTTTGGGTTTGTTCTACATAGTGGCTTACCTTTTGTACTTTACACCATAGCAGTTGCGATTGTCTACTACATTATCTGATTGACCCATAATGATTGTGATTGACTGAACAATTGTCTGGTTTTGAAAGGTTTGTCTATTCCTTAACATTTTCTTTTGGCTGTTGCCCAGATGGATAAGGGACATATATCGAACAGTCCATCTGGTGTGTCAGGTTAGTTCATTTCAAATGTTAAATTATCTCATGTTTTCGCCAATTCTACTGCATGTTGTCACTGTTTGTATATTACTCTGCCTGTGGATTAAGGCTGTTAGCTTTGGACATATAGCTATATGTCGATTGGCGGCAGTAACTGAGCTGTTAGTCTGCCCCCAGTATACAGTGCATTCAGTTTTTCTCAGGATTCTGACCTCCAATTTCCACCGGCAACGCCAGCACTAAGTATACACAGGACGGATTTGCACCAGCCAGGAAATCAGCCAAAAAAAAAAAAATGACACAGACCATCTGGTCTCGTAACAATGTAACTCAGTGTACAGTCTTCCATGAAGACGTCATTACCTGTTCAACGAGAGGTCGCAGAAAGAGTTTTTCCACCTTGGATGAGTTATTTATCTTGGAGGTGGGAAAACACAAGATTCTGTGACACATCGTCATACTTCTACAATCCAATCCAAGATGAAGAATTTCAAGATAAAATCGCAGCAACACAAATGACTGTTTGTCAGGTGAGGTGAGTCTTCTCGGTTGTAGGCCATTTCCATGTTTCTTATTGCATAATCTCTCATGAATTTGTAAGGCTCCCGTGATCTTGTGATCTCGTGACGAAAGCCTGGGCAGTGCACTGTGGCAAAGCGAGGTGCTCTGAAAGCCATAGTGTGGCGCGGCGCTTCCGGTGGGGCTGGTAGAAATGCTTTTTACAAACTGATACATTAAATGTAAATGCTATATCTGCGACAATATCTGCCAAGTTCGTATGTTACGCTCTGCTCGTTAGGATGAACTTTACATCTTTGTGGTGGAACCAAACTAAGACACAACTTGAGGTAAAACATAACTTGTTTAAACGTAGGATTTAGTGCGGACTTTACACCAGAATTTAAGATAGAACTTTTGCATTGCTGGTGCAACAGGCCATTGATGCTTTTCCATCTGACACCTGAGTGCCCTAATATGCTTACCATAGTACTGTTGAATAAATGACAGAAAAAAACTCCTCGGTCTCAGACATTCAGCTTCATGTAGGTTTTTACAAGAAATACATGGAAAAAGAAAAACATAAACATTCATCATTAAGTGCCGACCATACAGAATCTCCACAGCTTAGGCATGAGGTCTGATCAGTTAAAAGGAAAAATACAATTAAGAACATTTAAGTAAAAGAAACCTTTTGTTGATGTTTTATAAACTCTCATTCCCGACAAAATATACACCCAAATAAAATCAACATCCATCCAAACGTAGGAAGAGCTAAACCAGTGGAAAGTGTTGAAGGCAGTGGCAATAAACAGAACTCCTCACGGTTCCTCACGCACACTGATGAACAGAACATGCATGGGGTGTAAATTAAATGTCAGTCATTTTCTCTGTCTTGAGTTCGTGGTCAGATGTGCTTGTGGGTGGGGGGTTGGTAGAGATAATATCCCTCTTGCAGTCCACCAAATGCAGTCTTCTCGGGCTGCACAATGAGGGCAACTGACCACGAAACATGTCACCCCCTCCCCAAACCAAACAAGTGTGACCACCACATGACACGAAATAAAGCTTTTCAGTTTCAGGCGTAACGTGGAATCAAAGTAAAAAGTTATCTGCATAAAAAATCATTTAGGGAGTATTCTGAATTTTTGTGTGTTTTATCCTTGTTTTGTAATGGCACTAAAAAGTTGACATGGAGACATTTGAGAGCTGTCAACAGTGGCTAAGACTGCGAGTCAGTGTTTATTATTTGCAAAGGGCTTCTGTCTCCAGGATGACCCAGACTGCTTCTGCCTCTAAAGCTGGGTGGTGGGAGGGGGCAGTGCAAGTTTTACAGCATGTCCTCTTGGCCCTGGTCGTCATCGTAATCTCTGTGGTGATCAAAATCTGGACTGTGATTGGCAGTCGTTACCAGCGAGAGGGGTCCTTCGTGGTCTTCAGGGTCCAGTGGTTCTTCTTTGACGTTGGTGTGATGCCTGGTGGGAGAAGAAGAAACTGAAAATCTGGCTCCATTTTTAACATTTCTGCCTTTTTCTATGAACTTGAAAAATAGTGCTGTACATTAACTCAGTGCTCTTTTTCCCCAAGCCCGTCCTTGTTGTACTTAAGAAGAGTTGAGCCCCCAGGACTTAAGCAAAAAAGACAGATGCATCACTGTGCAAAATAAATAAAATAAAACAAAAGGAAGATTTATTAGGATAAAATCAAGGTAAGATGGGCTTTAAAGACAGCATGTCTTTAATGTGTTATTATTTTTTTCATACAATATATAGTGCTTAACAAATTTATTAGACCACCAGTTTAAACATAAGAAAACATCATAGATATCTTTCAAAACCTTGTTTAATAATGAAAATCATATTATTATTGGACACAAATTTTGAATAGGAATGAAGGATTTCAAACTGGATTCACCTTTATATACTTAAATTTGAGCCAAATCACTGGGCTTCTCAGAGAAATCAGAAATGAATACAGCATAACATTAAACCACAAAAAAAATTCTATTCAGGAGAGCAAGTAAATAAATATAATATGGCATCTTAATCAAGAAATAATAATGTGCTATTTTCTGTTTTCAGTAGAACAGAAACTTTTAAAATTCATGGATAACCATAATAATTGTATTTTATTATTAAAAACATCATTTCTGTGAAATAGCTTCTACATACTGGTGTATTAACCATTACAGAACCTGAAAAATTATTTTCTTTATTTCCAATGCTGTTAATTTATGGTAGCTGTGGTGTAAACCTTACATTGGGTGTGGTGGTCTGATAAATTTGTTAAGCACTGTACATTTTTTAAGTGTATAAATGCTAATTGGGAAATGAAACTATTCTTGCCCTTATTGTCAGATCTTTGTACAATATACATGTTTACAGAAATCTGTTCCGTTCTGTCCCATTCCTCTAATGATGATATTTATCTTTATATACATGTATATAGTTGGAATTGATCTTTATATTGGTTTATATTTGTACAGTATGTTCTTGCTGCTTTTCTGTGTTCTAGTTAAATCTTTTTGTTTTTATACCTCTTACCTGGCATTTGTTGTGGACAGCAGAGTAGAAATTTCATTGTGCAGGGAAACATTTTTCTTAATGTGCAAATGACAACAAATACTTTGAATCTTGAATGAACACAGCTCTTCACTCTTGACTGTGGTTAAAAGAGTCTAATGATTCCATCATTTAAATCAACAATTTTGACATATTTTTCTTTTTTCCCCCAATTCATGAAAAACAAGGACGGAGCAGGAAAAAACAAAAAAAGGAAAAAACAAAGGATTTGAACTGGTTCAGTGATCTTTTCTTGGATTTAACTTGGCTTGTAATCTTATATCATGACCTGTGAAAGTGGACTGGTTCATTCTGAACAGTGTAGGTTGAGCTCTGAGCTCATTTTAAGGAAAACCATGCCAAACACTGCTGACAAAATATTTATAATTTAGGCATGTGCTCACACTGTTTATGAAGAATGAAGAGGGTAACAAAAACAAATGTTGGACCTCACTGCTGCTGATGATAATTAGCTTCCTTTTAAGGTTTCCCAATGCAGGCGAAGCTGCAGGCTTTTTATTTCATAGCACCCGACAACAGGGTATTCACTTAGAACTGATAAATGAGGTAGATTAACAATGTGAGACGAGAGGAGAAGAGAATGGACTGTCGGGAGAGAGTGGACTGCTGTTGTCAGCCTCCTGGTGGCGAATGATCAGCGGCGCGCTGTGTGTTCCCCTTCCTGCTCGTTAACATGCACAACCTGCAAAGCGGGTCTCCAGAGGACGACCCTGAGCTGGCTTCTATCATTAATCAACTTCAAGCAAACACAGCGAACAGACACCGCTGTACACGCTTTAAACTCCAGAATTAATGCATATTTTCAACCAAGTGTCAATAAGGGATAAAAAAAAAAAAAAAAAGCTCTGGCAGAAAAGGCGCGCAAGGAGAGCAGCGGCGGTGCGCCCGGCACAACACTGTGATAAGAAACAGAGCCTTTTGGAGAATAATGACACTGTCACTTGTAAACAAGGCAAAAACATGAGCCCCCCCAGCCCACTGCCTCGGCAAAAGAGCCACTAAAGAGATGAAATCTGCCAAATTTCTCATTACAGAAGCAGGGCAGGAATAAAGCGCAGAGAGAGGAGGCCTGGCTGTGGCAGAGGGGGGGAAATAAAACAAAAACATTTGAAGCAGCGGCAGGGGAGCCGCCGATCTTACTGTGGTGCCAGGCTGTTGAAGCGAAGGTAGAGCAGTGTCAGGATGAAGAACTGGGCTCATTTACCACAAGAACAAGGGAGAACTGGCAGATCTTTCATCACCAAAGCCAGCATTTGATTTATTCACACCACAATTTAGCGTGTGGTTTGCAACTTTTGTGATGGAGACGCTTGTATGCAAATAAGCTGACATAATTTGTGTAAATTATAAAAAGGGAATAAGTAAAGCCAGATTTTCGATCATTTTCACATCAAAGTAACTCCACAAGTGCCGTAGCCTCAGGTCTGACTCTGTGGCTGCAGGGGAGATATGAAATTGTTATTATTATGCTATTGAACTGCATGCTGATTTTACACTTTAGCTTATAATTAGCTGTCTCTGGATACCTGATTCTGTGCGCCTGTCCTAATTTCTGCACAGTGTTTAACAGCTACATCCTGTAATCCAGCAGCACCCGTTGACATATGGAAAAACATGTTGTTACAGTGTTAACAGTGGTAATGAACTTGAATTTGGACATAGTGATCTTAAATTCTGGTTTTAATTCTAAGACTCATTTGTGGGATGTTACAAAAAAATTTTTTTTCATTTGAGAAACATCACCAAAGAAAGGCCATTTCTCTGTCTAAGCAAGAGAGACTAATGAACGCCTTTGCTAGTGCCCCAGAACTCAAATAACCATTTGTTACAGCCAAAGTATGAGAAAGACCACCTCTGAACATATGACACACTGAATCTGGAAGCAGATGGGCTACAGCAGGGTGCCGCTCCTGTTAGCTAAGAACATGAAACTGGGGCAACGATTTGCACAGATTCACAAAAATTGGACAATAGCAGATTAGGAAATGTTGCCTGATTGCACGAGTTTCAATTTCTGCTGCCACATTCAGATGATAGGGTCAGGATATGGTGGGCATGACATGAAAGCATGGATCCATCTCGCCTTGGATCAACGATTCAGAGCATCTTTTAAATACCACAGCCTCCCTGAGTAATGCCGCTGGCCATGTCTCAAAGCTCATCTCAAACAAGTTTTGCTCCAGTGGCCTCCAGAGCCACCAAATCTCAATCCAAGAGAGCACCTCTGGGATGAAGTGGAACGGTGCATTCACATTAGGGCTTTATCATTTTCTGATCGAAATCGTGACTTCAGACAACGTGATCATGTGATTGCTGAAGCCACAATTTTCTGCAGTGCTCCTGACTGACCCAGGATCTGTTGTGTCAAATATTTGCTCCTGGTGATGTTGTCACATGTCAGCGCTCATGTCCAAAACCATCAAAGGCTGACCTGCTGGTTAGGCATGGCTGGCTTTTTTTCCTCCATTGGAATTGCTGAATCTTGTTTTTCCTTTTTATTAATTATTTTACATGGGGTGGGTGGGGGGTTCATTTTATTTAACTTTTTTAACTTAACGCAATTGAGGATTTTTTGAACTACATTTTTTTAAGCTAAGACAGTCAAAGAGGTTCTTTTAGTTCTTAAGTTAATAACTGCTGTTGGTCCAGGACTTTAAAGAGTGTACATGCATGTTAATAAATACATTTGGAAGCAATTCTTACCTTTAGTTTTCATCCTTGCATTAGATTAACAGCTTTTAATGTTTGATGGTATGATGTAATTTTCTGTCATGTTTGTAAATGTTACTGTACATATCGAGAATATTGCACTGAAGCTTGAATCGAAGAAAACCGTGAATCGAATTGAAATCACAATATCTGCCTGAAAAATCACAGTTAGATCTTTTCCTAAAATTGTTCAGCCCTAATTCACATCATGGATGTGTGGCCAACAAATCTGCAGCATCTGTGTGATAAAATCATGCTAATAGGAACCAAAATCTCTGAGGAATGTCAAATCTATGGCACAAAGAATTAAGGCACTTCTAAAGGCAAAAGGGGGTCCAAACTGATCGTAGCAATGTGTATCTAATTCTGTGGTTGATGAGTGTATGTGTGAACTTTTTTTAATGAATTATAGACAAAGAAAAAGAGATAAAAGACGGTGTCATGCTTGTAAAGAGTACAGAGTAAGACAAATTGATCAGGATGTAAATTGATCAGGATACAAAAAGATAAAGGTTCTTTAAAAACAAATGTTTGGTGTTCAGAATTCATCATGTTTAATCACAAAAACCCATAATTATGTTTATAATTGAAATTTTATCAGGGCCATTCATTCAAATCTGCATAATTATATAGGAGTATGGCAGTTGCAACAATGCACTCACCATCTATTGAGGCACTCGTCTGGGTTCAAATTTAACCTGAGGCCTATCCGCCTCATGTCTTCCTCTGTTCTATACCCCTCTTTCCAAGTCTACCTTACTGTCTATCAGTAAAAACCAAAAAGCCCTTAAACATATCCTTAAAGAAAGAATTGCACCGGGGCACTGACAGTGGTAAGCCAATGAGACCCATGTACAGAACTCTCTGACAACCATGAGTCCATATCTCCAGCTCTTTGCTGCACGTCTCTGTACATTCTCTACTATCTACGGTCCTTTCGTCTATCTTATGAAGGCAGAAAAGCGCCCACAAAAAAGTTACTTAACGTTTAAATCAAAAGTCTTGTTCATTTTGGCAAAAAGAAGATTGTTTTGTAATTTAAACAGAAGCTCCTCAGTGTTGTATTAGCTAAAACTGCTAGTTTTTTGAAAATATTACTCAGGTAAATGCTACATATCATTGTCCAATTTTGATCACAAGCTTAATGGTTCTATTACATTATTTTTTTTGAAGTTTGTAAAATTTGCAAATATGGTGTTGTTGTCCAAGAAATCTATACTTTTCCTTACCATGATGTAACACATTCATACCCCTTGTTCTTTATGCATTTACATTTTTAATTAATTTAATTTGTCAGTTGATTGATGGTTTTATTTCTTTGCCTTTTTAATTCTTGTGTCTCTTTGATTGTTTTCAATTGATTGATTTATTGTCATTTTTAAGCCATATTGTGCATTTTGGTCTCAAAATCCTTCTTGACATCTTAGCGTTTTTCACCTTTTTTGTGCTCCCTGTAAAGCAATTTAAACAGCAATTGAATTGTATTAAAGTGATAAATAAATAACCTTTGATTGATTGGTGAAGAAAGGATTTTTGTGCTCATGTGAGTTGCTGATCTCATGAGCTGCTGGACATGGGCATTACTATGTGCTCAGATCATTGGCATGAATGAGTGACCATGTTTTCCCGAAAAAGACATAAAGCCATTCAAAGGGTAAAGAAAACAGGGGTTGCTAATTTTGTGCTTTGATATACCTTACACACACATAATAGAGCGAGCGATTTTGAGCTCTTTCTGCCTGAAGATAAAAAACAAAGGGGTAGAGGGAGAAGCAGGCAGCCTTCAGGCCAACACACCCATCCTGTCTCTGCCTTTCCTGTTCCACAGCCACGCTCAGAGCTATGTTCACTGTGATTAGGGATGGCACTTTACTTCATTTGGCCAGGAGCTCATTACTGCACTTTTTTTTTGTTTTCAGGCAGAATTTTCCCCTAGCTCAGACGTTTCAGGAGACCATCCCTGAGTCTACCCGAGCAGCGTATCGATGGTCTTCCTCCCACATCTGGAAATGATGCAGAGTGTGCTGTATTATTCTTGGCTTCACACAAACATAGACACTTCTGGGCAACAACTGAACTGAGGGGTTCATGGTTTCCAGACTGACAGCAATTTAATCATGTAAAAACTTTAGGTGATGTCCTTTTGATGAAGAACAATTGTGTTTAGAGCATAAGTTATATTTCTGTGAAAGTTTGGAGGTCATTTTTACAGCAGGGTTCTTTATTTGGAAATTCCAGTTTAAAAACCAGAACATTTTACGTGGTGGTCATATTTTTGGGCGCATTTTTTTCTTTTTGAGGGCACATTTCTTATAAATGTAAAAAAAAAAATAATCTGGTAAAATGAAAAATAAATATTATTGCTTAAAATAAATGAGGAAAAATCATCAAATGTGTGACAGAAGCCACATTTAAGTGCATGCTATCAATGCACAGAGGCAAAGAGCTGAAATAGTGACAGAATATTTATCTTTTTTTGTCTTTGTCCTCCTTCTTCTTTATACATGAACATGTATAAAAAAATAACACCCTCAAAAGATGGAGTGATTTTAGCCCCAGCACTTATTCTGTATCTGTTTTGTGCTATCTGTATCTAACTGCTTCAATATTTTAAAACCTGTTTTCTAAGTACAAATGTGTTAGATGACAAAAGAATGTAATAATTGCAAAATTTATTGTTCTTATTTGTTGTGTTTTTATTTTTATTGCTGCAGGGCACCCCTGGAAAAGAGACCTTGGTCTCCTTCCTTCAGGAAAGGTTAAATAATAATTGAAAAACTGTACATTCCTGGAAAAAAATCCCCTCCAATAACTGTCATTCTTTAAGTTTTTATTGAAAAAGTTAAATATATATATACCACTATATACCACCCTGCCTCAAGTATCTCATTAAGCCTCAACACATCATAAGTGATCTTGCCATATTCTTGCAAGTTCAAACCTCATTTTTAATCAACTGGAATTATGACAGGGTTCATTTTTTTAAAGTGACGTTTCTGAGCAGTTTATTCTCGAATACAGTAATGCACTCAATGGATGTCAGTCATGTCAAAAGTAAAACAAAAGAATGGATCTCTGTCTGAACACAGGAGAAATGCAGCTTTATGTGATCTGTTTAACTGCGCAAACGACCATGGACGTGCTTGTAAGTTGGAGAACAAAACAAAGCACATCCGTGGTGGTTTGCACATGCACCCTGCGGTTTAGTTTCATATGTATTTCTTTCGAAACTACATGAAGTGCTAATCTTAGTCTAAAAATACATAACATAACGCAGTGAAAAAACAATCCACAGCAAGCACACAGAACCAATTACAGTTACTAAAGAGTTTATCTGATCACTGTAGGCAGAGGCAGGCTAATGCTACCCATTGACTCCCACTATTTGAGCTAAGCTAATTAGCAGTGGGCGAGCTCTGCGCGTCTCTTTCTTGTTACTGGACACACAGTTGAAAAAAAGGTGTCTCTCTGTTTGTCATGGACTCAGGAGTGAGGCAAGACAAGAAAACAGAAAAAATGTTGGCGTATCCCTTTAAACCACATGCGCTAACCTCTACAACAATGTCAGAATACAGTGCTGTGTTGGTGGTGCAGAGGCTACTGAGCTAAATCTTCTGCTCTTTTACTACCACCATGAGTAAGAAGTGGACATGGAGAACAGCTTATGCCACATCTTGTATTGTTTGATTACATCGCACAGGCACGTTCAATGTCTTCTTCTCTGGTTTTGGTGTATGTCTGCGACACTTCCAGGCCTGGCATAGATACTGCAGCATTTTCAGGTTTTTCATGCTCACGGATATATTTTTTGAGACAATGCCGTGTTTATAGATAACGTTTTAATAACAAAAACATTTTTATCTCAGTGTGGACAGGCCCTAGAAGTTGATTGCAAGCCAGATTTGGCCCCAGGGACTGTCCACTGAAAAAGGGGTTTTACAGTGTCAGAGCCAACAGGTCTGACAGTAAATATTCTGACATATTTGACTGCTGATTAAAGCAGGACAGACTGACAGGACACAGGCAGGAATGTTTATAAACTCTGTTAAAATAACAGAGTGGCTCCTGTCTTCTCTTTATTCATAAAGGTGGAGTTTCCTTCCCTGCACAGAAATCAGCCACAGCTCTGGCTACGACCCCCCACACACCTCTCTATTCCCTCTCCTCTTGATTTATCGTCCTCTCTGGATTGTTCCTGTGTTATCTAAAGCCTTAAAATAAGACTCTTTATGGGTGGGCATTGAGATTATTTTCTGTGTAAATATTTTAAGCATGTTGCTGTCACAGAGGAGTAAGCAGCTGAAACTCTTTGGATTTCTTACACTGACTTTAATATAGGGAGAGAAAGTGTGAATGCCACTCACATAGCTGGCAGGGGAGAGCGTCCTGGGCTACTGTCACTGTCGTTGCTGTTTCCATGGTCCAATGCTCCATTCATCTCCTCGCGAATGGCGTTGGCGAGGGAGATGAGGGTGGGACTTCCAATGGAAGCAGTAGTGTATAGAGGTATGTTGTTTTCTGCCATTGAAGCCTGAAAAGCAAAGCCAGAAGCATAAAATGTGAGACGGAAGAAGAGTGTCAGCACTTTCTCAGCTGCACATTACTCTTTTCATACCAATACAACCTCGTCAAAACAAGGACTCTGAGGGTCTGCATAAGAGCTGGAAAGTCTCATTATTTACTGTCTTGTAGGGCTGTGTTTGATGCAGAGGTATTTCAACTTCTTTTCACCCAAAGGCACATGTGGATCTAAAGGCACGTCATATTTAATACCCATAAAGAGCTTCATACATGTGCTACTTTATTTTATCAGTCTCTATGTGTCTATGTGTAACTGTTGTTTATCTGAGGCTACATTTAAACACACATAATAATACATATTTTTTTACTTAACACTTATTTTAAACATATTTTGTAACCATATGTCGGCTTGACAAGTTAAAAAAACTGGCTTCTATTTAATTTTCCTTAACACTGGATTAATATTTATAATAATGATTCTCACAGAGTTGTGAAAGTTTTCTCTCTTTTGTAGCTGACAGTCATATGTACAACATTTTGATTTAATTTGGTGCGCCATGTCAATGTGTTAAAATCTTGTTCTTGATCTTGATCTTGTTCCCCTCTGCAAGAACGTTTGAACCAGAGCTGATGTGATGAAAGACTCAATGTCACAGTCAGGGTTCAAATTCAAGACCTTTCAAGGCCTGATTAGAGACAAATTAAGACATTTTTTAGCAAGCAGCACAGGAGTGGTGTATAAAGATTTGTTTTTCATACTATTCCCAAATGCTGTTTTGCATAAATATGAGACCAGGGGACTAAAAATAGATTTCATGAAAGCACATTAAGGCTCAATTATCACCTAAGAGCACAAAAGGGAAGGAGACATGAGAGAGCGCACAAATGCTTACAATATGAAACATTTTTAATGCTTAGTGAACATACATAATGTTGCTACTGTTAACCAAAGATGTTCTGTGTTTAACAGAATTTGCCTGCTAGTTGGTTTGTTCGTCTGTGAGCAAGAGAACTCAAAAAGCTCTTGACAGATTTTAAAGACATTTTCAGGGAATGTTGGTCAAAGCACAAGGAAGAAGTGATTAGATTCTGGTCTGTTTTAAAGGACTTGTTCAACATTGTAATGTTAATGGTAAATGGCTAATGGACTTGAGCATGTGTGGCATATTCACTTGCACATTCACTCACTTAAAGTTGAAGTCTCTATATCAGTTATTCATAACTATTATCTAACATATCAACAACCTTTCATAACCATTTACATGCCACTAGTGCAGCAGTGGGAGCTAGTAAGGGTTAAGTGTCTTGCCCAAGGACACATCAACAAGTGAGTGCTAATAAAATATCTGTTGAAGCCGTTTTTATCTATGCTAACCTCTGAGCAAGCAGTAGCTTCCTGCTGTCTTCTCACTCATAGCTCCCTCCTCTTTCTACTCTAAAGGCCGATGATTGGGCCATGCTGTGTGGGCCGCTCACAATCAGTGTAGGTTGGAGTTTGGCAAGATGGATCCAAATGACATACTTCCAAGTCAAGGAAAGACCTACTGTCACCTCCTACTGCCTTCAATTTTTTTTTGCTTCTCTTCTAAAGATGAGAACTGTGTTCAATCAAAACTACCCCTGATAAGGCGTATTTAACTGTAAGGCACACAAATGTGTCCATTTTCTAGATAAATTTCACATGATAAAGAGAAAAAGCTCCAACGAGTGGACTTCCAGTTTCATGCTGTAGGCAGTCCCAGAATGCTTTGCAAATGGCTCAGTGCATACCCGGAAGTCAACTTGTACTTTTTTCTACCTCATTATTTGAATTTAAAGCTGGTTGTCTGTGCAGTAAACACGCCTTATGATGGAGCGCAGTTTCTCAGTTCAAAACAAAAGGACACAGCGAAGGCGATTGGAGGTGACAGCAGGTCATTCTCTATCCTTCAACAATCTTTAGGTTAGACTCATCATCTCTTGCTTAGTTTAGGTAGAGACCCTCCTGAAGGTGGACTTTACATACTGTGCATAGTGGATAGCACAAAACTGATTTGATAAAGATGGTCTTTATCTAAGTGATATCAAATTTGAAGACCTCTCACAAGGAAAAATTCAGCTGTTTCAGGCCTTGAATTTCAAAAATCTAGTTCAGATCTTTTAAGGATATGAAAGCACCCTGCGGATCTGACACAGCAGATAGACCGTTCAATATGCTGCACAGGTCCATCTGGGAAGCAGACCATAGAAAGTGAATGGGAAGATATTTGGCAGGTGACTGGATGATTCTGTCAATCACATTCATTACTGGCCAATCCGATATGGTAGTAGGCAGGCACTACTGCTGCAGTGTAAACGACAGACATAAGCCACTTCGTAAAATAAACTCTCACAGAACATGTCTAAAATGGAGGGCAAATCTAATTTTATTTAAACCATTATTTAGACATCACATAATTTGCAGTTGTATGTAGAAACTACATCACAAAATACTAATAAAGTCATATTAAAAGACTCATTTATTAGTGGTTGTATAGTTGTAGTAATAACACGTGGTTTTACAAATTCCATGGCACACCTAGATGTTTATCAGGGCACAACAGTGTTTCCTGCAACACCATTTGGGACGGTGGTCTAAGCTGAGGCCTCTTTGAATTCTTACCTGGAAGGCAGCAGAAAGTGTTGGACCATAGCCCAGGCCGGTCTGAATGTTCTTCACTAAGGCTGAACTTCTGCCGGCATAAAACAAAGAAATCAAATTAAAACCGTATACTCATGTCTCACCTAACATCCATTTCTCTCTACAGTATTGTGTTTCATAAAAAGAAATCAAAGCACTTTGTGCAAGAACTAAATACATTTACTGGTGTGTGGGATATTAAAGCTAAAGTCTTAAGATGTTAAATCACTCCACACTACCACAGATATCGTCAGGACATTAAAAAAAACTAATGGAAGCAGATCTTGTGGAGGCATGATGAATGGCAAGCTGGTAAGCATGATGAAAGGAGGAAGGGTGGGGTAGGGGGGCTATAGGAGACAAGCAGAGGAGCTTATAAACAGTTAGCATGACAAAGTACTTGTCACTGGTGCATTCCCAAATACGACCTTTTCCTTTACAGAAGCCCCTATAAGGCTAGTAGTCCAAGAGACCTAAACTCATCTTCTACTCCAACAAGGCACTTATGAGGGGAAAAGTCTGCTACAGCAAATCAGAGGGAGGGGCAGCGTGATGCAAAGTGCAGTGATCAACAGGACAGGCAGGGGACTGGACTAAGGCCCACTCACACTAAGCGCTCTGTGCCGTGCTCAAGTCTACTTCATTCCTAAAGTCTAGTTTGAGTTTCAGTGCTCTTTGACAAGCTTAAGCACAGTACACTGCCCTGGTTCTGGCACACTTGGAAAAGGTGGGCTTTGGAACGGTACGCCGGCTCATGCAAGAGCACATGCACGGGCTAGTGCATGCAACAAGACCGCTTCTCATCCCCTGAGGATCTCTGATCATTTGTAATGATTGCAGAAGATGTCTGTGTTTTTAATACCATGCAAATCCATCATGTCTGTATTTTGTTAAGTCTGGGCAAAACCACTAGTAGAGGTTCTTGGATGAAAGTAATCCTGTCCATAAAGGCATTGTGGTTAATTCAGGGGTGATTTTTACCCCTTTTTTGGACAGTCTGTATGCCTCTTTTTGGAAAACAAAAACAAAGCTGTTAGAACAGACTTGTGGATAGGGATTATTGTTGATGTGTAGCTCAGTGATTTCAAATGAAGAGAGGGACAACACTGACAGCATCAGCTGCTGATAAATGACAACTTGAATGGGTTCATATTTAGCATTTAGCATATTTATATAAAGCATCATCTCTCATAAATTAATAGGTGGAGACACCTTGACTGCTTCTCTCAGTAGTAACTGTCAACAATAGCAAAGTGTTGGGGGGCCAAAATGACTTCAAATATAACAGCTAGATTCAGGCAATGTGTTTATTTTGTCTATTATGCCAACAATGTGTGTTGAAGTAAACTGCGAGCATCAACTGATGCAATCATCCTCAAGCCTTGCAGCCGACAGGGGAGATGAGGAAGGGAATCATGTGAAGCACAGCAACTGACCCCTATGTGAGTGCACCCACAGACACAAAAAGAAGGGAAAAGGGTGGGTGAAAAAAAGCCATCTGGGGTCATGACACATCAGCAGAAGCTTCTTGAACTCTTTGGGGGAGGGTGTGGGTGGTCAAAGCAAGCAGGGACTGATGGCACAGACATGATGATGGTGTGTAGCAGCAGCCTCGTTCTAAATGTGAACACTGAGACAAATGCTGGATTTAGTTTTAGAGGCTGAACCTACCCACTTATCTTTTGAGGCCTTCTCTTTTGGAACTCAATTTCGTCCACTGTCCACACAGCCCCTTTTACATTTTCTACTCGAACAAAACACTTGTGAAGACTAAGATTATGCCGGACTGCATTCTGCAGTTGGAACAAAAAACAGAAGCAGACAAGAAAGATGCAATGAGTGCATTGAACAGATGTTTGAAAAAAAATCCTTTTAAAGCAGACATATCTTGATCATCCTGATCACATAAAATATAAAATTTTGTACCTTTTTTCCACAGACAATGTTTACAAGGTTAAAGAAATATGTATGATCTTTCTTTGATTATATGCATATGAACTTCACTTTATCAACACTGAGCAGGATGCCATGTTAAAACAAGACATGACTTCTCCAAGCCAGCGAGGCCAATTAGTGATGATTAATGTCTTTAACACATGCAAAATCATGTTTACCATATTACTTTACTACCCTTTTTAAAATAGTTTTTTGTTTCATATACAACAGCACACTGCTTAATTTTGCCTTCTCCCCCTAACAGAATATTTTTTCTGTACATTTTTAAGAAGAGTCTCCACAAATTTCAGACATGTTGTGGTTGTAAAAATGGGCAATAAAAATTTGAAATAGATCTTGATTTGACATTTTGAGAGGATTATGCTTTATGTAGTGATGCATAGACTGTAGTATTCCCGGCCAATACTATTTAAAATGACAATTTTGTCAAAAGCAATGCCAATGTTTTCTTTTTTGGTATATCATTTCCACAAAGCCAAAATTTTCTTCCACATCTGATTGTGAAAACACATCAAAATTTTTCAAAAATGGCATTTTTATTGCCCTGAAAAAAAAAAAATCTTCTCTGAATCAGCTGTTGGGTGTCAGCATGAAATAGACTAACACAGCAGATAAACCTTTGAAACTGGTATCTGTCCACATCATATTCATTTGCCATTGGATGATGTTTGTAGAGCTAAGATTGGCCAACACAAATGTGAAACTGATGCTGACTTGCATCCCTAGTTGTATGACAATGGATTTATTCATATTTGTGGCTATTATAATTTCTCCTAAATTGTTACTTTGCATTTTTTGTTGTGTTAACGTGCTTTTTATTAAAAGATCTAGAAAAGAGAGTTGAAATCATTTAGCGTTATGTCCATGTGCAAAGTCATATTAAGTGTACATATGTTGCCTTGTAAAAATAAAAATTAAAATCTTTCCCTCCAGGGTGTCAACAGCACTGTGGAAAGCAATTGGCAACAACCTGCTTTGTCATACCTATGCCACATCTTACCACACCCTACAGTTAAATGGCAGTGAGACTTTTTACCCTTTTTGGAAAAATGCATAAATTCTTTTACTTAATTATCAAGTACATTTTTTATATTTGTTTAAAGCACTTTTAATTGGAGCAGTTAGTTACACTTTTATATGCTTGGACAGACATTTATTTACAGAATAATAACTGAACCACTATATCCCCTTTTAGTGTAAAGATGTCAGAAAGAGCATCAAAATTACCTTCCACGTCGCTGCGTTGCGCCTAAAATATGCAAACATTCGTGTGAACCAGTTGTAGATTTCATTTAGTGTTAGCTGCTTTTCTGGAGATTCGAGGATTGCCTGGACGAGGAAGAGTGACAGAAACAAACATTTACAATTTTGCCTCCTCAATAATTCAGAAGATGCATGTGGGTTAGTGAGAAAAAAAACAGACAACAACTAAGAAAAAGTCAGCGTGAAGTGTTCTCCTCTGCACTTTTCATACAAGATGGCAGGTTTGAGTACATTTTCTTTTGCATGTAAGAACGTGGGGAGTGAGCTAAAACAATTTCTCATGCAGATTACACTGTGGCAATAATTGCTGGCTCAGATTAATTCCTAGATTACTGCAGCCAGTCTATGACTGACTGGGCGTTTTCTAATAGGTTAATTTCTCTTAAGTCTGTGAGATGAATTTACAAACAATCACAGAAATGAAGACATCACCCAAAGTGCATATTTAGCTGTTCTTTCTGAATAACACGTATTTACCTTTATACATTTTCTAACCTAACCTCTTCATCTCACTTGTATTGAACATTTTACTTCAAGGAAAAAGACAAATAATTAAAACTAAGGATATTTGTAACCTCAATAGCAGTGAATGTATCGATTATACTTCTTGCTTTTTCAAGGCAGGTTGGCATTTCTTATTTATACATGCATTAAAAGCACAATTGAGCGCCTTACCTGTCTTATTAACGAGGCATATGTAAACGGTGGTCTGACATCTGCATTCATGTAAAACTCTTTGTTCTGACTGATATCTGCAAACAGGAAGTAGACATTAGCCATATTAAAATAAAACAAAGATCAAGTGTCAACAAAAGAGCCAGAAAGAGCTCTCACAACACAAAATATGGTGGCACTGTATAGAAATCTATATGCTTAAATACAGCTTTTTTTGCTTGTGTGGCTGGGCAATATGATAAAAATATACTACAGTGTATTCTTTGCTCCAAATGGGGAAGGTATTGTATTGTGGTATCAATAAATATAAGGTATTATGACTTTTTTGCATTTTCAGCCACTATGACCTGCAATCTACCTCTACAACAAGCCTATGATGTGATAACAACTCATGTTTGTGCATAAAATCACCAAGAAATGCTTTAAAAGCCTCTGTGTGTCCATATGTTAACTGTAGCTGTAACTAAATGTGTGGTTTTCTTCTCTCCTTTTAAGCTGCATGTAAGTGCAAGACATTTTTTTGGTTTGGCTGTTCAAAATAAAAACAGGCCATTATCAAAACTTGGACTTTTATTGTGAAAAGCTTGTCTGCAGTCACAAATTAACCATTGTTTGAGCTTTTACATACTAAAGTTAGCGGTGAGCCTGCAGGGCTGCAATGCTTTCAGTTGCTTTTATAACCTTTGCCTGCTTCGTTTAATCATTCTGGACCTAAACAAGCGAGTCATGGGTACAAAAAAAAAGGAATTTACAGTGGCTTTTTCAGCTGTTCTTATGGGGATCAAAACTGCTGCAGTGTTGCATGAAACGCTTCAGCACACATTTATGTGCTGAGTTTTGCAGACATTAAACTTGCAGAAGAGAGAACACATTTACTGCACTGATGTTTAGTAACTTACAGTCAAGTAAAACATACAATGCACCACACACAGGGTGGACAAGTGCTCACAAATAACTCTGTTAGGCTACTTGTATTTACGGGCAATGCGTTGGCACATCCTCCTCAAGCACACACAAGCAACACACTTCGTTTGAAATGGTTTTGTAAAAATCCATTTCATGGCCCAAAAAAATACCATTGAAGATGTCAGCAGTTGACCTCCCAGCCCTATATTACACTATTTACATTTTTGAACATGCTACTCTGTGTGTTCTTCTGTCTTACCTGGAGAGATGGGCATGTTGTACTTTTCAGAGTAGCGCCGCCTCATCGGACCTGCACTGTGAATGCTGTTGGCTGTGATGACCGAAGGGGTTTGGGACAGGGGTGTTAGGGGCGCTGTAGGGGTGGTGGGGGTCTGGGGCAAGCTTAGCGGGGAAGTAGCCTCTGGGGCTAATTTAGACAATTTGATGTTGGAGACAAGGTTGAGCTGAGAAGAAGAAAACAAACATACATACACATAAAAAACAGGACCGCAATTAATCAGATTACTTAGCCTGTGACTCAGACAAAGATCAAACATGTCTTCATGTACACCCTGAACCAGCTGCCGGACAAATCACAGGGCTCACGCTTACACTCATACCTAAGAGCAATTTGGAGTCACCAATTAACCTAATGAGAATGTTTTTGGTCTGTGGGAGAAAGCCTGAGTGCCGGGAGAGAACCCACACATGCACATGGAGAACATAGAAATTCCACACAGGACGGCTCTGACTGACACTGGGATCGAACCAGCAACCTTCTTGCTGTGAGGCACGCACACTACCCGCTGCACCACCGTGCTGCCTGACTTAATGTATATTCAAAATAACTTGATGGTCCTATTAACTTAACCAATTAAATTCCAGCTTAAGTAAAAAATTTAAGCTCTTTGAGTGCTGAGAAGAAAAAACACAATATATAAGTTATTTCAATAAAAAGTAAGCAAGGCAACAATTTTTTTTTTTTAACAACAGTCTGGGATTTGTCATGGATAGGCAGCAAAAAATGCAGCAAGTCTAGTTTTAGTTTAACAGGGTTTGATTTAAAAGTAATTGAACCCTTGTAGCCTATCAAAGGACAAACAATGACACAAAAAAGTGCAATGAAATAATCATATAAAACTAATAATTATTTTGAACCCTCACTCCATAATTTATTTTTAGTAGCTTAATACCATGTATTACTATTTTAATGTATTTAACCTATTAAATCCAGCTTGTGTACATGATGTGATCCAAATATTTTAATGAAAAAACAACATTAAAAAATAGTTACTCCTGTGAATGCTGGAAAAGAGTTTTTATCTGCAGTCAGGGCCATATCATATTTATTTACAGTGTTATACATACAAGAGTATAATTGCTTTTATATTGTTCATCAATTGTGTTATGTTCACAGATTTGATAATTTCTAAAATGGAGAAATTTTAACTCAAGATGTCCAACTTATCCTGTTAGATACAGACTGCAAATTGATGAATAAATGTCTTTTTTAAGTATATTTTAGACTAGATAGGACTGTATATTTTTTCAGATATATTCATACATGTCTGCCTATTTGAGGGCTGAAGAAGAAATAAATGGCTGTTGTTATGGCTTTAAGGTACACTTATTACTGCAGATGCTCTAAAGGTATGGCGTATCTCTCAGCAGCTCTGGTGCTAAGCTTTTCATACTACAGCAGCATTCAAGTGGAAAATTTTAGCCTGGCCTCCTGCTAGAGCTACTAATTGGCAGGAAACTATTGACACAGATACATATTCCAACAAAATTGCTCTAATTGCTAATTTGCCAAAGGAGGCCAGTTTCCAAATTAAACTTGAGTTCAGACTATGAGATAAAGACGGGAAAAAATGTAGACAGACAGAGCTAAAAAGGGCAACAGTGTTGGTAATACATTAGCCTTTCTGACTTCATTTGTTGACATAATTTGTTGATAATTGATGTCAATAATTCTGTTTTAATAATTTTAAATATTTGATAATGGCATGGGAGTATTAGGTGGTTTAACAGAACAAGATAAAAGAGTGCAAACATCAATTTCTAACACTAAATACAAATATCTTAAATGTGTGACATCATGGTTTTTTAAAACAGCTTAATATACATTATTACCCCTATTATTTTACATTTACAGATTCTGTTAAATAAAAAAGCTGCACAGTGCTCCCACCAATAAAAGCTTTGTTTGTTTTCTTCAGTGTTGATGGTTGATCTTTTTCTTTTTTAAGGACCTCCCTGAGACCTATCAAAGTATTTTTGCAGTGGTGTAAAAATGTTGACCACACTGTCACCTCCTACAGCGAAAGGACATTTTATTTTAAATCATGAGCAAAATAAATCACTTGGGCACGCATGTTTCTTAAACAATGCTATCAAAAGAATGGTGCTACAGTGTTGACTTCTCTTCCTGTGGATTAGTAGGCTTTGTTTCATGTTTCATCCATATTCCACAGCAATAAACACAGAGAAGCTCCAACAATAGGCCAGACAGGCGGGTAATAGCCTTGCCTTTGTTTGTCTCACCATTTGGGCTCACTCCAGTGCCTAGACAAAATGAGACTTCAGACTGAAATTAATTAAATGGTAATTGGTGATCTAATTATACTGGCTTTGACTCTGCAAGCTGCTAAAGAAAATAAACAAAAAGTCCCTCCTTAATTATGTATGGCGTAAAAGGTCAGATTTCTGACAAGAATGCTTAGTGACACTGAGTGCAGACACACACCCACACACTCAGAGGCAAATACGCACACACACAGGCGCACATGCACAAAAACAGGCACTCTCAATATGCTGCATTTGTTGTGATATTCTCGTGCCGCCATCCACCTCAGAACAAAATGAATTAAATACATTTGACATTTGCACAAGCAGTCTCAGTTTGTTTGTCTTTAATTATAACTAAATGTAAACTAACAAATTCATTTAAGCCGCTTTGGTGTGACGGGAAGGTTTTCATACATCTTTATTAAACGCAGCAGCAGCACTTAGTTAAAGGAAAGATCCGGCAACTCTGCAGGAACACAAGACTCTCTTCAGTCAGCAGAAGAATACTATTCTGCATTTCCTCAAAGTTAAGTATTTTTTAAATGGGTTTTAATGATTACCATGCTAATAGTTAATACATTATACACAGTTAGTCTAGTGAGCCCTGTCGCTGTAAGGAGGGGAACTAGCAGGAAAACTAGGTAAAATCAACAAAAGACAGTATTGGGGTGATTGTAATTTATACAGAACACATTTTCAATGCGTTCCTTTTCTGCTGGCAAAACCCTTTTTTCACTGCAAAAACTCCACAACATCCATAATACATACTAAAATTTCATTTGCCTTTGACGAGTCCAGATGGATATTTTATTACAAGGAATAAAAACATAAAATAAAGCACTGAATAACTTCTAATTATCAGAAAATATCTGCCAATAAAACAAGCAATATTACTCCTTGAGGGTCAAGTATAGAAATTACTTAAGATAGCACATCTTATTTTTAAGACACCATACAAGTAAAATTTGTCTTGTCATGTTGGTAGATATTTTAACTTGTTACACGCAATTCAGGGTTTGTTTGTTTTTTTTAGATACTGAAATAAAATGTGTAGCACACTGCCTGGCTTACATGTCCATACCCCTGAAATAAAGTAGTACTAAAACAAAACAGTAAACTAGTGGAAATGTTGCAGTGTAAATGTGTCAACTGAAGTGTACATTCACCCAGTTGCCAGGTTTTTTTTGTTGTTTTTTATCTGAAATTTTCTAAATTGCCAGCTGTTCTTGGCCCCATCTGCAGCAATGGACAGTCAAGTTTTCATGGCAGTTTTCTCTTTACAGGATTAGAGCTGACCAGAATCCCTGTGCCTAATTGATCAACTATTGACGTGAATTTCACAGCCCTATCTATAAAGTACTGACTGATCCCTTTAATGGATGTTTGGTTGCTTCCAACAGTCTTGCCAAAGCTTAAAATGAGGGGTTTTTTTTAGGTTCATTTCAATAATAAATACATTTGTCACAAAAATGTTGATCAGCTCTGTTTTTCTGTAAGAAAAAATAACACAAAAATTAGGAAACACATTTTTGCAAATGGGGCCAAGAGCTCAGCAAAAGTTATTGAATTTTATACTAAAGCAAACAAAAATATATTGTTAGAGTGATTGATCTCCTCCTAGTAAGAATTGCCTCAATGTATAGAAACTTTGAGCCTAAATATATTTATTCACTGTATTCTATAATTGTCATTCTGCCATAGTTGTTTTATCAAGATCTTGACCTATTTATCTTATTATATTGAATTTATTTTTCTAAAAGAAAGAGTGGAGGTAAATACTCACTGGCTGTGGAGTGGCTTTTGGTTCTGTGGACTTGACATGGAGGTGTGTCATCATAGCCTGAAGACGCTCTTTGTCTTTTGCTAGCTGTAAAGGAGGAAATCAACAACAATTAAAGTGATGAGAAAATATGCCAAGTTGATCATTAACAATTAGTGGTAATAAATAAGGAGGAGATAATAAATAATTACACATGTATGCCTATTCAAGGGTTGAGTCAACAACAGGAAAATGTGGGTGGCTAAAACTGAGTGAGCAGTTGGCTTTATGAAAGGCCCGACTAGCTGCCTTACAAGGTTCACATGATAAAAATCAGTAACACACACCATTTCATCCCTGTATTTTATCGCAGCTATAACGAGTTTTAAATAGGATTACGATAGTAGTCTCCTACTGTCATAAGAACAAAAGCAATGAAATGAGACAATTACAGCAACACGTTGTGCCTGTCCTGTCATGAGCAGAAAATGAAGCACACCCTCCCTGACAGAGCCCTGCCCACTCTGCTGAGTTTCTGAATCAACATACTCATATTTGCCGATGGTTTGCTTCCTGAAAGTCAATACAGCCTGGGCTTCAATATACGGCAGTGGTTCTCAAACTTTTTTCCTTGGAGCCCCTTTAGTTTTACCTAAAACATGCTGAGCCCCCTAGGACTCATTTTAGCATCATCAGTTTTAATTGTTTTCATTGATACGATCTAAAAAGAACAGGCCTTCATCCGTGTTCTTACTCAGGGCAAGCCATCACATAAATTAAAAAATATAGCGTATAAGAAAATGTTGATATGATAAAGTGTCTGCCAAAGTAGACCCAAATGTGAGGACTTCCTGAAAGTACAATACGACATTTCAAGACATTTAATGACCCTGTAATTAAGGATCTGCTAAGATTTTAAGGATACCTGGGCAGCCAGTATTAAAAGATTTTTGAGAAGAGTAGGCTGTAAGCATGCTATCAATGTTTTAGTTATTATGTGTAAACCTAATTTTGACTATTTCAAAGCCAAAAGTGCTCCAGGCACCCCTTGAGACCCCTGGCACCCCTCTTGGGGGTCCAAGGATATAAGGCAGTGAATAACTTCCAGGTTGCATTTTGAAGTAAAATCCTGAGCTGTTTGATTCAGCAGTGAGACTCACTGCATTTTCACACAAATCTTTAATACTGATATTTGTTCACGAGGCAGTTATTTAATTATTGATGAGAGTGGCAGAGTCGATTTGTACTCTTCTGTCATTTCTCCTAAACTCCCGACACAAAAAGCACAACGATTAAACCACAGAGGCATTTGTTCAGGCAGTATAAATTATTTTTAGAAGTGATTTTAAGGGTAAGGCTTATTAATTTTACACTTTTTGTCCCTTTCTCTGTCTTTCTATGCATACCGTTTTTTGTTAAATCTGTAAGGGACATGAGTGAAAGTAAAAAAAATAAGTTTTCAAAACGCATGGTCCCTGAAAACCCTCATAAACTGGAATTAAATCAGCATATGTATGACAAACATCCTATAAAAGAAAGAGTAGTTGTTTCATCTATTTCACATACTGGTTATTGTTTAGCTGAGCATGCAGCCCATCAACATTTACAGTGAGAAATCAGCCCAATAACATTAATAATATATATATTTTTAAAAACAATTTTAGGACACTTCACAATAATTTGCAGTTCATTACTCAGTTGTGGCAGCTTCTTGAGGCAATATGATTCATTTAACCATTACAAATGTATGCACAGATGTTGTTGTTGAATCAGTGACTAATCGTGCTTAATAATCATGATCTCAACATCAATCAAAACAATCAAGATTATTAATTTTCTATAATCAAGCAGCCCTTGCCAAAACAACATAGGTTTTTTTTTTTTTTATTCTGCCTAATGTCATAACTTTCTAAATAGTAACAGACAACTCTTACCTATGATGAACTTCTGTTTTATTGACATGACAGCCCATGTTGGTGCACTCATAGGTCTGTGTCTAATTTCAAGTGTTTTCTTTGTCACAAGAAATGACAGAAAATATCACACATCCCTACTTAGACTTCTAATCATCCAAATGCATTTGCTGTGTGTTGTGTCACTGAACACTGTGTAATGTTACAGTATGACATTTCTATGCCTAAACAAACAAAATCAGAATCATAAAAAGTTAAATCTAAAAAACACATCTTCTTTATACCCCTGACCCTTCAGTTACCTTTACTTCTTGAGGACACAACACATTTCTGATGTCTGATTATTTGCAGTGTTGGAGTTATATTTGAATCCTAGTCCTTTCTGACCCCACGGCTGATAAAGGATGGGCAGGGAGAGGTTCAGCAGAGACTGTGGATGTCAGAGGAGGAAGACACACAAATATTTGGGCCAAAACAAACTCAGAGACAATACCTGCAGCTCCAGCTGTTGTACGACCTGCATTTGCACCCGACACTGGGCTGTGCTCCTGTCATCCAGGGCGTGCTCATTGTTAAGATGCCTGAAAAAACAAACACATGGAGGATAATGTGTGAAATAGGGCTGTCACAATATCAAGATTTAATCTCACAATTATCAGAGTAAAAGATTTACGATGATGATTTTATTGCAGTATTCAAAGAAAATAGCACTGCAGACTGGAGCGTCAAAAAACAAGCAGTCTTTTCATGTGATATCGAAAAAAAACCCAAACCAGCGATGATCGTCATTTGGCTTTAAGTAAAAACTTAAAGCCAATCCTTTTGTTGTCTCCCTTTTATGTATCTTATGCTGCTGTAGCTGTAACACACTGAGGTAAAGGCGAGCTAGATGACAGGACACTAAAGGCTTTTACACACAAAGTCAGTGTTATTCCTAAAAATAACGACCCATCAAGGATTTCTACCTTACCATATGCTGATTCACGTTTGCGCACTGACCTCAAAACTTTTGTCTGTCTTTTTAAACAAGTTTTATTTCTCATGCGCCAAAGTCATTTTAAGGATGTTTTTGACTGTTTAGAGGTCACGACCCCTAGGGGGGTGTGAGGCACCAAGAGGATGCTTTCCAAAGAAGCAATGACACTTTTTGAATGATTTTAGGAGGCATAATTTACTTATTATTTCAAGAACACATACTTGAAATCAGTTTGACTCTAGATAAATCCACAGCCATAAGGTTAGAGTTACACTGATAAAGTGGTTTTAAGTCAAAAAGATCCTCAAATACAAATTTGCACATGACATCAAAAATGAAAGGGTCTGCTGATTGCTTAAGTTGTATAGATTTGGGGTCATGAGACCCTGTTATTGCTAATATAGGGGTAGTGAGCTACAAAGACTGGGAGTCCCTGTTTAAGAGCTGTAGATGTGGCGAGAGCGGCTGCCTCAGCTCTCTTCTTGTCTTTCCCTCCTGCTGTCTCATCAAACCAATATATTTCCTGTTTCAGTTTTTAGTGTATATTGAATGTCATTGATGTTTTTTGTGGATTGTTTTTTAATGTGTGGACCCCAGGAAGAGTAGCTGCTGCTTCGGCGGTAGCTAATGGGGATCCAAAATAAAAAAAAATAATAATAATAATAAAAATATATAAAAAGCCCATATCTTGACTTGAATCAGGTTTATGTGTATGCCTATAAGAACTTCTGTTCTAGTTTTCATATACTGAATACTCCTGATCCAGCTGTATTCTCAGTCTAGCTGACTTGCTCTGTAAGAGCTCCTGTCCCTTTCAAAGACCCTTCCTCATGTAGGCTCAGTCCACTGTGATTGGTTGACTGTTCTGATCTGTGGTAATTGGTCAGTTCAGCGTTCAGTGCCATATTGTCAACAACTCTGCATTCTTTCTACCTTCTCTACTCTTCACTGGGCTTGCCACCCTGCACCAATGGGCTTAAACTGCAGATGAAATAATCACATAAACCAGTGGCGGATCTAGGTTTTTTCTAAGGAAGGGGCCATCAAGGGGCCACATTTCTCACAGAGGGGCCAAGTATTTGTCTAACATGCATGGAGTCACATTTATGAAAAAGCACACCCAGTCGCACCTTTTTTTAAAATATTAATTAAAAAAGCGTAGACACTAAAACTCATTTTTAATTTCAATATTTGAGGAAGGTAGCATCTTCAGAGGAAATAAAATAGTATTCAAAAACATGTTTCCCAAGTTCGTTTTCACAAACATGCACTTTTCATCTTTTATTTTATGTTCGTTCAAATGATAGTCTTCTTCTGTCAGCTTTATTGATGGTGGACCTGCCTATTTGGCGCGATACTGCCACCAATGCTTGGGCATGGAATTGCATTCATCTATAATCTGATTATCATTCTCCAGCAAAATGACAGATGAGTGACAGGACAGGGGCACTTCAGGGGGCCAATTAGATGTCAGATGGGGCCATTGCCCCTGTGGCCCCCGCCCCTAGAACTGCCACTGACAGGACCTTACACTGGCAGGTCTGAGGTTTGAGAGAGGAGAGCTATTTCAGGCAGCTACTGGCACTGGTCATAGGAGGAGAGGGTTAAGTGCTGATGTTGCAAACTTTTTGTGTTGTGTGTAGAAGTCCTCTGTCACACAGCAGAGACATGTTTAACACACCAAAGAGCATAATACACCTGATAAAGGATAATATGGACTCTACAAATACTGACACTTTTTTGTTGGTGTCAACTATTCAGCAAGATAGATGAGGACAAAGTTTGTGCTTGTGGTCCCATAACCATGGCAGACTGAATTTAAAGACACATTCTCGCCCTGAACAAGTTTTTAAGCACTTGGCATCAATATGTTACACGCAAGCTTGATGCATCTACATGGCTCTATAAGGAGTGGATCAACAGGGACATGATTTCTGCATGTCAACTCAGTTATTCTCCTGTGTCTCACACAGCAATATCTTGAAATCAGAAGAAAATAAATGTCTTAAACATTGTGTGCAAGATATGTCCATGATATTTTTCTAATTGGATAAGAATTAAAAAAGCATCTGTCCATGTCCACATGTAGGCGTGTATATTTGAAAACATAGCTTTTCATTTTGTTTTGGTCATTTTTACACATCCAAACATCATGTTGGTGATCGAACACTGAGAATGCACATTTTGGAGAACTGCAATGGTGATATTTTCAGAACGTGCAATCACGATGATCCTGCATCTCCTACATGTCGCGCTCCAGTCTCTAGTATTTGGGAACTTCTGCATTAAATCGATGTGTATCTTTATATCCAAGAATCATCCATATTTCATGACAGTCAGGTCTAAATAACCTAAAGACTGTTTCGTGAAACCACTTCAGAATTCAGTTTCAGTTTGTTAATGTTGTTCATACTTCAGCTTCTTCTGCACTGTTAGACATGAAGTTTTCTCTTTCCTTTCAAATAATTGTTTCATGAAAATTACAAGAAATCTAAACCGGTCTGAGGATAAACTGAGGACAACAGGACAAAGAGATGGGATCTGTCACAGACTTGAATTATGAATATAATTGTTCATTATTATTTTGTACAGGGGGAGTGTTCTCTTTCCTCTACGTTTGTACTAATCTTAATAAGTAGCTCACTATGTAGCAGACAGTCTTTTTTGCTGTGATTTATGTAAAATGGAGGAGATAAGGTTCACCAGTGAAGGAAATATGATTGGAAGAATTTTATCTGTAGCTGCATGAATTACTGTTTGAAAATACTTATGCAGAGGCATTTCATTAATCATTTAATCATAATCCAAGCAGGATGTTTGAACTGATTTCACAAATACCCTTTCATTTTACTACTTCATTATGCTTGCTAATGGATCCAATATATAATATATATCATAAATTATATCACACCTTCGCTGTACATGTAGGTCACGGTAGCGAGGCATGTCTGTGTGCACACGCTGAGATGGGGGGAGAAGCTCGCTTTCTCAAATGCACTTTTCGTCTCTTAGTGCAAATAAAAAAAGGGCAAAAGTATAGCTCTGATATCAAGTAAGATATTTCTGTTAGATTTAATTTTATTTCTTTTTGTATACATTAAAGTGTTCAAAAAAATAAGTTATTCTTATGTCAAGGTTTCTGTTAAGATGCTCTTTTATTATCATTAAGATGACTGATTTAAATCTGTATGCTAAATGTGATTTCTTCCCCCCTTACGGTTCACCTATTGTGTTTATTCTGCACATTCTTCAGTAATGAAAAGGGATGCATTTAGCCGTTAAAGTTAATTATCATAGCTTTTAGGAATATTAAAAGGAATACTCTCAGAAGTGTGCGCAATAACCGCCTTTACAGAGAGAAATGTGGCTTCCAATTAGTTTGAGCTAAATAAACGCCAATTTACTTAAGTAGCTCTGTGAATGAAACTGCTAAACATTTCAGGACATCTTACTAAATTCAAAAGGCGAAAATAATGGCTAAAGACATTTCAACTTCAATTTTACTGGCGCAGATTGAATTTTCAATAAAGGCAGGGCTACGTGAGCAGCCTAGGAAATCCCGTGTTCATAGGAGACATGTGCCCTGCTTCTTTTCATCCTTTGTTACATTCCACTTTATTTTTCCTAATGACATGGAGAGTCACTGTGCATAATTAATAGGAAATGAAATATTCAAATGGCCCTAATGCAGCCTTGAGAGGAGTGTCTGGACACGGGAGCAGGGGATAAGGAGAATTGACAGCAAGAGAGACTATGAACGTTGGCATGTGTCACTTTCTGGACTTCAAATGAAGCCACTTTTTTTTAAAGCTCCTTGGCAGGATGACAGCCCCCCTCCCATGTAAATTGCCACAATAAAAGAAGTCAAATAGACACACGCTTGCAACAACTGGCTTTCTATGTCTCACTTACTGTTTGCCCTTTTTTTCTCTTATAATTTCCTGTTGTACAGGCCTGCACTTGAGCTTCATCTTTTTCTGAAAAGTTTATTATCTATCCTCTTTGGATGCATTTAAAATAAATGAAAAATCCTTTCAGCTTTACATTTCAAACATGGGGAAAAATCTCAATCATTTTCAACAGTTCAATATTTCTGATGTACATTAGTTAATCAATAAATAAAACTAAAATTATAATAAAAGCAGCATTACTGTGTTTTTTGAGAGGATTTTCAGCAGTTAAATGTCTGAAAAATACAGAAAATAGTACCAGTATGTTAAGCTCATAGAGATCTGGAAAATGGGACAAAAAGGTTACACAAACATTTTACATTTATTTAGTAAAATAATTGCACAGTATCTAGGTCATAATATACCTGTTTTCGGGTTGGGGCCAAAATAGTATAATATTGCCAAAGAAATTCAAAAAAAGATTCAAATCACACAAAAAAAGAATAAATAAACAAATAAATAAATAATGCTTGATGATGATTGTAACTTGCAAGCATGATTATTTATCAGTCTTAATAAATGTAGGAAATGTGTCATTGTACATTTCTTATGTTTTAAGAGTTTGAGCATCTGTCAGTGTTAATTTTTTTTAAAAGAGTTAATCAATTTTCCCAACAATATTTAAGTAACACTATTGCAGGAATGAGCCAGTACAGGTGAGGACTGTTAGCCTGGGGTTCAGAAGTTCTTGAGCCTTCTCCAAGCAGAGGTGTCCTCATTTGTGATGCACAAGTGTTTGACCTCCTCTAGATCCTTCTGGAAATCATCAGCCCTCTGCATCTGCAGCTCCTTCTCCTTCTTAAGCTCATCCGCTTCCTTCCTTAGAGCAAAGTTCTCCTCTACCTGAGCCTTAAGTCCTTATTGAGGCTCAGGTAGAGGACAACCTTCTCACTGTTATACTCCTCTGAAGCCCTTTGTTGTGCCTTTAGGGCCTCGTCCCGGTCTCATAGTCTGCAGACCACCTCATCCAGCTGCTTCTTGTGCAGCTGGTCCTTTTTTAAGGGAATTAACCAGGTTCTCCAGGGACATCTTCTCCTCCAGATCATCTGCCCGCACTGTTATGCAGTGGTATTCCTCCAAGTCCCTCCGCTGTGCTTTTATGGCCTCGTCCTGGTGACACAGTCTGCAGAACACCTGATCCTCAAGAGGATAGCTAAGTGATGCTGGTTTTCAGCCCCTGCAGCTCATCCTTTGAGGTGTCTAGCTGCTTCTTGTGCAGCTGATCCTTGGTTGATGCCTCCTCTTTAAGGAAATCATCCTCCTTTTGCAGCGCCTTGTCCTTGTCTGGTAGTCTGGATGCCATGTCTAAACTGCTTGTGGTCTTGTGATCCAGCTGTTTTCAAAATGTCAAGACATGCTTGGCAGATGAGGTCACAGCTGTGGGCCACCTCTATAATGTGGTGCAATAATTAATTAAATTATTGCAGACTGTTGATATTTTATAATATCCGCCAAGGAGGAAACATTTTTAGTTTATTAGTTTGTTTGTGAACGGGATAGTTCAAAAAGTTAAGAACTGATTTTAAAGAAATTTTCTGGGAATGTTGGTCAAGGCACAAAGAAGAACTGATTATATTTGGTGGTGATCCACATCTGGGGGCCAGATCCAGGAAATTTTTAAAGAATTTTTTGACATTCTGGGAAAAGGCAGTTTTCCAAATTTTCGCTGATAACTCAGTGAGTTCTAACTTGTTTTTTTTGACATATCCAAGGAATGTTGGTCATGGAACAAGAAAGAACTGAATACATTTTGGTGGTGATCCAAGTCCAGATGTAGATCCAGGAATTTTCTAAAGGGTTTGTTAATCTTGCGAGATTTAGCAGTTTTCCACATTTTGGCTCAAAAAGTTAAGAATGGATTTTAAAGTCCCCATCTCTGTCTCCCACTCAGAGAGCCATGCTATGGTCTGGTCACCTCCCCTCCCCTCTGCCATGCTCTGATCTCCCATTCAAAGGGCAGAGACCCTCAAGAGGGCAAAGAGTGGGGGGCTGCGGGTAACAGAATGAGTGAGGATGGGGATGCCAGTAGATACCAGATGACTTTGAGTTAGTCCCTCTGCATACCTCTAAGATCTCCTTGTTTCACATCTTCTGCTCTTCTTGATGCTTGAAGACTTTGACGTCAAACTTTTCCTCCTCTTATCAGTCTCTCTCTCTTCTTGGTTAACCCTCACCTCTCCAAAGTCTGGGAGGGTGTCATACTTTCCTCCTCTTATCTTGTCGTCTTAAAAGTTAATCCTCACTTCTCTAAAGTCTATATAGAGGAGGGTGTGGTACTTACAGCATCAGTGATTCTTCATATAGCGAGAGATGACCCATCAACCCTTGATGACCCTTGGCCAGAAGTCTGATGAAAGTAGCCAGAGTGGTCCCAGATGATAGAAAGACACGTTTCACAGCAGCCAAAAGTGCTGAGTTACGCCTGCCCCGTGCCAATGTTGGCTTTGGGTAAACATGGAACGTATGACTGAAGAAAGCATACACTTGGTAAGGACAATCAGAGTAAAATGAGCATGAGCATTTATATTTGAGCCGGTGGCAGACCAAGTTGACAACCAAGCACAAGCTCATCCCCGCAACGGAGCTGAGGCATCAGAATCACATAAAAGTGTTGATGTAATAAGTTGCCGGACAGGCTTGGTGCACGCGCATGTTACCTTCTAATGAACCACAGGAATATTGTTGACATTTCTGAGCTGGATAGGTGGCTTCAGGTGCAGTACACGTGCGTTTAAGAGCCCTCATTTTGACTTAACCGGTTTATTTTTTTCATTTTTGATGACTGTAAGAGTATGTTTACATTGCTAATGTTTACCAAACACTCTAGTTTTTAAATGCAAAGTACCTTGACCCAGCTGGATTCTCAGGATGTCTCAGATGCTCTGTTAGAGCTCCTGCCCCTTAAAGGCTCCCTTTCCCACGTGTGCCCTGTCCATTCTGACTGATTGACTTGGCAGCACTGCACAAGTCTGCATTCACTGGACCATTTCTGCTCTGCACTGGGCTTCCAATAGGCTTAAACTGCTGACAAAACAATGGTGTGATGTCACACTGGTAGGTCTATTTGGGAATGAGTCTTTTCAGGCAGCTACTTGTACTGCAAAGAGGGGGCGAGGGAGAAGTCCAGATGCCAAAGACTTTTTGTCTTGTTCACTGAAGTGCTCTGTCACACAGAAATAAACACGTTTAATAAAAACCCTAAACTTGAATTTGACTTAGTAACCACTTTGAATTACCTGTCAGCAGAAATACAGCTGTTTTATATCAACTTAACCACAATTTCTGTTTCATTTGTTTAGTTAAAAAAAAAAAAAAAAAAATCTCACAACCTTAATTCCTCAAATACATTTGACAATAAAACTGATTCTGATTCTCAGCATGTTTTCAGTAGACAGTCAGTGCCGCACTGGTAAACAGGCACAAGCTCTGACCTTTGACCTGACACAGAAGAGAATGGTGTTGACCCTTGTGAAAACCCCCTGGCAGACTCCAATGTAAACCCAACCCCACCCTGATGTGTGCCCTAAAAGAAAACAGGAACAGGCTTTGATGCCTTGTATTTATCAAGATAGTGCACAGAGGTATGTAATGTTTTCTTTAAAAGATAGAGTAAATACACACAAAGTTTAAAACAACATTTCAGTCCTGTGTTGGATGTTAATGTTGGCATGTGGAGCTGAAATCTGGTTGACATTAGCGTCCTCCTCACCTTTTTCTTCTCTAGAACTTAGTACACTGTGTTCTGCTGATTTCACACAAACAGAGACACACTCATGCTCTCACTCTCTAAATCACAAACACTCAGACCTCTTGAGTTAAAGTTTGTTATTTCTCTCAACCTTTATGTACTTTAGTATCAGTCATATAACACTTAATCTGTTCTTAATTTTTGATTTTCAGTCCAAGTATCAGTCTTTGGGGTTCATGTGGAAGTGCTTAAGGGTTTGAGAGTTAACACCTTAGTGAGCTGCCTGCACCCTGGCCTGCTGTTAAACAATGGCAGCTTTGTGCAGACTCTCCCCTGATGTTTTCTTAACATGTTCCAGGCAGTTTAAGCAGGCAACTTAAGTAAACAAGATGTTGCCATGATAAAAGCACTTGTGAAAACATAGCAAAGTGCACTTAGTGACTTTTGACTGCAGAGCTGAATGGGATACACAATTTAATTCCTTTCTTTTTTAAACAAAGGGTGAGGCACTGCCAGAGCACAGTAAGTAAAGATAGATCAGAAAGAGCACTCCCTGAGCTGTGATATGTTTCTCATCGTAGTGTTGGTGTGATTTAGTGAGGGGATGATAATAAGAATAAAGGTAACACTTTCTTTCTTTCACAGTCGCAGTTCTTGCCATTGACTTTTGGTTGGGTTGTTTTTTGTGACACAAAACTGGATTTCTGTTTTTTTTATTTATTTATTTCAACTTTAAAAGAGAAAACAACTATAAATGACACCACATTACACCAAAACAGTTTTACTTTAGGTCAATCTGAATTCTATATGCAACAAAAATATATCAAGTTTCCCTCTAGGAGTTGAAATGCATGCTGTAGTTTTGTTATGAAAAGAAGAATGCATTCTTTATTAATCCTTCATGGAGGAGTTCACACTCTGTTGTGGAAACATGCTACACAAACATATGCTGAAATACACATGCACCAACAGGTCGTATTATCATGCAGTAATAGAAAGATGTCAGAGTGATGGCTTACTACTCCTGAAGAGGCGCTACCTAACAGTTTAGCAGGTCAGTGCCTTGCTCAGGGGCAATTTGATAGTGCCGAGGAAGTCAGTTAGCAACTCTTCAGCTACCAAGCCAACTTCCAAACATGGTTCAGTCGGGACTTGAAATGATCACATAGTGTACAGGTGAAATTATTTACTTTTATTAAAATAAATAAATGAATGAAATACAGGACTAGAAATGTGCCCGTGCAGGAAGTTAGGCCATTAAGGGATATATTTAAGTGTTCTATCTTTAAACAACGACACAATTTTCAAGTTACTGTCTTTGTGTCTCTTCTGCAAGTAAACGTGCGGGAAGGTGTTAACTATGGAAGCTCAGGAAGCAAAATGAGCTAATGAGTAAGGCAAGGAAAAGAAATCTTAATTTTTTTATTTTTTTATTTTTTTTAATCCTATACAATAGATTTGTTAAAACTATGAGTTACTGAATCTCTACTAAGATGTGATTTGCTTTATGGGAAAATAACATTTTATTATGAGTAATTAAGGGAGAATTACAGTTCATGTGAATCTTATAAAGACCAAACTGGGCAAAGCTAGTATAGATCAAAATTAGTGTGCACCAACATTCTAGCTTACTTTTAATAAGCGGTAATTAGAGGGGTATTGAGGGCAGACTTTTAGTTTCATGGACTGGTGGCTTTGTATTGTTGTCTAGTAGAATTAGGTACTAATAAGCTCTTAATTATATATTATAAGCAGCCATTATGCTACTAATCAGCACGTTAACAAGAAACAAGTTGATGCAGACCTGGGCAATGTATCGATTTAATGGATTAATTAATTTGTGTAACACAGAGTGTTTCCTAACCCCCCGTGCGATTTTGTTCTTGGCTGATTTAACCAGGGGTATGCCACATCCCATAGATGAAGGACTACCTGAGTAAGTGTTGGTTCAGCCCAGAGGAAGCAATAGTGCAAGGAAGATATCTCACCATTTCTGTGCAGCCACAGTTAACATTAGAGCACAGCCTTCAAAGCTGAAGTAATATCCACTTTTTGAGAGAGGCTTGGTCAGACACAACTCTTAAGGACTTACACCACAAAAAACAAACAAAGAAACGAGCAAAAAAACTGCCTGTTCTAAGTAGGGAAGAAAAAGAGGGGTTTATGGGTAGGCCAAAATCCAATACAAGTAGATTTTGAGGCAAGAGGCAAGTGACTTAAAAATATGTCCTGGGGGATATTTGGGACCAGTGTAAAGTAGAAGTAAAATTTTGGACCTCTTAAGACAAATACATTTTTTTTTCCGTAGTAGTAAAAGTGGCCATATTTAGGTTGTTAGGATCAAAGGTAAAATATGCCCGTACCTTCAGATGCTGTTTCTTTTATATGCCACTGTGAAATGTTTGCTGCAACATGTAAATTTGATGTGAAGAAAAAGGTAAACACAAGAGAGACCAAGTGTGTATGTGTTATTCTTAACACTAAAGTTTTAAATGCCCGTACAGAATATTCAGAGGTTACCATTCAATAAATTGAAATCACTCTTAAGATTTAAAGATATTATATGTAAAAAAAAAACTTTATGTTCCATATATTTATTAGCTGAGCCTTAATATTGCCTACAGTAATTTAGCTTTCATCGTTCTAAAGTGCCATGACACGGCTTGTTTGTTATTGCCCTTGAAACACATAATATAAAGTCAAGCACTGCTGCTAAAGGAAGCAGGACCAGCTGCTTAATTCTACTGTTCTGTTTCTATGTTGCATTCATATTTTGTGCTGCTTACTTATAATGGACCAGCATTCACCCTTGCCGTGGCCTGTTCTGTCATAATTCCCCCTGAAATATGTAACTAAAACCCTGACCTCTTTTATCCAACAGTCAAAAAAGACATTTCCAAATTGAGTAAAGACCCACTGTCACCTCAGCCACCTTCAGTTAACTACTCTTCTAAAATTGAGGACCCCGGCCAATCTAAACCATGCTCCATGAAAAGTATTCACCAAACAGCAAACCAAGTTTCTGTTTGGAGAAAAAAATCACTGAATAAGGAGAAAAAGCTCCTGCTAGTAAACTTGCTGATTCGCGCTACAAGCAGTCCGAGAAAGCTTCCCAAAAACTCATGACTCGAAATGAAACTGTTGCTATAAAAATATTTTCTTTCTAGTTCTGAAAAAATGTACTTTGGTAACAGGAACACTGATTTGCTGTCCAGTAAGCAGACCTTATGTTTTGAAGTTTTCATTGAACATATTCCTAAATTCTCTACCTTGTTTCAGTCTTTGATTTTAAGTCATCATCTGTTGTCATGTCTTGCTGTGGTTGGGATCCCCTTGAAAGCAGATTTTTACATATTGTGCCCTTAAGCCAAAAGCCAGAACAAAGCTGGCGCACAATGTTACAAGTTTAGACTTAGTAATGATGGTGATCTATCAGGTTTAAAGCCAGCCAGCTTCACGACACTGCAAACTCTCACTTGAAACTCCGCAGACAGCTTTTCCTTTAAATCTGTTCTTGAAAGGCGAGAGTAAGACAAATAAAACACTGAGAGGAAGGCAGGACACACAAACCAATCCCCCTGTCCCGTGACAAGGGCAAACATGCAGAGCGCTCTAAGTGCAGGCTGCTTCAGATAAACATCCTACTGTTGTTTGTTTGGGAAAAATGGGCCCTGTCACCATGGGAACTGCACTTATCACAGGAATTAGAGGTCCATGCCGTTCTCAGAGGGAAACCCCTCCACAGTACCCTTTTCAAAGAAGTGCCAGCCCAGGCATCCACACTCAGGAATAACAACCAGCTGCACCTGCAGTGCCTTTGAGTCACCTGGGGTCACAAAATATGTAATTGACCCAACAAGAGGGCAACCAACAATGATAGCAACACACCAAAGACAATAACTTATACTTACTTGAGAAATGACTGGAAATCGTCAAATATAGCTTCACATCCAGGCCACTTGCAGACGCCGTGACCATAGAGAGGGTGACTGTGGGGGGGCAGCTCTTCTGGTGTGGATCTTGAAAAGGAAATCACAAAAGGATAAAGGTTACTGAGGTAAACAGACTGAAGAGTCATATGCCAGAGTACCAAAGCAGATGGGATAGGGTCTTTTTAGGGTCCATTGGTGTACCATGTTTGGTTTCTATCTGAAAATATAGAATGGTGTAGGGATGATGTGTTTTGGTGGGCTAAGGTTAGCATCATGTTGGCTCCCTTGACAAAATGCCAAAAGGTGTTTTCAGTGGGTTTTTACATAAATGTAGATAATGAGGTGGCAAAAAAGAAAATGACATGTTTTGTTTAAGAGAATCTTCACAGAAGAGTACTAGTACTGTAGAGTGTCCCACCTACAGTTCGTTTAAAGTCCATCTGAAGAACTGGTAAAAAAATCTAACCAAACCTGTACTCATTAGCTATGCAGGAATAGAAACATTATCTATTCCATGGTTTCATGCTCACACCCCAGTATTTTCAAGAGTACCAAGTCAAGACTAAAGGGCCACAGCTGGCCTCAAGTCATTACTTCACAGTCTGTGTTTGCTTTGTGCTGTGCATTATGAGAAGGAAGCCAACAGGTTAAATTATCAACAAAATGATAATAAAATAATGATAATAATGATAGGTCATAAAATGTCCTATGTAAGATTATACAGACAAGCATATTTATCAATGTGGGACATACCTTAGGATATAAGAGTAAACAAACTCTGTGCATTAAGAAAAGAGGCTTTTAACACTTTCTGGTGGACCATAGGTTCAACATGAGAACTACCATAATTTCTTGATTATAACACACACCCGATATTTTCATGCTTTTTTCCAGGAAAAACGCTGTATTCAAATATAACACGCATCCACATTTTGCCCAAACCTTAATCTCTTAGACAACTCAAAAATGACCTTTATTCAAAGTTTTAATCAACGAAATTTCAGTATTTTCACAACAAATACCATAAACGATTTTCTCTCTCAACCGGATGCAGAAACACCATTTGCTTCACGCATGCACACTTACTTGATTTCTTACATATGCAAACGAATAATGCCAAGCATGGAACACCCACTTGTATTGAAACAATTCTCCCACATGAGACAGGTGTGAAAGCAACCATAATTTTGAAGAAAAGGTGTCGAATCTCAAAGACCCTAGTTCAGGCATCAATCTGAAAACCTTCAAAAACCTCATAGATTTTGAATGGTCCTAAAATACTGACTTCTGTGCTGCAAGATTCATTACTGCACCACTCTTTTGACTTCAACTTTCAGTCTATGCTATTTTTAAGCTATCTATGCATTGTTTTTGAGCCCACCTGGAATGGGGTATATAACAACATCCTTCTCCTAAGAGCTTTAGTGACTTCTCCAATGTGCATCAACTGTAAACATCCCTGTTAAATTCCATATACTGGCTAATCCATGTACAGATGTTCCCGTTTGTTGGAGAGAAACATACTATGCACCATCAATCTAAACAGAGGCAACATCTCTCAAAATATACTTTACAACATCTTCCATATGGTGAGGTGTGGAACTACAGCGAACCATAATCAGTGCTAAGAGGAAGGTGCCTGTGATGAGGAAGGGTCTGCTAAGAGAGTGAGACAGGCAGCCATATGGACACAGGCATAATACAAGGCACACAACTTGCAGCAACAAGAGCCTGGGGGACTGGCCTATATTGTTACCACCTGTGCTCCTGGTTGTTTTTGATCACAACACTGATGCTTCCCATTCAGTCTGAGCTCTGCTCTCTGAGACAATGGGCCAGGGGAGATTTATTAGAGCAAAACTCTTGTGGTGCCATGTGGGAGTAAGTCCAAGCTGTGAAAAATTATTTTCTAAAACACATAAAATAACAAAAAAATGTCTGACATCCCTTTTTCAAGAGACATCTTTGAGCATGCCACAATAAATAAATAAAGATTTTGCAAAGCTTGACCCAACATCTGCCTGGTGCGACGGTAAAATGAACATTAAAAGAAACCAAGCTTTTACACATCAATTTGATATTTAAGCAGGGTTATATAGGGTTCATGGCATTAGCTTGAAAATTAGCCACAGTTACAAAGGTCAGCTCTGCATCTGTACAAAAGCTATATTGTACATAGCTGCACATGGGCATACCAACTCCACGTAGGTTTCAGTTGTAAAACAGCCACAACAACAGTGTAGGATGATTGCAAGCTATATTGAACACAGCAGTAACAACTTATTTTTCCACTGGCAAGCTGCTTTGTCTTGGCACTACTTTGGCACATGGCAAAGACTAGGTCTCCTTCCACCAGACATGGAATGATCAACATCTGGTTTCATTTTTATTTTGCCATATATAAGCTAGATTCCTTGCTAACTCTTTCTGTACAGATGCAGAGCTGATCCAAGACACTTTGGCTAATGTCATTCCCAAACTATTACTATTACCTACTTACCAACCTGTTATGAGGCATGTAATCTAGATATTAAAGGCCTATGCATACTGAGTCTATATTGTTTGTCCAAATTTTGCTCGTCACTAAAACCTGACCATCATGAAATAATAAGTCATTATTGCCTATCAAAAACAAATAGATTTTTGTTTAAGCATTGTGCATTAAAATGAATTTACCAATTTGCAATATGGTATGCTATTTAAAGTATGTGCTGCGCTCATTTGGTGGATTTTAACTACAGAACATTACTGCTAAGACCAAAATTTGTTTTCAGAGTCAAATGAGCCATGGACTAAAATTAAGGGGACACATTCTTGCTCTTCAAAAAGCATTTAGCACTCACTAAAGCAGTGTGATGCACAAGCCAACTCATCAAACCCAGTGTGCAATAGGGCTGTCACTTTTCCAAATTCCAACTCATTGTTTTTTTGAGCATGCATGTTAATAATTGAAGATGTTATAACCCCTGCCCCCCAACCAGCCAGCTGCAACATTCAGATTTATTCATGAATCTTGTGATTTTGTCCATGATGGTCTTGTTCTGTGCCTCAGCCACGTGGTTGCATGGGGCTGAGCACCGCCACACTTGGGTGGAATGCCAAAAATTGGGCCAGTGGATTTGTTGTGGATGAGAAGTAAGCCAGATGCTAAGCACATTATTGACACACAGCTCAGTCTTGTTTTTTAATTTGGCTTTGGAGGTGTAGAGCCCAGAGTGCTTCCACGGAGTGGCTTTCTTGTACCCTATTTTCTCAAGGTGTCCCTGATGTTGTTAAGGTCAAGAGAGCGATTGACGAGAGCCTCACTGCTGTAGGCGCCCTAATGTGCAGCAGAGTTGTATATTTTTAATTTGCATGTATATCTACAGCTCGAGTATGGATTTTATGCCCAATGCTCGAAGGTATATTCGAATATCGATTGTAAAGTGACAGCCTTAGGTGATACTGGTGCACGTCCCTTGAGAAGGGCACATGGGGAGGGATGCTGAATGACATTTCATGGCAGCCATCAGTGCTGCATGAGCATAATGCCAATCTCTGTGCTGTTTTTAGTGGGCTCTTGGTACATATGGCAAACAAGCATCCCTGAGGAAAGCCTACAATAGACAACAGACTAAGCCGAATGTGGTGCTGATGACAACACATCCCTGTGTTGGAGCTGAGGCATCATAATTGAAGGTAGATATGACAGTGATGGGGGAGTACCTTGGAAAAGTCGGAAGGTGTTTTATTTGACACAAAATGCGAACATGCCTCGCAGGGCTGGCTGACGTCAAGAGCCCACCAATGTTGAGAATCTTGCCAAAAAATACATTTTCAAGCCGGACAGGGACTTGAAGTTGACTTTAGGCACAATGACTGTTAAAAAGCCTTCATCTTTACTTCTGACATTAAGAAAGGTTCAAATTTTTAAATCATGACTTACCAATTTTACCAGGAAGCTTACGAATTCATGAATACCAACGACATTTAAGTATTGTATACCACAAGTAGTCAAATTTAAAAGGAACACACAAGTTTGTCTATGTCAGAATAACAAGCTTTTAAGAGCTCACAGTTGTTTCAAGCATGTGATTATTGCACTGCAATTAGGGACCAGTCAGGCATTCATAAGAGTTGTTTATACTAACCTCTCTATCCTCCTCTTTTACACTTACAAATTATACTTCCACATTAATGCTTCTTCAGATATAAGAGACCAATTTTGATATTTTTTCAACAAGAAAAATCCTGGCTTTAAATCTGAGGAGCTTTTTCTCCCTGTTTATTATTTTTATCGTAAATAATATTGGTTTTGATTTTCGGTATGAATAACACATTTGAATGTGGAGTTCACTGGAAAACAGTCAGCACAAAGAGCTGTGGGGTGGCAGGAGAAGAGCCTTTTCAAAGGTATCTGGCACCATAATAATAAACCACATAATTTTTATCAGATGAAAAACAAACAGAGACAGGTTTTTAATTCATTGTGTCCTCTAACAAATACCATACTGAAGGGAAAAATTGAAACCATGTTGCAAATCTCTGTGTTGCATTAAATTTGACTTGCACCCATGAAGGTATTTCAAGATGTTGTTATTGTCAGGCAGCCCAGGGGAGGAGCACTCTAATGATCCTGTAACAGCTACAAGGAAAACTGTGTCATCAGCTTCTTTACAGGAGAAGGAACATTAAACAGACTGAAAGTATACAAACATTCAATGTACTACTCTGGTTTTATATTAAAGAAACAGGGGAGAACATAAACTCAGATCACCTGACAGTTTCCAGCAAGTTGTTTTTCCTTCCTCTAATAAGGGTAGTCATGGTCTATAGTAGGGATGCACGGTATCATTACGATGATATTATTATCGCAGATAGCTCAAAAAGTTGAAGACTAAGCATCTGTGGATTTTTAAACAGAACTAACAAGCTCAGTTTTTCTTATCCCTGTGATTGATCCTTGGAAAGGTTTTTCTTGTAGCTGAAGTATTTAAGGACTGGACATCTGGTTTGATTTTTTATTTCACATGAATATAATTATTTCTTTCCAATTCTTTCTGCATTACAACAGACAGTTTGCCAGGATTGTCCCAAGGAACCATCCTGCAATTCTGTTAATAATTTTATTCCTTTCGTCAGGATGAAAAGAAAACATCTTGTATTTTAAAGTATAAGCTCTGTATAAAAGGGCACACTTTTATATCTTGTTCTTTAGACGTCACTGTCATAAAGACTGTTCTCTAAATGTATTTTATTTAAAATAATAACATAAGCATAAGTACTTCAAACTTATATGTAATTTACATTTGTGTCAATTTGTGTATTGTAAAGAAAATTGAGAATGATATATATATATATATATATATATATATATATATATATATATATATATATATATATTTATATATTCTATCTGTATTTACAAAAAAACACATTTTTCATTTCCATTATATTTCAGATTCTGATTCACATTTTTACTTATTATTCATTAAGTGACAAAAAACAGTAAAATACTGTTGACATCAAAGTTGCACAGGCTATTTATGTTTTTATATTTTCTGTATTCTTAGTATACACACTTCCCCGATATTTAAATAGAGCTTTATTTATGCACACTTTTTAGATGTCTACTTCTACAGCATTTTAACTCTTTTATGTACAAGCTTACTCTTTTTCTGTTTTTAATGTATAATATTAATTCTGTTTTACTCTCTAGAGTCAGATGCAATGACTTTATTTCCACTCTGGTTAAAAGTCACAATGACAAGAAAAGGCTTTTAAAATTGACACTGCACACTTAGCTGACAAACAGAGAAGTTATTTCACAAGTGGCTTTGGTTAATTTGGACAATTCAAAAGGTGATCTCCTCAGTCACAAAAAACATCTATCAACTGTTTTTTGAGCTTGATGAACCACTACCTATCATCAGTTAAAGATCAACCGCTCACAGGTATAGTATCTCTCTTTTACAGATCTGGCAGAAGTCGCTCAGAAAAACAGAGAATTCAGCTTCCTTGCCTGAGCATTCTTTAAAACAAGTTAAATCAGGAGCACGTGCCGTGTCTTTGCCATGTCAAGCCAGCAGTGATTGAATTTCTCCTCCTTCCTTAAGACGGAAGTGCAAAGCCGGTGAGTGATTCCTGTGGATGCACTTAAGGTTTTAGTTGCAGGCGTCGTTGTGCCTGGGCAGATTTTATATGACACATGAAACTAACTACATGGTACTTAAGGGTCTGCTGTAAACTGATCTGAAGCCAGCCAGGAAAACAGGCTCATCAGCACTGAGGCTTGTTTCTGGTACATGACAACAGGACTTTCAAAACAGTATCAATTAAAAGTTCATTAAGTTCAGCACAAAGGAGAACGAGTGGATGCTCTCTATTTACAACAGGGCGGGCCCAGACCATCTTCAACCTGATTATTTAAGCCCCTGGATTATGACAGTTGCGTTTTTTTTCTTCAAATTCTTGCTTAGAGTTGTTTTACTTCTTCATTTTAATACTGCAGAAACTGACTGGCGTGAGTCGGTATAATGAAAAGAAAGGAACAACAGTCTTGACGGGCGCAGGGTTTCAGTGTTCAAGAATTTAAAGAATGCATCTACAAACATCTTACAAATGTTTAAAAGAAACGTTTTGAGCTCAGTTTTCTTTTCTAGCTTGTTGCATGCAAATTTTTGAGTAGACGGTCCTCAATTGTGAGGAGCAGTGGGTCTGAATGAGGTTAGATTTTCTTATAGATCTGTGATACAACAGAAACATTAAGAGCAAGACTGCATTTCTCACTTAAGATCCTGTTGAAGTGCTGTTGACATCTTGTTTTAATCTCTGTAATTCAACAACAGGCAGAGGGAAGGGCAGCTCCTGCATTATGTATTTTCAAATATTTCATGGGACCCTCAGGTGACAAGACTTTTTGCCATTGATGTCCACCTTCTGTGATTGCAACAATAAATGCTGAAGGAACTTTCTGGGTCATGTATGGTTTCAGAGATTCTGCCAGACATGGGTTTAACATTTTATGGACTACTAGCTGGTGGATACTCTGGCATCTTCAAGAGGAGAAAATGTGGGCTGAGACAGGAGCTGGATAAAATGTGGATAATGAGGGCCACGGAGGTCAGGAAACAACATCTGAGATATCTGTCCAGAAGAGCGCAGTCCTAGGAACAACAAAGATACTGTGCAGAACCTTAAAGCCCCAAGGCCTCTGGTGGAGGACTTGAGCCTAATATCTGATGTAAAAACTGCACCAACACTAAGCTGCATTCATCCACTGATGTTTTGGGCAACTTTTGCAAACCTAGAGAGAAACGTCAAGATGCATCAAGCAAAGTCAGGCCATGCAGACCTAAGTTAACATCAGCTGGGCAATACTGATGTTTTTCGAGAACATTGAAACATTTTACCCCTGCTTGAAAATTTCAATGTTTGATCCAGGTCAGGTCAGGTTTGGCAGCGCATGCCGGGCATTTTGCCATTCCTCATTCCCGATGACTCATCTGCACCAACAGCAGAGTAAACTGCACTTCATTCATTTATACATACATTTTTTTATGTACAATGAAAATTATCGGTGCAAGGGTGGAAACCCTACACCAAGAGGCTCTGGAGGCAAGGGTTGCCCTCTTCAGCTGCGTTATCAACTGGCATAACCAGCACCAGTGCCTCAGGAAGTCAGCTTGAGTTTCCCCTGCCACCAAACTTCCAAGGATAGTTCGCACAGGACTTGAAGTAGCCAGCCTCTGGTTCCCAGCCCAAGCCCTTACAGACTGAGCTACACGGCACTGGTGATGACATTGATCCAAGACATTTTGAACACTAGCAAGAGTTGACCCCTGCTTACCTTCACTATACTCAGCTACAGCAATACCAATACCTCACTACCTAAGAAGTACTCAGTAAGTATAAAATACCCCCAATAACTTTATCAATGAATGACATTTTCAAGGACGGCTGGTCATGGCACAAAGGAAGAGTGATTAGATTTTGGATATGCAGCCAGGATATTTTTTTAAGGATTTGTTAACAGAGCAAAATAGGGCAGTTTTCAATGTTTTTGACAATAACTTGACCAGCAGTATTGTAACAGTGATGTAAATGCTCTAAGAGCACTTTTAGTTTTAATATTTTTTAAGGAACAATATGTCAAAAAGTTCCTATGACGTGGTTTTTTGTTTTTTTTTTTATTGGAAATATATGAATGATCTCTGTTTTCAAGGAATTGTTACTTGAGTCCAGTTTTAACAACATGCATATGTTTTCAGCACATTACATTCCTTCTTATATTTCTCATCAAATATGCAGGATCCAGGTGTTGCAAGAGTGCTGCCAAGACTTGTGGCCCCCATTTAAAGATATCACATTAGGACCAATCACAAAGGAGCAGAAAGCAAACAATTAAACCATCCTTCTCTGTTTCAAAGACAACTAAATGCCTCAAAATGTGGAGAAAAAACTTGAACATTCAAATCAGTCAAAAATATACAATAACAAAGAAATAAATTAAGCTTTGTTGGTTTACTATAAGTACCTTCCTGACATTGGGACAATTTCAGATCTTTGAACAGATTTTATTAGATGTAATCATTCCTTTTAAATGTAGTGACTCTTTTTTGCCCTCTTAAAGATTAAAAAACCCACAGATCTGACAGGTATCTTATACTTGTTACAACTTGTTTCATTCTATGACTTTTCTACAATAATCACAGTTAGTCATTTGGGTATTTAGGTTACTTGAATGTTACTTTTGCTCTAATAAAAACATACAAGAAAACAGAAAAGGGAGTTGTTATGTGAAGAGTGAAGACAGTTGTCTCTTCAGGCAACACATTAATAAATCAACATGAAATAAGAATAATACTCCAAATATTATAATATTTTAGGGCCCATGTCAGTCATAAACCCTTAGAATTATCCTAGTTTTCCTTTCCCATATGTCGCCCTTGAAAAAAAGACCTACAAGTGTGTATTGCAGACCAAGACAACCCAAGTTTTTTTTGCAACAGAAGCAATAAATAAAAATTACTACTGTTTCTATAGTTTTTAGAGCCCCTGTCAGTCATTGATCCCACGTTTTCTCCACCATACAGCAGCCCTGGCTGCGTGGCATGAAGAACAATGTCCTGACTGACAGTAATAGTTAGACCCATTAATTATCTGAGCTCTCTGTGAAAATCTAATGGACACATGCCCTTCAACCAATGCTCTATAAGAATCATTTATGTTAGATAGTAATGTGTGTCTTAAGGGCTTTCTGATTACTTTACTTACAGATGGCAGAGCAGATTGAGCCACTACTATCATTAGCATCTGTGTTACACAAAAACAGTAAGAACCAGCCTGTTTCCTCGCTGACCTTTCTTTATCATCACTGTGACAGCATGCAAAATACGTGGGCACATGCAACAAAAAGAAGAAAATATCTCCAGTGTACAAAGGGCCTTTGGAGGCAGAGACTCACCCTTCCCTCTTGTGACTCATGTACTGCCCGTTCGTGGAGGCATGCTGGTTGAGTTGTGTGTTCTTTTGCGGTGCCGGCGATGACAAGTCAAGGCCCCGCTGGCCATTGTTGCCGCTGTTGTTGTGCTCCTCCTTCACATGAGCATTTGTCACCTCCTTCCACAGTTGCTGCAGCTCCGCTGGAATCATGCCTGAGACAAACAAATTGGATAATTAAATCAATTAGCAGCTAATCAAACTCTCCTCTTTGCTCATTGCTTAATTAAATCAGAGCATCTGTAAACAAAGCCGAGTATTAATTAGAAAATATTCCACTACAGGGTATTGTAGAGACCTCTTGGCTGGCCCCCCTCCTTCCACCTTATATCCTCTCATCCATGTTTTCTGTGCTCTGAAGAGTGTTTGTGTACATAAATCCAGGGTATTCACACAACTTTCATGCACAGGATAAATTCATCAAATCCAGAAAAGGCTTTACATTTAAATAATCCCTAAAATTTCCCTTAATAACATAAATACGCAGAACACACAAACAAAAAACATTAACAGCAACAGAGGAAAATACCCCATACCCTGCGTCCTTGAGTAGCAGGACCCTGGAGTTATATTCTCAAAAGCACATTAATGTGCAACATACTTAATGCTCTGCACCGCCTCCAATTGACACAGATGACTTAAACCTCATTAACAAGTCAAGCACACTGCAACTCGAACAGCTCTTTAAAAAAATCCCTTCAAGAATGAAGCCGTTTTAGCTGAAAGGCTATCCACGTGTGTGTGTGTGTGAGGGTGTGTGTCTTTACTGCTAAAGACTGACAGCGATCCCAGCAACCACGGATAGGCAAAGGATTTAAAGGGGGAGGGGCCCAAATCCAGCAAAGGGCATTTTTCATGTGATAAAATGAATATATACCTGGGATGACTACTTTAGTGACACAGTTGAAGGAGCATTAAACTCAAATAAATTTAAATAAATTCAGGACTGTAGGAGGTTCAAAGTAAGAGCAATTTCCATGCATCAAATAACAAGATGCAACAAAGAAAACACCAGAGATGTGATTATAAAATGTAAAATAAATCTATCTAACTAACATGTGCCAAGATTTAAAGAAATCATATTTAAATCTATGTGAATGTATGAGCAGATGATGTCAAATGTCTTTACTGTGCTCCCAACCATCAAACATAAAAAATACACATTTAACAATCTTAGAGCAGAATTGAATTGGTTCCACTTGTACAAAGTTGGAGAAAAGTCCTGACATGATCCAGACTCACAGATAAGCCGTAGAGATGGGTCATCACAAAAAGAGCTGGCTCCCTGAGGTCAGATGGCCCTACTGTGATACCCAACCAGCTGAGACACTTCCTCACATCCTGCCCTAAATATCAAGCTGTGAAAGAGAAAAAACTATCCCCAAATAACATGGACTCATTTTAAGTATACAACTGAAACTCATTAAAATCAAATAATCTTAACTGTCACATGATTTGTCAGGTGACTATCTGAATCGTATAAACTGAGTTGATTTTGTTTTTTAGTTTTCACAAATCTGTGGTGTTTATTACTCAGTAAACTGACTCGTGCAGCCTCTGGTGTGTGGATCCTACATATATATATATATATATATATATATATATATATATATATATATATATATATATATATATATATATATATATATATATATATATATATATATATAGATATAGATATAGATATAGATATATATATAGATATATAGAGATATATATATATATATATATAGAGAGAGAGAGAGATAACAATAATAAAAAAAAATATATATATATATATATATATATATATATATATATATATATATATATATATATATATATATATATATATATATATATATATATATATAAATATTTTTTAAGATCCAAAAATATATTAAATGATGGCACCACAGACTACCACTGACATTTATTGCAGTGCCAAATAAAGGTAGCTTACTACAGACCGATAAGACTGAAAATAAAAAAAAAAACCTTCACCAGGTTTATTTGAGCTTTACATACGTTGATACCACCAATAGCACTATAGGTACTTCATTTACATTACAAAATGTTGTTCATAATCACATTTAAAACAGTTTCACTGAAATTTCCTTCTCAAAAATAAGCAGTGATGTGTTCCAAGCAAATGCTAAAGACTACGGGTGAAGAACAATGCAGCTTGTAACTACAGTGTACATAATACTACTACTACTACTACTACTACTAATAATAATAATAATAATAATAATAATAATAAATAATTACAATAATTTATCAACATTAACATTGTATTTAAAGTGTAAAGCATACATTTCCATGTATGTTGTCCTTAAATATGCTACAAAAATGTACTATAATTACACACATTTTCAGATACAATATTCATAGCCTGCAGTTTTCCCTTCATTTTAATTTGATCCCTCTCTTTAGTTTTCCTCCTCTGTCTCTGTCTTTATGTACTTCTGTCTGCATGCTGTCTGTCTGGTCATCTGTCAGTCTGTCTAAGAGACTTCTTAAAAGCATGCTGTATGAAGACACGACAGCGGTGCACTTATTCAGCAGTAATAATAATATTCACTTCTAAGATTCAAATATTCGAGGCATGCAAACACCAGAAGCGGGGCAGGGGAGTTATCATTGTAGTAGCTGGTTTACTTTGGTATCTCACTGGATGTCTGCCTCTGTTTCAGAGTGACTCTCATCACACTGACTGACTGACTTTGTATGCACATATGCACATTCGTGCATGGAAGCGTTTGCAGCTGCAGCAGTAAAGGAGAATGACGGAGAGGACATCATGCACTGGCCTAGATCACATATCTCGCAACCTGATCGTCTTATTCAACCATATATATCTATTCTCTGGCCAGGCTCTGCACAAAAGGAGATAATGTTTTAGAAAAAAAGGGGCTTTCTCTTTATAAAACAAATCAACAATGCTTCTTTTAAAACTAGGGACAGGCAAGAGGCAGCCTGTCCTTCTCACTCAAGGTGTCCCACAAGTCAATTTCAAATCTTATCAATGTGAAGAAAAAATGATATATTTAGATATCTATATATACAAATACACTTCTGTCACTTTATCAGGTACACCCGTTCAACTGCTCAAAAACCTAATGAGCCAGTTTACTGGGATTTTGACATATGACCATCTCTAGGATTTGTAGGTTCAAACAAGAGAAGGGATCTAGCAAGCAGCAGTTCTCAGGGTGAAATTGCCTAGTTGAGGCTAGAGGAGAATTGTCAGAGTGGTTGAAGATGACAGAAGGGCAACAGTAACTCAAATAACCACTTGATACAACCAAGCTATACAGAAGACCACGTCTGACTGCACATACCAAGTTTTGGAGGAGATGGGACACAGCAGCAGATGACCGCACTGGGTGCCACTCCTGTCAGCTAAGAACCAAGACCCCAGCCACAATTTACACAGGCTCACCAAAACAGGAAAAAAGGTCGGAAAGAGTTGTATAGCCTGATGTGTCTCTATTTCTGCAGCAAAATTCAGATGGTAGAGTCACTATTTTGTGTAACACTGTGAAAGCATGGATCCATCCTGCCTTGTTTCAACAATTCAGGCTAGTGGTAGGCTTCTTGGCACACTATTGGCCCTGTCATTTCAAGTGAGTATCATTTAAACACCACAGCCTGCCTAAGTATTGTTGCTGAACATGTCCATCTCTTTATGACCACAGTGAGCCCATCTGAAGGTTCCTTTCAGCATGACAACAAAGCTAAAATCATATCAAAGTGGTTTCTTCAACAAGATAATGAGTTCAAAGTGCTACAGTGGCCTCCACAGTCACCAGATCTCAATCCAGTAGCCCACCTTTTTATGTGGTGGAACAAGAGATTTGCATCATGGATGTGCAGCCAACAAATCCGCAGCAACCGTGCAAAGCTATGATGTCAGTATGAACCCATATCTCTGAGGAGTGATTTCAGCTCCTTGTTGAAACAATAACAGTCAAAATGGTCTAAACCAAATCGTCTGATGTAAATACATAAAATTTCAAGTTATTTACCTCCACAAATGAGGTTATGTTTTTTTTCTTGTTTGTTGACAGGATAACTCAGAAACCTACTAACAGAATTTAATGACATTTTAGGGATAAGTCAGAAATGGTCCAAGCACCAGTCAATTAGATGTGGGTGGTGATCCAAATCAGGATGCAGGTCCAGGAATAGTTTTCAGACAAGGCAGGGCAGTTTCCCACATTTCAACAACTCCCCGACAATGTTGGAAATGCCTTGGCTGAGGTGCTCTCAGGTAGTATATGAAAAGGAACTCATATTTTGGTAAGAAATCAAGAATGTATTGTCATAACAAGCACTTAGATTTGATCCTTTCAACTGGTCTAAATGTTGCAAAACCAACTCATAGCTGTGAAGTTTGGTTGATTGTCAGATCATTAAAAGAAAAAAAAAAGATGCTATGTTTTTACCCAGCAACATAAAAATGTATATATGAAACAGTGACTTTTGTTTGTCTGACAGCATAAAGACCTAATCAGGATATTTGTTTGGATTTGTAATGGCTCCACAAACATGTGTCTTAATATTTTATATTATATGTTTCAATACTTATCCCTTGAATATGTAGAGAGAACCACTCATTTAACATTACATTTAATTAAATCCACTATCAAATTGAGCGTCGGCTGATGAATGATGATTTGCATGCGCTTATCTTCTGGCGGTTATTCTCCCCCACCTCCCCCGTTCTGTTTCTCATCACCAGTTTAATAGACACCAGAAGTGCTCCTTTCATGCGACAGATTGTAATACATTGTGTGCAAAATGCTTAGTCTTCATTTACTCCTGTTGTGGAAAATAACTATGAGGTGAAGATCTCAAGACGATCAGCGAAAAATATTTTTAATTTGATAAGCTACTGAAGATTTTAATTATGCCGTTAATGGAGAACATTGGCCTAATGAGGCAGAGGACTCCAGAGAGTCACGGAGGCTAAGAACTGTGAAATGAGTCTGAAAGGGACTGCTGTAAATTCACACTGGATAGTTTGCATATCAAAAGAGGAGGAAATGATTGTAGGACAAATCAATAACCTTCGCCAGTTATTTTTTGTACACTTGCTGCATTCCTCTTTCTGCCCTTACTTGGGTGCAAACCGAATTTTCTGATAAATATTTAACTTGGGCTGATTTTTCTTCTAAGCAAGAAGTCTGTTGTTACTCGATTGTTTGCGAGGCCTTTTTAAGTTGTTTTGTTTCTTCTTTTCTAGTTTTGAATCAGAAGGTCACTGGTGATGTGAGTGTCCTGTGCTCCGACAGCAGGAACAATCATTTTCCCCCACTTGGTGCACGGTGACAGTGGGCGATGTATTTTTAGCCGATGGGCTTGACAAGGCGGCCCGCCCTGGCTCAATTACCCAGCAGTCCTGGTGACCCCAACACCGCTGTTTACTCTGATAAAACCGCAAAGGAAAGACTGGTGTGATGAGAGAGGTAATGGAGTGGGACTAGGCTGTCTCTATCTGAATCCGGTGCTTGGTTTTATTACTCTCTGGTCTCCTATTGTAGCCTCATGCAAATGTGCAAAATGACACATAAATAACATAAAATATTAGAACACAAATATCTAAGAGGGGGCTGTGTTTAAAAGCAACGTATTGACATTCTTCCATTTGGCTTCTGTAGGACATTTAATGGCATACATCTATAAATCCTCTTCCCCCAGATTCCCAGTTTGTCTTCCCCTTAAATGCTGGATTGGTTTATTTTTCCTCTTTCCATTTTTCAACACAACTTTTCCACTCATTACGACAGTATAAAGACAAGCACTCTAAAAAATGTATGTTGTTGGGACACTTGATTGATCACCAGCCTCCCAACTCAATTTCACCTCTGCAGGTAGCTCTGGCACCGAGACAGGCCAGGCTCTTCAACCTTTTCCTGTCCTTGTCCCCTTGTACCCAGGTGACCATGTTCAAGCAAGCAGAAAGTTGATTTAAGGTTTATAATGACATCAGTTGCAGGCCATCATCCTCCAAATAAAAAATGGCCCCAGAGCTCCAGGCTCTTTAAACTGAGCTGGTACCTCTCGCACACAGGGCTGGTGCCATGGGGGGGGAGGGGGAACGTGACATCCCTATTAGTTTATTGTTCTGTCACACTGGGACCTTTACTACACCCCTGTTTATGTTGCCGTGATCACTGGCCTGCTGATATGCACCCTATAGGCCTGAAATATGTCCTGTCCTAAAGCTGTAGGAACCATTACCAGTAACCCACCGCTTATTGTATCAATCACTGACAGGTCAGCCGCATTAGCCACCCCTGTCCCTGATGTGCCGCTGTTCTCCGAGCGAGTCATGCCTGGCTACATTCTTTGCTCTCACAATGCCGACAAATTTTTCTTGTCACTGTCCCCCCGGCCTTTCCGTGGCAGCTTAAATGATGTTGTTCAGCTATGAAAACTCACTTCCTCTCTGAGAAATCTGAGTGGATGGATGTTCATGTTGGACATGATTTGCACAGAAAAATACACACCCAGTTCTGTTGCACACATACACGCACACGCACACACAGATATTTTTGAGGTGTTTGAATTTGTATTTACAGGTTTAAGAAAGATTTTTTAAGTTCTAGTTCAAATATGATGAATATGATTCTTGCAGATTTTATGATCGGGTGCTCAATGTTTGTATTCTTGGAGATACGATGCATAGAGACATCAAAATGTCTTTTTTTGTGATATAATCTAAAAATTGTAAAAAGTTAAATAATAGTCTAAATGTCAACACATAAGACAACACATTTCGTTATTCATATTTATACATATTTATGTTTTGAGATTTTACATTGTTATATTTTTTTATTCTACTGATCAGAATGCTGTGAGTGGCGTTGTGAGCTCCTGGATACCCAAATTCCCAAAGGTGAAGAATAAAGTATCTATCTCTTCATCTATCGAACTATAGAGGTGAATTAGCATTATTATTAAATTATCTTTTACTTCTGAGTGTTTTTACTAAATATGTTACCAGAGAAAACCGTTGTTAAGTCATTAATCTATGTATGAAGTCAGGCTTGGTCAAGTGTATTACTGGTATTTCATCATGAATACATCCATGAATTCATAATTATTTGGCACTACCATACTTTAGAGTTAGCATATGAAAAATCAAATGGAGGGTGAAATGTTAAAATGATATCCTAAATGGGTAAAATACCCAGAGACTGTAAATTTGTAACTGTCATACATAGAGAAAAAAAATATCTCTTACTTTAACCTTGTTACATAAAGAATAGGATTTTGTTTTGTCCATTTACATTTATATGTGCTTTCTTGTTTATGGGTTAAAATAAATGCCACCAGGACCAAGTACCTGAGCATAAAAGTTCAGAGAGTTTACAAGACAAGAATAATTTATGTTCAAGTGGATATTGTATGTTAAAACTATCTTAGTATTCTCTTTAATGCAATCCTTCGGTCCATGTTTTTGTCAGACAAAAATACTGTAATCACTCTGACACAGAATTGTCAAAAATCAGAGGGATGCTGTATAAATGAGGTTTAAAGTACATAACAGCTCCACAAACATAACTACAGATTTCTCATCTTAGTTACTGATAAGACAAAAAACACTTTATTGATATCTACATTTTGAAATGAAAAGTATAAATCATTATGCTAATTTATTTTCCCCAATGTTTAATCCATAATCGGTGGGAGCCAAACAGGGCAGCTCAAACTAATCACTTACAATGCAGCGCTAACTGCAAGCTGAATATTGCAGATAAGATCTGAGCACCTCAGGCCTGGCTAGCTGATGCATGAACGAGTCTAGCGAAGTGGAAAATAGAAAGGTCATCAATAACTTCAAACAGTCGAGCAGAAAAATGTGGAGAGGAAAACTGGGGGCCTTTAGCACTTCACTCTTAAATGCTTTAACAGCTGACAGACGAGAGTTAACCTTCAATAAATTACAAAGGGTAACAACCAGGGGTCAACTAGCAGTGACAAACTGGAGCCAACTCCAAAAGAATGCTCAGCTACTAAATTTGATCTTTGTGCCAAAAAAGGAAAGATAAACTGGAATCATGCTGCTTAAGTTCTGGGTCCAGCTCATTTCAATTCACATTTTAGGGAGGAAATGACTTAGACATGACATTGGTTTGGTCTAATCTCATTGGTTGGCCTTAAGGGCCTGGGCCCACCCACTTGTGTGGCTGATCCACCCTCAATAACTGAAAAAGTTGAGAGATAAAGCAGGACGAGCTTTTATGCAATCAGATGGAATATTAGTTTTGACTTTCCAGTTCAAACCTGTCTAAAAATAATTATTTTTTTCAGTATGGCAGTGAAATCTGGAAAACACAGTCAAGTCCAAGCTGAATAACTTCACATCCCATTCTGCTTAACCCTCTTCCAACTACAACAAAAGCAGAATTTGGATCATATCCCTTCATTTTCTAAATTCAACAAGAAGGACTTACCGAATCCTACCAACGCATCACCCTGAGCTACCAAGAGCTGAAGCCATAAAAAGGTCCCCTCAACCCATTGGTCCAAGCGCTTACTCTCAAATCACATGAACCAGCTTTAAGAGTCTCAGGACCACATTAACCATAACTTAACCCACAATGGACAGTTAAAAACTACACAGGATATATTTCACTGATAACCTGAGCACTTTAGAGATCCTTCAGTGAAAAAGTCCTGATGAGGCACATGCTCAGTGAAAACAGATTGGCCAAAGAGGGAGGTTGTCACAAAAAGAGCTGGCTCCCGGAGGTGGAAAAACTCGTCCTCAACAATGAAGACAGAGCTCCACTTCATCACATCCTGCCCTAAATTTCAGGCTGTGAGAGAAGAATACTATACTCAGATAAAACACGCTCACAATCTCAAACTTTTGATAGATATGTAGAATATAGAATTGCAACCAAGAAAAGCTTTGACAAATTTACAAAGGCTTGTGAGGACAACCTGAAGAAGCTAAACATACAAACAAACAGACGTGCTCATAAACACACACAAAAGCATACAAAAATTAATAATGCACACACTTTCCTTGCTTCTCCTTATCTTTATACTTTATTTTTTCTGATATTTGGTTAAATAAAATGACCTTTATCTTTACTAAATATGATTTTTACCATATGGTGTTGCAGAACAGTATTGCAAAAACATGACATTAAAACATACATTTATTTTTTTCAAGTAATGTTATCTTAGCAAAAAATAGAAAAAAAATCATTAAGGTAATAACATTATCTATTAAATATATTGAAATATATTTATTCAACAACATATAAGAAAGAAAGTTCAGATACTACAGTAAAAATAAAATAAATAAAAAATGAGTGTTTGTGTTTCCATGTGTATATTTTATTTAGGTCTTTGTTTTTAAGCGTGTTTGGAGTGTACTTTTGTTTGTAAGAGTATATGTGGAGATTTCTGTCAGTGCGTCCGTCTTAAATCTTTTATTCATTCATTTATTTGTATGTGTGTGTTTGTTTATACATATATTTGTATGTGTTTTTGCTTGTGTGTCTTCAGCTTCCACTAGTTGTCCACAGGACCACTGATATACATTTGGCCACAATAACCTCACAGTTTTGCATTTCTTCCAGTAAATATGGGATTTTTCTGGGTATTAAAAGTATATTTAAACTCTGGGAGTGTGTCTGTGAGTTATTAAGGGGTAATATTCCTCCCTCATGGCCTGATATTGGGGCAGGATGTGAAGATGAGCTCAGTTGTGTGGCGCAGTGTGGGCAGGACCTGTCCTCTGAGAGCCACCTCTTTTTGTTATGACCCGTCTCTACAATCATTCATAGATTTCATAAAATTGATTTTTTTTTTTTTTATTTCAACCAGCACTATATATACTATTATATTTTTGTGTTTTGCCAAATCAAGACGCTTCTAATCACCATTTGCACTATAAGTATTCAGTATATATTCAGCTGTCCTGTGCAGTACATTTCTATAAATAAATAGAATGTTTTTTTATTCTTCTTATTTATCCTTCTATCTCATATTGCACATAGAGTTTCAATTGCGCTGTCTGGTAGGATTTTATTTTATCTTGTATTTATCTTGTACATATACTTCTTACAACCATTTTATTCTTATAACTGTTTTTCTTTTTACTTAACTATCTATCTATTGCACTGAAAAAAGGAGAAGCTCTCCAGTCTTGTTGTACATTCTGTATAATGACAATAAAGGGCATTCTGATTCTGATCTGATTCTCTCAGATTGATAAATCAACATAGATTCATGAGTAGTCCTCTGGTGAACAAAAAATCTCTCTCCAAATATATAGTAGGCTTAATGTCTCTGAGAAATATTTGCAGAGAAGTGTTTTCTCAAATTTGTAATAAGTTTAGAATATAGCCGAGTGGAAGGGAAAACATGTCGGGGCTTTTAAAAGTGGCAGGCCTGATCAAAATTGCACGGACTCCTATCAAAATTGTAATTCTGGTGCTGTGCCTGCTTTTGAAGCTCAAACTAGAGTTCAAACTGGGGTATTTGTAATCAGACATAATAACTTTTTATAAAAAAAAACATGTCTAGTCCTTAACAAATTTATTGAACCACCTGTCATAAAAAATAGGAAACTGTAAATATTTTAGCAGTCTTTCAGATACTTGTCTGAAAGGGAAAATGTTATCTTTATTGGATATACATTTTGAACAGTAATGATGAATTTCAAACTAAATTCATCTTTTTATACCCAAACTGGGTTTCTCTGTGAAGTCCAAAATTAACTAAACAGAACATTCAACCACTAAAACCATTTTCTTCTGTTCAGCAATGCAAGTAAATAACTATAATTAGACATGTTAATAAAGAAATAGTAATGTGCTTTACTATTTTTATCAGTTTTTCTGTAAAACAGTTAATATGAAAATTCATGGATAACAATATTAAATATATTGCTGAATTACAATTTCAAAATTATTCTTTATGTTTCTGTAGTGGTTAATACACCAGTATGCAGGAGCTGCTTAAATGATGGTTTTAATGCTAAAATATTTTTATACACATAATATGATTTTGGTAATTACCTGTGCTGTTATTAAGGCAGCTGTGACATAAATCTTACACTGGATGGTGGTCTAATAAATCAGTTCAGTACTTCATGATAATTGTATTTAGGACAACTTCTCAATCAGATGTTTAAAAACAGCATTTTACATGGACTGTAATCCTGTGCTGTGTAGAAATAATATAATCAAAAACATCTACACTCTCGGTTAAGTGAGGTGATGATGATGACACAGTGAAAACAGGATGTCCCTGGGGCTGTTGTTGAATCCATCATTGCTATAGTTCCTAGTGATTCAACCATATCATGCTTTACTCAAGATGTGTGAGTGTGTTGAAACAGCGATTCAGAGCTGCACACTGACTGAACAGTGCTGCTACACGCCTGTGCCCATGGCAATTCCCTGCTAGTGGATGAGTGACTCCATACCCAATCCAAACAATAACACCACTGTACAGACCGTGTTTGTGTTTGCCTATAAGCAGCCCCCACACCCAAACTCTCCTGTTTTTATCAGCCTTATCTCGTTATTACAAACTTGTTTGTCTTTGCTGTAAATGAATAGTCAGCGTCGAATGCCTCACTGGGCATTTGTTACGAGACAGCCACTCCTTTAATGAATAATTTAGAAAAATGAAGACATAAACTTCCTGCTGCCAGAAAGGGTGTTAACTCTCTTATCTGGAAACCCATTCACAATGAAGATAACAGACAGGATAGATCCAGGGCCTACTCAAATAGTCCTTTGGTTAGGACGGTTCCTGGGTGAAAGAAGACCACATTCATTTAATCAATCAATCAATAATTTGAACTGCATTTGTAATTTGTGTCACTTTTTGAGATTTTACACATTAGTGACTAAAGAGTTTACTCTCTTCCATTTTAAAGAGTGAATTCTGTCATTTTGATGATGATAAAGATGAACCTGAGACAACATGAGGCAACCTCCATTTTCGTACTTATTACTTTTGTTCGTTATTACCTCCGCCAAGGAGGTTATGTTTTGGGAGGGTTTGTTTGTCTGTCTGTTAGTTAGTTAGCAACATTACTCAAAAAGTTATGGACGGATATTGATGACATTTTCAGGGAATGTCCGGATTGGGATAAGGAACAAATGAGTAGATTTTGGAAGCGATCCGGATCTCTGTTTGGATCCAGGAATTTTTTTAAGGATTCTTTAACATTGGGAGATAGGGCCATTTTCGACATTTCTGCATATAACTCCACAAATAATGGTCAGGGCACTTGGGAAAAAAATACAGGACAAGTTTCTAACATGCTCTACAGTATATCAAAGACTGATCTGGATAAAGGAATAATGCCGGATACTATGATCCAGAATATGAAAAAATAGGGGACCTTTGGAATTTTCGTCATAGGAGGAGAACAAATGAAGCTATAAACACACAACAAACACCATTACATAGCCAAGGCATTGTGGAATCTGGAATATGCCAACGGATTTGCTGTATCTTCAAAAGCTGTGGAACTAGATCCAGAAGAAAACCGCCATTAGGGAAAATGTGATTTTCGTGAATAACTGCTGAACTAATGTTGATATCATTATGAATTCAGTTGCCAATGGTATGTTTACATGGTCAAGGAATCTAAAAATGTAGTCAAAATAAATGTGGGACTAATATGTATGGTGCAAATGACAAATAGGGGGAACTGTGGCGCTTGGCGGAGGTCTGCACTCTCTGAGTGCTTTCTAGTTTATTTTATTCTTTACCTTTTTTTTTTTTTTTTTAAATATTAATGAAGCTATTATTAATCTTTGCTGCTCTTACTCCCCTCACTGGTTTTTAATACTTTTTATCCTCTTTTCTTTTAATGTTTTGTACCATGTAGATTAACAGACTAAATGGTTGACTGAATGAATGATTGATTGAGCCATTCTAAAAATATCCATGTCAAAGTGTGCCACTGTCTGTATGGTCTCCAGAGTGAACTACGCTTGTTCAGTACTTGACACCTGACCTGTTCAGTTTCCAAAACTATAGGAAAAAAGTGATACACCTACCTCAGACAAATTCTTGATACACTGTCTTGTAACAAATTTCATAGCTTCATGGCTGATAGGTGTGACACAGTGATTTTAAAGGCAGTCACTTCAGTGCAGTGGTGTGAGATACTGACCCTGAGTCACCGAGTGCAACGGTAGGCCGGTCTGTCCAGGCTGGATTGTGAGCAGCCCTTGCCTCTGAAGGCTGAGCAGATGCTGCTGCTGTACCTGCTGGACCTGCAATAGCTGCTGCTGGAAAGCCAACTGCTGTGGTGATACCTGCTGATGATGACACACACAAGACAGAGAGACACACCATAAGCAAATAAACTTTATTGAGGAGCAGGAGAGTGATTGCAAACATGTTGAGCTAATTGACGGTTATTATTACTTAAGCTGTTTTTGAGTCTGTCTGGTGCACAAACAGTTTGTACTGATTTTTTCAGAACATAATGTTCAGGATGCAGAATGCAAACATCCGCAAAATCAAAAGTACGCCAGAAATGCTTGGATGTCACATTGGTTTTGGTAAAATCAGCAGAATTGACCAGACTTTGGCTACTGTTTCCAATGATGCAAAGTGCCAACAGGTCTGAAAAATGACATCACAAATAGCCATTATCATTATTAGCATTGATTCTGTTACCTATACAGGATGATAATTCAACCCAAATCTTTGTAAATATATAGATTTTTTGTTGTCACACACATATCACACTTCCATAGGTACATATTCAGCTGTGAAAATCAGGAATACTCAAATAAATCACTTGCTGACTGCTACTGTTTTCCTTTGTTTTCAAGAACTCAGCAAGGTGTATTGAGCATTTTGGAGGGAAAGTCCACTGTCCACTGGCCTTTGATAAGTTATTTGTCTTGAAGAATAATTTTCTGCCCACATTACAACAAACTAAGTGTCAGTGATACAACTTAAAAGCTAGCTGCCACTCGTCAGAGAACAAAAAGGAAAAGAAGTGAAATTAGCTCGGCTGGGTCTAGCATACAATAAATAACTGCTGTCTGGTAGTCATACTAGATACTACTAACAAACACAGAGTGCAGTAAGAGTATGCACTCTGCATAGTGCATACTTCTAAGATAGTAGTATGCAGTAGGTACTTCCAAAAAGAGTGTTGATTCATACATGCCTTTCAAGCAAAACAATTAAAGACCAAGGGAACAGGGTTCATGGTGCAGTTTGTAAAATGTCACACTTGGGGAAAAAAACAAGTTAATTCATTAAGAGAAGGTTAAAGGTAAAGTCTAATTTTCATAAATTTTCCCCTATTGTGGATATTTCTGAGCTCAATCAAGACATGTTGAGTATACATCTCCCTCACTTTCTCTTAATTTACAAGGAGTCTAGAGGCAAATGACAATGAAAAAACATAGTTAATCATTCATAATAAGAGGCACATGAATTTAATTACAGCCATTAATAATTCAGCAAACAATGTGTGACTAAATCAAAGTGCTTTATAACCACCCTAACAACTCACACAACTCTCCTGGGCACAGCTCACAGCTCAAGGATCTACTTCTCCCCAAACCAGCGCAGCAATCTTTGTTTAATCACAAGCCGTGTACTGACTCAAATAAGGCCGTGTTGTTGATTTCAGTGTGCTGCTTTTTCTGTTAATAAGATGTTGTTAATGAAATGCTGAAGCCTCTGTTCACTTTTGTTTGTTTATTTGTTTGGTCGTGAGCTCAGGGCACTTTTTGACCGTTTATTGGAATGTATACATCTTAACAGGAAACAGTGGTGCAGGGAGGACATATTGTTTGAAGGCCAGTCCATACGTTAGCATTCTGCTTGTTTCCTCTACAAAAGCCTTTGGGATATTTTAATGAGTTGTTGTATTATTGCTGATAAAAAGCTCTGTGTTGAAAACAAAGTTTATGAAACTCATGTTTTGTCCATCATGATAGTCTTTACAAATGAACACCTCTTTCATATTTTTTGAAGCATAAACACAACTGGTGAGAGTAAAAAGCTAGTGTCAGTCTACTGAGGTACAACAGCCAAGCAGTTTGACTCAAAAGCTGCACAGGTTTCAATGAAAGATTTTCTTCTTAGTGTGACCTGATTAAGTAATTTCTTATGTCTGTGGAAATATTATTATAGACAATCATTAATGTTTGTCTTTTATTTCTCTGTTTATGTCTGTAGTCTTAGTTAGCAGTTTTTAGTGACCATCGTTTTAGGGACATGCATTTTTCCCAATATAGTTAACACTGAAGGAAAAATATCAACATCTTGCATGTATGAGGTCACCGCATTACATATTTCAGGCATTTATCTGTCAAACATAATCAAGAATCCCACAGACTTTAAGACAGGCAACTGGACGTGCTTATATGCTAACTTACAGCCACATTTTAGGAGTCATCACACAGCACCACTGTACAGATACAAAGTATTTTAATTAAATTATATAATGGTGGCAGGAGGTGACAGACACTACTCGCGAACTGTGTGTTCATGTTTTTACAAGTCAGTCATAGTTTGAAGTTTGTTTTATAAATACTTGTTGAAAACCATGAACGAGATTGTTGCAACTCTTATGATTGAGAAGTATAAAGCACAGCTAACACATGAACTTGTTCTTTTGTATGGCAATGAGCACATGTGTATTTAATTATACAGAGCTCCAAAACAGAGATTATTCCTTACATTACTCATAACATGCACATGCTTTACGGAGGGACCCACATTGTGTTTGCAAAAGTACTAGCAAAATGTTTGTAAAAGGCCACCACATGAAATAAATGTGAGAATGAAATGAGAGAATATTTTTTCTTTTGTTAATAAGTCGTGTAATGTTCACAGATTTTATCCGTAGTTTTTAGTGGTATTATTATTGTATTTTGATTCAACCATGGCTAAAAGAAGCAATGACAGTTTTCATAAAATCTTTAAAAGATTCCATATTTTGTCTTAAAATTGGTTTATGTAATCAGTTTTGATGACTGCTAGAGTATGATCACAATCGCTAATGTGAAACAAAAACCTGCTAGTCTTTATTTGCTGAGTACCCCTGATCCAGTTGTATTCTTTCTCTGTCTGAGACACTCTGTTAGAGCTCCTGCCTCTTTAGGGTTAAAGATGACATATCAGCATAATTTGCGTAGGAGACAAAGGCAGAATGCTTTACGACATAAAAAATAGAAATGCTTCAATTATAATCTTTAATAACTGGTTTGTATTGTTACAAATAACATATTAGTTGGCAAGTTTTGCTGTACAAGCCTCTGCAAAGGTCTTACAAGAAGCATTTTATTAAAGTATTTCAAAAAAGAAAGACATGAACTTAAATACCTAGTATATACAATTTTAATGCAGTGAAAAATGTCTTCATCTGACATTAATTCAGCTGTTTTTCCCTATAAATTTAGCTTTTGTGTTTGCTTTTGGACCTAAATATATGATAATCTGCAAGAAGAAAACAATATATCAGTAATCTTATGGAAAAGTAAATGTGGTTTGACCGTCTTATTAAGTGTTTTTTATGTGTGGCTGCCAAAGAATGAGCATGAAATTAATGGAACTTAAGTTGCCCATCTCTGGTCTATGCTCTGCATTGGGCTTGCCATCCCAAGCCAATGGACTTCAACTACTGACATAACAATGCCATGATGTCACAGTGGTAGGTTTATGGTGGGGTGTTCTGGCAGCTTCTGGGGGAATTTCCAGATGCCCCTAACATTTGTCTTATGCACAGGGAGAAGAATGTTAGCACATGGACAATTTAATGGGGGGGATTTGTAAAAATCTGTACCCATGAAGAACAATGTTAACATGTGTTGGAAATTACAAATTGTATACCCGGATATCTATACATGTCTGCCTCAATATGGTTTAGCAGGGGCGAGTATCTTCCATCAAAAATGCTTAATTAATGAACAGTATCTGTTCGGGAAAAAGAAAAAGCAATTACGAAAAACTGAGTACTGCAAACGCTGTAACTCTCCCTCCTCCTTATGTTTTTCTCTGGTTCTATCAGATGACAGCAGTTTGAGTGTGTCTGCCCAGCATGTAGACACTCTGAAAACCTTTGAACCAATAGGTTAAATTAGAGGTTAACCAGAAGTGGCACGAGGGAGTGAAAAATACAGTTGGCAACAAATGATCAAGAGTGGCAGTGGCAGGCCTTTATTGTCAAGCTTCAAACGTAAAGTTAAAGATCTTTGAAAAACTAAATTTTTGATGCCTTTAAAATAAAAGAGGGACAAAGAAACAACAGGGGGTTATTGTCTGGCAGCAACAGGGGACTCACTGTATAATTCTTGTTCTGTCTTTTGATGGCTGCTAAAATGTGACTGAGGAAAAGGGGGTGAAATACGCAGAGAAAGAAAACATCAGCAGAGGGGGAGAGCCTCTGGAGGCTGCATCCATTTCCTGTGATCATACATAATGTGCTTCAAAAGTACTCGTTTTCTTTTATTCTCATGCTTAATTCAACTGATCAATGGCAACTCCTTGTGTCTCTTCATCACCTCCCCCCTCTTTCTCCTTTGCTCCTCTGGTGTTTACATCAGATAGGACTTGGTGACAGGCCCTATCTGAAGCCGACAAGCTCTGCTGTCATGTTGATTTATGGGAGCATCACGCTACAACTTGTCCAAACTGAAGCCTGCAGTTCATTAATTAGGGAGCGACGACTTTGAAGTCAGGAGCTTGGACAGCACATGTACGAGAGTTAGTATGTGTAGATGTGTGTGTGCGTCAGCTTTTAATATTGGGTTTAATGGTCTTTACCTCCTTGTATCGCAAAACTTAGAAGTCAGTGAGGACAAGAGCAAAAATCCCTGGACTGTCTTTGAACTTGTGTTGACAGCATAATAATAATCACAATAATAATTTGTTTTTTCCGCAGTAATGGCCATATCCTGCAGTCACTATCAACTCCTGCTGATGGAGAGACATTGAGAGGGATGGAGACAAGAAAAAATACAGCTGGCATCAGAGCTGGGAGCTTCTATCCACTGTTACACTGAAAGCATTTGATACTATTGATTTTGAAATTCTCCACACCATTATAGTGTTGGGGGCACAGCGGTAAGCTGGATTTAGAGGTTTATTAATGGCTGAAAACAACATGCTCATTTAAATTAGGGGTGTGTTTTGGCAGGATTCTAGCAATAGTGGCACAGGGATGATGATGCCACATTACTATCAGCAGGGCAATACATCATCATTTATAATTTTACACATAAAAATACAGTTTATGATCATTCTTATTTATATGAAGAGTGGAATAAACATCATAGTCTGAGCCAATGACAGAAATGGCTGATACCTGCTGCCAAGTGGATGCTAAAGGCTGAACTATAATATAACAAAAATAAACTGAATTTCTATAAATCATTCATTATGTATATTATATTGCAAAACAAAGTACTGCAATAGACTATTGTGTAAATACTTTCTTACACCTCCAATGTAAACTAAAACAATGTAATTATCATTAATATTATTACTGTCGGGCACAAATCTCTTATCTCCAAAATTGCTACTTTTCTGGAAATGAAAAATGCGCCCCACTAATGAATGAATGACTATTGTATTGTCTTGACAACAAACTATTTTCTTGTACTTTGATTTGGTTTAAAGTTTCTAAAACCCACTCACCAACACAAAAGGTGAACAATAGTGCTGTTCATAGAAAAAATGAAAATGGAGATGAGGCCTGTGCCCGACAGCAGCGATATTTCTCCAGTCCATCTGGGAAAGAACCCATAGAAAGTGTTTGGGAATGGGCAGAACCTTTCATGAGCATATCAGGCAGGTGATTGGACAATTGTTCAGTCAATCACAGGTCAGTCAGATAAAGTAGTAGGCAGTGTCCACTGCTGAGGTGAAAGGATAAACCATAAGCCACGTTGTAAAACAAACTCCTCCAAATGTCCTTTCTATGGAGAACTTTGTAGTGTTGATATTTTTTAATTTAATAAAGAAATGTGCTCTAGATCTGATAAAATTGCCACTGAAGCTCGAGCATCTATGCTAATCCCTGTATGAGCAGTCACTTTCTGCTGTTATCTTGGTTGCAGCTCCCACCTCTTCCTGCTCTAAAGGATGATGATTGGGCCGTGCCGCTTTGGGGCTGCTCACAATCACCACTGATTGGAGCTTGGCAAGATGGATCTGCCTGAATACAGACATTTAATTGGGTGGGTCTTCCTGCTCTGCAAGGTTAAATGTAAAAGGTATCTGTTCTCAATGTAAAAACATCAAGTGGAGTCCCACAAGGATCAATCAGAGTACCACTCCTTTTCTTATAGTTATATCAATGATTTTGTTACTGCTTAACACAAAGTCATTTTTGCTAACAATAGGAAGCCATTTGTGTCACACAAAAACCTAATTCATAGTTATTTAAATGAGGATCTAGAAAAGGTACGCACCTGGTTCAATATTATCTTTAAATACAACAAAATCAGTTTTATTGTGTGCAGCTTAAATTAAGGCCAAAATACTGTTAAGCAGATGTGTAGCAAAATTATTAGCAGGCTAGTAAGTGTTAGAGTAATGAGTCCTCACATGGAGAAGTGAGTTAGTGTTAAAGCACCACCAGCCAGTGATGAACACAAGCAAGAGAGATTTTGATGTGTGTTTTTTTTTGTCTTAAACATAAAATCTAGGATTGCCCCAAATGTGAATTTCAAAGCATTAGTGTGTCTTTAAAGAATGGTTGCTAACAAACTGCTATCAAGGACTACAGAGTGTCTTGCGGACATTAAATATAACTTTAAACAATTAAAAAAAAAAACAATGTTACACACACAACTGTCAGAGCCATGAGCTTCATCTTGATCAGATCCCATTAAGAGGAAATTCATTAAAACAAGAGGTCAAACTAAAATTTTTACAAAATACCATTTGAATGTTAATATGTATCCAAGTCTGAGATGCTGATCAGAAGCATCAGTGCACTTGATTTCTCCCGTTTCTGCTCTAAATGAGTCTGAAAGCAGACGGGGTTTAGAGAGGAAGCACACATGGCTTCTATTCTCTGTCTGGTCAACTGGTTATGGAGTGTGATGCAATCGTACCTCTTTACTCTGCTTGCTGCCTGCATGCTGCTGCTGTAAAAGCTGGAGATGGAGCTGTTCTTGCTGCTTCTTGTAGAATTCTTGGAGTTGCTGCTGCAGAAGAGACAATAATATCAAATGTAGGTGTATCAGTTGTACAAACTTAGCAGAGGGTTGAGTCAAATATTGATAAAACTTGAGACAAAGGATTTTAAAAGGTTCTTTTTTGCCTTGTTTACCTTTTGAGTTGATTTGTTTGGAATATCAAGTTTTAAAAAACTGTTTTAAGAAATGATTGTCGTTATACTTTAAAAATGTGTAATTTCTGTCACAGTTTCACTTTTAATCGCTTTTCTGCAAAACTATGAACTAGTTTGTTTTCTCATTTTTCTGCTACACATTAGTTCAGTGTTTTAAAAAGAAATAGACATTCAAACATTTCAGGGAATTGTTAGACAGATATATATCAGATTTAGATTTGTGTGGTGATGGGTGGGTGGGCGGGGCTTTGCCTATATTTTAATCTACTAAAGTGGGCCCTGGAGAAGAAGTAGTTCGAGAACCACTGGCTTAGAAAAACAAAAGCGCTTAATCTAAAAGAGAATTTCTCTGTCATACAAAATTGTTTTAGTCCTACATAAACACACACAATTGTAAAAATATGATGCCTTGTCAGTGAAAATGATGAAACTGTTCATTACCTGCTGTAACATGAGGGTCTGCTGCTGCTGAAGAAGAACCTGGAGCTGCTGAGGGCTCAGGACTTGCTGCTGGAGGATCTGCTGCATCTGCTGTGGAGTTATCACTTGAGGTGTCATCATAGCCACTGACAAAGAAACCTGCAGAGAAGTATAGAAATACAAATTATTTATCAATTAATATTGGGACTGAATCTGATGAATCAGATTTCAATTTCAAATAACTTGTCTCAACACAGTGAATTTTATATTTAGCATTTCCAGGTCCACATAAGAATATCCATAAAAAACAACAACAGCTCACTTCAAAATGTCCAGATGAACACAGACAAATCGATTATTGCAGCACAGTAGCCCTGATTTTGCTCATTTTCTGTACAATCATCTCCATCTGACAGTGTGAATTAAAAGCATTTTGCACTAATCATCTTAAGCACTGACATAGTTATGTAAAATTTGGCATCTTTTTGCAGTTTGCTCTTGTTTAGTATCAAAATTTAGGGATAAGCTGTCAGCTTTCCTTCTCTGTTGCACAGACTGCAGTTTTTACTGGGGCATAATCTAATAAATTCATATAATAGCACTACAACAGGGCTCCGTCATCGTTTCATCTTGACACATTCACACTAATTTCGTACAGACCTCATATTTGTTATAATTCACAGTGTGATGCAGATTTGGAGCAAGCCAGAGTGTGACACAGCACATGCTTCACGTTACGAGGCAGACACACACACTGACAGCGCTACTGTCCCTTGCTGAGTCCACATGCTCCCTCTCAGCTAGTTTTACCCTTCTTATACTACCTCTGTAGAGCAATTGTTAACCTGTTCCCCCCCTTTCACCTCTGCGACCTTGACAGTGAATGGAAAACATCACGCGTATAGATATTACAGCTTGTAATGGCAGCGCGAAGTCTTAAATGAAAAGCTGTGAGGTGGGCTGCTTTTTCTGACAGGTATGACCAATTACTGAGCATTTTGAACATGTTATAGACTGCTTTTTGATAACTTCAATACCCTGAAGGTGAAATGACTCAAATTGACTTGGTTACCCTTGTAATTTTCTCTATATGGCGAAAAGTCTGAAAGCCACTGCCCTAGTAAGAGTAATTGTGGTTGCTTTTTTGGTGGGATCTCACCACAATGTCAAGAGACTTTATTTTCATGAAGTCCCATTGTGACAGATGTTTGTACAAAGCTCCAGGTTTTTCACTGTGTGGCAACAGGGGCTTTTTTTTTTTTTTTTAGAAAATGGTTGGGGCAACTTTAAGGCAGTTCCTCCAAGATTTACTGGAAAAAACAGCACATTGTTCACCTGATCTGATGCAAACTTAAATGAGTTCTTACGCAGGTTTAGACACTCAAAAGTCCATGCAAAGACATAAAATAGAAATAATTTTTCACCTACTGAGAAAGCACAAGGTCCTCGCACCATGGGTCTTGGTGCTCAGGCCCTAATTGCGGAGGTGGCCTCCCACAATTACAAATACAAAATAATGGAGATTAAACAACTAACGCTCCACATACCGTGTTGCTTTGTCCATATGTTTGTTGGTAAATGGTTGAGCATTTCACTGCGGTTGGGCACAAACCTCCTATCTCCATTTTGTATAATTTCCTTTTTTTTTTCCCACAAAACAGTGCTTTTGGTCACCTCCTGTGTTGGTGAGTGAGTTTTAAAAACTTTTAACTGAATCAAAGTACAAAAAAAAAGATTTGAAATCAGAACAACACGACAATGTTACAAAAAACATTAATTAATTCAGTTATTGTGTTTTTTTCATGTCCTGAAAAGCAGCAATTTTGACAACATGACAATTTGTTATTATTAATTAGCCACAAGATCACCACATCCTTTCAACATGCAGCTCATATCTTTTGTCCTCATTTGATATTATGATATAAATTTGACTGTCTATATTTTTTTTAAAATAAAGCTTAATTATTGCTTGTATTTCAGAGTGTTAAGAATGTTAAAGTGCTATGATGTAAGTTCAATAAAGGCTTTTGATGCATAATTGGTAAAAAAAAATGGTAATTGTGTTTATGATCTCAATATTAACCCTAAAAATCAGGATGATCATTTTTGCCATAACCGTGCAGTCCTTAAATATTTATACTGCCCATTCCTTACCTAATGATATGAAAGACTGCCTAAAAAAGCTGTGCTCCTCTCCTTGCACTGCATGTCATATGAGAACATTTCATTAGAGACAGTGTCAAAAGCGATCTTTTATTGCAGGGATAAAGAGCGCCTGGGGGAGGAGCCACACTGGATAACAGGCAGACCTCAAACTTACTCCAGTAGAAAGGTGTGAGTGCTTGACTAAATACGAGTGATTTGTTATGACACTGAAAGAGCACCCTCAGAAGCTAGGCTGCCTTAATTGCTCTGGCAGCGTAGGGGACTTGGAGTGGGTCTGGATGCTGCCACTCACGGCTCGGATAGCGATAGCATGAAAATCTTCTACTTGACATTTCCGTGACAACAACATGATGTATTTTACTGGGCTGAATATTTGTAGATAACGGGAATCATTCTTTTGTGTACATGTACGCTGACATATGTGGCAAATTTGTTTAGTGTTTAAGGGGCACCTAAAGAGGGCATACAATGGGTGACAGTCTGCCATCTCAAGGTTATCCAAATTGTGTGTCCGCCTTATATCTAATGACACCTTTTGAATTTTTCATACGTTGTTGAATCTGATTTTAATGTTGAAAATATCCTAACAAGACGTTGGGTTGTACATTCTGTATGTATCACCTTTATCACCCTCCCCTCTTTAGCATAAAACAACAAAAAAGTGACCACAATGAAAAGACTGTTTAGCAAATTCAGTTAAAAGCAGTAACATCAACTATGAGCAGCTTTGCCTCTCAGTGTAATCACCAGGCATTGGTGTTGAGCAATGTGAGTATAATTCCAGCTCCAAGGGAATAGCTAAAGCTGAAAAACACACTTCACATGTCTAATCATCAATGCTGAAAGAATGGAGAAGACGTTTTATTAATTCCTCCCCGCTACTTGCCCTGATTTTGAGATTATCATGTTATGATATGCCTAAACTTATGATGTCCAAAGTGACAGTCATCATGTATTCAACTGTTTTCTTTTGCTAGTTAAAATTCTTTATGAACAGTTTTGAAGGTCAAACATGGAGCCGATCTTGTAGACATCAAAAAAGCACAGGTGACTGGTTAAAGTCAAGATGGCCCTCAAACATGATAAGCTATAGAAATTAAACACATATGCAGCTTTTGATTTAATGATCATGGGCGGATCTATGGGTGGGCCTGAATGTGCAAAAGCCCACCCACAATGGCTACGTCTACATGAGAGCTTTAAATCCCCTTTAATTCAGAATAAAACTTAAATCCTCTTTAAAAAGATTAAAAATGACCATGTAAACACTTAATTCCAAATTAAAATTTATTACGAAGTAGGTGGCTGGTTTATTCTGATCTTAAATTCGAATTGAATAATTCCTCGATCATGTCTGCATTCATTCTGCTTTAAATTATTTCCTGTCATTCTGCGAACGCTTGTTCCCTTTTCCTGTCACGATGACGCACATATTCCACGATGACAGGAACAGGATGGCCGCCTGAAGCAAGCCTTGGACTCGAGCCGAGACAGTTTATTTGATTAGAGTCTTAGAAGATTTGGAAATAAGGAAAAGAGTGGATGGACGTAAACATAAAAATGCAGACCTTTTTAAAGTTGTAGTGTCCAAGTTGGACGAGGTTTCCCTGACAGAGACGCTGGAGATGTTGAACTGGAGTTTATTTTCTTCCGGTAGACGTAAATACGTCACGTCTGCCCCCTGTCCAATCAGAACCATTCCTTACCTCCAGACCTTAAGCAGAATTGAATAAAGGCAAATAAATGTGTTTTCCATGTAAACCTTGATTCAGAATTACTATTTCTATGTAAACGCGAAGGAGAATACTTTAATTCCGAATTATTTAATTCTGAATACTTAATTCTGAATTAAAAAACCTCATATAACCGTAGCCAATGACATGTGGCCCATCCAATCAGAATCATGAAGATAATAATATATGAATAAATGATTTAAAAAATCAACGTATGATTTAATTTTAGGTTGAATTGATTTTTCTTAATAAAATACAGATTTTGAAAATTGCAGGTCAACCACTGAAAGTGATTATTCAAAGTATCCTCTCTTAAGTAAGAAGAGATTTTTTTTTTAGTTTATTTTGCATGTAAAAATACAAGTATTTATGGCACGAAACCACTTTACATTTCTGATTAAAAAAAATATAATGTTTCTTGGATTATCACATTTCAAGATGTAGATCTGTTTTTAATTTGCAGTTTATTATATTTGTTCACTCATGAAACGAAACTTTGTTCAAATTCATGAATAGGATTTATAAGAATCTTTCCCTTTTGATGTTTTCGTTAAATTGAATGCATCAGAAATCTACCTTGTACTTGTAATTCAGTCATATTTTACAACCATGCTTATTTCTAACACTTAAAATTGATTTCTCACAAATATACAGAGCATGATTTGAAAATAAGGAGATGAAACTCCATGTTGAGATTAAAGTCACAGACCTAATTTGCTCTCAGCAGCTCTAAATTTCTTCAAAAGTTACTCAGAAATGTCCATCATTGCAGCTGTCTTTAATCCTCAGTGCTACCAGATCACACTTCCTCTGACAGAATTGTTAGACACACAATGACGACTGCTGGAGCGGCTTCCTCTGAGCAGAGCCACAGCAAGACACTATTACAAACCCCCTTTTTATTACCCATTACTCCATTACTACTGAGGTCATTAGCAGAGAGAGGGATTGTCTGCTTCTTAACCTATTGATCAATGTAACTACTACCATTTATTCCTGTGTTGAAGGAGTGAAAATCTGCTGAAGACTATTAAAAGGAAGGAAGGGTGGGAGCCACTTTTACTGGAAAATATTACCACTGTATCAAGCCCGTTAAACACAAACACATATACTGGTCTCGGTCTGAATTGCTCTCATATGGTGCAGTCCACAAAAATATATCACCATCCAAAAATAGTCCGAAGAAAGAGCCATTCTGAGCTAATAACCAGAGGGATCCGCTGACCCAGCTCTAATCTTCTTTACTAACATGGGTGTGAAAAAGAGGGCATTTTGAGGATGCCAGAAATAGCTGACGTTTATGAATTTCACAAAGGTGTGGTGTTCTCCAGGTGCCTCCCGTACATAAACATTCAAACCTGGAACATTCACACACAGCTGCAGAGTGACTTCAGGCAAAATATTGTACCAGCACAGGCCTGCTGGCCAAAACACACACACACACACACACACACACACACACACATACACACAATTACTCACACTCCACAGAATAAGGAAAGCAGAAAAACAACAAGTCTTCCTTTTTATTCAGTCAAAAAAAAAAGATTCCTGAAAGACTAAACATGTACAAAGCCAGGGGTGCTGCCAGGAACTGAGAACCCCAGAAAAAACCATCCCGCTGGATCCTGCCACCACAACCCAAACTGACCCTGTAAAAGTGCAAAACCATCACCAAACCAGCTTATTCACTCTGTTTAACTTATTATCAAAAGTGACCTAAGAACCCTCTTTTTACTCTTGGCATTTAAGCAGATTGGTTGTTTTATAACACAACAAAACTGCTGAACTATGAGGAAAATATAACAACTTTGAAGCCAAGTAATTTAACATATGGCAAAAGCTAAATCCCTTTAAAGCCTGAAAACACAAAAATTATATCCAGAAAAAAAATTTTTTGGAGCTGAAATGTTTATTTTAATTTCTACTGAAATTTAAAAAAATCTAAATTTCCATAAAACTGAACATGTTTTTTTTTTGTATCTCGTTTCACACATTAGGTGTTTTTGGCAACTGATAATCCACTTCAGGACATTTTCTTTTTATCTTTTATCTGATTGTATTCAGATGTTTTTTTTAAGTAATTTGTTGATCATATATTGATTAGATAGAGGTATCATAGAAGTATGTATCAAATCATGTATCAACAGGTTTTAAGGGGATATATGATACATACTAGAAGAGCATACTTAGAGAGCTTCTGCTGGGGCTTTACTGTCATTATTAGCCAATTTACTGTCGAAAATGTAAGAACTGTCCTATCAGGAAATGTTAACAAATATTTTTTTTTAAATCCTGGATCCATATCCGGATCTGGATCACCACCAAAATCGGATCGCTTTCTTCCTTTTGCCATGATCAACATTCCCTGAAATTTAATCAAAGTCCATGGAGCACATTTTGAGTTTTCTTGCTAACAAACCAACAAATGCCAGCAAAACCATGACCTCCATGGGAGAGGTGATAAAGAATATGGAATTAATATTCACACTTCATTCATTCAAATAATACTTTAATCTATGCACTCTTCCCCTGCTGACATCACACCACAGGTACTTCTTTTTATTCATACAGCACTTCAATCCACGACACATACTCCCCTTTGATTTACATATTCATTATTCTGGCCCAAACACACATATTTAAGCCCTACAGTGATTGTGTATCCACAACTCTAGTCCATGCACACACACTCCTGCCCTATCGTTGATCTTGTACCCACAGTTTAGTCCATGCACACATCGCCATAATCTTTTATTTGTCCGCTATTCTAGTCCATGCACACACACTCCTGCCCTACTATTGATTTGGTATCCACAGTTTTAGTCCATGCACACATTGCCATAATCTTCTATCTATTTATTCACTACTCTAGTCCCAGCACACCTATTGTGCTCTTTTGTTTGTCCACTACTCTGGTCCTTTGAAACACACCTTCTCTATTCATTTGCTCACTACTCTAGTAAATAAACACATTCTAGTCCATGCACACTTAGCCATACTCTACTTTTTATATTTAAATCCACTCTAGTCAATGACCATATAATCCGGCTCTCCTATTGCCATCTCTCTTGTCTATGCACACCTAGCTCTACCTATTTTTTTAATCAACTCAGGTCCATGTAGATTTAATCAAGGCTCTTCTGTACACCTCTTCTTTACTCCAGGCACACTAAGCCATACTCTATTATTTATTTTTCATTACACTCTGGTCCATGCACACATGGTCCTGCACTTCTATTTCCATTTCTCTTGTCTATGCACACATGTACTTCATTTATACATTTTGCAATTTGACCACCCTTCTTCATGCACATTTCCTTTCTGTCATTTTATTCATTGTTTAGTTGCTCACATTCTTCTGTTCTTCTCTTTATGTGTCCTTCACTTGATTTCGTATACATTTTTACATTTCTATTCATCAGTACATTTCTTCGGTCCAAGCATACACTCTTTTTTATCTGCTTATTAACTACAGTGGTCACACATACAACAGTGCAATTTATACTTTAAAAAATATGATCATACATTCATATTGTTGTCCTTTCAATTACTATTAATTTCATAGTATAAAAATATTACTGCTCTATTTTTTGTTCTAGCATTAAGTTTAATGATAATCTATCTATCTATCTATCTGATTTTCAATATCCAATTTTTTAAACATATTTGATCAGTCCTCATCAATGTATCTTTTATTGTCCAAGACATTGATTTAAAATAATCCAAAGACTGGTGCTGTTTTCATTATTCTGTGCAATTGCACAACAGTTACACTGAAAGGGATACAGTGTCACATGTGACTCAAAGCACATCATGCTGCCATTTTTGTGTTGTGTAAAGCAGACCAAAACCATGATTTCCTTATTGTTCCTTTTTCTTTTTTTTTCTTTTTTTTTTAACTTTCTTCAAAAAGTCCATCTGACATCACCATCTTAAGGCTTAAGGCTTACTCACAGGATGGACCACAGTGCAGTTACAAGCTGCAGACACTCGTCACAGTGATGCCACAGTTCAAAGAGTGAGCATGATTTATGAAAACTTTGAGCTGTATTCTTCATTTGTATATTTTTAAATCAGTTATAAAATACTTATCAGTATAAGTATACGGTATGTATCTTAACTGATCTTCTAAACCAAGAGACATTTGAAACTAACCGTGTATGACATTATTGTGCAGATGGAGTCACTTAAATTTTCCTCATTTTCCTTGGCAGAGTTTTGGCTGGTCCATGACAGGAAAGTTCTTTGCCTTGCCCACCCTGATAGTTTTTATCAGATCCCATGCAATTATGTGATAAGCGTGCAACCCCTACTACTTACATTTTATAGGACATATAAATGAGCACTTAGCTCAGCATGGAAAATGCCACTATGAAGAAATTCAACAAAACAAAACAAAACAAAAAACTTGTTTAGACTCCAAATGGCTAGCAGTTGGCTGATAACTGGATGAAACTTTGCTGGCATTTGGCTGGGAGGGGAAAACTGAAGCAGCTGCATTTGTATCACACATTTTAGGTACAGACACTGCATTTACAGCCCAAAACTGACATTGTGTTAGTTCATTTTTGGAACTATCTTGATATCGGTACTATCTTGATCTTTTTTTGTAGTTTAGCCTTCAGCCACTGGCTGGTATTTTGACTCTCCATCTCTCATTTACACTTATATTGTTTATTTCTATCATTGGTATGGATGGTTAAGCTGCTTTTTTTTGTGGCCGATGCTGATGCAGGGACCACACTGTAGATTAACAACATCGATTAGAAACTATATTTTCTATGTATGTAATATTGTGGCTTTTTTGTTTAAAGTTTAAAAATTATTCTTCAGTAAAAAACATAATAATAACAATAAATGCATAAAAGCTTTTATTTCCCTGCGCAAAGTATCACAATACATAGTGTATCGTCACATCTGTATCGTGGGACATATTGCATTGCAGCTTCCTCTGAACACACACCCCTATTTGAAGCTGACACTCATCAGCACATCAGGTTGAGCTGCTCTAAGTTTAAAACATGGAGCTGCCTTTGGAGAATCATCTTAAAACATCATTGTTGACCATAATTAATATTTTTATTGTAAAGTCTGAATAAATGTGATCTGACGTCCTCCCTCTTCTGTGTGTGTTTGTGAGAGTATCACAGTCCAGAGCTGCTTCAAGCAACACAAGATCAAGTCTGCAGAGAACAAGTTTAAGCTCCAGTTCAAACAAGTTGTGAAGAACTCTTAATTATTCTGCACATAAAGGACAAAACATTGATTTTGAAGTTCCCTAAAATATTGAAATATTTATCACAGAGATAGAAGTTATTGCTTTTGCTAATATTGTTGATAAATGTATTTGACATCATCAGTTGTCACAATCAACAACATACATGATTTAGTATGTCAGTCACACTTTAAGGTATGCAGATGAATTTAAGCAAGACTAAAATCCCCTCAAGAAATATTCTCAAGGGTATTTGTTTGTATTTTTTTGGACTTGGGCAGTTTAATGCTACTTTTTGCTAAAAAAAAATAAGAAAAAACAAAGAAGCTTTTATTTTTTTCTATCAGTGAGGAGTGAACAGAGTTGTCTTTTATGGCATAATTATATGAATATGGGGTGAAACAATAACTAGCATTATATTTTAGCTCCCCTACCAGTCATGGGTCCTTCAAAATGGCCAAACTTTTCTCCCTCATGATAAACCAGACATTTGAAAAGAGAGTCACTGATTCAGAGTGAGCAAAGATGCGCCCTTAACACCTCTTTCTGTCATCCAGTAGGTCATGAATCAAATGAGCTAAAACAAGAATTTGGGTGAAGGAGTCGGTGAAATTGCCCTTTCCCTGTGCTCAGGTAATTAAAGGGCAATGACACCGGGGGACGGAGGTGAGAATCACTTTGACTAGACGAGGGCTTTTAGTGACTCTGTAGGTGCAGCCTGACTGGAAGAACTTGGCACAAAAATCTGAAAAGTGGAAGAAAAGAAGGACTGTGTTTTCATTTGTGCCCTCTGGGGTCATCTTGTTTGCAGGGTGTCAAACAGAAAAGAACAAACAACACAATGGAATAAAGAGTACCTGAGTCCAGCCTGTGCTGCTGTTGTTTTACCTTTGACTAAAATACTTCACATCATCGTCAACATGCGATGCTATCTGTCTTATCGTTGCTGTAGAGAAAACACCTTGTATCTCCGAAACTGGTTCCTTTCGAAAATCAGCAACAAACAAACCGAATATTTGCATTTCTGATATCTACATATTGTATTTTCATGATAAAAATTTGGTTTTTGATACTTTTAATTGGTTTAAAATGTATAAAACCCACCAACCAATGTGGAGGGTGACCAAAATGATTTATGACAACAATAAAATTAAATCAAGAAAAATAGAGATACAAGTTTTTTGTCTGTGGTAGGGCTAAAAGACATAAAGAAAAGCAACATATAAAATCTGGCCCCCTCTGTGATGCATTTATTTATATGATGATATATTATGTGAGTCTTCTGATAAATGTGAGTCCTTTTATGTGAAACAATTTCAATGGCATCTTTGACTCTTTCCTCTGTGAACCTGCTTGATAAGCCCCTCACAGCTAATATGATGAAAAAAAAAACACAGAGGACGGAGACCGTTGAGGCTTTAACTGTGTTGCTTGTTGTCTTTACTGAAACCTCTTATCTCCAAATTTGCTGCTTTTCAGGACCTAAATAAAGGCTGTTTCACTGAATAAATGAGTATTATATTCTCATACTGATAATTGGTTTAGATGCTTTAATTTGGCTTAAAATGTATAAAACCCACTCATCAATGTTGAAAGTTATGAAAAACAGAATTTTATGTAAATATAAAAATTGGCGATAGAAGGTTTTGCTGAAACAGTGACGTTATTCTCTCTGACATGTTGGATCATGAATACAGTCTGAGCGATTGATTTCATTGCGCCCTTTGTAACTGATATTAATACATAATTGAAATGGGAGGATAATAAAAATTATAATAATGATCATAACTTGTTGCAGTCGTGCAAAAACCTCATATCTCCATATTTTATAATATTTTTTTCTTTTTTCTCATATTAACAGTGCTAATGGTCATCTTCCACTTCGGTGCACAGGTTTTATGACTTTAAGGCCAATTAAGATAATCAAGCCAAGAGCCAATCATGACAGTGCAGTATTTATTCACCAATTTCCTGAAAAGTAGCAATTATGGAGATACAAGGTGTTTGCCCTACAGCAACAAATAAAAGAAATCCTAAAAAATGTTGAAGAATGTAGTTTGTGCACAAAATGTGTTTTTATCACAGATTTCTTTGTAACCTGACCAAAGTACACACACACGAAAGAGCCTTCACATTTGATACGACCTGAATTAATGCCTACATCAGCAATGAATGCCATTCAAAATACTTCATAGATTAGATGAAAATAATAATCATTGTCACATTTTGCCACAATTTACTCATAAGTTTACTTTGTTAATGTCAGGCAGAATCCTCATATCTCCATTTTTCATTATTGTCTTTTTCATAAATCAGTGCTATAGATCACTCTCAATGTCTATGATTGTTTTGTGAATATAAACCAATTAGATTAATCAAAACTAACAGCCAATCATGAGAGTGCAGTATTTACTCAACAATTACCTGAAGAGTAGCAATTATGGAGATAAAGGTATTTGCCCTACAACAACAAATAAAAGAAAAAAACCTTGAAAATTTTGAAGAATGTAGTTTGCGAAAATAAAACATGATTTATCACAGATTCCTCTGCAACCAGACTAAAGTACAAACACGTACATACGAAAGAGCCTTTACGCTTCATACAACCTACATCAACAATTAAATTAATGAAAACAATAATCAATATCACATTTTGCCACAATTCATTCATAAGTTTTTATTGCCAATGTCAGGCAGAAGCTCCATATCTCCATTTTTCTTGATCTTTTTCGTAAGTCAGTGCTATAGATCACTCTCCACGTCTACGAGTGTTTTGTGAATTATCAACCAATTAGATTAATCAAAATAAACAGCCAGTCATAACAATACAGCAGTTGTTTATTTAAAAAAAAAATTAAAATTAAAGAACTGTGTCCTAAAAATTGTGATGCTGGTGATACAAGGTTTCTACCTTACGGCAACAGTATTCCTAATCAGTCTTTTTGCAGCATTTTCAAAAACAGAAGTTAAACATGTATTTTAATTGACCTCTCAGAAACAATCAGGTTTTCACTTTTCCTTCCCTTCGTCAGCTTTAAGCGAGCCTTCACAGCGGGCGAGCTCTCACCCCAATAATGACAGCCTGCGAGTAAAAAGCTGCTCCACACACCAGAGGTGTCCACTGCTGCTGATGGGGGAGCACAGAGACCCCCGACACACACAGAGACCCTGCTTCTTACTGAGCAAAGCTTTGAGTAAAACATCTTTAACTGTAATATCGCTTCTCTGTTGTGTCTGTGTAATATGGAAACATGTTTTTATTGTAGCAGACTCGTGAATATGATGAACACTGAGGGGTAATTTGCTGCCTAGAGCTGATCTAATTCATACTGTACATGTTTTATATGTCATGAATATTAGAGGATATATAGGTGGTGTGTAAACTATGCATTTACTGCAGTTAATTTTTGTTTTATTATTGTGCCTGATGGGGAACGTCACTTTAAATGCACTTGGAGGGTTTTAAGCCATTCTTTCACATTCTCATGCATCCATCTTATTGAAATTCTCATTTATATCATGTGTATTTTTTTTTTTAATCCTTTGCTTTACCCCTCAACCCAATTTGTTTTTTGTAATTTTGCTGAGACAATGGATGACGTAATGTGCAGCATGAATCTTAAAAGCAAGTATTTTATTGAGAAGCATAATGTTTGACTTTGGTAACGTAAAAAAACAAGACAATAATGTTCTGAAGCTAATATATTTTTGTGTTTGAAAAGAAACAAAAAAAATCAATGTTCAATTAAATTAACCATTATTTATATTAATATTTTACATCCTGACGTGTACCTTAATATCTCCTTCACACTTTAAATGCAACCGCTGTGCATTTAAAATCAGACACCTTAAACACAAAATCAAGACGACACTAATTATCCAGCAAAAATGACCAGCTCATACTTATTATGAGTGAAAACCTTAGGGTTTAGCAGTGCTGTTAATTCATTCGGATGCATTAAAGTCCGTTAAGATTAAACTATAATCACATTCAGACCTGATGGAACATTCATGTCCTGGTGCTCCGTCAGAACAGCTTTAAATATGACGAATAAATGATTTGAAAAATATTCATGAATTTGGTTCAATGGCTACAATGTACAGTAAGAGACAAGTGTTCAGTCAAGTGTCTTTTATGTCACATTTCTATCTGCCACAAGGCTTAACAATAAATGCAATAGTAAATGTTGAAATGATATTGAGTTTTTCAGACAATACTCAGGATAAAGAAAGTGATTTTAATTCTATTATATTTTTTGTCGCCACAGGTCTTAATGGGTTAAATTAAACTATAGTCAAAAGACAATGGCAGACACATCCTTGTGCCGATTCATATTATTTTCTACACAAGCAGGATTTACAGCAGACAAGACAGCTGTTAATAGTATTTCTTGCATTTTAATGTTGCTCTGTATTGTGCTTTCTTTAAATGTGTTCGAATCATTAAGGAAAAATTAGCCATTTACAGGATTGCAAGTCTGAGTATACAAAAGATACAACATTGCTCCAAAGGTGTGTTAACTCTCTTGTCCTTTACAGAAATAAAAGTCAGGACAAATCTGAGTGATAAAAACACTCCACCCTCATCATTATGCCACCATCTCAAACACATGGCATCTCAGGTTAATTCCACTCTCTGAAACTGAGACAGCAGCACTGTAATACCCTTTTAAAAATGAATGATGCCCTCTTTAAAGAAAAAAAAAAAACAGTCTAGAGAGAAAGAGGCTAAAAACCATGAAATAACAACAGAGAGCATGAGTACTCTGGCGTCCCCCCTCTCTATTTTCCCTTCCGTGCTCCAGTAAGCAAAGACCATCCCTGTAAAGGATATCCCACCAAGGGTGAGACTTCAGCGGCACCTCTCGTTTCCCCTTCTCCGGGTGCTCTGCTACAACACAATATCTGGTTGCCTGTGTCATGCTTTAGAAATGACAGGTGCTGGCAGCCCTTCGATTGGACAGGCCGCTGCACAAATAACACTCCTGCCTGAAAGGGCTAATGCACCGCTAATGAACAATAAATCAACTTTGATTACAAACTGTCAAGCCAATCAGCTCGCACGCCAGAGCTCCAAAACTACGACTGCTGGATCACAGTGGTGCAGCTCACACACTACGGTACAGCTTTTACTTTCTCTTCCTCATACATCTGACCCCTTCCCCAAACTCCTCAGGCAAACGCTCTCTGTGATCTGTGAAACAGTGAGCCGCAGGAACAGAGACAGAAACAATACAAACACTTAAGAAAAGGGATCACAGAAGGCTCTAACTTTCAGTGCTGCATGAATAGAAACCACTTTCACAAGAGCACTTGTTTGAAACAAAGGAAGTTGATGGTTGTGTTTCCTGTAATATCTGAAATGTGGCTGAACAGCTTGGGAAAATACTGCACTGTGATTATTTTGATCTATTCTGAAAATATCTATATTTAAAGTAACAAGGGGAATTAGACCTTTAAGCTAATTTTTCTCTTTATAATCAAAATATTTTTTCAAGATTATTTAAATCGAATCATAATGATTGAAAATTGGATTTTTGTAGCTTTTGTACCAACAAAATAAAGTATATTGTGCTGCAAAATTTTTAAATCAAACTCATATTTGACTTTACAGATATATTAAACCTCCTGGGATCTAAAAACTGGAGTGCTCCATATTGATTTTTAATCAAATGGTAGCATTGTGATTAATTGTTCAGCATTGGCTGGACTAGTCCTTCTCACTCCACACAGTGTCAAAGTAAATCAGGACAGGATGGACACATCTCCTTAAGACTGTTAGAGACACCCGGCCAATCCAAATGCCAAAGATCATGTCCCGTGTAAAAGCAGTGAGCATTCTGTTTGTGCCAGTGAGCCAAAATTAAGAGTTGAAATGTTAGAGTTAAACATTTCAGACTAGATTTTAACTCTGAGAGTGTTATTTCAATGCCTTCTGAGATAAATGTAATTATGTTAGAGTGTTAATTTGATCCTAAACAGTGTTAAACCACATGAACTCACATGAAAATGAACTCTTATTGAAACAAAGGGATTGATGACTACATTAAGGAGAGCAAAGTTGTTGCACTATTCAGTGTTTCTTCTGAGGTCAATAATGAGTCTTGTGTGAAACATTTCAGATTAAGAAAATGTTGCTCCTTTAATTTAGGAACTGCTGTAGGTCAAACTGTGATTTAAATAAAATTAAGATTAATTGTTCAGACCTGATCTGATATGTTTCATGTAGGACTCAAAATTAGCATCAGAAGTAACACAGAATAGAGAAACATATTTCACCGCCTTAATATATGCCACATCCCTTTGTGAGTTGATTTGGACACTTTTGCGAGTTAATATAGTTACTATAGTTATAGTACTATAGTAGAGTCAAACTGACAGTTAAAATAGTTACATTAACTCAGATACGGTTGTATTTATCACAGAAAAAGCATTTAACCCAGAATGAGTTCAAATAAAATTTTGAGAGTTTATACAGCTCAACACTCTCTAGAGTCAAATTAACACTATAACACAGTGGCATTCATCTCAGAAGGACTGACCCTGAAAGAGTAACATTAGAAATAAGCTGAAATAACACTTTTAGGAGTTAAAATAGCTCAACACTCTCTAGAGTAACAGTAGCATTATAACGGAGTAAAACTTATCTCAGGAGTTACATTTAACCCTAAATGAATTGTATAAACCCAGACTGAGTTCAATTTAACCCTAAATAATTTGAAATAAGACTTTATATTGCTCAGCACTCACTAAAGTCAAAATAAAAACATAAAATAGATACATTACAATCAGAATGAGTTACAAACACAACTTTTGTCATTAAAACCAACTCTGAAATATTTAACTGACATTTCAGCTCTCCATCATTTGCTGTGATATAGATCCACATACACACTGGGACATGCAAAAGTCTCACAGCTTTCGAGAGGGACATGAGCTGAGACACGTGGACTGCCGGAGTGTCTGTCACAGTTTTGAGTTGACTGCGTCCATGCTGTCTTGACTGACTCTGACAATATGAGGAGTAATAAGGACCAGTCAGGCTAAGGCTGAACAGGGTGGCAGTTTCACTAAAATCCATATATGGCCAACGGTGATTTTAAAACTGTAGGTGTAATACTGCTTTTAGGTCAAATATATTCAAATAATGTCTTAATTTAGATATTTTGCAGCAGGGTGATCTGGCCCATGTATTATATTTGTGCATAAATTGCAACATCATATTATTTAATCATTTTTGATCAGGTATAAATGCTCATCATAATGTATTTTGCTTAAAAGAGAGTAAAAGGCTAAAAATGGTATTTTACTTTCTTTCTATAAATCCCATCAAAATCACAAAATAGATTAAAAAAATCACACTTCAACATTTTTTTCCTGAATTTTGCAGCACCGGTGCAGGCCACAAGCAAACACGCGATAAAAATCTGAATTCCACAGACTGATGCCAGGAGAAATAAGATTTATAAACACAATTATCAAAACAAAATAATCTGAAAAGAAATTAAGTCAAAATTGCGGTGCCTCAATTTTTCAAAGCTTTAGACAAGAGAGCCACAGTTAAATATTTTTCTAAGAAAACATAAAAAATTCCAAAAGAGGACAAAGACGTCCTCTGTTTTCCTCGAACTTTCCTTAATTCTAAATCCATACAGTAGAGGACAGATCCTGCTGAACTGGTTAGATCGCTAACAGGAAAGTAAACAAAACTAAACAAACAGTTGAAAATGACAGTCAGAAATTGCTCCAACATTTAAAGTTGTTAATAAAGTGCAGCTGACAACAGGCAAGCAAAAAGGCATTTGTTAGAACATAAACATAAAGAGCTCCAGATCAACAGCCCAGCACTTCAACAAATAAGATGCATCTATCAATACAGGTCTAAGTTATAAAGCACATTCTTACAAAAATCTTAAAACATGAGCAAACACACAGGCAAACACTTCCTCCTGTCTTCTTCCTCAGGTTAAATTAAATTGTCAAGTTTTTAACACATGAAAGCTGGCAAAATCACAGAAATCAATCATATTGACAAACCTGACAAACTCCATTTAGCTGGCAGGGTAAACAGAGTGCTGGGCCACGCGGTGTGGAGTGAAGCAGAGCGAAGAGCTGAGCGGAGAGGGAAAAGAGAGAGAGACAGAGAGGGAGAGTAACAGAGAGAGAGAGAGAGGGAGAGAGAGAGAGTCTGTGAGGAAGTGAGTGAGAGGTCGGGAGAGATAGAGGCACGCAGGCAGGCAGGCGGGCGGGCGGGCGGGCGAGGAGGCAGGCAGGGAGGCTGAGAACTATAACGCTGTTGTGTTGTGAAGTCTCCAACCTTCCTCGGGAGCAGACAGTTTGCACGCGGATGGTTGCTCCCCGGCTGACAAGATACAAAACTATCCAATCAACCACGCCCTTCTCCACCAATCACAACCAGCCTTCTAAACATGATCAATTCAAATGGGACCACACAATAGGGAGCCTCGGGCTGGGCTGCAGGTGAACCCGTGCCTTTGTGTGGGGGCCCCTTTGCAAAAAAAAAAAAAAGAAAAAAAGAAAAGAAAAGAAAAAAAAAGACACAGTTGACGGCTGTTAACCCTTTGACCTCTTCTGGGACTCCGGCCATAGTGCTGAAACAATGGGAGCCTTAAGAAAAGAGGCCCTTTAATTAAACAACAGATATGTAAACAAAGCTATCCAGCAGAAATATAAAGAAAAGAGACCCCGCAATCAGTCCTCGGATTGTTGAACCAAATGAAATGTTTACAGTTCAGAACAAAGACTAAACTCCTTCACAAACAAGTGCTTTCTATAACCTTCAACTGAGACATGTAAACATATTCTGAAATATAACTTAGTCCTCCTTTCTAGGCTTGATAACATGATTTGTTGGGGGTTCTTTTCATAAAAATAAGACATTTAGATTTCAAATTACAGTCTGTACCTACGAGAATATGTTGCCTGTTTACAGTGCAAATCCCATCATTATTTAACCTTCTTTTAAATGCTCAAATTATAACTTTGACACATTTTATAAAACAATCATGACTCAACTTTTGATAAAGATATAAATAAATAAACATCCGTAGACAATATCTGTAAAAACACAGTTAATGGATCAAATCTGTGAACATCATGCAATTAACACTCACTGACCACTTTATTAGGTACAACATGCCAATACCGAGTTGGACTCTTTTGCGTCTCAGAACTGCTTTATTACCTCAGCCAAAGGAGGTTCTGTTTTTACCTGTGTTTGTCTGTTTGTTAGCAAAATTACGTTAAAACAACTAAACAGATTTTGCTTAAATTTTCAGGAGATGTCAATAATGTCCCAAATTAAACAGGAGTAGATTTTGGTGGTGATCCGGATAACCAGTATTATTGAACAATCACTTTTGCTCAATAATTGTCAAACTAATAATGATATCAACATGATTAAAAGTGCTAGGGGTCAAGGAATCATATCATGGAACTTACACGTGTTAGGTTATTTATAGATGTGACAGTAACATGTGAGCTACATTGCTGCACATCCATGATGCTAATCTCCAGTTCGACCACCCAATGGTGCTCTACTTGACTGAGATGTGGTGACTGTAGAAGCAACTGGAGCTTAGTGAACTTATTGTTGTGTCCAAAATACCAGTTTTGGACCATTTTCTGTAAACTAGAAAGTTGTGTATGAAAATTCAAGAAGATCAGCAGTTTTTGAAATACTCAGACAAGCTTGTCTGGTATATATCACCTTTCTTTCCCATTCTGGTGCTTGTTCTGAACTTTAGCAGGTGGTCTTAACCATTACCTTGGGTTGGTGATTGCTAGTTAGTTTTCTGTATTAGCAAGCATTTGAGCAGGTGGACCTACTAAAGTGTCTGGTGAGGGTATAATATAAACTGTATATCAATCAAAACTATGAACATAAAAACTTATTAACAAGAAAAAACAATTATTGTCTCAGTCTTATGATTCATTCCCCTGTGATGATCTGAAACAAGCATTTTGTAAACATTTTGAAGACAATAAAAAGCCTCACTATGTATTTCTGAAAAATGATGGGGGTCTGTCCATCAAACATCAGTGAACTGGTGAAATATTCCATTACACATATTGAAAAGTAATATAAAAAGCAGTCAGTATTTATATTTATACCACTATGTAATGTACACTGCAGGAAAAAACAAATCAGCCACAGACCATAACATCAGGGAAAATTAAATTGATCATCTTACATGAAAACTTATCAAATGTTCCTAGATAGCCCTTTTTTTTTTTCAAATAAAGTCCCCCAAACTATGACTGACACATAAAAGTAACACTAAGTCTCTGATCAGTGTCTTCGACTCCACTTGCCGCGACTTGGATTCTGTTGCAGATCATTTGTATCTATTTGAATGTTGGCATAAAAACACTCTAACCCTTTAGTGTTTCCTATTAAACAAGCAGACCCACTTGATGTGCCTTCTCAAATGTCTGTGTCCAGGACACAGAAACCATTTAAGGGTGAAAATCCTGCAGTTGAGACATTAACATATATCTTTATTTCTCAGTTAATACGTTGTCATGATAAAATTCTGTTTAGCTAACTTGTCCATCTTACCCTTTTCACTTTTCATTTCTGAATGAAATATTAATTGGTTAAAGTAGACGTTTGGGTCAGATTGTGGGTATTTGAGTAAAATATCAACTATAAAACCAAAATCCAGTTAGTTCACAATCAAAAGTCTGACCTTCCAAAACCACTGTCCATCCCAATGAGAGCAATTAGCTGTCATAACATCATTTCAGTCTTTAACTTCCATGTGTGCTCACAGGAGAAAGGACACGGTTTTTAAACAGGACTCTGCCACCTACTGGAGACTCTTCTGAACTTGTCTGAGGAGAGGAGAGGAGGGACAGGAGTCCAGCTGACCTATATCTTTAACATGTAAAGATGGCCACACAGGGAACGAGCTACAAATCCTTACTGATTTTAAAAGTACGGGAGGCAGACATGAGGACAAATTCAATCTAATGATTCTCCAAATACACACACAGACAGTGAGAGCACACACCAGACCACAGACACTCACAGAGCTGATCACAACCCCGTGGGCAGAGTACTAAAATATAATTTACTGATGAAAAATCAGAAATGGATCATATTCACACCATTTTGTTTCATGTTTCTGTTTCATCTGTTTTTTTGAAACAGGGAGAAACAATCTTGGAAACAGAGGGTCACATTAATGTTATTCTCACTGCGGATCAAGTGTTATAAATAAATGTTTTCTGGTTGCTTGAATGTATTTTATTAATTCTATATCTTTTAGAAAATACATTAGTGATGCAGCTAGGGCTGGGCATTAAAGCCTAAAAATAAAATCTCACTTTCTTTTTCCACTAAGCCTGATTTATTTTCCATCTTCAAGAAAACTATAAATGAAATCTAAAAGTCATTGCTTTAGTTTTATCAAAATTATCACAAAAGTTAACTGAATTACTCTGTTGTTTTCAAAGTGCATGTTATTTTGTTATGAAAACTACACTATGTAGTTTAGAGATAGGGAGGCTTGTCCACATTAACACTCAGTGCTGCACTATTTTTACCAGACATTGACATGGAACCATCTTATCATTAACTCACCTGATTCAAGTCAAATACAATTACCTGTTTAAAATATGGCCTTTCCATCAAAGAAACTGAACATTTTTATTATTAATTTTTTTTAAACAATGCCACAACTTTCAAATTGTTGTTGCGTCTCCAGGGGAAGGAAATGTGGGGGAGGGAGCAGAAGGACCCAGGTGAACAAAATTTGCACTGGACTAAGTCAAGGAAAAAAAAAAAATAATAATAATTATATAAATATAAATATATATATATATAAATATATATATATATATGTGTGTGTGTGTGTGTGTGTGTATATATAATTTATTTATTTATATATGTGTGTATATATATATATATATATATATATATATATATATATATATATATATATATATATATATATATATATATATATATATATATATATATATATATATATATATATTATATACATAATTTTTTTTTTGTTTTTTTTTTGTCCAGCTTCCTCCCACAGATGAAAAACATGCTCAGTAGGTAGACTGGTGACTCTAAATTGCACATACTGTAGGTATGAGTGCGAGCATGAATGGTTGTCCGTCTCTCTATGTGGCTATGTGATTGACTGGGGACCAGTTCAGGGTGTACCCTGCCTCTCGCCCAATGACAGGTGGGATAGGCTCCAGCCCCCCTGCAAAACCGAAAGGGATAAGCGGTATAGAAAATGAATGAATGAATGAACATGCCAGTTACTCCTCTAAATTCTTGCAAATAATTAGAATGTACTGAAAATCTAGATTTTGACAAAGTATTAATTTCCATATTTTTATTGCTCCGTCATTCTTTGTCCATGTTCGGAATTTACTGAGACCTGAAATTGACTTGAGGGCCACATTGAGTGGATAGGAGAGTTGCATGTGGCCCCCGGGCCACTGATCGCCTTTCTTCTCAAAATAAACAATAAAAAAATGAAAAACAAAAAATATATATGTATATATACTTCCTGTATTTGTTTCCTGTTCTCCAACATAGTCTAACAGCAGCCTTATATTACTGATTCAACCATATTATCAACGTCTGTAGCTGGCATAAAATTGCCAAGAGAGGTTGGCTCACCTTTTCATTTATAAATCCAGAACTCCAACTGGTTCATACTTAATTTTGTTTAATCAAACTAGCTCAAACAATAGCCTAACTATACCAACACACCCTGATCATCCACATTAACTGCCTGCTATCCTAGTGAGTTCTATTTAACAAGAAGAAAAGAGCAAGGAAAGAATATGGGTGGATCTTCACTAAAAACAAAATTAAAATTGTGTTGGTATTAATTTGTATTTTTGCCTTGGTCTGCTCCCTTTTATCACATATTTTTTGAATAGGTTTTCCTCTAACCTTGCAGTTCAACTGGGTCCGCCTGATTCAATGTCTGTGATCAGGTAGATCCATCTACAACCCAATCAGAGGCTTTTAAAGCTGGAGGAGGTGGGAGCTAAGAGCATGACACCAGCAAGAAGTGACTGCTCGTACATGGATTAGCATTGGGCTTACAGCTTCAGTTGTCATGATCCCGCTTCTTTATTAGTTAAGTTACCTTTATTGTTTCCATGTTTCATGTTTTGTCTTGTGCTTCCTGTTTTATTTTGAAATGTCTGACCCTTGTTTGTCTTCATAGGTTTTTCTTCCTGTCTGGTCCTGTCACACCTGATCCCTGATTGTGCCTTCCCCAGCTGTGTCTCAGTACCCCTCATTACCCCATCCATTTAACCTCATGTCTTTCTTGGTCTCATCGCCAGATTGTTGTATGTTCATGTCACTTTCCAGCACTTTCTCAAAGCTCTAGTTCATGTTCATGGCTCTGCCTCTAGCCTAGCCCCTTTTTTGGATCCCTTTGCCTGGTTGTTTTTGTCTTTTTGTGCACCGAACCCTGGACTGCCAAAAAACTTTGTCTTTTGCCTCGCGGACTCGCTGCATCTGCATTTGAGTTCTTCCAATCTGAGCGTCTGTTTCTGACATTAGTACAGTTTTATTAGATCTATACTACATTTCTTTATTATATAAAAACTGAATAACACTACAAAACTTAACTATAGAAATGGTGGTTTTTTTGGTTCCACTTCCAACATGTTTTGCTGAGATTTTGTTTTACATCGTGGCTCACGTTCAGTCCTTTAAACTACAGCAGAAGCACCTCCCTGCTACATTATCTTATTGGCCCAAAACGAATGTCATTGACAAACGATTGTTCAATCACCTGCCAGATATGCTGTTGAAAGGTTTTGCCCATTTCCAAACACTTTCTATGGGCTGTTGTCCTGATGGACTAGTGACAAATATTGAATGGTCCGTCTCATGTGTCAGGTTAGTTTTCTTCTCCATTTTCAAATTAATTCTTCAGCAGTTTTAATTTCATATCTCTTCCAACCACAGGTCTGATTGTATTACAGTTAAATTGTAACTATATTTACTTTCGATTGCAGATAAAGTGAGTAAATTTGTGTTTGTACATATTTTAATATTAGAAAAATCTGCTAATCTTGATCAGATTCTGTTATGAAAAAGTTTTATTGGTGCTCCTGTTGGTTCCAACAACTCCTGTAATCACAATAACTACAGAAGCAAGTTCCAAAACCGTCCTAAACATGGGCAGCATTTATGTCACTGGAGTGTCTTCAAAGCAGCATCAAGCTTAATGGGGCAACAAAATGTATGTGTTAGCACATACAGGTGAAGCAGCTTAAATTTTTCCCACCTTCCTTGACTGAGTCTCGGCAGGTCCATGATGGGACCTGAATGGATGTGATGAGATCCCCTGTAGCTACTTTATAAAGGGCAAAGATCGAGCCCACTCTATGTGTTCTTGTGAGGAAAGCACCAAGCTGCAATAACATGAATGGGGATGTTTATGGTTGAATTTAGGCACACCTCAAAAGTTGGGGGTAACTCCCAGTGGCTGGATGTTGGCTGGAACTTGGTAGACTTTTGACTGAAGAGGGAAAATTGAAGTGGCTGCATCTGTAAATAGTTCAGTCAGCAACAATTAAAACAGCAACAGTTTAGCAATGTCTGCTGCAACACATGTAAAAAACAGTGATAATGTTGCATAGCATGTCATCACCAGCAGATTGAGACATTTTAGCCCCTAAACAAAGTTTTCCCTGTCCATACAGGGATACTGTAAAATATTTTGTTTTGTTTGTTTGTTTTGTGGACAGAAAGACAACACAAAGAGAAAGTGGAGTTTTTAAAGATATCTGCCTATGTGTGAACACAGACTAAGAAAGCTACTCATGTGTTGATGAAAAATACTTAAACTAAGTAGCAATGTATCTTGTGCAACCTATTTAAGAAGAACTTAAAAAAGATAAGATTACAGCCACACCTTATAAATTATCATTATAAACACAGAACTGAATAAAAATGCTGAAAACAGAGTTCATAACAACAGCATAAAACCCTGGCTAAGGATGAAGGAATGTTCCTGGGATGTTATCCAGTTCACACACACACACAGACACACACACTGGTAAAACAAACAGAGCCCCTGCATAACAAGCCACTGCTCTCATCTGCTAATAACTAACAAAGAGCTGCAAGCTGAGCTGGCCTGACCTATATAAATTATTGACTTGGACACATCAAGTGTCACAAATGACAATTCCAATACATATCATAGTGAATAATAAAAAGAAAAAAAGGGCACTTGTTATCCCTCTGACATCATCAGGACATCGCACACAAAAAGACACTGACATGCAGCTGATAACTACACGTACACACTCCACAAACACACAACACACACATGCACAAAGTGGTTTAGACAGTAGCCACACTCTTCTCCCCTGGCACCCTCCCTGGGGTGGTATGTCGGCGTATTCTCAATAAAACACCTTCTTAGCAGTAATAGGCCACTGTTCTCATTTCAACACTCCCAAAGGCCTCATGATAAATTTAGCAGACGCACAGTTCAAGCTTCTCCTTTCACACACTGTCTTTCTAATCCATTGCCTGTGCCTGTGGAATGTAAAATAATTACACAAATGTGGAGATGGGAAACACAGACTCTGTAGTCTTTTTCCCCTGTGTCCATAGAAACATCAATATCTTTGAGCCCTCAACCAGTGTCCCCTGTGATAGTTTACAGGGTGTAACGAGCACTTTTGTTCTTGATGGAGAGGCTAGCCTTATGAAATACTCCCATTTCCTGCTTGAGTGAGAGTGAGAGTGAAAGTATGAGCTAGGGCTGGGAGATGTATCGAGTTCTCTGATATATTGATATATTTACTGTTCTTAACATCTTTATTAGACCACCTGTCATAAAAAGAAGACTGCATAAATATTCTACAAATCTTTCAAAAACTTGTTCAAAACTGAGAATTTTATTGTTATTGGACATACAGTTTGAACAGGAATGAGGAACTTCAAACTGAATTTACCTTTTTTTTTCCCAAACTTGAGCTCACTGGGCTTCTCCGAGAAGTCAGAAATGAATCAAGCATAACATTCAACCACTACAAGGAATCGCTCTGTTCAGGAATGCAGGTAAATAACTATAATTTGACATCTTAATCAGTAAATAGTAATGTGATTTACAATTTTTAAAGTAAAAAGTACATTGGAAAATGTATTGAATACAATAATAATACAATTTTAGCACTACAAACATAAGCTTCTACATACAGGTATATTCACCATGACAGAAAAATGACTTAATTACCAATGTTGTAAATTGGGGGCAGCTGTGGCATAAACCTTACATTGGGTGGTGGTCTATTAAATGTGTTAAGCACTTTATTTTCAACAAAAAGGTATGGGACGAATTTTTTGTTGGGGTGGCTTAATAAACAAAAATGCCAAGTCCATAACAGTAAGAAAAATAGTAAGGCTGCTCCATTATTCTGCTCATAAGGATTTTGATTGATATTAAAATCCCCATTATTAAGAAGGATTGCCCATCAATTTTACTACAACATCTGTGCATAAACTTTAATCAGTATAAACAGTGGACATATTAATCAATGTTCATATTACAGGCTGTTTGACCAACAGCCTATGAAATACATGACAAACAGTGACTGTTAAATTCGAGTCAAGGTGGTCAAAATTGAAGATTTTTGGGAATTCTGCTTTTATAAAACAACCAACATGGGCCTAACTGCAGTGTTTGAAATAAGAACCAGCCACCAGCCAAAGTAATTTGTAACAGAGAATAATATGAGGTGAGTATGAGATTATGCACAGTACAATATCAAACTTAAAATCTCCATCATTATCCTTTATAGGGACATGAATCGAAAACCAATTCCAGTTGAGCATGGATAAGAAATAACTGAAGGAATTAATATCATTTTGCTTTTTGATTATCAATTCTCTTATCAGTTCCTTCCACAGAGTTATGGATGCCTTGCAAGGTGATGTTTGCAGATGATGCTCTTATCAGAGGGGGTCAGCATAAATGACAACAAAGAAGTCAAAGATGTAAACATGGCAGATGGGAGACAGAAGCAGCCAAAAGAGTGGCCCACTATCACACAGTTCAACAGAAACTGCACAACACCCAGGACTCTAATTTCATAGACCAGGCGCAGGCGCGGTGCACTTGCCCTATGCCACGCCTGCGCCGCGCCAATGGGGTGTGTCCAGGGTATTTTGCAAGTTTTGTGCACAGCGCAGTCCGGCGCAGCGAGGCGCACCCACGCCTCCGTCCCTCCCACCGGCGCAAGTGGCAGTGACGGAGGAGAGAAGGAGTGAGTGGGTTTAACACAGCCGAGTGTAATGTTCACCAATCAAATGAACGCCTCTCCTCGCCTTTAAATGTGCTGCGGGTGAGGCGCAGTGACAGTTTCACCTCGGTGGCGAAGAAGGTCAGAGCACAGGTAAATCCTTAAGACACCGAGTGACTTACATTTATTCAGCGAGCGTCTCTCTCTTTTTTCTTTCCTTTTGAATTTTATGAGATGAGAAAAGCCGGATACTCCGTATCAGATGATGTGGCTGTTTGTGGTTGGCTGAGAGATGTAAACTCGTTAGTTTGTGTCACACTTCCAGCTGCTGTCAGGTTGAGTTTCCATTATGACAAATGTCCTTGATCTGACATCAGATGTGACGGGACAATTAATATAGATACAAATGTATGTGCTGGTTCAGACGGTTACATTAAAGAGTGGTTGCTGTGATTGTTTATTGCATCGAAATGGGCCTGACACTCTGGATACCTGCCTGTGAGGTTTTGATGACGTGTGCACACTGTGCACTTGTCAGCTAAATTACCACTGCACCGGGTGCGCTTCGCCTGTGCCGGGAATAGACCAGGTTGGAGCTGGCGGGCTTTCAGCGCACCTTCCGCGCAGTTTTCGCAGTGGCACGAAATTGTCACTGCGCCAAGCCAAATCTGTTGACACCTCCCCCTGGTGTCCTGCCACACCCATCTCGGCACAGCTGGTCTACCAAATTGCCAAATTGGCTGCGCACGTGGTGCGCCGGATGAAATTACAGTGCGCCAGGCTCCGCCACCCTGCGCTGCACCAGGAAATTAGGGCCCCCAGTGTCTGTGTGATTTCATTCAATGGTGGAAACACCAGCAGCTTGCTGAAGCATTTATCAGTGCACAGCTGCATTAAATGTCAGGAGTATCACGTGTTTGACATTGCCGGCTGAAAAAAAAACAGTGTGGACAGACTTTTTTTGAATAGAGGGAATCGACAAGGGAGTTGATAAATGTGCAAAATCAAATCAGTTCCCATCCCTTATCCTTTATGAATGTTGTGATCATCTTTATATACTATGACGTAATATTATTTTAAAACAGTGATTTCATTATCATGGCTCTCTTTCAAGATTTATTTTAATTTGGCCTTTGAGATCAAGTTCATGGCTGTGATGGAGACACCAACCATCCTGAGTAATATGTCATAAGATGACATGGCAAAAACATTATTTTTTTTGTTTATTGAAAATGTAAGAAATAACATATCACTTGAAGTCTTTCATTCCTTCTCGTGATGTTATACACTATTCCATTAGTACAGAAGAGGATTAGGGCCACAGGAAAAAATATATATATTTGGAGCTTGATTTTTTGTCTTAACATCTGTGAAAAAGTCAGGAATCGGACTTTTTTTCTCAGCTGCAGTAAATAATTAGTCTTGTAGATTTTTAAAGCCACCTGCCACCATAGCAGGAAGGCAAAAAAATTCATTACCAACCCTGACACACAGACACAAAAATAAGCATGCAGAGAAAGGTAGAGAGAGGTAGAAAAGATCTCAACAAATGATTAATATTACTTACGATGTGATTTCTTAAAATGATAATAAACAGCATGTACAAATGTGTTGGTGGTTCAGTCTGATAGTGTGCTCTGTCAGTAATCAGGAGGTTGTTGGTTTGAGCCAGGCTCTGGCTATCACTTGACAATGTGTCCTTTGGCAAGGCACTTAACCCTACATCATTCCCACTTTTGGATCAGTTGCTTGTAAATGGGTATGAAGGAGAGCAGATGTATTAGCAAACATTAATGGACAACTTACACAGAAACTCTGAACCTTCAGTAAGTGAATGTGAGTGTGAATGGGTGTGAATGGGTAGATGGGTGTCAAAGCTGCGGTGTAAAGCTGTTTTGAGTAGTTGGAAACTACAATAGCGCCATATAACTGAGCTCAAGTCATTTCACCATTAACAAATGTCTGAGTGACTCAAAACATGTTTTTGGCAACAACAGTTTAGAAGATACCAGGAAAAGCACTCAGTAACTCTGTGAGTCACACATATTAGAAACAAAGAATTTTTTGTCCAGAAACAAATTCCGAAAAAAAATGTTGTCTGTCTCATCATTGGACAAGAAGTGCTCTGAGAGAGCAAACCTCCATCAAGGCATTGATTAGCTGAGTTATTACCGAAAATGTCCCTATCTTACAATATCAACAAATCCTTTAATCATTCATGGATCCATATCTAGATTTGGATCTCCACTGAAATCAAATCAAGTGTCCTTGTCCCATGAACAACATTCCCAGAAAATGTAATCAAAATCCGTTACGGATCCGTTATCTTGCACACAGACAAACAGACAGAACATTACCTCCTTGGTGGAGGTAATTAAACAGATCAGACTTTTACTCTGAAATGCAAGCTGAAATCCTGCCGTGCCTTGCGTTGAAGTCAGAGGCAGACCTCTAGTAGAAATAAATATGTTTAGACTCTCAGTATCTCTCAAAGTACAAATGCTTGTTTTGTTTTTGAACAGAGTTATCTGCATTTACATTTCCTTTATGAGTTGAAAACCGCTGAAGATTGTTTTATAGTGATGAAAAATAAAAGAGCATTTTCTTTAGCTTCACATGGCAGTCAATGAATGCTGACAATTTTTTTACCTCCTCAAGCCAACAACACTGGTCACATGACAGAAGCTATCAACGCAAACATACAAACAAATAGTTAAGAAAATACTCTAAAATATCTAAAGTTAGCCTTACCACATGATAAGATTTCCACTATATCATATTTATATTTACCTTATCTTGCAGCCCTATGTCCTTGCATATGAAGCTTGCTATTTTATAATCTGCTATGACCTTTTTCACATTGGGGGGGGCTACTGAGGAAGACTCTGAAGTACTGGTGGGTGAAGGGCCGACAAATGGGCCCACAGATTTGTCATAGTGGACCAGCTGCTTTGCACATAATCAACACACAGAAAAACCCAAAGTGCTTCCACATGGCAGTCCTCAGATATTTTGGTGTTGGTGGTCAAGGTGTCTTCTTCTTCTGTTTGTTTCCAGCAGACTAGATGCAGCTGTTGTTGAGGTCAAGACAGCACTGGCCAATTGGATTCTGCTGGAAACGCCCTCTGCTGGACCAGGTGGTTCACTGCTCCAGAAGCCTGAATGTGCTGTTCAGATGTGGATTACATATCTTGATGTTTATTTACACTTCCAGTACAGATTTTTACCCCCATGGTTAAATGGATATTAAAGTATTGAGTATAAGGTGACAGCCCTATCACTCACTAACTTGAAAATATATCACTGTTGTCCTTTAAATTTATACCATTACAGAGGATTGATCCATTTCCAGAAAAGTAAAAAAAAAAAAAATGAAAAAACATGTGCAGGGTGACATGTTTAATGTAACCTGTCAAATAAAAAGACTGTTGGCTCTGGTTGCACCATCAGAGGGAACAACGAAGACACGTTTGGAATAAATACTTCCATGAACACCACTCAGAGTAAAGATTGACATCCATAGATATGCATAGAAGACTAGATACAACACGCCCCTTTGAGCTGTGTGCCTACATCGAAGCTAAGCCAATGGGGGCAAAGTGTCAGAGCATTCTATGGTTGTAGAAGGGGCGAAGATGAAAACAGTAATGATGCCGGCACATTGCGCTGCATATAATTGTAAAATACGCCGTACGATTGAAACGAGGAAACAAGGAATAACATTTCATAAGTAAGAATAGTTTTTTGCTCTTTTATCATTATTAAATCTTGTTGAGAGCTTGTCCCAATGTCCCAACCTCACTGGGACATTGGCTATACAGTGATGATGACAAACTGGCCTCTATCTCCACAGAGTGTGTTGTTGTCCACACATGTTGTCTGTCCACACACACACATATATTTGTATATATATATATATATATATATATATATATACACATATATACTCCAGCACTCTCCTACCTGCAAACCAACAGGTCAGGGACCCAGAATTATTCTTGATCTTGCAGAGCAGGCTCAGGTGCTCTTTGGTTGCAAGGATCTCCATGACGACCTCTTCACTTTCCTCACACTCTTTGATAAAATTAAAAAAAGGGTTTGAGGTAGCTCTAGAACAATGATGCATAAACATCCGTTGGATGTCCCACATACAAGACCAGAAATTCTCCTGAAGTTACCCTGGGATAAACTTTGAAGAACTGATCCAAGCAGGAGTGTTACACATCCATTGAAAAGACAATAATACTGTCACATTGACAGTACACATGAAAGAGACATGAAGTAAGATCTCTTCCAAGAGAAAAAGAGATGTCCCTTTATGGTCACAACCAAATGAGTCAACAAACACGATGGACTAGATATGGAGTAGGGCTCCTCAATCAAGGGAAAAAATACTCTGGATAATTTTGTTTGATAATTGATCACATTTAAATCCCAATTACTTATTTTACCGCAAATACCACATACAATCAAGGAATTTTTAATCTTTAAATACTTTTATTCTTAATATCAGCAAATAAAACGTAAAAAAAAATATTTAAAAAACTTCAAATATCTAATTATAATGGCACATGGGGAAAAAAAATAAACAAGTGCAACAGCAATCTTTTATGTCCATTGTTTTTTGTTAATAATTAGAGAAAGCAGTAATTAACTCCACCAAGGAGGTTATGTTTTTGCCGTTGTATGTTTTTCTGTTTGTTTGTTTGTTTGTTAGCAAGATTTTGCAAAAACTACTGGATGGATTTTGGCAGAAATTTTCAGCAAAATGTTGGAAATGGCCCAACTTAGAAATGATTAGATTTTGGTGGTGATACGAATATTTGTATGGATGCAAAAAAAAAAAATCCCAACATTTCAAAAAGTCCCATACGTTAACATTGGGTGGAATAAAAAAAAAAAAAAAACCATATCTCTGCTTTTTTGTAATTAATTGGCTTCCAATTTTACGGGATAATATTGGGTCCATGTTTCTATCGTCAAAGTAGATTTCATCTGGATCCGATCCAGATTGATGTCACAAAAAAAGCACTAAACTTTAACATGGGAAATCCCATTGATGACATTCAATAGTTTGTATAAAATGAAAATATTAACTGATGTTACCAAAACTTGTTATGTTCTAACAGGATAACAACCTCCATGTATGTGCTGAGATTGGTCCAGATCCTGTCACTATTCTGCATCTGGTGATCAATGTAAAATTTGGGTGCAATGTAGCACTCTCCCTATGATAATAAGCATTGCTGGAAAAAAGCACCTCATCCTCAAATGCTAGCGTTAAGTGGTGCACCACTTCAACTGGTGTACAAAATTGGTGCAATTCATCTTTCTCACTTTTTTTTCTCCCTCTCTCCATAACCTCACTACCAAATTATTGTAATTTAGTCAACTTTCCCATCTTGGATATTTACTCCCTGTGATTTACTGGATGTTGTGTTCGTGTAGGTCTTTAGCATTGTCTTTTTGATTTTCTCTGCAGGGATGAGAGTCTTATACTGAAGTTTGGATGCCTGTATCTGAACAGTTGTAGTGTTCTTTATTTAATTCTGCTAAACTGTCTGAATCTGTCTATATTGTTGAGCCAACAGTGCTCACGGTGCTAAGTCGATGACTTGCCAGATAGTGACAATACAGGTGCAAATAGTGCTTAAATGCTACACTTGGTGGGCATGTTTGTACTGGCATATAATTGGCGCAAATCATTCTAAGAATGTGCTAAAACAGAGCTAACTGCAGGTTCAAGTAACACAAAAATTATGGTGTTATTGGCTTTGTGGATTTGGACCATAATGTTTTGACTCTTCATGGAAAAACTCAGCAACTTGTCTTCTGAAATAATTTAGTCTAAATTAAAGACTTTGGTGCACCGCCATAATGGAAAAATCTCATTCACTTTGGCAAGATTGTTGTGATAAAAACACGTGGACTCATGCAGGAGCTGCCAACAACTGGCTTATTGAGGAAAATACACAAATACAGCCCTCAGCTGTACTGATTTGAATCAGATTTTTACATTTTAAAATCACAAAAAAACTCCTTTCTTAATAGGGAGGCATTAACAGGGTGGCTGCTGGGTCATTTTAGGCCAGTTGTTTGGAGCTCAGGAAAACCAAAATAATCTGAGGGCAGAGTTATAATCCCAAATAGACATGACATTAGGTGGTTGGCAGGTTATCTTTTTAATGTAAAAAACAAAAAAGTGTCCCTTAATTTTTTTGAATATCATGATTTATCATCATGATCTAAATACTGATGAAAAAAAATGTGGTCATTATTTTGGTGCAGCCCTGCTTCAGTGTGTAACTGCCGACCATTTCCCCCTCCCTCTGCTTCAATCAAAGACAATTCTTTATCAGGATGCAGTGCCATCAAAATTTTGGGTGTTGTGTATGTTTGTGTGTAAATGACTGAGTGTAGTGGAGGGTTGAGAGGGTTCACAGCTCAAAGGGATAAATCAGGACTCGAATGCTCCGGGGTCCTGTAAATGGTAAGTAGCTTCCAGTGCTGTGACTGGAGTCAAATCGACAGTCATCGTCTTAGCCAAAGTAGTGCGCCAAGCCCAGCCCCCCACCTCCAGGTCTTTCCCAGCTGCGTGTAATTGGAACAGATGACTTCATTCTGACAGCATTATCCCAAACCTGGTCCTATCTGTACACTACACATAATTCATTTTTACAAAATGACAAGAAAAACAGGCAGCTTAAGAGACAGCTAGATCCTGGGGTTCTAGGCTAGCTTTGACCTTGGTGTTGAGATGATCATTCCAGACAGGGTATATCACCTTAAAGGCAGACTTGCGTCAAAATGTGGTTTCATTACAACATCACCTTGAGACTTTCTATAAACACAGAATGATGAACTGCAGCAGAAGGCACGCATGGAAATCATGAATTGGGGATTTAACTGTTAAGACACTAAACAAATATATAAGGAGACATTGGTGGTGACAGCACATCCAGAGGTAAAGAAAAACAGTAAATGAAACACAAACTAATATTTTTGACCAATAGTGGGAGGTAATCACGGCTCTTCAAGGAAAGCTTTGACATTTTGCTCTGTTAAAATAAGTGTTTGTTGTATGCTTCATTTGATTTTAAAGGAGGGAGGAACTCATCAGACTTTGGGGGTCAAGGTCATCCAGTCCTGTAGTCATCCTATGCTGAAGACCATAAAATCTCAAGAAAACGTTGTGAAATTTTCATCAAGCTTTGGACAAATGTCCACTCTGCATCAAAGCTGATTTGATTACATATGCATGGTAAAAGTTCAAAGTTCAAGTTCATGAAGTCACATGTTAATCCTATGCTTGAGAATGCAGTCTTGTAAACTCATAGATTTAAAGAATTTCCTTCAAATTTTGCATGGATGTCCACTTTGAGTCAGGGATCATGTGTAGGTATTTTTGTGGTCATAGGTTGAAGGTCAATATATTGAAGCCTTTTAAATAGTTGAGAATGCAACATCTCTAAAATGCTTATAGGGAACTGATCAAAATTCACACAAATGTCCACTTTGTCTTATAAATAACTGAGTAGATTTAAGAGGTTATGGGTCAAAACTCAAGTGCAGAAGCACATCATCATCCTTCACTTCTGTACACAAAATTACAATAATGTGCTTTGGGAATGAAACATCTCAAGACCGCTTTGAGGGATTTCCCCTTGAACTTTGCACAGGTGTCAACTCTTACTCACCGATGAAGTGATAACATATTTGAGGTAATAGGTCAGAGGTCAAGGTAAAGTAGCCCTGCAGTCAAGTTTTGCTTTTGAGTGTCATATCTCAGAGATGCTTGATTGCAATGCCATCAAACTTTGTACAAATGCCCACTTGGACTGGAGGATTATCTGATCTGATTTTGAAGGTCACAGGATAAAGTCAAGGTCATAGAGTCCAATGACCGTCTTTGCTTATTGAACATAATATTTCAGGAACTCTTCAATGGATTTAGCTCAAACTTTGCTCTAACATTCATTTCCTTCAGGATGGCCTAAAAAGATTTTCAAGGTCATGGGTAAAGGTGAAGGTCATAGATTTATATCATGATCCTTTGCTTGTAAAAGCAAACTTGTCACTATAACACAGTGTTGTTGTTTTTTTTCTTTTCAAACTTTGCACAAATGTCCTCTGGTCATTCTGGGCTTGTAGTCACAATATCACAAAGAGGCTTTAAAAGATTTCTGTCAAACTTTGCACGTATGTCGTCTTGCACTCAAAGATGAACTTAATTGATTTTATACCTTATGTTTCAAAGGTCAACAGGCATCATGTGTACACTTTGTTTGTGAACACATTATATGAAAAACTGCTTTGATGGAGTTTCTTTAGATTTTGCACAGATGTCCTCTTTGACCCACAGATATGGAGGGCCAAGGTTTAATATCTTGGCCTAAAATCATAATTTCTTTCTTATGAACTCATGTCAAGAATTCTTTGGGGGAAATTGTCAAACTGCACAAACACTGCTCTGTTTCAACAATGAATTTGGGAGGATGAGGTCAAAGGTTAAGCCCCTGGGGTCACATGTTCGCCCATTTTTTATAAGACGTGAATGACTCACTCCATCACAAAACCACTCTGGCACTTTGCCTTGGCCTACCACTGTGCTTTCACTCATAACAATCAGTAAACACAACCAACACCAGGAAACAGAAACAATGAATGCCAATCAAAAGATGCCAGCACATTAAACTTGACATTTTTTCCTGCCAAAATTCTCACTGCACAATGAATTAGAATCTCAGGTGGATTTCTGAGTCAGAAACAAGCATGAACTCAGTGTTTCTCTGACAGCAAAGACAATATGTTGACATCTATATTCAGCAGAGACAAATGGGATGAGGACAGATTTATGATCCTGGCGTCCATGGGTTTGTTGCTATCATAAATTCTTATTATTGGTCCCTTTGTCTCTGGATGTATGTATGTTTATATAAAATTATACATATTGTGTGTATTTGTATATCCCCTATACATATATGTGTATCTATAAAATGAAGAGCATGGCTTCAGCCTACTCTATTGTAAAGTGCCTTGCGATAACACTTGATATGAACTGGCGCTATACAGATAGAGATTGGCTGATAGATTGTTTGACATGACATCTTCATTCTAACTGAAAGTCACATAATCTTGAAAATGTAAAGCACAGACTGAGGATCTCTTACACTGTAGTGAAGTTACCCGGTTAGACTTGTGCGCAATGCCACAAACGAGTTTCTTTCCCCCTCCTCGCAACTTTGTGCTGGTGGACTATCAGACAGGGTCCAACAGTGTTGTTCCTAATTACCTATCTCGCCACTCCTGATCCTGGCTAGCATAATTAGTTACCTGGGGCTGCAATCCAATTTGAAGTGATGACAAGAAAGTGATCCATGAAAAAGTAATAAGTTAAATCCAATTTCAGCCTGCCTCTAATTAAATGCACATGGAACTAATGAGTCAAACCCCACCATTTCACAGATAATGGTAATTAGCGGGGTGGGAGTTGCTGGCACTCAGCATTGTGCCACTGTGGGTGTGAAGCGCAAAAGGTAATAGCTGCATAGATTCTTTTAATCACACGTGTCATTCTGTCAATGTAATTACCTGCGTTTTGACCAGTCAAGTATGTTTAGCTGCTTTCCAGCCTGTCTAGCAGCTGTTTGTATATCTCATCTGATTAAAGCCCCACTGAGCTGTTAAGTATACAGCGCAGGGACCTTTATCAAGAGCAGGAGTACGAACTGTGTGTGTGTTTGTGTGTGTGAGGTGGGTGGGGGGATTGGGGAGTGGGAGGTGGCTGATGTCAAAAGATGCAAAAGCAAACAGCCATTTAATGTAGATCAAGGATCCAGAAGCTTGTTTGACTCATTTTTCTCTTTCACCACTAAGACCTTTTTTTCAGGTGGTACGTGCGTAGTGAACCTCATTATTTTTGATTTAAATAAGAATGAATTGGAAAGTGAGTCACAGCTCTAACTAAATAAAAGTCTCTCCCGAGATCTCCTCATGCCTAATGGGGAGGCCCCTGAGATGACTGCAGCTTTGTCCATTTTTTTGGAGCGTTACAGATCAAGTGCCAGCTTTATACACAGCCTCATAATTATTGGATCATGTCTTTTGATGACCTAGTCCTGCTCAGCATTGAATCATTATCCAAGCTGTTCACAGAAATAGGCAATGTTCACTTTGAAGACGGTTTCTCTTTGCAAAGGTTTGTTGTTTATCAAAGCAGATGAAATGCGCTCTGGTGTTTCACAAAAATGTATAAGAGAGAGGCATCATGGGCCCTTTTGTGCGGCTGGTGCAAAGCATTTTGGTGTGCAGCGCAGGTGTCCTTTCTATTTTTCACTTGACACTGTTGACATTTCTATGCCATATGCTCATGTTGTTTAAATGGCAAGTAAACATGTGTCCCCTTTTGCCCGGGGGGTTGTTTCTCCAAAAAGTGAGGAGCAGTAAGACACAAAGCTGGTGTATTCCTATGCTGAAGATGAATGAAAAGACTGCACCTTAAAACACCTTAAATCTTGTCTAAAGTCTACAGACTGTGGGGCGGTGTGATCCTGACTAACTCAGCTTGTTTCCCTTACACAGGACAAAAAACTGCCAGGGCTGCCTACAGAAATGACTGGGCCCCTGAAAGGCCTGGTACACAGGCCCTCCTCAGATGTATCTTACTGTAATGTTAGGTGTAGTTTTTGAAGGGGCAAGCTAGGCACTAGCACAAGTAATACTGTCTCCCATGAGCTTTTGAGCAAAACAAAAAAATAAAAAAATAAAAGATAAAACACTAATAGCAGGTCTTAGCAGCAATAAATGGGCAACAGTAAATAAAACGTAGATTTTTGTTGCTCTAATAACTAAAATTTGAGTTTTAATAATAAAAAAAGATAATCATTGTTTAAATACAGGATAGACCATGTCTTTGCTAACCTTTATAGGCCCCTTCAAGACTCTGGGCCCCAGAAAGCTTTACTCTGCCCTCCTTATGGGTGCTCTTGAAATCAGCACATTATTTCCAGTTTTATATCAGAGCATTATTGATCAGTTTTATTCAGGTTTATAATGGGACAGAGAGCTGAGAGACAGCATGTTCTTTAAAGTGTTCTTCCATGCACTGTGCGCTTTGCAGCGTGCATAACACACCTAGAAACAAGAAAAAGATACACAATAAATGATTCTCATGCAACACAGACACATTTATGTGTGCACATACTAATGAATGCTACCAATAACTGTGATATTTCACACATATTTATAATCTGTCCAATGTGTGTTATGAGTGCTATGGAAAATACAACCAAGGATTCCAACAGAGAAAATAAGACAGAAAAATGTAGCTAATCGTTTGATGATTTGTTGATCTTGTTGGTTTTATCAGATTTCAAAGCTGACAAGGTTTAGCTTTTATTCTGAGTTTAATCATTACATATGATCATCCTTTTTGTGCTCGGCTTTGCAGCTTTGCACCAGGACCTTGCATAATGAAAACAGAAAAGCACACATTGATGTTGCCTGAACTGCTGTGCACCACAAACATCACACTGACTATATAAGGGCCGTATGAGAAAGAAATAAAAACCTACTATCAGAGAACCATACAGTTATTAAAGAGAAGAAACAGATCTGTAAAAGGCTTCATCTCCACGCAGACCAGGTCACATGTGTTTTGCCTGGGCCCTGCTTTAAACAGCATGTGTTTGTCTGTAATAAGCAGAATATAAAATGCAGAGCTTTAAAACAATTTTTTGGACCTGTGATGTTTCCATTGTGGACCATTTTCATCACAGCTAATGTAAAACCCAACATCACAACACAGCATTAAGAAGCAGGCTGTTTCCAGTGTTAGTGCTAAACTCTGCACTCACACTGAGACCTGGGCAGGAGAAGGGAGGAGATACAGTAGGAGGAGAGGAAGGGCCTAACTCTTTTTTCAACAGCTGAGTGACAGCTCGGCCGGGCTCTCTGTATACATTAATAAATTTGAATTCTAATTTTGTCTTTGTCTCTGAGAGATGGTCCAGTATTTCACTTTGTAGTAATAACTGGCATTATACACAGGAATCTGCTGTTGTGGTCCCCTTCTTTGACCTCAAATATAGAAACCCCTGTGGAAAATATTCAGTTTGTTCCATCCAAATTATTTAATTCTTGACAAATAAGCACACAAATTAAAGGTCATCACAGTCATACTTCATTCTCTGGTGCTGTGCTGGAGACATCCACACAACAAAAAGACTTTTCACAATCTGACATTAGACCTTACTGCAGCAAATTGCTCTTTAGACATGGCCTTTTTTGGGATATATGAGGGATACTTGTTATTTAACTACACCCAAAAACATGACACATAAGCATAAACACATGAACCACATATACATGCATCTAAACCCATTACATTAGGTTTCAATAACAGAGCGTAAAGCAAAAAGAGAATTAAATTAATGTAATCACAAGTTAGCAGGTCCAACTAGCATGTGCAACAGTCTGTGATGTAATATTATGTGTTTCAGTGACATCTCTAAACAAAATGTCTGTCATGGCAGCGTGATCACTGCAGTCATCATCACAGAGCCAGCATGTAACAACTATAAACACCATGGGTCCTATTTTGATGGCGGGAATCATGCTGTCTAAAGCTTGTGGCACACAGTGGTTTGGGGTGTGACGGTCCAAATTTTGCTAATTTAAGGCCCTAAAGCACCACACACATGATCAGACCAAAACCAGAAACAGCTACAACTCGGAGAGCACAAACCTCCACCAAAACAGTTAGAAACTTATTGAGCAAAAACGATTGTTCACTAATGGTGATTATCTAGATCACCACCAAAATCTAATTATTTTTAGGTTGGGCAATCACCAACATCTCCTGAAAAATTCAGCAAAATCTGTCCAGTCTTTTTTGCATAATGTTGCTAACAAACAAACAGACAAACATGCACCGCAAAAACATAACCTCCATGGCGGAGGTAATAAATGCCAATCAACACATGCCGGTATATGAAACTTTGGGCTCTGTTTTTATGACATGAAGCACACTGTCTGAAGTGTGTGGCGAAAGGTGGTCTGTCTGTATTTTGCTATTTTAAGGATGCATGTTCTCGGTACAAAATCAGGCACAGGGTGCAAAGTAGACTGATAATGTGCTTTGGTTATACATGGGTATGTTTAGGGGGTAATGTACAAAACCCAAAACCAGTGAAGTTGGCACGTTGCGTAAATCGTAAATAAAAACAGAATACAATGATTTGAAAATCCTTTTCAACTTATATTCAATTGAATACACTGCAAAGACAAGATATTTACTGTTCGAACTGAGAAACTTTATTTTCTTTTGCAAATAATCATCAACTTAGAATTTAATGGCAGCAACACATTGCAAAAAAGTTGGCACAGGGGCATTTTTACCACTGTGTTACATCGCCTTTCCTTTTAACAACACTCAGTAAATGTTTGGGAACTGAGGAGACCAATTTTGAAGCTTTTCGGGTGGAATTCTTTCCCATTCTTGCTTGATGTACAGCTTAAGTTGTTCAACAGTCCGGGGTCTCCGTTGTTGTATTTTACGCTTCATAATGCACCACACATTTTCAATGGGGGACAGGTCTGGACTACAGGCAGGCCAGTCTAGTACTCGCACTCTTTTACTACGAAGCCACGCTGTTGTAACACGTGCAGAATGTGGCTTGGCATTGTCTTGCTGAAATAAGCATGAAAGTCATGTCATGAAGTCCATGAAAAATACGTTGCTTGGATGGCAACATATGTTGCTCCAAAACCTGTATGTACCTTTCAGCATTAATGGTGCCTTCACAGATGTGTAAGTTACCCATGCCTTGGGCACTAATACACCCCCATACCATCACAGATGCTGGCTTTTGAACTTTGCACCTATAACAGTCCGGCTGGTTCTTTTCCTCTTTGGTCCGGAGGACACGACGACCACACTTTCCAAAAACAATTTGAAATGTGGACTCGTCAGGCCACAGAACACTTTTCCACTTTGCATCAGTCCATCTTAGATGAGCTCGGGCCCAGCGAAGCCGGCGGCATTTCTGGGTGTTGTTGATAAATGGCTTTCGCTTTGCATAGTAGAGTTTTAACTTGCACTTACAGATGTAGCGACGAACTGTAGTTACTGACAGTGGTTTTCTGAAGTGTTCCTGAGCCCATGTGGTGATATCCTTTACACAGTGATGCCGGTTTTTGATGCAGTACCACCTGAGGGATCGAAGGTCACGGGCATTCAATGTTGGTTTTGGGCCTTGCTGCTTACGTGCAGTAATTTCTCCAGATTCTCTGAACCTTTTGATGATATTACGGACCGTAGATGATGAAATCCCTAAATTCCTTGCAATAGTTCGTTGAGAAATGTTGTTCTTAAACTGTTCGACAATTTGCTCACGCATTTGTTCACAAAGTGGTGACCCTCGCCCCATCCTTGTTTGTGAATGACTGACCATTTCAGGGAAGCTGCTTTTATACCCAATCATGGCACCCACCTGTTCTCAATTAGCCTGTTCACCTGTGGGATGTTCCAAATAAGTGTTTGATGAGCATTCCTCAACTTTCTCAGTCTTTTTTGCCACTTGTGCCAGCTTTTTTGAAACATGTTGCAGGCATCAAATTCAAAATGAGCTAATATTTGCAAAAAATAACACAGTTTACCAGTTCGAACGTTAAGTATCTTGTCTTTGCTGTGTATTCAATTGAATATAGGTTGAAAGGGATTTTCAAATCATTGTATTCTGTTTTTATTTACGATTTACACAACGTGCCAACTTCACTGGTTTTGGGTTTTGTAGATCAACCCAATCAGGCTGTCAGCTCTCATTCCCTCTAAATCAGTGCACATCAGGCAGATGGCATTTTACCATTTAAACAGCGGGTTTAGTTGCTTGGTCAGAATTTCAGTTGGATCATTTTTTTCTCTCCATTTACTGTGCCACTACACTCAAAATACACACAAAACACTGTATGATATATGCTTATGCTCATATTCAGGTGCTTTCATTGAAGCATCCAGAGCATAAGAAACAACCCAAAAGACGAGTCAGAAACTTGAGTATCAAGAAACCTCATTAATTATTAAAATCTAAAGTTAAAACCAACAGGATCAGACTTTTGTATTAATAAATAACTGTTGGCATTGAACAATTTATTTTCCATTTTTCCAGCAGGAATCCTTGGCTGTATTCTCTTTTATGGGCGCTATTACGTGCAGAGAAAAGAGTGCTAGAAAAAAAAAGCACTCTTGTCTCTCAGCTCTTTGTTCTGTTGTGAACTTTAAAATGAACTTTTCAACAAATATTTAACAATAGAGATGTGCTGCTGTGCATCCTATGTGAGTGGAACAAGGTCAGTAAAGTGTGTGTTTTGATCTTGCAGATGTGTCTATAATGCTCCTTCAAAATACTTAAAAACACAGCATATGTCCAAAAAAGAGAAAATATCCAGTATGTGCCACTTCTCTGGGCCTTGTTACCTTGATGCTAGAAGAATAGCCAGAGTGGTTTGAGATGACAGAAAGGCAGCAATCACCACACATTAGAACAAAAGTATGCAGAAGACCATTTCTGAAATAACATCACTTCAAATCCTGAAGCATATGGGCTTCAGCAACAGAAGTTTAAGTTCATGGATCCAACTGGGGCTCACATGGACGTTTCGACCATAGAAGATTGAAAAAATGTTGCCTGGTCTGATGAGTCTTGTTTTCTGCTGTAACACTCAGTGACAGGGTCAAAATTAGGCATAAACAACATTAAAGCGTGGATCCATATTGCCTTGTATCAACAGTTCTGGCTGCTGATAGTATAATGGTGTGGGCCATGTTGTCTTGGGCCCCTTTGTACCAACAACACCCGAGTATTGTTGACCCTGTTCATGCCTTTATGACCACAGTGTATCCATTTTCTGTTGGCTACTTCCATCAGAAACCTCAACAAAACCTCAACTACTTTTACCTTTGACAACAAGTTCACTGTACTCCAGTGACCTCCACAGTCTTCAGATCTCAACCCAGTAGAGCACCTTTCGAGTGAGACAGAAGAGAGATTTACATCACGGATGTGGAGCTAACATCTGTAACAACTACTTGATGCTGTCATGTCATTAAAGACTAAAATCTCTGAAGACTGTCTTTAACACATCTTTGCCTCAGAATAAGGGCAGTTCAGAAGTATACGGTAGTCCAACCTGGTACCAGCAAGGTATGCCTAATAAAGTGGCCTAATTTATTGCAAATTTTCAGTTTCCAGTTTCTGAAAATTCTACACATCAGAGCTTTAAATCATTTGGCTACAGGACAGTCAGATACTTTTGATCAGAGGACTATTATAAGCACATTGCAAATGCTTCATAAAACACAAAGCTATTATAGTTATTTACCTTTTATTATAAATCCTCCTTTATTTCCCCTTTAAAAATGTCTTTTAAGTGCACACTCTCTCCCTCTCCCATGTTAACACAACAACCTGAATAAACAGTTGTTTCATCTGCATCTACTTTGTACTTTCAGACCTTATTAGTGAATAGAGACAGGAGCCTCCTTTAAGCCCCTGGGCTATCACTCTGTGATAAGAGAACTGCTAAGTCCTGGATGTCTTTATATGCAGTCTGCACATGTGGATTATTTACAAGCTTTGGGGTTTCCTGCTGCTAAAGCCAGCTCTGGGTGTCTTACAAATCCCAGCTCAGAGCATTGCCGCACAGTCAAGCATGCTCTTTGCCGTATCTTTTCCCCACTGTGTCAAATAAAATACTTTGCTTGTGACTGTCATTTTCAATATTTTATGTAACCCAGCAGACCCACAGTGATGAGAAAAATAAAATATAAAACGCCAAATCTATCTGTAAATAAAAGAATTGGATCTTGGAGTGTCACTAAATTTGTATCCAACATGACAGAGACTCAACATCAACATTTTTTCATGACACAAAAAACTAGAAGTTCTATATGGCCGCCATTTTATGCCTCACAGGGTCTATATTTCAAAAGACACAGCAGTGGGTCACTTGGCTCTGGACCCTATACCTACCAAATGTAGTGAGTTTATCTTTGAGTCAGAGAGGAAATTTGTGCAAGGTCGGATTGAAATCAGTCCAAGAATTCTTGACTTATTGAGTTCACAAGCATGGCATCATCAATATGCCTGAGAAAATATGACCTATGACCTTCAAAATCTTACCAGCTTATCCTTGAGTCAAAGCAGATTATTGTAAAAACTTTAACAAAAAAATCCTAGAGATATCCTTTTTGAGATATTGTGTTCACAAGTAGTAAGTGTACGGGATGCCTGACAACCTTTGAGCTATAACTCTCAAAACTGAATCATTTCATCTTTTAGAACCAAAAGAAAAATGTGCAAAGTTTGATAGAAATCTATACAGCTGCGTGGTGATTATGCACAAGCAAAAGCTGGTGTGACTGGTGTCACAAATGATTTATTTAGAATTCAAACTACAAACTACAAGTTTTCCCCATCAGTACATTATACCATTCAAGAAGGTATCTGTGCAAAGTCTGATATTACTTTAACAAACAAAAGATGACTTCAAGCTGCTCTACTTTTACCTTTGATCTCCAAACTTCCAAACTTCCAAACTTACTAATCGGTAGCTGACAAAGAAAAAATGAAAAGTGACAAATGTGCCCTTCTTAATGATTTTTTTTGACCTGTGTGATTTTTGGTTGTACTTTAGCCTCTCAACTAAAACATGGTGTTTTCATGGGCCTAACAATCAGAGGATTGTGTGGGAGACAGACAGTAATAGCCTGACAAACAAGTTATCAATATCTGTCACCCATGCCCACCAGTCTCATTCTTGCAGCTTCTAAAAGACCTCAGCACCGTTGGCTAAAAGGTCAGGGCCTAAAGCCAGTGTTTGCTGTGTGATCTCTGTTTGTTTGGATTCCCCAGCCTTGCTTTGCCAGAGGCTTAAAAACAGATGGCTAGAGAAGGCCTCTATTCAAAGTGGTCTGCAGCAGAAGAATCACAGAGGACAGAACACAAGCTGCAGACAAAATACACAGACATCACAAGCACAAACATTCAAATTCCCAGGACTCCCAGAGTTGCACTTGCAGCAAACAGGTGAAAGACATTTCAACCAGGACCAATTTCTCAAGAAAAGACACAGAGCAGTTATTTTAAATTAAGTTTTTTGCAGTTATTTTAATTTAGCTCATTCCAGTTATTTATATTGAGCTTTATTATAAATAATTTGGTGGTATGGGGGCCGAATGTGGAAGCCTTTAGCAGGACCAGCACACATTCCAGCCCTACTCAGGCTGGAATTTGTGCTGGCCTAATGTGTGCATGATGCAGGGAGACAAGCAGCAAAATCTCCACAGAGTAAGCACCAATTGATTAAGTCAGAGAATGTAATAAAGGTGGAACTGGGGTGGAGGAGGGTTGCAAAGCAGCTTGCAGTGGAAGCAGCAAAGAGTACGCAGGCTAGAACACCTTAAATAAGGTAGTCTGAGTGCATTTATCAAACAGTCGCTTAGAGGCAATCAGCTGGGTGTCAGCAGTTGTGGCTCGCTTTGGATCAGCTGATTAACGTTAAAATGCTAGCATATGGCAGTCTTGACTTTATGTTCTGCCAGAACTAACACAATGTTCAATTCTGTAAACAGGTACCTTGTCTATGAGCCAAACATGGAAGTTAGCAGTGGTGGGTAAAGTGCATGTCTTCAGAACTTCAGTAAAGACAGAGCCTCCAAGTCAAACTTTACTCCGATTAAAGGGAAAGCTGCACAGTCAGATTATTGGTAACAGTACTGTGGACTACTTGCTGCTCAAAGGACTTCAGTAGCACTTTTAAAAGAAATAACTAAACAGTGTGTTTCCACAATGACTTAGTGCATTCAAGAACACTGCTGTACATTTTATGAAATACATAAAGATAAGTTTCGGATTTCTACTTCAGACCTTTTACAGCCCGTGATCCCCAAAAAACTGATAACAGGGACTCCAGACCACCACTGAATGCAACTTTAAACAGCAACAGACCCCTTCAGTATTGGTGTCAAGTGTTTTTGACGTTCTCTTCTCAGGAATTGAAAAAAAAAGTTAAGATATAGATAGATAGATAGATCTTAGAATCTATCTATCTATCTAAGAAAGAAATACACATTTACACATATATGCGCATATACATGCATCCAAACCAAACATTAATCTACATTAGCACAGCACTGGGCCAACCTACAGTGCAGTGCATCTATAGGTAGCTTATAACAACAGTGACAAGAAAAAACCTCTGAGTACAGTGGAGCCAGTCTCATGTTGAACATCCACCACCAAAGCTGTGCTGGGTGTGTGGGTGAGACAAGTGGACTAAAGTCAGAAGTGAAGGTCTGTACTCATCACATTTGTCTGCTGAATACAAACTTATTTGAGGTTAGCCTCTTGTGATGTGCTGTCTCATTTTCAAGAGGGTCCTCATGTCTACATGGTTGTAAAGGTAGTTTTTACAGCGATATAATCAATAACAACCATGGAAAAAGAGGTTGTTCTAATATTAACATTAACATCTATTAACATCAGTCCTCTATAAATCATTATAGATAATGATTATACTGTATAGAGGACTGTTGCTAATAATAAAGCATCTAGCTGAACTGCAATTGATTTGGATTAAACTGACTTTAAAAATTGGAATTGTTGTTAAATGATGTCATTTCTGTTTCTTATGGTTGGCTAAAATAAGAATTTAACATAGCTGTAAACTTAAACATGCTCAGTCCATAAATTTGTCCTGATCATATTTGAGTATTTTATAAAGAATTTTATTACAGAAATGGAGATAGGAAGTTTGTGTCCGTCAGCGACGATATGTATTCATAAATTTATGCATAAAAATGCCATTTTAAATCACACATAATTTTATAGTGTTTTTTGGAAAGCATCTCGAGACCTTTTTTGGGGTCCTAACCCTACCACTGGGAAACTACTTTAAACAAAACAGATAGCAAAAAAAAGAGAACACAAAAGTTCAATTTGATATATAAAAATATCAAATACATTTTTTTAATGAATCCAAAAGGTCCTAAGGGCTGGATAAAACCTTTTGTTGGGGCTGTATTTGGCCCACAGGGCATATGTTTGACACCACCCATGTAGACAAATCACTTGAACACAGTTAACTGTCTTTCAAAGCTTATGTTAGAAAAGAAAATTCATCATCTGTTTTACAGAAATGAGTAAAATATAGATGAGTAAAATGTACATTTCTTTTATCTAAAATGTAAATTTTTACTGTCCAATACTTAAAGTGAGTGATTGAAGTGCTGCTCTTATTCCCAAACAACTCTCTGGAATGATATCATAACTGAGCAGTCTTAAGCAAAAGCCCAGTCATTACAGAATATCACCTTTATTATAGTCTAATGCAGTTTAAACCCAGAGGCATCCTCCCCGGGTACAACAGCAGCTATCTACTAAATATTGTTTCTCTCATGAGTTGCGCTTCCACCTCAATTATGGCTTTCAACTTCATAGTCTCAGTGTGATAAAGTGGCAGTAAAAATCATTCACATTAATACACCATTGTGCATCTGCTGCTAGAGGTAATTAAAGAAGTAAATGACTCATAAGAGTAGACATATTAGCCACAAAATGAAAGGCAACTGGGCTGCCTCATGAAAATATGTACCATTAAGATACTGCATTTTCTTATTGGGGTAATCAGCTCCACTAGCCTGATGCTGATTTAATCCACTCCAGCGGAAAGTCTATCAGCGCACAGCCACGTGTCATTGTCTCTCTTATGTCTATAGCCGAGAGCCGGGATCTCACTACAGCATATCCTCGGAAATGCTTTTCTGATGTGCAGAGGTCCCATACAAGCAAATCACTCGCGGACGCAGTCAGAGGAAGAAAAAGAAAGCAAGAGGAGGATAAAATCAGTAAAAAAGAGAGAGCATGAGCGATAATCTGGGAACAATGCAGTGGGCAGATCTCAGCAGCCCCTCTCTCCCTGACCTCAGCTTTCTCTTCTGAGCATATGATACCCTATGATGCCCACAACTGAACGCAGGGGTAAAATCCATCAAGTTGATAAAGTGGGAGGAGAAGAGCACAAGCATGCCAACTGTGCTGAGTACTTAGATGGAGTGTTAGCAAACTATGCTCCTCCTGATTGCATCTCTGTTGGAAGTGTTGCATCACTTTGTAGCGAGGAGCGCTGTGCTTGGGAAAATAGGTAGAACCAAAGCCAAGCGTGAGACTCAGAATACTGTGAGCAGATTTTATCATGCATGAATGATATTGTTTAGAATGGGAAGATCTGTCTGACCTGGTCTCATAGACACAGGACTCAACATTTTTTATACAATCAAGACCTCTGGGATAGGACGAGTAAAACCTCTTATCTTCAAATTTAGTTGTGGTGAATATCAATGAAAGACTCTTCACACTACTTTAAAATACTTAAAGGGTGGGAGGGGAGTTTGACATATAACAGTAATCAGGCATCATAGTTGAAATGATCAACTGCATGTTAATGGTTTAAAGCGACTTATTTAAATGAAAGATTTAAAGAATCAAGTACATTTCAAACAATTTTCTTAAATCTGCACATGAGCACAAGAATCTGATCACAGCATTAATCTGGTTTCTCTCTATCCTTCATGTGCTGTATGCATTACAATAAATGTGCTAAAAAAAATGTATGACGTATAATGGGGCCATTAATTAGATTATTTTGAAAAATAAAAATACATCATTTAAAAGAAAAATTCATTTAAAGAAAAAATACATTTTTAAAGTGGACAAGGGGATGAGTGGGTGGAAGATACTGAAGGTAAACTTGTAGATAAACCACAGGTGACAGTTTCAGAGTCAAGGGGCATTCACCTCATCAACTGATTATGTATTTTTCACACATACCGACTTATACTGATATGGGTTCAATTCATCAAGGTATCTCAGTCTGATTTAAAGACGAAAGGTTACTAAACATGAAAGATTGGAAAAATAAATGCTTAATAACTGATGATATATATTGGTTAAAAAAAGTTTAAAAAAAAAACAAATTACCATAATTTCTCATTTTTCGGGTGCATATTATACATGAGTACAAGCAAAATACTTAAAATATTTTGTCTCGCCAACATCGCGATTGCAACACATCTGATACAAAAACCCAAAACATTCTCTTTCTCTGCGAAACATTCCCGCAAACCTTATGTAATTCTTATCAAATTGACTTTTAAACTGTTCTAATCAAACATTTTGGGTCTTAATTAGTTAAACTTTGTGTAATCATCGTTTAATTCTTAAGTGTTACCACTCACTGGCAAACACAAAGCGCTGCCATCTTGTGAGCAAGGGGACGCAAAATAGCTGCGCTGTGATTGGTCGAAGACATCGGCATGTTGATAGCTGCTCTCTGATTGGTTAGTACACAATGACTAAAAAATATCTACTCAAGTTAGACCACAACACCAGTTAGACAAGGTGTCAAAAATAAATATGAAAACAAAACGGCTTTTAAAAGAAATTGAAAAAAAAGGTAGATATCATGGCTATAGGGCAGCACAGTGTTGACTTTTGTTGGTCAAAGCCTTTCTGTGTGGAGTTTCCATGTTCCCCCTGTGCATGCGTGGGTTCTCTCTGAGCATTCCAGCTTCCTTCCACAGACCAAAAACATACCCAGTAAGTTAATTGGTGACTTTAAATTGCCCTTAGGTATGAATGTGAGCCAGTTCGGAGTGTAACCCGCCTCTCGCTCAATGTCAGCTGGGATATGCCCTGGCCCCTTGAGACCACGAAATGGAAAAGCAGAACAAATGATGGATGGATGATGGATGAATAGAACTTGCCCCACAAAAAAGTGTATATCACAGACATAGCAACAAGGTAATAAACAGTGTTCAACAGTTTATTTATATGTTTTAGAATTTTCGTGCAGACGTAAAAAAGGAGGGAAACCTCCATGTTTAAAGTCCCACCTACATGTGGACATCGCCACACACACATCCAGGGGACACACAGATTCTGCATGCAGTGTTCAGTTCCCTAACTACTGAGGCTGCATTAAGACAGACTTTGCCTGATTATTAGTCTGTAAATAATTGTCTTACTCTCTAATAATCGACAACAAAGTAGGTGCATGATGTGCTTTAGAAAATATGACCAACATATCACACCCTGTGACATGACTATCAAACAATTACACAATGTTTAAGCCATACATTTAAGTCATAGAGAGAATGTTGTTCAACATTACTAGGACAGACACACTCGGGGCTTGTTTGCTGATTACAAAATAGTTGAAATATAGCATGAAAATGACAACAGTGTCCAGTCAAAAAAAACATCTCCACTGTGAGCCATGATGCTTTGAGCCAGGTGCACAATAAGGCTCTTGATATCATTTCCCACTGATGCAGCTGAAACTTAGACCATGAGCTGGTGAAGGAGAATGCCCTGCATACCTCAGTGTCGAGCAAGAGGTCCTCCAAAGGAGATGTTTTGCGTAAATTACAGTTCTGTCCAATTGGCTATGGATTGAGTTGCAGTGAGACAGACAACACTAGGGAATAACTGTTGAAGTCCTTCTGAGATGGGAAATATGATCAGGTGCTGTGACGAGTAAAGGCAAGGAAAAGAAACAGAGGGGAAAACAATCAGACTGCTCTGTCCATAAAAAGAAGCAATCTCCATCGGGGTCAGACACATCACCTGTCACGCCAGACTGTAATGTCCTCTGTCTCACAGGTAAATGATGTAATACATGTTTGGTCTCGCATTTGGGAGGTGCAAGAAGTGATTTTTTTTTCCCAAATATATTTATTTTTTATCTCCAAGGAAAAATAAGATGTTCTTTTGGTGACAAGAAAAATGAAGGTCCTTGCTTGATTTGGTTATGAAGACAATGTACAGATGGATCAAACTTGGCAACAACCTCCTGCAAAAATAAATGAAGCAAATGTCAAAGCATAAAAGGTCTACATGAGGCTGTCTGCAAAAGCAAAGAACCCAAACAGGCCACATGATAAAAGGTCCTTTTTACAGCAGAAATAATCATGTTTGTCAGCCTTGTTCATCAAAGATGTTGACCTCATTGCTTATTATTTTAATTAAAAAAAAATATGCAGGGGAAATTTTAATTTTTTCAAACATCTGTTTTTGTTATAATCAGGAAATTAAAAACATCAGTGCAACTGACAGGCTGTCCCATTGCTAAGAGGGAATAATTAAGGATTTCTGTGGGGTTGTATAAAGAATATTCTATCTAAATAGCACACTGACTGGCCACTTTATTAGGTACATCTGCCCAATACCAGACTGGATCTCCTACTTCTTCGTAAAATAGATTTAACAAGGTGCCAAAAACACTCAGACATTTTAGTCCATACTGATATTGCTGCAGATTTGTTAGCTGCACATCTGTGATACAAATCTCCTGTTCCACCATATCTCAAAGGTGCTCTTTTAGATTGAGATCTGGTGGCCATGGAAGCCACTGGAGTAAGAGAAATCATTTACTATGTTTCCATACACTTTTTCTTCAATCTGATTGAAATCATACTGATTGGAATTTTCCAGTTCACTGTTTGCATGGACACAATCTGACCATGGTGTGTGTGTACATGTGTCTAACATGTAATCAGAATGAAAGCATGTGGGCATTCGCGGAGCTGTCTCAAAGGTTTAAAGTCAATGACAGCAAAAGGAGTAGCTGTTCTTTACTCTTAAAATAACAAAAAATGCTTAAACTTGTAAAAACAATGATTTCTGGAAAGTATTTATTGATTTTAAAAAATATATGTGGCAGCCATTGACCATATGAATGAGACATGTACGCAATTTTGTTAATGAGTCAAAGCTGACAAAGATTTTCTCTGTTATGTGGACCAAATTAATGAGATATGTGGTTCCAATGGTGTGATTAATACTACAAACATTTTAGGTCGTCTGTATATGAGAACCCTAAAGTCACCAACTCCTGTTCTGTTATCAACAAACACTACTGTCTCATCCTGCCTCATGGAGGGACAGAGAATTTATTCCACTGCTGCCGGTGGTGACTCTGGATGTCTTATTTTCTATTCTGAAATTAATCAAAATCTGGTTCTGCAGGCGTTTTCCTCCAGCTCTCTTTAGAGGAATTCAAAACGTGATGGTTATAAAGACAAAAGGCAAAGAAAAATTACTGAAGTAGTCTGTACAGTGGGACCAACTATGGAGAGGGACATGCCCCTCTCCTCAACTGTGCATGTGTGAGCAGCTCTAGACATGAGCAGTTGAGTAGACAGAAGAGGAGAGAGAGAGAGAACCAGCAAGACCTTTTCAGGATGTGTTTACATGAACGCAGTCCGGAATAACCATCGGCATGAACCACCTCTCTCATTTGGAACAAAATTTCTTTCTGAACAAGGCCTTTTGGATCAGAATCTTCAGATTGTCATGTTAACGTGTCGTGTTTTTATTCTGATCACGCCTTTATTCTGATTACGTGTGTCCATGTAAGTATGGCAAATGTCATGTTCAATAGGGTGATCATACGTAAATTATGTCTGGGTTTTTTTACAAAATTCCCTTCAATGTTCAGGTTTTGCTCAGCTTTTTCTACAAACGAAGGTGGTGCGGGCGACAGAAAAAGACACATTCTGAAAGCTGAGAAGGGGAGCATTTCAGTGATATAAGGTACATCACGGTAAAGGCTGGATTGCCTGAGGTGAGCTGACTGAGCCGAAGAGCAGAGAGAGGATACAGAGACAAACATGTCAGTCATTTATTCGTGGTTTATCAGTATTTTCTGTGTAAATAATGAAAAAATATTGTAAACAATGGCATTAGGATCATTCTAGATTGTTTTTTTGCTGTTCTTTTGCCGTTTTTCCTTCATCTTTTTGTCATTGTCTTTTTCATCAGAGTTTGTGTTTAATGGATTTCATAAATAGTTAAATAATATAATAATATAAATAATATTAAATAATAATAAATAATATAAAATAGGTTGAGTTTCTGCTTTGTCTTCTCAAAAGTGTTGTACATGTTCATTTAGAATTCTTTATAAAGAGGAATCTGTTGAAAATTCAAAAAAAAAAATTTTCTTTTGTTGTTATTACAGACTTTTTTTAAGCATTTACAAATACTTGCTAGAATGTTTTATTTTTTTTACCTGGAAAAAGGTGCAAAATAATCTACTAAAAGGGCATTTTCTGACACATTTATAGACAAAATAGATCAGGCGGCCATTTATATTCAATCAATCAATCAATCAATCAAACTTTATTTGTATAGCACTTTTCATACAAAAAATTTGTAGCACAAAGTGCTTCACATATTGACAGTAGTAAAAAGGTTAATATTTATAAAAAAAAGCGCTCCACTGGACCACTGGCATTATTCCAATGTACCTACCTGTCGAGATATTGAGCGTGCATGCCGCATGTGTCATGACATAACACATGCTGCTGAGGGTCCTCTTTTTGGGTTTTCAGAATATGGACACCATATGTTCAAGAAACCAGTTTGTGATGGTTTAAACTTTGTCACATGGCTCATTATCCTGCTGGAAGTAGCCTTGAGAAGATGGGTACACTGTGGTTTTAAAGGGATGGACATGGTCAGCAGCAACACTCAGACAGGCTGTGGTGCTTGAACCAAGCTCATTTGTTACCAAGTGTGCCATGAAATATTCCCCAAAACATAACATCACGACACCACCACAGGACTGAACAGCTGATACAAGCCAATCAGTCACTGGTGATATAGTGCCCAAAAATTTTCTCACTGACCTGTGTGGTGTGGAAGGGTACAATGGGAGACTCTAACCAAATGGGGAAGGATTTATTTTCACAGCCACTCTATGCAAAATAAATGTTTAATTAAAAAAAAAAAAAAAAACGTTATATGATGTTTTTTCTACCTGCACACCTTTTAAAGGGAGAGAAGAAAACACGACGGACTGAATGAGAAGCCTTTATGCTCCATTAGCATAGCTTGAAATCTGTAGTATAGAAAAACGAAGGCATAAAACACTTCAAAAGTCATAACAAACATGTCTTATAAACAGAGTTTGGACCATTTGTTGACACTTTGTAAGTGCTTTAACTCTAAATGAACAGGACTGAAGAAAAGACCACGAGAAGAGAGAATGTGCATGAAGTGTCCTCACCATAGGCAACCGACAAATAAAAACTAATTTCTGGAATAAAATAACAAAAAAAATAAAATTAGTATTCAAAATAAAATATATGTGAAAAAAATATTTTCTCCATTCAATCTGCAGGGTTCTTGTCTACTTTGAAGAGAAATAGTCAACTGTTGAGGGAACACTGATGCACTTAGTTTGACCCTTCTCCTCTGTCATCCTCAGTGGTAGAACAAGTTAGAGTTTAAAGGAACACTCCAACATTTTGTTGTTTTTGTGTCTTGCCTCACATCTGAGTCCATGACAAGCAGACAGACACCTTTCTTTTGCCTGTGCTTGCAGTAACAAGGAAGAGACGGGCAGAGCTCACTAGGCCAACTAGCTTAGCTCAAAAACTGGGAGTCAATGGGTATAGCTAGCCTTCCTCTGCCTACAGTCATCAGATAAACTCTTCATCAACTCTAAATAGTCCTGCGTGCTTGTGACTCGTTTTTTTTTTAACAATCTTATGTTACATTATCTATTTTTAGACCAAGATTAGCACTTCATGTAATTTTCGAAACAAATACATACGGAACTAAAACCGCAGGGCGCATGTGCAAACCACCACAGACAAGCTTGTAAGTAGGTCAACAAAACAAAGCTTCTGTTTACGAGTAGAAGAAGATTGGTACTAAGGATTATTGGTTGACTTTGTAAGAGAGGACGAGGATGATTTCTTCAGGACTGATGAAGATCCACAACCTTAGCCAGAATATACAGAGGAGGAGCATGTTTTGGCGTGCACGAAGAGAAGCTGAGGCGGTGGAACAGTTAGTTTCATATGTATCTCTTTTGAAAATTATATAACGTCCTCATCTTGGTCTAAAAATAGATAACGGAATATAACGCGGGAAAAAATCGAGTCACAAACAGGACTGTTTAGAGTTGCTGAAGAGTTTATATGATGACTGTGGCCAGTGGCAGGCTAACGTGACTCGTTGACTCCCCGTCTTTGAGCAAAAAAAAAAATGTTGGCATATCCCATTAATATGGTGTCAGTGTCGGTGATATGAGGACTCAAATGACAAAAAGGGCATCAGTCTTTGACTTTTATTAAAGTTAATGCAGCAGCATTAGTCAAATACTTTTATTGCGTAGTTTGCGTAGTTGCATAGTTTTGATTAGAGCAATTACTTTAAGAATGATATGAGGACTTAAAGATGAAGATACTGATGTTGATGATGATATTAAGGTGATTTTACAAGGTTTTGCAGTGTCTCGAGCTCTACATGGCAGCACTTGTGCCCAAACATACTTAAAAGGGTTTGTTGCTCTTATTAATGTTGTTCCTTCCAGTTTAGATTCTTACTTGTGTTGTACTTACTCTCAGACGTACATCACTTTGAACAAAACCCTCTGCTAAATTACACTGTAACATTTTACCATGAAAAAGCTAAAGCAAAGCATAAAAACTGAGGATGGACTTTTGTTAGGGATACATATTCGATATTTGCTCCCCTCATGGTGACAGTCAATGTTTTAGAAAAATATGTGAAGCAATAAAACAACATTTTATTCTTTCATTATGATACCTTTGATGTAAAAGTGGAAATTTAGTGATGATGATAAGGTAAACCATTATGCTACATTTGTACATTCTGCCAATATTACAGCCAATTTGTGGGATAATATGATCAATAATATCAGTTTTAAATAGGAGCAAAAATGTTCATATCTGCTGATATTGATAATCATTTTTTTATCTGCCAATACCAATACTGTTCCGATAACATGGTGTATCCCTGCTTTTGGTGAATTATAAATCAATCATTTTATCACACTTGTCACTCACATGTCCAAGAAAGCATCGTATCCCTTTCCATGCTGATAAATGTCAGCGTGAATAAGATCTCAAAGTAAAGTGCAGGTGGCAGAAGTAGCCCAAACAACAAGCACTGCAGGAACCAAGGGCATGTGGGCTATAGAGCTGTTAGAGGGGTGGCGGGGGGATGACAGACTGCTGTTCAAGTCCATTAGCTGCTATGTGAGAGGGGTGCATCTAGCAGCACACGACCTGTGAAGAATCTTAGATCTCACTCTATCTTGAAATGGGGATTGCTGCATTAATTCTAGGAAACTGTAATCTCTCAAGCAAATCAAATTACTCTCATTAAGCGCTGGAAGAAAACTGCTTCTGTTATGTATATGTATAAAAAGTATTTATTACCAATAATCACCTATTTAATATGAGCTTGCTCACAATGGCTTTTATTTTTGCTGATTAAGTTTAAAAACGGAGAAACAAGGGCACATGCTCATGGAACCATAGACCTGACACCGAGACACTACTACACAAACACACACACGGAGTAATACACACAACACACACACACACACACACACACACATCTCGTGGAGTTTATGAGAGTGGTTGATGCAGTGATTAAATGGGTGTAAAGGGGGATACAGTGCTCGGGGGCCTTGGAGAGGACATGCCTCACCTAGTCATAAAAACACACCTCTGTCTTTAAGCCAGCACAAGAATCACTATTAGAGGGTTCATTTGGAGGTGAACTGCAGAAGAATTTAAATGCAAAGTACAGAACATGTCATCACGCAGACACTTCGCTTGTACACACTGAGAAGCTCTTTGCTCGGCATACTGACCACTAGGGCTGCTCGATTATGGAGAAAAATGATCATCACTATTATTTTAATTGATACTGAGATCACAATTATTAAGCACAATTACTTCCTGATTTATAACATCTGTGCATACATTTCGAATGATTCAGTAAATAAAACTGCTTTTAGAGGAAGTGTTTTGGGTTTCAGGGCAACAGCCACGTAACCAATTCTCCAAATCATTTTGTATTGTCTTAAAAATTGTTAAGATTTTCGACTTTAAATATCTTAGGACTGTTTCTGATTAAGACGTCTAAGAGCTCAACTAAATCAAAGTTAAAGTAGAATTTACGTATCACCTATTTTGATTTCATTTACTTAATTTATGATTATGATTATTTCCTTTTATAATTACAATTAATGAATATTTTAGTTCACTTGTTTATTTATTTATTCATAATTTCTAGACCTTTAAGAGGACGTTAAATGATATGAATACTGAGGCATGGCTGCAGATGTTTGGACCGATGATGTTTCCTTCAATAGTCCAGCTTGTCAATGAACTGTCTTTATTATTTTTTATAGTACATTAAGTGTTATACATGTCATGTGTATTTTTATGTGATGCTGTTGTGATTGTAAGTCTCTTTTTAACTGTGCTTCTGCCTGTCTAGGCCAGCACCCTCTTTAAAAAAGATTTACCTGGTTAAATAAAGGTTAAATAAATAAAAAAAAAAACATATTTAATTCAGGTATTTATTTATTTATTTATTATATTAATTTATTGTATATATTTTATGAAATTATCATGTTATAATTATTTAAACCTTTTGATAATCTTGGTCTAAAAAAAAGATAAAACATAACCCGGTAAAAAAAAAAGTCCCAACAAGCACGCAGGACCGTTTAGAGTTGCTGAAGAGTTTATCTGAAGACTGTAGGTAGAGACAGGCTAACGCTACCCAATGACTCCCAGTGTTTGAGCTAAGCTAGTAAGCAGTGGGTGAGCTTTGCCCGTCTCTTCCTTGTTACTGTATACATACAGTCGAAAGAATATTGTCTGGCTGCTTGTCATGGACTCGGGAGTGAGGCGAGACACAAATAGAAAAAAAATGGGCGTATCCCTTTAAGTCAAGGCCCAGGATGTATTGACAGGCAGGAGGCAGGACGCCTGCTGCAATGTATCTGCTTTGACTCATAGCCGCACACACAACTTGAAACTCAAAGTATCTCTAAGCAAACCCTTGTTTTCTGTCTCCAGAGTGAGCTACTCTCATGTGTACTTGATGGGTTTTAAAATCAAACTGTTTTATTCCTTATTCACAGAAATATGAGCGTGTTTTTCAGCACGATCATGCACAACTCTGTAGAGCAAATGAGCCACACTGTGAGAGGAGGAGGGAGGAGGCACTTCATTTGCTACACATGACAAAGCAAGCGCAACACAGCATGTAGCACTGTAATTATCTCATACTGATGATCTTGTCTTTATGATTGTGGAAGGCTAAAATTACAATTGTGATTCAACCTCAATTAATTGCCCAGCATTACTGACCTCCACATACTCATGATGGTAGGTGAGGTTGACAGCCAAACCTATGGCGGGCCCTCTGAACTATGCTAATTCTGACAAACCAAGAGCAGCTGCATGTTGTCCCCATTACATGTGTTTATCCACAAGGAGCAATATACTAGCGAACAGTGTGTTTGTATGGTGTATATTCAATTTTCAAACTGTAAATAAAGCTGAAACACATTTGCAGTATGATGACTGTGATGGGATATGCCTAGTGGGATATGACATCTTTTCACAAAGCACAAGTGTTTTATTCTTTCTTATTATAACAAATTAATTACATCAAAGACATTGATGAAAACACACCACAATGGGTGATAAAAATAATCTGTGTCTGCAAATTCAATTAGGACTGGTGGTCAGTGGGTCATTAATTTACTGTTTTAGCATAATTACCTGTTTTTACTTTACCTCATTTACTTCTGTATTCATTAGGGACGCTGACGTTGATGTGGAAAAAAAAAACAAATTAACACACATACTTTTTTGTTATCATTCAAATTATACATCAAATCCCAAAGGAAAATATCCATCAGACTACAAGAGACAAAGCTATTATGCTCCAAAACAGGCCCCTGAAGCATTTAAAAGGATTCCAGTAATGAGTTTGTTTTCTTCTGCTTTTTGAGAAGATTAAATGAATGAATAGATGGATAGAAAGATACTTCAACTGTCACTAGATAGACACTAGAACTGCCAAATGATGGTTTTACACCCCAGTGAGGTTTACAGCGTCAGAGAGAGAAAACACAATGGTGGGTCTCCTGACCTCTGACCTTGTGCTCCACATATTTAATCAGTCCATTCTAAAATTAAAGAAGTTTGTTGATAAAAATCTCTCAAGTTTACAAGCAGCCATGATCATCATGACCTTGCCTCTCAGTGAACATCAGTGCAAAATTGTAATAAATTCTGACATACTGCATTTGCTTCTAGGCAGTGACCTATACCCAATTAACTTTGACCTATGACCTCCAATATCTAATGCCAGAAGAAAAATGTGTAACGTTGAGCAGAATTCCCTGTCATCTTTTCTGCAGTGCTGCACTCACAAGCAACATGTGACCAAAAAAACTCCCTGATCTTGACGATTGACCCATGACCTGCAAAACAAAGTTGGCAAATACTTGTGCAATGTTGCAAGTCTGTCCAGAGTTTAAAAGAAATCCCAGGAAGCATTCTTGTGACTTCAGGTTTCACTCAAAAGCAAAGAATAATGATGGAACTCCATGACCATGGCATTTGAACCCTGACCTTTAAAATCCAATCAGGTCGTCTTTTAGTAAGAAAGCACAGTTTGGTGAAAACTCTTAATTTAATGATGAAAAATTGCTTTTCACACATAACAGCTCATTAGACTCCCTGACCTTGACCTTTGTCCTATTCCATTCATTAAATGAAACATTTTACCCTTTCGTCTAAGTTCGATGACTGTTAGTGTGTGTTTACATTCACTTATGTTACCAAAAAACTGCCAGTTTACACATACTCAGTACCCCCTGATCCACCTCTATTCTCATTCTGTCTGAGACATTGAAGCTCCTGCCATTTCAAGGCCCCCTTCCCCACCCAAGCCTAGGCTGCTCTTATTGGTTGACTGGACTACTCTATGTGAACTGGTCATTTGAGCACTGCTTAGCATCATGTTATCACCAACTCTGATTTCTTTTAATAGATTCTGGTCCAAGTCCAGATAACACTGCCTTCTGATCCAAGGCTGATTTTAGTATTATTTCTAACATAAAAAGTGCTGCCTGTGGTGCTATTTAACTCTATTTAATAGTGTTTCCAGTTATGGTGGCTTACTTTAGTGCTCTGCAGGGTCACTGAAAGGCTGTGCAGTTAAATAAGAAAAAAAGATGGCGAGAATGAGTCTTTAATTGAGAAAAAAGTAGACTTTACCTGTTTATTATCCCCACGGGCTGTTCAAACAAGAATGTGTTGTATGTTTTGATATTCACAGGATGATTACATGCGGTCATACAAGAACATGGAAACATCTTCATAGGAGCTATACAGACTTGAATCTTCTCCCTGACAAAAAACAAAATGGTGAATTTAGGGCCCAATGTGATTGATCTATCAATATTCCTGAATCAGTATTATTTACAGACCAAGAAGGTCCTAAAAATAACCTTGTTACTCTATATCTGTAATAAGACATTAATCATAAATGACATAGGGGTGTCTGCTGAGCTCATGTTTTATATCTTGACAGGACTGAAGCTCATTTCTCTGTTTAAACAACAGAAAGCCTGGGACTGAGTAAGAAAAAGAAGCAGCTGTCAAAGTTTTACAAAATTGAGTAGTTTAAAAGGTGAACCTGATAACACATGGTCCATTTTTTTTAGAAACAAGCCTTTTTAATGAAACCCCTTCAAGAGCTGGCAAATCTTTACCTGAAGTGACAAATTACATGTTTTTTTATCCCTTCTTCAAAGAAACTACACTGTAGTTTTTATTCAGTTTGCTATGAAAAATGTAATTTAGTACATCAATTTTATTTACACATGTGGTATCTATAAATTCATACATATATATATATATATGAAGCATATTTAGGATAATATATTGAAGACCCCCCCAGTCTATGCCCTGCGCTGGACTGGCCACCCAAGCATATGGCGTTCGAACCACTGGTGAATTAATGGTAGAACATCAAACTTTTTGGGTTGGTGGGGGAATCAGCCATTTCAGGCATTTACCGGTGCTGTTCTTTAGAGAAGAGGGCGAAGACCTAATCCTGTTTACTCTGCTGTCCTTTGTACAGAAGTACGCTACCAGGTGAACAAGACAAAACAAATAAAAAGGAATAAAAACTTGAAAAAGCAAATATGGCCTCTTCAATAAGAGGTGAATGTTATGTTTAAGTCTCTAGGCTGAAACTGATCAACAAATACATTTCCTATGCATCAAAGCATTCAGAGGTTAAAACATTTTCATCATATTGGAGAGACTGATAAGTTAGAGACAGCAAAGGAAAAGTGAAAACCTCTCCATTGTGGCCAGCTCCCTTAAAAGAAAAGTGTCTCTTTACAGGAGACAGAGATTCCTGATCAAAGAGAAAGGGGTTAATATGCTGAAGACAGACTCACATAAATCATCACAAAGACAAAAATCTGGAATAAAAAGAAGAGTAAGATCTCGGCAGTCAAACAAAAGGTACATATTAATCTATAAAACTAAATCCTTGCAGAGTCCAGCTGACATTTATAATGATACTTTTAAGAAATTACTAAAATATGTATGTTATTAATAGTTTAGTAGAATTTGCATTCAGCATAGAGGATAAATAAATATAGTGTTGAGTGTGCAGCTCAGTAATGAGGTGAAGATATTGCTGTAGTGGAAAATATTTGAAAAATGAACCTGGACTAGTTTGCTTCTTCTTTTGCTGCCCTACAGATATTTTACATAATTCAATCCAAAATAGCATCTTTTTGATTCTAACTTTTTTTTTTTTGCCTGTTAAAGTTTAATATGAGCCCTTGGCTATCCATGGGCACAATTATTAGATTTCCGCAGAGAGAAATTGAAAAATTAATCATACTCTTAATTTTGTAATTCTCTTATCCATTTGAAATGGCTGCAGAGCTGTGGCCTCTCCTTTGTCTAAGGTTTAAGATACACACAGTCAGTCTACTTCCAGGGGTGCAACACTTCCGCCACAGAGACAACCGCATCAATAAAGACAAAAGTGTGGCTATTTATCTGCTGCCATTTATTCTTAGCCATTTATTCTTATGCACAACAAATATGCCTGTTACAAGTGCTGATCATTATGGCCTAACAGAGGAAAGCCATGTTTAATATCCAAAATCTTGTATCATGAGGCTTATTAGAGATTCATCCAACAAGATGTTGTTTCAATAAGTACTGACAGTTAGGAAGTATATAATGGCCTGGAGCAGGTATAATCATCTAACACATAAACAAGCTAAAACACTCCCTCAGTTTCACACATATTAGGATTGATATCTACTGACAAGAGTTGTATGTAAAAAATTGCAACAACCGTGTGTCCTGTGCCTTTTTACATCTATACAAGTCAATTATCTATGCGTGGGCCTGCCAGGATTCAATAATCCACGTTTTGGCCCCTACCATTACTGCACGCATACTATGCAAACTCAATAAAGGGAGTATAAAATATGATAATGTGAAAACAAAAGAGCACTGAATTAAAGCCGGCAGGGGAATATATTCAAAACAACATGCTGTTTATGAGTGGCAGTTTTTAGATTCCCTAGGCAAATGTTAAGTAAGCTTTTATGAAGTATTGCTGCAAGTAAATTCAAGTGCTTTGTAGAAACCACAGAATTTGATTTCCTGTGCTTTTCACTAATCACCACCTTTAGTACAAGTAAATTCAAACTACTTACAGTATAGGCAGGAAGAGTGCAGCTTTTTAATACCCCTGTGACTGGGGACAGTTATCACTATCTTGAAAAGACACATTTTAAGTATTCTTAGATTCAAGGATCTATCAAGTGAACGCCACAGGGCCAAATCAAGATCCTCCCAGCTTCCCATTAGGCTCCAAGAGTAACACTCTATTCAGAAAATGTAAAGAGCAAACAAATACCCCTTGTTGTGGTTTTAAAGTTATCTTCTTATTTAACAATATGTAACTTTTATATCTTGCTATCTTGAAATAGTAGTTTCAAAACTGATCAGGTAACTAGCATTATGCATTACGAGTTGGCCTACAAAAATACATTGTCCCTGCACCACAGGATGTTGTATCTCTGTAGACCAATGCAGCAGGTGGCTTCGTGGTTGTTCCCTCAACTGCAAGCCCTCTAAAAGCCTATTGGATTTTTCACAGTGTTTTGGATCATAGCTGACAATAAGCTCTGTAGCAAGCAAAAAAAGAATTACAAATTTACATGTTCTGCTCTTTGTCCCCCCTCACAAAAATAAACGACTTTTCACGATTTTTAAGCTTAAACGTAATTGGCGAGAGTGAAAAGCTTTGAGTAAGCTACAACAGAACTACAACACAGCACATAGAGGCAACTATAATATTTCCAATATATAACAGCTTGTTGTGACCTCTTCATTGATCATTTCCTTTTAATAAAAGGAAATTATCAATTGGTCCTCATGGCTGTGGCAATGGTGTATGAATTTTTGATTATTAAAAAATGATCAGAAATATTAGCTGTTGAGTCTCCGGCCATTTTTGTAGTCCTTGTTAGAAAACACACAAAAACGGTATAAGACAGAAAAGGCAGACAACATCAGATGCATTTTGTTGTTTCCCATCAAACAAACATTATTTCAGGCTTTTATCTGAAACCCCATAGAGGTTCGGGCTTGAGAACCAGGAAGTGCTAAATACTAACTCACTTCCGCATTTTTTGACTTGTTCTTGCACCACTCTGTTTAAATGTTGGAATAAAGTCACATGACCTGGGGACTTGGCTCAAACTCACCTTTCGCGCTCTACATGAAAGTGTACCTATTTCATGTTCCTCCCCCCACATCTCTATCCCCCAGGATACAAAAACATTCAAGGGTTAATGTAATATGAATGCAAGCTGTGAATAATGTAATCCAAAGACATTACTCAACCAGATGTCTCATACTATTTGTATAAATAAACACACTTACGACTGTGTAATTATGCATGGACTGTGTGCAGTCTGTCATCCTTATTTCATGTTTTTAGTGGAGTTGAAGGTGAATGTGGCTTTGTGTTTATTTTCATATGAATGTGTTACATCAATCAATAAATACATAAATAAGAGTAAAAATCTGAGTGAAAATTCCCATATAGGGAAAGAAAATGGGCAGATGACCATAGCAGCTCAATGACGCCACTACCCAGAGTGCTCTGCGATGTTAAAGTGTTAGTTCAGGTTTGTTGAAGGGGGGTTGGCAGAGGCCCAATGCACTAATAAATATGATTTCCAATAACAGAACTTAAAGGCCTTGTCCCTGGGGGAAGATATCTGGCGGCGGACAGTAGCTGGGACATAGCAGTATATGATGCAACTAAAAGCTTTGTAATTAACCCACTTACTCATTAAAACAAATCAAAAAAAGAAATTTACTCAGCAATATGTGACAGTAAGATTCTTTACAGCATCTAACTTTTCCTTGACAAAGTCCCTGTATTCAGAACTTTAGTATGTTGGGATGTAGTTGGTTATGTATACCCCTGCCATCAGCTGGTCAGATAGTCAGAGGAAGCAACAAACACTAACTTCACTTTACTTCACTAAAAAATTTGACAGTAAGGAAAACATGTCCTTAGTCGTGGGTACAAGAGGATATCTTTATGAACCAGAGTTCAAAGAGGAAGGATGGAGTCACAGGCAGAAGGAGGGATGGAGAACTGAGGAGCAGGACAGATCAGAAGTTACCTGGTGGTGCAGATGCACCAACTGTGAGCTCATGTCCAAAAACTTGGAGGTCCATTTCTGTCACGAGTGGGACTTAGTAACACCACTTCTCTTGGACCTTTAATCAGAGCTCATCCATGTTGGTGAGCCTTCAAACTGCTGTCACGTGTCACAGTCCAGTCCTGATCAGTAATGACCGGAGTTACTGATGGAAGGATACTTAGCCTTTCGTTGCATCACAATAGTCCTTTTGGGCGTTGTCGAGGAAACGTTAAACGCTCTAAAGAATCTTGCTGTATCATCTCGTTTTTTGAGTAGTTTGAACCTATAAGTGGGTTAATGAGAAGGCTTTCAGTGGCGCCATGTAATGCTATGTACCAGCTACCATCCAACCAAGTTTCTTTATTGGTAACCATATTTCCTACTGCCTCGAGAGACCTCAATTTAAAAAAAAAAAAAAGGAACTGACCCTTTAAAGGGATAGTTTAGTATTGTTGAAGTGGGGTTGTATGAGCTCCATATGGCCACTAAGTACATTAGATACAGTAGAACGTTCTCTCCTCTCCCTCAGTAAGCCACAGTCTGTGAGAGTCTGTTACGCAGAACTAGGCGCAAACAGGGAAGTATTGTATCAAATACAAAGGGTATTTTCTCTGCCTACAAGAATCTCAACAAAAAATAATACCACAGTTTAAGAGTACGCCACCTAGAATTTTTTTGAGTGCTTTAACTTTTCAGGAATATAAAGTTTATCTGGAACTAACCAAATCACGTCATGTATTCCTCCATGCAGCACTGCCGCGAGCCGCTGAATCACTCCGCCTCCCTTACAGCTGTTGTCAACATAACAGGGTAGTGACTTCAGACGCTCATTGTAGCCTCATGTAAGTTTTATCAAGTACTGTAATTCTTCTGTTCTGACTCTTAGCGGTGTGAGGAAGAGACAACATAGGAAATAAAAAATAAGTGACTATGATAGCGACGTAATAATGATCTGTCAGAGACAAACAAGCAGAGTATAGGAGGCTGGATACCATAACATTGCAGACTACTTGTGCGTGTCTCTCTTTCTCACACACACACAGCCATTCCTGTTGTGTACTTGCATTGCGCAGCTCGCAGCAGCGATGCGTGGAGGAATACAAGACATGAGTCGGTTAGTTCAAGATAAACTTTATATTTCTGAAAAGTTAATGCACTCAAAAAAAAATTCTAGATAGCGTACTCTTAAACTGTGGTATTATTTTTTGATGGGAATTCTTGTAGGCAGAGAAAATACCCTTTGTACTTGGTACAATACTTCCCTGTTTGCGCCTAGTTCTGCGTAACAGACTCTTACAGACTGTGGCTTACTGAGGGAGAGGAGAGAATGTTCTTCTGTATCTAATGTACTTAGTGGCCATATGGAGCTCATACAACCCCACTTCAAAACTACTGAACTATCCCTTTAACAATGATAGCAACCAATGGGTAAGTGAGAACATATTTTATCAAAAGATGACATTCAATTTGTGTTACTATATCATTTGCATATACAAGATGCCAGGGTTGTCTTATTAGGCCAACATCTCTTCACATGCAAAGTTCCTTTTAAGAACCGCCTTGAGAACAATAAAAACTAGTGTGATTTTTGACAACAATAAAATCATTAGTGTGCCTGAAAACAAGACATATGACAGATCTTATGCTCTCCATCTGCCTCACAGTAAACACATGTTGGGCTGATTCTGCTTGATGCTCCCAAACCTGACCTCCAGCCCAATCAAATCCCACCCACCACCCCGGACAAAGACATGCACATGCAGCCTCCAGACAGCATGCCCTTCCTCCTTCCTTCTGAATGGCTCCTCCTTTAACATCTGCCCGAAGCTGCACTGCTTCCTATTGTCCACTCAGTGTCTTTTAACGCATGCCATCCAGCTCTAATCAAGCAGAAAATGGTCATAAATATTTCTTTCTGCTAGATTTCACATTCACATTTCACGCAGGGACATAAAATTTCCCCTCTACCTCCAGGGAGTACCTAATGCAAAAAACAGTTACTCATATTCAAGGCTCATGTTCCTTCAGTCAAATGCAGAACACATTTTTTCTTGTTTGCAAGGGGAAGAGCTAAAGAGGAGGTGAAAAAATAAAGCACCTTCTTATTTTCTGTGCCATTTACTGGCTAGTACAATCACAACATTCCCATTACATCATGTCATAGTGTGTAAACAAGCAAATAACAACAGAGCACAAGAGACCAGCGAGGGAGCGGCATACATTGTCCTGTTCCAGCAGTCTCCCTGCCTTCACTGAGGTGGAAAAAACATTTGTTTTACAGTCCATTTAAATAATATATCTCTGTTTTGTACAGAGGAAAAGGTAGCATGGCATGAGGATTTATAGAAACATTGTCTCTGGCCAGGCTATGTATTTATGGCACATGCCATTCACAAGATGCAACAGCACCATCACTATTATTTATGACAAGACATCCCATCATGGCATATCATTCTCTAAATGGTACACAGCTATTCATGAATGAATACAGACCTCAGCTATTTTTCTCTCAAATAGAGGCCATGTCACTGCTGAGCATGCAAAGGAATTGTTATTAATCACTGATACGTTTCTGACAGGTGAATACATTTCAAACAATCATTTACATTATGAGACAAATACACAATGTGGCTTTCCATGTATGTTTACTTCAATAAAAGCTCATTCAGAGGTCAGAACTGGTGATACATCATATTCTACGCAGAGAGACAAACACAGATATGTCACTGTTTTCACAGAAAGGGCTTCAGAGGTCGTTGTATTCTTGTGTTGTACTGACTGATAAAATCCCAATAGAGGCCTAACTGGTGACATAAAGTTAGCCAGCAGTAGAGCTCTGGACCAGCTGGATGCTTTCTCCAATTGTCAGCAGAAGTCAAGGTATGTTTCTGTGGCAAGCTAGCAGATGGATTGGCCTGTTTCAACGTCTGTAACCAGGCAGATCCATCTTGCCAAGCTCTGATCTACAACGACTAAAGTGGGACAGCCCAATCAGACACCTTTAGAGCAGGAAGAGGTGGGAGCTACAAGTGAGACGACAGCAAGAAGCTACTGTTTGTACAGAGATTAGCATAAATACTAACAGCTTCAGCAGTAGTTTTATCAGATCTTGACCACATTTCTTTATCATAGGAAAAACAAATAACAACCCTACAAACTTCTCAATAGAAAGGATATTTTTGCTCCTCTTCTGACATGTTTTGCAGAGTTCATTTTACTAAGTGACTAACGTTCTGTCCTTTACACTGCCGCAATAATACCAGCCAGTTATATTATCTGTTCAAAACCAGTAAACAATTTCAAAACCAGATTCTATCTATCTAAATGAATATGGCTGACAGAATGATTGTCCAACCACCTGCCAGATATGCTTTTAAAAGGCTCAGTGGGTAAATCATCCATAAACAAAGTCAGAGAGGACCAACATGGACATGTAATTTGTAGAGAAACACAGCAATGATAATAGAGAAAAATTCAAGGTACATAAACCTACTGGAATGCACTTTTTAGGATTTGTGGTCATGTCTATGATATTGAACACTGAGATTTGTCAGTTTGTCAGATGAGTTGAGTTGAGACACAATTTTGACCAATTCTGCCCCCTGTCTGATGACTTTTGACTTCTTCGTTATCATTTATGCAGACTGCCTCAGATGAGAGAGTGACGTCCTTGATTTGTAAAGCATGCAAAACAAAGTGGCATGAATTGATAAGGGAATTGTTAAGCATAAAGACTAATGATATCAGTTACTTGGGGGAGTTGTTATTAATTCTCAACTGGAATTGGATTTTGTTTCCCATGGTGTAAACATGTGTCAGTTATAATCCATGCACACAAACATTATGGCACTTGAATTATATTCTATATTCTTCTTTTTTAGGAACAGATTAGCCACAGTTCTAACAACAACAAGGTCGATTATGTATCAAATCTCTGGTTCTTAAAGCCTTTGTTGAAGCAGAATGAAAAAGAAATCTTTACCCAGTATAATGTTTACTTTAGTGAAATGAAGCAAATAAAAGTCTGAAAGAAAAGCTTGTTTGTCTGAATTTGTTGAGAATAGACTAAATGATGCACCATTCCTCCTGGGAAAACATTCAAGTGCAGAGCTTATTCATTTTTAATGAGAGCAGTTCTTCAAAAACTTCATAGAATTAATATGTATCAGTGAGGTCTATCCTGTGCAGAAAACTTCAGGGTAATTAATATTCATAGACTGTGCTTGTTAACACCCCCAATGCTGGTGCAATGTAGATCCAATTAACATAGAATGGACCCCCAGGATTTGGATAGATAAGGGTTAAATGAGCAATTGAAATTGAAACTGGGACTGTCTCTTCAGAAATTACCTATTTATTCAATAGACTTTATCCCTGCTAATGATTAGAGAATGTTTTTGGATACAAATATCAGTTCTTACAGAGTGACCAATCAGACATGTTTTGCGCTTAGTTCAGGTAGACGTGTTCATGTGTGTGCATGACACAAGCAGGCATGTAGACTACATTTATGCATAGAGGTCATCACCCACACAGACAGACTAATGTGAAAATCCTGTAGTGAGCCTGACTTTTATATCTTATTCATAATCTCTTGACACAGTGTTGATAATAGACATAAGAGTTCATTCTTGGTGCCAGCCTTTAATCCTGGGCTTTTAAAAGTGCCCGTGTTCAAGCTGATGGAGAAAAATGCATGCTTGCCACCTGCTGCTGAGCAAATATTGCTCCCCAAAGTTTCTTGAGATAATGGTTCAGCCATTTTCCAGAGCTGGATCTTAATTTCAAAAGGAAATCTGGATTTTTATGGGTGAAGCAGTGTTTTACATATTTATTTTTTACTCAAATTTTACAGTGTTTTCACCAAGAAAATCAAATGCATTAAAAGAAAAAAAACGTGCTTTTTTTAGTAATTAGAAAAGATGCTAATGTTATATGAATATATATTTTAAGCAGAGCATTTACATTGCCTCAAATATTTCCCAATGTCTTCAATTACAAGAAAAAATCTTAATTTTTATATTTGTAACATTACGTGTCAGTCAGTGAACCATCATGAATAGGGTTGGAAAATTCTAGGAACTTTCAAAGTAGAAAATTTTCCATAGGAATTTATGGGAATAAACAAGAATAAACCTGGAACTTACTAAAATGAAGGTTGGCCTTTAACATGGATTTTAATTGTAGTTGGAAAAATATATTTGAGCATAATTATGACTTATGTAAATCATGTTTTGTGCTGCTTACATGTGATGGACTGACATTATTCTGCGGCTGCTGTCCATTTTGTTTCCCAAATTTTCCCTTTATCGTCTCATGCTGAAATCAGACTATACATTTTTTTTTTCCTGTTACAATCGTCTCTGTGTGCGGTACTGATCACATAGTCACAAAATCGTGTTGTGACTTGGCCAGGATTGTGACAGACTACAAAGTCAAAATCCCTGCACATAATGACTACAATGACGACGTTAAAAAAGAAATTGCAACACCAAGAAAACAAAACAAAACAAAATACTGTGTAAAGTGCTATATATTTCTGTCTCTCTCAACATTTGATGAGTGATTTGTTAGGTTGATGCTGTAACCTCACAGGAGCGTGGTGTCTGTTGAAGTGTAGTGTACAGAGTCCTTAATTTAAAACCAAAGAAGCAGTGAAGATGTGTGGAGGTGATGAGGGGACACTCTCTCTTACCTCCAGCAGTCTGTGGTCTCTACTCTTTTGCTCTTGTTTTGTTTTGTTTGAATGAGAGCCCCCTGCTGGTGGAGTTTTTACATACTGTGCATTTAAAACAGTATGCTGGGTGGTTTACCTCTCAATAACTTAAAAAAACATATCTCATGAGTTGCCATAAGATTTTTCCAGTATAAAAATACAAGATAGGGGCACTTTGATAATGCACTGTAATGGCAAGCTGCATTTTTTGACCCTTATTTTGCACGTTTTTCAAAACAGCAGCACACTGCTGTTCAATTTCCATCTCCTAATGTGTGATTATTAATCAACTCACACATCGATTGCCAGAAACAGCAAAGAAATTCAGACTGTAATAAAACTGTCATGTGCTGTGGTACAAAGACAGATGTTGCCAGTTGTGTGATAACTTAATTAAATTGTTGGGATTCCATAAAATTATTTAAATTGGACAAGCACTATCATTTTACTAATAAGGCAATTTAGGGCAATATGTGGTGTCATAACGCCGATGTTATCCCCTCCACTAGAATATCCAATATGCTAGAGCCTCTGCAAGCTCTTCTTTGATAATGTGATGGGTGTACTTGAAGAAATGTAAGATCTGCTTCAAATGGAGGGACACTATGCTCCGTTCTGTTCTTCCCATCTTTTCAGTGTTGCAAACATTTTCTGTAAATATAACAAAGCACATACATATAAGCAGCAGACATTTGCAAGGCTTTTACAAAACAGCTGTTGGTAAAATGAAAAAAAAGAGAAAGTTCAGTGGTTAATAGTCAGATGAATCATTTTAGAGTAGACAAAATGCTGAGATACTGTCTGGTATTTAATTTATAATCATGGTACCTCACAGCAAGGTTGTTGGTTCAACTCCTGGCAAAACCCTTCTGTGTCTAAAATGCTCTGTTAGAGCTCCTGCCCATTCGAGGCTCCTTTCCCCATGTTGGCCCAGCACAGATCAGCACCATTTCCTCAACAACTCTGCATTCATTCAAATGTCTATGCTCTGCAATGGGGCTACTACAACAAGCCAAAGGGCTGAAACTGATGACAAAACAATGGCAGGGCGTCACACTGGTAGGTCTGTGTGGGGGTCCAGGGGAACAAGGTATTTTAGGCAGCTATGGTTGCCTTGAAGAGGAGGAGAGGAGAGCTCTGAAAGCCACAGACTTTTTGTTTTACTCAGAGAAGTGCTACATCATGTTGCACAGTCATGTTAAACACACTAAAAAGAAGATAAAACTTTACAACTCTGCCACCAGAATAACGATTTTCCATGGTATGGATTCTTAAATCACCTTTAAAACTGGTAAAAACACACAAATCATGTTGTTGTGCTCACAGGAGGAAGGCAAGTTCAAATTCAAAGGCAAAAAAAAAAAAACTTTCCTTGAAATATTGAGTTCATAAGATTATGCTCACAACTACAGGTAAAACATAACACTCTTTGCCCATGACCTTTGACCTCCAAAATGTTATCAGTTCATCCTTGGGTCAGAGTGAACATCTATCCAAAGTTTGATGATAATCCCCCTGATCTATCTTAAGATATCATGTGTCAAGAATGCCTATGAGACTAAACAACCTTGACCCCTGAAAAAGAGTCAGCCTTGAATTCAGTCAGAAATTTTTGCAGAGTTTAAGGAAAGAGTTCCTGAGACATCACAACCTAAAGAATGGGCAGAAGTACATACAGACAAACTGGGAGAGGATGCCTTTGGCCTCGGCTCTCTCCTGCATACAGACAAAAAAACATCTACATTGAATTCTAGTCTTTGTGAAAGTTTATGTTGTATGCTAGTAAGTTATCACAGGGAACTAGAGAAGGTCATAGCTAAGGATTTCTCAAATTTGATATGATGGCTTTTCTATAAATTAAAAAAATCAACATTTTTTGCCCTACAGAAGAATTGTGTTTCACATTTTAATCAAGTGAATCAATACCACGGTTAAAAACAGACCATAATGTTGATGCTGTGCTTAAATTAATCATTTGTCACTACAAGCACTGCTGTTGCCATTTGGTTACAATAAATTTTGTGATCCTGACTCATGCGTCAAGCCACCTCAAGGACACTCACATACAGAGAAACGAGTGTAGACTGGACTGAATGAGATGTTTTTCAGTCCACAGGCAGTGATCTTAAGGAGCCCGGGCTCATATATTCAGTTCCAATGACTACAAGAGCAGGTTCATTATCATTAATGGTAGAATGTCTGAAATACTCTGGAGTTCATGTTACATTAAGGCTCCATTTTCCACTTTGGCCCAGTCTGCTCTCATTAGTTGACCAGTCCACTCTGTTAGCTGGTTAGCACAGATCAGTACCATGTTTTCAGCAGCTCTGCATTCATTCTACAGTCTATGCTCTTCACTGGGCTTGTAACCTAGAGCCAATTGGCTTAAACTTCTGTTGCAACAATGGCAGAACATCACACTGGTAGGTCTAAAGTTTGTAAACTGAGGTAGAGGGAAAAGTTGAGTGCTGTTTGTCTTGTTCATAGAGGTACACTATAAAGCAGAGGAAACATGTAAAGAACACTGAAGGGCATATATAAACTCAAAATAGCACAATATAGGCTGTTTAAAGCATAGAGCATGCTTGTCGTCATTCAAGCTCTTATGTCGTTGATAAGTGATTAATTAAAATGACGTGAAAAGTTTATCAGAAATATATCTAAATCATTAAAGATAATAATAATAATAATACTGTAATGGCATTAGCGTTAGCCCGTCAAGTGCTTCTGCGCGGAGGAATACGTGACATGGGTCGGTTAGTTCCAGATAAACTTTATATTTCTGAAAAGTTAAACCAACACTTAGTAACTTTTCAGCCTTCATAAAAATTTTCATAACTTTTGTGATGAAACATCAACTTACAACTAGTTGAATGACACCTCTGTCATGGCCTGGGGGGGTCTGTATCGCTTTCACTGGCACTAAGCAACTTTGAGGAGGGTGGCAGGAAACCTGCCACACAAAAAGACTACAAATGTGCTGACTGCTTTACCGCATACATCACTTCCCCCTTTCCCCATTCGCTACAAAGACGGAAGTCGAGTCGAACGCCTACGCGCAACTAGTGCTATCATGGCAGAAGCTGCAAAACAAACGAAGAAACGGAAAGTTTTGTCTGAGGAGACAAAAAAAAGAAAGAGGGAGGCTACCCGGATAAAAGGACAGTCAAGGATTAACATTGGCCCAGCTTTCACTCGCTGGCGTGAGCTTAAAGACGAGGAGGGATTTCCGACAGATGCTGCCTTGGCTCTGTTCCTGCTGGACTAGTATGTAGCTTCCTCCTGCCGGGATCTGTACGTGTGTTTACTGTGAAATTAGCCAACATAGCGTTTTATTTATCGGTTTCAAGGCTCTAAAACTCGTCGCTGACGAGTCAGGTAAGGGGGGGGCGGTGGGGGGATACGGTACAAAACGAAGTTACACGTTTATTTTCAACATCGTCATATGATACTGTTTAGCCACAATTAGATTCATTACCTCGTCGCTATTCATCCTTCACACAGCCGCTGGAAACAGAAATGTAGTTCAGTCCAACTGCAGGTGACCGGGAGATCAGGATTTTATGGCGCTACGTGCTGGGCCTCATGGGAAATGTGGTCTTCCTTCAGGCAAAACACTACCGCCTTTGTCCACCGGCGCCGCCATAATCAACGAAAACTGAAAGTTCTTAAGTGTTGCTTTAATGCACTTAAAAACATGTATAGGTAGCGTACTCTTAAACTGTGGTATTATATTTTGTTGGGAGTTCTTGTAGGTGGAGAAAATACCCTTTGTATTACGATACTTCCCTGTCTGCGCCTAGTTCTGCGTTCTTACAAACTGTGGCTTACTGTTCTGCTGCATCTAATGTACTTAGCGGCCATATGGAGCTCATACAACCCCACTTCAAAAAAACTGAACTATCCCTTTAAAGACATTTGGCCTTCAAGAATCTGAAAAGTCAAGAATATGAACCAGTCCAGTTGCCACTGGGATCAGCATTTGTTACTTCTGGTGGGAAAAGATGACTCGTAAAATCACCGACGGATATCTAGCTTTGTTTGAACAGTACACTGCACAGCAGGGATAACCATTGTTGACTGTGTGGATTTAAGTTCACCATTGGGGCAACATTGTTTATTTGGCACAGACGTCCAATGAGAAACAGGCTGGGTGGCGTCTGTTTGGCAGACATATATCACATCTCACATCTCACAAAAGACCTGAACAGCAACTAAATACAGTGTTATTGTCACTTTATTTTGTTAAACTACAGACACATTGTAAAACTTCCTCCTCCAAAGTTGTGCAAATTTCAAATCTCAGAACAGGTTATTGCAAAACAGTCCAGCTTCATGCTCAAGCTTTTGCTGTTGCCTTTATCTTTACTTCCCCATGAAGATAAATTAAAACCACAACTTCTCCATCGTAACAAAAACAAACGATGATATACAAACAATAATGACTGACCTGACATGATAAAGAACTAGCAGCGGATGTGATACTATCCAAACACTTAAATATTGCGACATAAGTGAAGCTGGTCTGAGCAAAATCTACAGAATGTTCACAGCCTGATAAAGAAGAAATAAGAGAAAGTGTGTTCTTATTTCGTCCTTATTTCTTACTTAACACCATTTGACTCTCTAATAGAGATGCTTAAATCATGCGTATGGTTCACCTCCCCCAATTCTCACAAGTCTACAAGATGAATTCCCCTGTCAAAGTTAAACGATCAAACAGATAACAATGATTTCATCCCCCATCTTTATTAATGAGGACTGTCTTTCATGGATATGCTCTATAATAAGAATAAATGACATGCCACCACCAGGTTTGTTGTTCCTGCTCATTCATGAGATTTAAACACATTTGAATCCCTATAAGGGACAGGGAGGCCTTTAGATGCAGAACATTTAAGTGTGCCAGCTTGAGATTTACAATAATGCAACAAGAAAATAAGAATTAAAAGACACAACTGCCCATATCTGGATGTCAGAAATGAAGGATTAGTCCCAGTATAACTCTAACCCACAGATTTATCATTAGTTAATAGGATATGAGAGAAAGAAAACAGTGTTAACTTTAAAGGCACAGTTTACAATAGTGCACAAAATGAGTCATATCTCTTAAAATATATAAACCTCTCAAAAAATATGAAAACCAACGATGTAAAACCTTGACATCTACATATGCACAAAAACACAAAAAAAGACTAACTTTGCCATGTGCAAACTTTCTGCTGTGAGGGACAAGTGTGAACAAGAAGCCATCCAACATCATCTATTCCACTTATCCCTTTCGGGGTTGTGGAGGGCTGGAGCCTATCCCAGCTGACATAAGGTGAGAGGCGGGGTAAACTAGTTGCCAGCCGATTGCAGAGCCACATAGAGAGACGGACAACCATTCACCCTCACACCTAAGGGCAATTTTTGGAGTCAGCAATCAACCTAATGAGCATGTTTCAGGTCTGTGGGAGGAAGCTGGAGTGCCTGGACAGAACCTACCTAAGCACGGAGAGAACATGCAATCTCCACACAGAAAGGCCTCGACCAACCCAGGGATCAAATCAGCAACCCTCTTGCTGTGAGGTAAGTGCTCTACCTGCTGCGCCACCATGCCAACCGGTGAACAAATCATTGATATTTTCACTAGGCTACCCGTCCACTGATAGCTTTCAGCAATGTGACCAGCTCGGAGCACTAAGGGCTTGACGACTGTGCAAAGCTGCAGTATAGGCTTTTCATATTCATCCGTCAGAAATGATACATGATAACATACTAGGGCTGCTCAATTACGACAAAAACCTTAATCATAATTATTTTAATAGATATTGAGATCAGGATTATAAAATATGACAGTCTTACCTAGTTTAAGTTACTAAGGAGGGCCGAGGTTGATAAGGATCCCTTCTTGTGAGGGATGGGGCTTGTAAAGGATCAATTGACCTTTTGTTAGCCCTCTGATTGGTTGGCTGACCCTCCAATCAGAGAACTCTTTGGCATAGGCATCAGAAATTGATAACATATCAAGAAATTTTCAGGGTTATGGCATGGTTGTCACACATCCCACAGTAACTTTGTCATCATTCTTCTGATTAGGCCCAACATAAAACTAATGAGGGTCAATTAAACATGGACAAAAGTTAAGTAAAGGATTATTTTCAGTTGAGGGGTTTGTCTAACTTTGCAACAGTAGCCTGGGGGGGGCATAGCTAGATGAGGGATTACTTCCTGGAAAGAGTGGGGCTTGACAAAGGGTCAGTTGCCAGTTATTTAAAAAATATATATTTTTTTATTTCCCCAAAACAAGTGACTTTAAAGAAGCAAGGTTTTTGCCTGACAGTGACAATATGTCCCCTTTAGGTTGTAAGAAGATGGGTCGGACATGAGGTCTAGGAAATGGAGTGAAGAAGATGCCTGGTGAGGCCTGAAGGTCTACAAATGAGGCTGCGGAGCGGAGCAATACCCAATTTGGCCTTTGTTAGGTCTACCCAAGATCAGGGATTGTTATTAACTGAGATTAAATGTACATTTACAATCTGTTATTTGTGCACTGATCTGCTTATAACTCATCAAGTGATATGTCAGGGAACAACCTCTAAAAGTAGAACAACATCATTAAAATGTATTATAATTTGGAAATGCTTGAATTAGGCCCAAACAAATGTCTTTGTTATCACATTAAATCAAAAAAGCAAATCAGTGTGTCACAGCATTTTATTATCCTATCATCATGTTGTCTTAAGTGTTCTGCAGAAAGATGATCAATAACAGTGTCTGATTACTGCTTAGCTCTTTGAGTCAGGGGCCCATCTCCAGCAGCAACATGCACCATCGCTGCCCTCCCTGTTGAAATATGAAATATTGATGAATGCACTGTGACAACCAACAGGGATCCAGAGCCTGTGCATCATCACCAAACAGCTCCTGACAACAAGTCATCCTGTCAGAGAGACCGAGATAGCTGAGGACACACCGATCTTTTCAGTGTTGTTTCCTCAAACGCACTGTCGTGTGCCAAACATAACACTGACACCAACAGAAAGTGCTTGTCTGTTTGCGTAACGTCTGAGATGGTAGAAATGTTTTTGGCCTTACCCACAATAACACTGACTTGCATCATCATACCTCATTGGTTAACGCAGCAGAAAGTTGCATTAGTTGTGAGTGTGAGGTGTGTTTACATGAGGCCAGGGGGAGACGCTGGCATCTTATTGGATGTCATGATTTCTCAACTGTCAACAAAATCCTGAGGCACCTAAACTTTGAGATATGTTAGTACATCATGATAAATATTTCACTCAAAAGCAGATGCTGAATGCTGTGATAAACACGCTCAAAACTTGGCGTAATCTCATAGAAAGTGCTCTCCCACTTATTTTAAATATTTGATGAGGGCCTTATTATACATAAATAATAATAATGTGTTTATGTACAGGCTGTACTTTGAGGTGGAATTAAATATTAAGCAGCTCCAGAAGAGGATCAAGGCTGCTGTTGATGTGGCTTCATAAATTAAGGACAGGTGTGAGAGGGGGGTTGGTCTACCTGGTGCAGAGAGTCAGTTTGGGTCAGTTCTGCTGACAGCCTGGCACACAAACTGTCCATTCCTGGGATAACCCATGATATTCACAGGTAGAAATTAATTTAGTGTGCTTTTTCTTGTTACATCAGCTCCTCATTGTTGCATCATTGCTTGCAAAACATCACAGAAAAACCAAAAAGGTCACAATAAAAAAGACACGGACAGTAGGTCTGCCGGTAACAGCTGTCAATCACCAACATATCTTTTATTAAAACTGTACGGGTCTCATTGCTCAGCGGTTTGGGGATTGTCATCTTTATTTTCTAAATTTTGAGTCCTCAAAATTTCAGAGCAAAGCAAGGAACATAAGACAAAGAGGATGAAATGTGTGCCTTGGTTATAGATAAGTACATCATTGCTGTTGAACTGCAACATTCCTTTCAGCAGACACATTTTAATAGTAGGCATGAGTTGGCCTTAGAATCAGTTCTAATATCTTTTAGAATTGATTTTAAGGGTCTTTTACTAGTTTATAAATCCTTTACTCCTTCATATTTATCCAATTTGCTTTTACCCTATAAGCCCAGTAGAGCCCTCAGGTCTTCAGGTAGTGGTCTTCTAACAGTTCCCAAAGTTAGAACTAAAAAATACGTTTTTTCATTATTATAGCCCCCGTCTGTGGAACAGTCTACCTGAAGACCTGAGGGCAGCGCCTACTGTTCATATTTTTAAAAGCAAACTCAAGACCTACCTTTTTAATATGGCTTTTAGCTGATTATATTTATTATCATTTCTTATTACCTTTTTATTTATTTAAATCCTCTTAATCTCTTTTATATCTACATTTCAGTTCAGATTTATTATTTGGAATTTTATTCTCTGTTAACTGGTTTTCTTTTTATTATCCTACTTTAGCTGATTTTATTATGCATCTGGTGTAAGGCTATCTCAGTTTACCATATTATTTATTTAAATTTTATTTTATTAATTAATTAATTTACTAACTTGTCCCTATTGAATTTTTATCTAATTTCTTATGATTTTTAATTATCATTTTAGTCTTAGATCCTGTGTTTCCTCATTTTTGTTCAAGATAGCGTTTCCTCAGACCTCTAATTCTGTTGTCTGTTCAGAACTTCTTTTTTATGTTTTTGTGTGTGTGTTGTATGTGGATTGTGAGGGTGGGTGGGGTCTTATATTTTCATTGTATGCAATTTTCTTCTTTTTATTTCACTTATTGTTATGTTATTTTGTTTTATTTCTTATGTAAAGCATGTAAAGCTACAAAATCTTGTATGAAAAGTGCTATACAAATAAAGTTTGATTGATTGATTGATAAGTTATCTAAATTTAAGTTTTAACGCAAAAATGTAGATAAACTATTGGCTTTAGGGACACACTCATAAATCAAAATACATAGCATAAAAAATAAATGGCTGTTGTCATCACCTCTGCCAAGGAGCTGATATTTTTGCTGCTGTTTGTTAGTCTGTGAACAGAATAACTCAGACATTTATGATCAGATTTTGATGAGATTTTAGGTGATGTTAGTCATGGCACGAGGAAGAGGTGATTTGATTTTGGTCTGAATCCAGATGTGAATCCAGGAATTTTTATAAGGATTTCTTATCAATGCAAAATAGGGCAAATGGTGTCTGAGATGCCTCGGCAGAGGTTTGTGCTCTGCAAGCACTTTTAGTTCCAACTGTTTCATGTCCTTTACTAAATATGTAACATGACTTCTTACATTAGGCACCTGCAAAAGGAGCCATTTCGCAGGAGAACCTGATGTTTATGGAGGTAATCTGAGCTACTGACCCTTCCAGATGCTCCTGAAGCAGCATTGCAATGGGGTTGTTTACGCCTTAGAAGTGCTATTTTACAACAGCCTCATTTTCTAAGTGAAGAGACAGGGAGGGTTAAAAAGTAAGGTGGTTAACGCCTTTCATTAAGCAGTTACATTAAAAATAAAGGGCCAAGGGCCTCATACCAAAAGATCTTAAATCATCTCAGTCTTTTAATGGAATTGGGTTTTAACAACTCTTTTTTGTTTAATACAGCCAATGTCAGGAGGATGCGTCCGACTCATAAAGCAGCACAATGGCAATGTACAGTGGCACTTACACAAGGACATAGTTCATCATGACATTTTGTGCTATTCCCAACTGATTAGGGTCATTATGTTGGAGGCCTGATTTATGCTGTCATTTCCTCTCACTGATCCCGCATCAATGAATCTTAATGAATTGGTAAATAAGGCTGAGGATTACACTGTGTGACACTGCAACATTTCTCACCCACAACGGCCGAGATTTATGTAGCCAATTAGAGGCTAACAGAGAAAATAGGTTGGCAGAAAATAATACTTTTATGGCACAGAATGTAACAGAATTCTCAGCAAAGGACAACTGCATTATCTGTTTGAAATCCCTGTACCATCCTTTCACAAACCTTAAAAGTGCATATGGCTATGGGCCATGTATGCATGCATATATAAGAGCTGTAGACCATTGAGATGTTGACCATGTGGTGAGCCGAAGACCTTAACAAATCCCTTTGCTCCCTCTCCTGTGTTTGATTAGCATATACAGATGCCTGTAAGACAAGCAGGGTTACCTCCATCAGACAAACATCAGCATATCAGACACCAGGAGTAGCTGTTTGTCTAAGTATCACATGCAGGGGCTTTTGTTAGGGTGGGAAAAATAACTGTTACAACTGTTATTTATGGAATTTTATTGAGATATCAGCAAACATTTGAAACATGAGAAAGCTCAAATTCTTAGTTTTAAACGTAAAATACAATGTTTTACATTTATGTTTTGATGACAGAAAGAAATATTATTAAAAGAACATCCATGTAACCAAAATTATTTTTTATGGGATGAATACCTGGCATTAGGCAATCACAGGATGGCTCCCAATACGATACAACATGATACATTTTCCACATTGCGGTAATGCAGTTATCCATATTTTGCAAAAGTATTTATACAATCACATATCATGACATCTAGTAAATAGACAAAAATAAAATGAAACTAGAGGGTAAATTATATAATAAATGTCACTACTTTGCAATTTGTGTAATGTGGTATAATGTCTGTTCCTGTTTTTACAGTTTTTACATTGTCATGTTTTTTACCCCACTTGCTTTTATCTTTATCTTGTTTTTATCTTGCTCTATGATTTGTATACATAGGCTACTTATACTGTTCGGACATCTCTATCTGTCCCATGCTTGTCCTATGCATGAATGTTCACTGGAAAGCTGCAACTTCATTGCCCCTTGTGGGGCAATAAAGTCGTCTGACCTGAACTGAACTGAAGTAATTCTGTAAATAAGACTCACAGAATTGACAACTGTACAACTAAACTAGTCCAGAAACGCGCTTAAATAAATAAAGGCATACAAAAATCAACATGAACAGTGAAGAGGGGGGCTGTGTCGTATGCCCAGTGCTAAGAATTTTGGTGCAGCTTAGATGTCTTTCCTATTTTCCACCTAACATCATTGTAAAGTGTCCACAAAGTGCTCACATTGTTCCTGTTTGCATCCAGGGGTGTTTTGTATGGTGAACAACAAGGGCAAACAGCCTGCATCTACTTGATGTGGTTCAACAAGAGTGAAACAACTTCAAGAACAGAAAAAATTCAAGTACAGAAGCCAAACCAAAGATCAGGACAAAATCAAAACATGAAAAACGTTGCAAATAAAATGCAAGCCACTTCATACAACAAACCCATGTAAGAAGTGGAATGAAAATATAATTTCTATCAAGAAGTGCTTTCAGTGTTGTTATTTGTTTCATATCTAATAAAACCACTACTGTAGCTGTTAGCATCTATGCTAATCTCTGTACGACCAGTCATTTCAAGCTCTTAGCTCCCACCTCTTCCTGCTTTCATGGACCCCAGTTTGGGCAGAGCACAGTCTTTGTAGATTGGAGTTTTTGTATCTGTCTAATTACATACAATGAATCAGGCAGATCCAGCAGCACTTCAAGGTTAGCTTGTGTTACCCTTATTTATCACATGGGAGCCAACACAAGGAGTCAAGAAGTATTAGTGTGCTAAGTCAATTCACAGAGTGAACTGATTGACACCCATACATTGTATTGTTATCATAAATATATTGATAACTGGGGCCAGCATACTGGTTGTTGCATGTGCCAGAATAACATTATATTGCCATAACAATATTTTGTGCCAGCCCTACCCAGGACAGTCATCTCTTAGAAGAGGTTTTATCCGGAGACATGCACATCCTGATTACAGGTTCTGACTGCATTCTTTGTCATCAATAATACGCTGCAGATGAATACAAACATTTATAAAAGAGTAAACTACCAATCAAAACTGTTTTTGTACCCTATCAAAGGATTTAAGGCTTGCCTGCTTTTAATACCAACTTTTTGAAATAGCTATTGCAATTGTTATGAGAGCACATTTTGTATTACATGTTTTGACAACATTTTTGCACCTCTTGACATCAAACACACTGCCCCTCTATTAGGCAAAGAAGATGATGGCTGCAGTGTGAAAAGGAGTGGAAAATTAAAGCTGAACAAAGCAGGAAGGGGCTTAATTTACTGGAGGGTAAAGTATGCAAATGAGATTGCTCTCTGCTTAACTGTATCATTTATGTCCATAATAACAGCATAATCATTACAGGGCTCAAATTAAATTACACAGTAATTAACAGTTGAACGTTATTGGTTAAAATTTAGAGACAAATACTCAATTTTGTTCATGAACATCAACAGCCACCGTTTATACTCTCAGTAAATACTTCCATTACAAAAATATAGTTAGGATTAATCTCTGTAAAAGACATGCCAATTGGTATATTTGTGTAAATTTCAGTGATGGGGATGTTTCACCTGAAGAGCTCCACACACTCAGAATGTATTTCCAGAACACCGGGAGATCAAAGATCCAATTTCCCACACTTGCCACTTCAAGAGCTCATCAATAAAATACTAATCACTTCACGCCTAATTCTTGAGATGTAACCTCAGCCGAAACACTTAAGTAGACTTCCATAATCACAAAAAAGCCTCCACGTTCACTATCTTGACTGTAGCTGGATATGTGCACACAAACTTCTGCACAGACACACGTGCAGTTTACAGCCGGGTTTATGCAGCAGCAGTCCAGCTTTTTTCTTTAGATTAAACATGGCAAGTTTCTCACATCTTCCAGAAAGCCCTCCTCGAACCTCATCAGGCACACATCACTTAGTATGATTATTAACGAGAATGGACCCAAGAGCACTTTTTGTCCAAACCATCAATGTAATTCAAAATCTGATATAAATGATACAGCTTGAACAGCAAACCTTTTATTCCATTGTCTGATGAATACTTACATCAACTCCCATGTTACCAGTGCTCCAACTGATAATCCTGAATGATTTGTAATCTGCTTCTCACTATTATCAATATCATCATGACGAAGGATGTGTCTACATGGAGGCTTTTACGTGCATTTTGCTCTTCTGGGTACACAGTGGCATTTCAGGTCACTGAAAACACACATTCTGAAAAACCCCGGCCGAAGTAAAGACGTTCAAAAAGGGGAAAAAAACAATATTTTAGGCTTTCAACATCACACTGTGCAACATTATCACTTCAGTTTACGAAAGTATTGTGCTGTGCTGCAGTGCTAAACTTCTGCTGCTTCCAGTGTTGCTAACTGGATTATTGCATGCTTACATACATAAACACAGTTTTCCTCATGTTGCTGCTCCATACAATGAGATAATAAAATGTCACTGACGAGTCTGGTGACTGTTTCAGAAGTGAAGAGAAATGGCATCCAATAGCTGCCTGTGTCTGCTTTGCTACAGCCCTAGCCGGAAATAGGGATGGGAAATAAAAATATATTCAAGTTGAGAGGTGATTACCGCTAGCTGATGAAATGAATATAATTTGCCTTTATGCTGAGCAATTCCCTCATCGGTTCCCTTTACTCTGTTTAGTATGTCTTGCAAATCAAGCACATCAAGGTCTCAGGGGCAGTCAGAAAAAATGACAACTAAAAGGTCAAAGGAGAAATCATGGCAGACTGGAGAGGGAAGTGGTCAACATTGTAGCTAAATTGTACTCACTATGATGCTAACTACTCATTGTCTAGTGCCTGTCTCGGTGTGATTTCAGCCAAGGTTGCACTCATCTATGCAGCATGGCATTAATTAACAGGAGCTTCATGTGGCTGACATTGTTGACGCTGGAAACCTGTGTGGGCTTAAGATGTCCAGATGGAAAATCCACAAGTCATAAAGGACTCACTAAAAAATCATACCAATAAGCAGAAGCAATAAAATCGAATAAAATCTGATCTCTAGTCGTCAAACCAACGAGAGTACTAATGAATGTTTTTCTTTCAGTATCAGATACAGCTTATCAGAAATAGTTGGTCTCAGTTTGAAATCTAAACTTAACTGAATGTCCCTCAAAGGGCAATTTGGTGTGCAGCAGCTGATCACAACACACTCACAACAAGACAGTACATACTCACAATACATACAATAAAAACCATTTAAATCTATCATAAAAAACATAAAACACTTGAACTCTAAGTAAACCTGACAGTCAGAGAAGTCAAGTAGAGGCAGGGTATCAGCCTATCTAGCCAATAGCAACACTGAACAGGCTAATGGTCATGTTGGTCATGTCTATAATTGTCCATTATTCACGTCCGCTTGTCTATTTTACACATCCTTAAAAGTGTGTTGTAAGACAGTGACAGCAGCTGCTCTACTGTCCAATAATCTCCTTCTTTACTGAGGGAAATGTAGCTTGTTAGGATGCTACCACACTACTTCATCAGTAGGGGTGTGAGAAAATATTGATTAGTGAGTAATGATATGTACTGGCAAGAATCTAACAGTTCGATATGTATCAACATACGTGGGTGATGATACAGTGCAACACCATATATCCCAAAAATATGACCAGGGCAATTCTTCACAATTTTTTCATGAGAAAGTCTTTTTCAGTTATCAAGATTTTTAAATATTAAGAAGCCACAATGGTGTATGTACAAATAATGTAGAATACAAAATGCATTTATCTAAGGCATGTTCCCAGCAGTCTTTATCAATTTTATTGTATAACTATTATTGTATTTATTGTAATAATATAACAGAGAGAGGGAGAATCAAATGGCTGAATGGAATGAAACCAAGAAGATTTTCAGTTCAGTGTGATTTAAAAGTCACCAGGAAGAAACCAGTTATAGATACCTTAGAAATAAAAATGAAACTGGTTCATGGGCATTACTAACCACTGGACTGACATGGACAAACTCCTTTTTCCTTCTCTTTTCTTTTTATTGGAGGGCAGTTTGTTTGTTTGTGTTAGGTTTATTGTTTTTATTTTATTTTATTTTATTTTATTTTGTTTTGTTTAATGTTGTTTTTGGTTTGTATTTTTGTCTATGTTTTCTGTTTTTGTATTCATGTAACAAAAATGTTCCAAATAAAATATATAAAAGTAAAATTTATCTCTCTCTCTCTCTCTCTAAATATATATATTTTTATATATGTATATATATATATATATATATATATATATATATATATATATATATATAATATATATAATATATATATATATATATATATATATATATATATATATATATATATATATATATATATATATAAATATATATGTATACATACTGAAGTGATAATATATATATATATAAAAATTAAAAAATTAAAAAATAAAAATGAAAATGCCCCTGAACAACAAATCAGCCAGGTGATTGGCTGTTTTTCCTCCAGTCTGAGGAGATGAGCTAAAATAACCGCTCCTTTCCTTATTTCTGTCATTTTTTTCTCCTTTATTCTAGAAGACAATTCATGTGCAGACAGATTTTGCTTACTTTTGTTTCCTTACTCAATCTCACAGAATAAATGTATTAAGCCTGCCTTCTGCACCTGATAACACACTGCCCCACTCTCTGAGCTGATACAACTCAAATTTGTATCAAAACAAAGGGCATCACAGTTTGATGGAAAATGAAATTGAAACTTGTCCCAAGCTTTTTTCCCAAAAATATTTTAAGTATCTCCAAAATAACATCTGTGACATTATATCTGAGTCAAGTATGTTGCCTGTGAATGACACGACGGAGGCTGATGCAGCTGTAGCAGTGGACCAAACACCGGCCATATGAGGGTTTTTAAACGGCTATGACATAATTTGAGATCTTAAAAAGAAGATGGACATTTCCAGGTCTTGCTTCTGCCTGACTTTCTATGCTGATGTCTCTTTGAAGGATACGTTTTCATTTTCACACTGCCCTGCATTTAATCAATCTCTTTCTGTTTTTAACTACAGCACCCAGCTCATATAGATTATGGTGCTTACAGTGCATGAAAAACACAGCAACAAAACTGTCAAATAGATAAGTGTTTAACTTTCTTGCTAGAAATCCCCCCGTGTGGCACTTTCATTACGGCAAGTTGTTTATTATGTTCCAGGCCAGGCATAAGCGATTAAAGGAGCTCTTAAGATTCAAAGTGTTATAAATGCATGGAAACACAGTCGACTGTAAATGCCAAAGAATTAGAAGCTTACCAAGCCTTTTACTAATACATAGCAATTTTCTGCTTGATGCTGATATACAGAAATTACTTTTTTGAAGTTAGAAATAACTGCACTGAGGAGAACTAATACAGAGGCCCTATGTTCATCCCAGCATAAATCTGCACTAAACCAGTTGGCTGCCCCCCCCCCCATGACTGTGCTTATTTATTTTCCTAACAATTTAATATAAGGTACAAAAATTCGTACATATGGGACAACTGGGGAATAAATAATGAGTGAACTGCCAGTAAACTGTTAGTTAACATGCAGATTGTAGGTGTTTCTTTATCAAATTATATTGAGTGGCTGGTAATTTATTAAAAGAGAAATACAATATGCATAATTTTAAATAGAGAAACCTTAAAAGGACTCAAAAATGTACTCGACCTTCTATGCTTTATATCGTCTGTGCTGGAAGTAGAATGCCATAAATGCTAAGCCATGACAGGGGCACAGAATGCATTACAGTCCAGACCCGAATAATTGAGGAAAATGAGGAGCGCTCTCTACGGCACAGTGTCACAGAGGGGCCCAAGGACTCTAGCAAATACATGGTCCATACTAAAGAAATGCAATAATAATATTTTCTTTTAAACCTTGATACCTACAACAAGAATTTACATTAATTCATTGCTGCCTACTTTCAAATGCAAACCACCTCTTTTGAAAGAGGTTTTAGCTTTTATTTCTGTTATATCAGTGCTTTATGGGGCTCATTGAACTTAAATATTACAGAGAGCAATTCAGCAGCCTAAAGCCATGCTGAAGAAGGGTGTCCATTGGATATTAAATTGTATTAAAAGTTGATAATTCAATCGGCAAAAATGACAACTTTATGAAGTAAAAAGTTAAAAATACAAAATTACAAAGTAATTCTTAGTAATCTTGGAGGTTAGGTTCAATCGACATGACAGCAATAGAAATGCAGTGAAGTTCACAGTGTTGAGCTTACACACACACAGATGCACCTACAGCTTTCATAATAATACTATTGGAGGTTAATATACACATTTAAATCTACTGACTGGTTGAGGAAGTGGTTGATATCAGGAAATCCTATCAGTGGCTGGAAAAAGCTGGTCTGACAGACAGCACAGAGGTACTGATCATGGCAGCACAGGAACAGGCTCTCAGCACAAGAGCAGTTGAGGCCAAGGTCTACCACACAAGGCAAGACTCCAGACACAGGCTGTGCAAAGAGGCCTCTGAAACAATCCAGCACATACAGCCAGTTGTAAGATTCACACAGGCAAGCAAGACATAAAATGGAGCACCATAATCAAGTGGCTGGCATAGTGTACATAAACATCCATGCTAAGTATGGGTTCTGAAGTCCTTAGGTCAAAATGGGGAACAACCTCCCAAGCCAAGATCCTGTGACTTCCAGGTACAGACTGACAAACAGGCAATGGACAACCAGCAGGACAAAGTTGTGGTGGACAAACACAAGAAGAGGGCAGTAGTGGTAGATGAAGCAACTGACAGCAACATCCAGAAAAGGAGCATGAGAAGCTTGAGAATTTCTAAGGGCTAAAAGAGGAAATGGAGAAATTGATTCCCGTGGTAGCAGGAGCACTCGGGACTGTGACCCCGAAACTGGAAGTGTGACTCAGCAGCAGATTCCAGGAACAACATCAGAGATCTCTATCTGAAGGACCACTGCCCTAGCAACAGCTAAGATACTTGGGATACATGAAAGTCTCTAGACAAGGGTGCTGAAAGCCTTGATTCAAGGACAAACAGCAAGTACACAGGTATCTCCAGATTTAAAAAGGATGTGCACCAACAAGACACTCTCTACACATATTCAAAAACAAAATCAATACAGAGCTCTGAAATATGGTGGGGAATTATTGCATGTTTACCTTTTACTTTGGTTCTTCTTGTTACAGCACTCTTTAGTTCCCCAAAGATGAATTAGTCTTCTGACCTGTGGACACAGAAAGAGAAATAAAGTGCCTAATGAGGATCCTTTTATTAGTATATACAAGCTAACTTACAAAAAAAATGGTACATACAGTTAGTCTGAACCAAATGTGGCACAATTTATAAGCATACCTGTGTAGTCTTTGCTCTTCCTAGAAATCATCTATATCATCCTGGAAATGAGGCCTTTGTATGTTCTTGCTTTTTAGGTAGTTCAAAGCCATGTACGAACTGTACTCTGCAGCTAAAAGCCAACAACTGCAACCCTTGTCTAGCACTGGGCTAAAGGCACTCCTCTTTTCTCTGTCCGTTAACCACAAATAAAACTAATCACGATACCAAATGGACAACGGAGCTACCTGAGGGAGTTGATGGCTTATTTGCAAAACAAAAATGTTCATGCAGCTTAGATGCCATCTCTTTCCCTCTCATTGTAGTGAACACAGCACACCTGTCCCTGCCCTGATCTGCATCCACAAAGTTCTCCTAACTGAGCTCCAAACCCACAAAATGAAAAAAAAAGAAAGAAACAATTCTTATTTTATAGTCAACTGAGACAGAACTATGGAGTGACACCTCAGGGGTATTAGATAAAAGTGCTGAGGTTGCACAGGCTCACCAAAATTGAAGATTAGAAAAATGCTGTCTTGCTTAATGAGTTGCCATTTTTGCTGCCACATTCAGATGCTATGGACAGAGTTTGGCGAAAACAACATGAAAGCATGGATCCAACAGTACAGGCTGGTGGTGGTGTAGTCGTGCGGTGGGATGTTTCCTGGCACAATTTGGGCCCCTGTTTGTCAACTGAGCAATGCTTAAACACCACATCCTACCTGCGGATGGTTGCTGACCATTACAGTGGGCCTCTTGCAGTAGGATAAAGCACCATGTCTCAAAGCTCAAATGATCTCAAACTGGCTTCTTGAACAGAAAAATGGCTTCACTGTGCTCCAATGGCCTCCACAGTCACCAGATCTCAATAGAGCACCGTTGGGATGGGATGGAATGGGAGATTCACATAATGGATGTTCAGCTGCACAAATCTCCAGCAACAGTGTGATGCTACCATCTTAATAGACCAAAATATCTCAGGAATATTTCCAGCAGGACTTAACTATATTGGGGGAAAAATGTTGTTTCCTCCTGCAGTTTATACTGTGGTATCTTGAGGGGACCTTCCAGATTAATGCTGTCTTTTAATGTGCCACAATTTAGACTAGATCTTCATCACAATAAAGAAACAATAGTGACACTTTCTTAGTAAGTCTTACATAATAACTATAATTATATCCATGGTGTGCAGTTTTGTTAATTGTAGCTTACATCATTAACCATTTCTGATGATGTTAAAAGTTAATAACATATTCGTTTATTTTTTATCTCAGCTTTCCTTACTCCCCTCACCAGTTTCTCATCATTTTAGTCCTGTTTTTACTACATTTTTATGTTTTAATCAACTACCTTTTTTTTTTATCAGTCCTCTATTTATCCTTATTTTTTCCATCCACCTGATTTGGCGTCACCATCTATCAACAATCTTTCTATTAATCTGTCATCTATCTGTAGTCTTATTGTCTCCTTATCATCATATATAAAATGAAAAACCTTCTGTACTAATGAGACTCGTATGTATTTTAACCTGCACCAATGTAGTATATTAATGCAGTACTTCAGTTGTTTCCAGTTCATCATTTCCATTCCTTTTGTTGCTTTAATTTACATGAACCTCTGTGCCCTCTCGTTTGACTCCTTTGGTCCTTGTTTGACCTGATGGTTGATTTACTGTTCTGTTTTAGAAGACCATAAGTGTTTTAACAAATGTATCTTTGGCTTTCACCAAATCAACATGTGATATAGTTCTTTAATTCAACTTAGAGGAGGGTAAAAGAAAGAAAAAAAACAGTTGAGTGTCCATATTTTACATGGTCAGTCTTTGAACTGTAAGGTAAGTACAATTTTAATGACCATTATTTGTAGCTTGTGCATTTTATGCACAAGAAAAACTCAAACTCTACATACATCATGGTTTGATCTAAGGTTCTGACAGCTAACCAATAGTGATATCAGATGGACTATCACTTAGACAGTAAAGGAAACAAGAAAATGGCAGCATGTCATGCTTTGTTGCAAAACTGACATTTTGTGTCCTGAGATGTGACTACTGAAAATGTGCGCATTGCTTCGGCGAAGTTAAAACGTGTTCAGCCCTAGTTTCAAGCACCTTCTTGAATATTTACCACAAAGAATTATGGTAATTCTGAAGGCAAAGTGGGATCAACAGGAAAACTGTACCTAATAAAAGGCCAGTGGGTGTCATTCTGCCATATTTCAGCATCAGTGTTGACAAAAACACTAGTCGGCGTGCAGCTGGCTCTGAAAATGGACCATTCCTCAACAACTACCCGATCACTGTTTTTCATTATACTTCAATCAAAATGTGATCAATGCAATAAATCAATAGTGAGAGGTGACAAATTACAGATATTTTCTGTTCAAAACTACTAAACATCATTAATTCCAATCACCTGCGAGAGCCCCAGGAGCTAAATGAGTTTACCCAACGCATAACATCCATTTAGATAAATGTTTCATCATTTTAATAATGGAAAATTTGTGGTTTAGAGAAAAGGCAACAACAGGATCCTGAGAGCAGCAGTGCACCTTTTTCTCTTTGTAATATAGAGCCCATCTTGTAATGCATAAGCAGATAATTGTCTCCATTTCAAACAGCACAAGGCTGTTATACTGCCATTTAGAACAGTAGGGGAGCACAGAACGTGGGATAGGGATAAACATGTGCACGCTGTTTCACCTGGTTGGGAAAAATCTAGCCCATCACACACCCCCACATTGAAATTTTAAAGACTAGAGCAACTCCAGGTTGAGATAATTAACCACCCAGGTGGTTTATATGCACGCTCAGTGAGAAGTCTGGGCTAAGAATATGAATCAAATGCAACAATTTAAAAAGACAATGGAGAGCAAGGAGTTTTTGCAAGGTTTCCTTATAAAATCTTGAGATTATACTGTTTGCACAACAGGCCAGACGGAGTGGAAAATAAGACAATAAAGACTTTTGACAAAGAAAAATCCCAGTGCAGTTAACCCTTTTGTGGTGCTGGTATCTGTAGGACCTGTTTTTAATGTTTTGCAGTGTATTAAAAACAGTGTTGCAAACAATGAATTTATCATCCTCAGTCTCTTTGCCCTTGGCTCCTGTTCTGTGAGGAACAAGTATAAAAACAAGTTTGATTACCTGACTGTATTTGTGGTGTTTACCTGACACCAGATTAACCTGTCTAGGCCCGCAGTGTGTACATAGTGTAGTGTGTGCATTGGTGCATCTCCACCAAGAGGTCTGGTTTGGTTCTGTACAGTTCAGAGCAGCTTGGTGCAGTGAACCTTAATATCACTTGTCTTCCCATATGCAGTTTACTCTTACTTGAGGGCAGGGGTGTCACCTCGATGATGATAATGGCATCACCGACGTAAATGAGCAATGCAGTAAATAAGGAGTAACAATGGTGGACATCGAGCTGTTGTGATCTTTCTTCTTAGCATGTGTCTCTTTACAACAAGAATGAAGGTCTGTTTGAGAGATGGTTACAAGCCACAATGCAAAAAAATAGCCAAGACATGAAAGGAAGTTTAGAAAATGATACCAGGCACCTTGAATGAGGAATTGTGGATTTGTCTATCCAGTTAGTGTTTAGCTACATCCTTTGGAAACCAAACCAAACCAAACTTTACTGCTTGATGAAAGCCAAGCAGCTGGAAAATGAAGCCCATGCAGACAGAACAGTATTTTGAGGGTCTGCTGTTGGGAGTGGACCACCATTACAACCAAAATAAAAATATTTTCCTTTTACTTGGTTAACACACCTCTGATGGACCGTTCAGTATATGTGACTAGCCAAATCTGGAAACCAGCCCAAAGAAAGTGTTTGGGAATGGGCAGAAACTTTCACAAGGATATCTGGCAGGTGATTGGACGATCATTTAGTCAATCATATTCATTACCCTCTAATCAGATATCTCCAAAACATGTCTGAAGTGGAGCAGAAATATCCTTTCTATAGAGAAGTGCTCACATTGTTGTTTGTTTTTCATTTGATAAAAAAATGCAGTCCAGATCTGATTAAAGTGTTACTGAAGCTGTAAGCATCTATGCTAATCTCTGAAGGACCAGTCACTTCCTGCTTACATCACACAAGTAGCTCCCACCTTTTCCTGCTCTGAAGGGTGCTGATTGGGCTGTGTGACGTTGGGCCGAGCACAGTCATTGCATATTGGAACTTTGTAAGATGGATCAGTCTGATTACAGAAACTGAACCAAGTTCATCAAGCTGCTGCTCAAGGTTATCAAAAATAGCTTAAGTATAAATACTTGATATAAACTAAGCACAAAAATAGGGAGGTTAGTGTTTAGTAGATGATTTCTTTGTTGTGACAATAATTCCGTTGGAAAAGCCTGTTAATTCTTCTTTTTAATGGTGCTACATTTACAAGCAACATGCATGTGTGGGATGAGCACCCATGAAAAATCTGCTAAATCTCCTCTTTCAATGCCAAACAGCTTTTTTGTGGGACGGTGCTACAAACTCTATTGCACAGAATATTGGTCAATCTTAGCAACGGATAAAATATAAAATATAGTGTAAAAGAGTAAAAAACAGCTCTTAATATACAGTTTTGTGGTAATGTTAAAAGAAAGTTAACCTACATATTGCTCTTCAACAGGAGTGGGAATTAATTAGATTTTACTAACAGTACTTCTATTATAGATTCTACCAATTGATCTGATTCTTTATTTATTCCCTCAACATTTCATGTGAATTTTCTTAATTGAAAACTTTGTCCTACACAGTTTTTATGTGTCAGCAATGTCAAACACATGTCAAATTGGCAACGGGGTTATGTTTTTGCAGGTGTTTGTCTGTTTCTTGGTTTGCTTGTCTGTGAGCAAGATACTTAAGAAACTCAGCATATTTGAGGAAACTTTGGGGGAATGTTGACCATGACAAAAGGAAAAAGTGATTAGATTTTGATGGTTATGCAAATGCGGATAACATCGCAAGACATAGCGGTTTTCCACATATTTCACAAAAAAAAAAAATAATAATAACAGCATCGAAAATGCCTTTGTGGAGGTCCGTGATTTTGGAGCACTTCTAGTTTCTTCTGTATTTTTTTTTTTTACAAAATTCCTTTAAATTCCTTTAATGAGAGCATGACGTCCCTGACTTGAAAGGCATGCAGAGCAGATTGTAAGAAATTGACAAGGGAATTGTTGAGCAAAAAGACAAATTATATCAATTATTATATCAAAGTTACTTGTTGTTTTTTTCTCAGCTGGAATTGATTTTTGATTCACATGCCTTCTTTTTAAGCATGGTACCTGGCCTTAGTGTGAGTGTGACCAAAATAGTGAAAAGATTCTGTACTCCCAAAGCCTAAAACATTTTTTTCACTGCGAGAGAGGTTCAAAGATGTCAACAGAGACAATCTGCAGATACCAATATAATATAGTATAACGCTAAATATTAACCATATTTTGTGAACATTGTTGGTAAATGGGGCAGACATCTGTAAAGAGGTTTGTTGTGGCTCTGTGTTGTATGGAGTTAGGGTTTGCAGGAGGTCTGCCTGACTTGTGAAGATCTGCCGGGTAGTCAAAACATGAACTCCAACAAGGGTTATGAGACCTGCATGCAACAGACAACATGAGCTGACCTGATGATTAATTGGAGATCATATGGTCTAAACAAATGTCCATTTTCTTTGCAAATACCACAGGCTTTATCATAGCAGCGAACAAACAAAACAGACTGGACAACCATTTTTCAAAAGAAATGGGTAATCAGATTTGTTTGCATTGATAAAGAGCTATTGTGGTTGCATCTAAACACAAACAAAGACTCACTTTATATGGTCCACAAACCTGTGAAGTGGAGCCCCCTGTTTGTGAGGGGGTTGGGGCTTTGCAGCATGCTCTCCAGTCTCAGGTATGTCGGTGCCTTTAGCTTTGTTGTAAGATTACATGCAATCTAAATACCTCTCCATTAAAATAAACCCAATACCAACAAAAGGCTCATTTAAAGTGGACAGCTCTTCAGCTGCACTAATGGACAAGCTTTGATCTCTCTTTACACTACGCAGACAAAAAGCTGAGGGCCCATGAATATTTACCACTAAGTAAAGTTATTCCATTAATTACTCCAAGCACGCTTACAACTGTGTCTGACGCTACTTTCACGGTAACTCATTAATGAGCCTTCTAAAATCATTACCATATTAATTTATGCTCAACTTCATGGTTGTCAATAGGGGTCCATGCAGGTTGTCTCTCAATCTCCATTGGGGATGTTTTTAATTCTAAGCATTAGACTCTTAACATATGTGGGGTTTGTATTTATCATGCCAATCAATATGTTTGAAAGTAAATTCAAAGAAGGGGCACAAGTTCACACTCCTGGAAATGTATGGTGAGGGGATGACATTTCCCTTTTGCATAAAGATAGATTCAGTAGTTTAAAAACCATGTAAAAATATACTCTGCACAACATGGCAACTTTAATCAACTAACCGTCTGTAGCGCTTAGTTTTTTTTTCTTAAATAATGAAATTCAAAACATAAATATGACTCATACATTCACCAGTCACTTTACTAGTTACACCCATTCAACAGTTTGTAAACACAACAGCAATATGCCTGTCACATGGCAGCAACTCAATGCATTTGGAAATCAGTGCATTTAAGGTAAGTGACTTTGAATATGGTATTTTAGAAACTGCTGTTCTACTTGGAATGTATAGCACAACCATCTCTTGTGTTTATGGTCTGAGAAAGGGAAAATATCCCCCAAGTTGCAGTTCTCTGGTCAGAAATGCCTTGTTAAAGCCAGTGGTCAGAGGAAGATGGAAAGAGTGGATCAACATGATAAAAAGATGAAAGTGATTTACATAACCACCGACTACAACCAAGGTATGCAGAAGACCATTTCTGAATGCACAACATCATTAATCAATCAAGCAAACTTCATTTCTATAGCACTTTTCGTACAAAGTTTTGTAGCACCAAGTGCTTCACATAGAAACACAGAAACAAAATAAATTAAAATAAATAAAAAGTAGAAAATTGAATACAATGAAAAATACAACCCCACACCCCACCCTCAAAATCCACATACAGCACACACACTAACTTACAAACACACATACAAAGACATGAGGAAGAGATTCTAACAGAAAACAGAATAAGAATAGGAGGACTGAGGACATGGAAACTTCAGCAATAGGAAAAGCTAACCACATTTGATGTCACTCCTGCCAGCTAAGAACTGGAAACTGAGGCTGCATCTGCTAAGCTCACCAAATCTAGAGACAATTTAAAAAAAAATATTGCCTGATGTGATGAGTCTCCATTTCTATTACAATAATCAGATAGTATGGTTAGAATTTGGCAAAAACAACATAAAAGTATGGATCAACCTTGCCTTAAATCAACGATTTATGCTACTGGTGGTGTAATGGTTCGGGAATGGGAATAGATAACATTTTTATTGATACCGATGGCATTAACAATTGAATTCTCTAAGGATTCCCGTATTGATTCCTGTTGATTGTCTATGTGGGCAAAAGTTGGCCGGTAGGTATTCAATGGCAACAATATCAAACACATGACACCCCTGCTTCAATCCAGTGCTGCATATGTAAATATTAATGCAAAGTTACTTGTGTTTCCACTTACAGAAAGTTGTGCAGCAAGTGCTTTTTAGTTGAAAATTATGTCACATTTTTGACTAAACCTGACCCCATCAGTGGAAGGACTTCATAAGGAAGTTATCAGTTCTAAGCTGGAATTAGTTTTCCATTCCATCCCTGGTAATGGTGTGGGCCAAAGGCAACTTATTGCTAGTGACCATGCCAATCCCTTCATTAGCACAGTGTACCCATCTCCTGATGGCTACTCTGGGTGGGATAATATGCTATGTCCAAAGCTCAAGTCTTCTCTCCAATGGCCTTTACAGTGACCAGATCTCAATCCAACAGAAATGTGATGGAATGGGACTTCACTGAAATGCAGTCGACAAATCTGAAGCAACTGTGTGACACTATCAGGTCAAAATGTACCAAATTTTTAATGAATGTTTCCAGCACTGCCCGGCCAAAAAAAAAGTCGCCACCAAAAACAGGGTCACACACTCTAATATTTAATTGAACTGCCTTTAGCTTTGATTACAGCACAAATTTGCTGTGGCATCGTTTCAATAAGCTTCTGCAATGTCACAAGATTTGTCACAGACCATAGCACTGCCCCCACAGGCTTAGACAGTAGGCACTAGGCATGATGTGTGCATCACTTCACCTGCCTCTCTTCTTACCCTGATGCTCCCATCACTCTGGAACAGGGTAAATCTGGACTCATCAGACCACATGACCTTCTTCCAGTCCTCCAGAGTCCAATCTTTATGCTCCCTAGCAAACTGAAGCCTTTTTTTCCAGTAAGCCTTACTGTTTAGTGGTTTTCTTGAGGCTACACAGCTGTTAAGTCCCAATCCCTTGAGTTCCCTTCACATTGTGTGTGTGGAAATGCTCTTACTTTCACTATTAAACATACCCCTGAGTTCTACTGTTGTTTTTCTTCTATTTGATTTGGTCAAACGTTTAAGTGATCACTGATAACGGTCATTCAGGATTTTTTTCAACCACATTTCTTCCTCGAAGACGATGGTTCCCCACTATCCTTCCAGTTTTTAATAATGCGTTGGACAGTTCTTAACCCAAGTTTAGTAGTTTCTGCAATCTCCTTAGCTGTTTTTTTCTGCTTGATGCATGCCAATGATTTGACCCTTCTTAAACAGACATAAATCTTTTCCATGACCACAGGATGTGTCTTTCCACATGGTTGTTCAAGAAATGAGAAGCTACTCATTGCATCAGCTGGTGTTAAATAAGTTGTTGCCAGCTGAAAGATAATCACACGTGCAGTAATTATCCAACAGGAGGCTCGTACCTATTTGCTTAGTTAATCCCAGGTGGTGACTTTTTTTTGGCCAGGCAGTGTTTATATATATATATATATATATATATATATATACATATATATATATATATATATGTATATATATATATATATATAGATAGATAGATAGATAGATATAGATATAGATATAGATATGTATAAACTGTACTCCATACAGTGAAAGGACTTACATAAATTAACTATTTCCACCAAAGCCATCAGTGGAGCCAAGGTGATTATGTTTATTTAGGCTTTTAAAATGATCTTTCCCCACAATCATGTACCATCAATTGTTGCTGCAGCCAGTCTTAATCAGAGCCTCAATAAACTGCAGTTGTTTCCACTTCTTAGTGATTTCATTTCAACTTTTGCACTTAACTGTCCTTTATTTCAGTCAATAAACATCCCAGAAGTCCCAAAGTGATATTTTCCTTTTCCAGCTACCTTTCATTTACAAGTAGCCAGTTGAGACAGACCCCTTTGACTCTGACTTCATTTACACTTTCCTTATATCAGCACAGTCTGACAGAAGCAGGAGGAGCTGCAGCATTAAAGCAAAACCAGCTCTTTTTGTGCCTTGTCTAGGGTGGGAGGTGTCTGCAGATAGCAGTATAAAAGATCTGCCCTTCTCTTCCACAAGAAAAGCAAAGCTTTGGTTTCATTAACTCCACACTAAAGTATAATTATCTCCCTATAGACACTCTCCACAAAAGAATGATAAAGTACAAAAAGTAGTCTCTTCTACAGACATTATGTTTTATGTTTTTTTTTTTTCTCATTATGCACTTTGGACATGTCCACAAATATATAAGAATTACTGAAGCACAAGAATCTGTTTCAAATACTGAAATACTGATTTGGACCAAAACCAAAACTTATCCTTCAGCTGTCACTTTTAACCAGCTTTATTGGTTCAACGGTCTACAAAGCCCACTGTAGTTATTTTTCACATGAACCTACATTTTTCATGTCCCATAACTACACAGCAAGGAAAGGCTGTGGGGAAATGTTTGGGAACATCCCATACTGGTCACCAGCCAATCACAGGGCCAGCATATAGAGGCAAACAACCTTACACACTCACAAGTTATGGACAATTTAGAGCCGCAGATTAACCTAAACAGCATGTTTTCGGCCTGCATGGGGGAATCAGATTAACAGGAGAAAACCCATGCATGCACAGGGAGACACAAAAAGTCTCCCTGTGCATATTTATAATATTTCTTATGTAGACAGCAGCATTTAATCCAAAAGTATATTGATCCTGCAGTAGGTTTGGACCAGGGTTGGCCCCCTCTTACTCTAAATAGATTGCACCCAGATGCAAATAAAGCTGGCTAAAATGCAGCTTTTTGGTGCACAGTAGAGTTCAATTCAATCAATCAATCAAACTTAATTTGTATAGCACTTTTCATTCAACACCTGCAGCACAAAGTGCTTTACACAAATAGGAAACAAATAACAACAACAAGTACGTGCAACGCAAACACAAAAAGGTAAGAACAAACAAGCCCAATATTAATAAAATAAAATACAACGGAGCAAAAAAGAACATACACTGAACTGCAGCAGTGAGGTACTGAGGAAATGCTATTATAATAAGAAATCACTGGAGATTATGTTAAAAACACTGAAACTACAGATAAAATAAAGTATTGTGAAATAAAATTTAAGTAATAAAAGAATAAAAAAGACAATAATAAAAGTAATAAATACATAAAAAAGAATTAAAGTAAAGGAATACAGGAAGATATAAACTGTACATAAACCAGCAGACAATTAAAAACATGAGTAAAATAATAAAACTCAGAGATTTGACACTAAAATTGCAAACAATTCACAAAATAAATGTACTGAGAAAAATAATAAAGGATTTTATGGAAAGAATGATAAAAAAAAAACAAATACATGAGTCAGTAAAGCACAATATAATTTAAAATGGATGAATAAACAACTAAAATGACCTGAAATACAGTCAAAAACATTCAAAAGTGAGATTAAAAAGGTATGTGTTGAGTCGGCTTTAAAAATGCTGATACTCTGAGCCACCTCTGGTCTCCAGTACAGCTGTTCCACAGAAATGGGTTGGAATAACCAAAAGCTGCCCCACCATGAGTCTTTGTTTGGACTTTTGGCATGACTAAATTAACCATTAACCATTAACGTAAGACCTGAGGATTCACAGAGGCTCATGTGATAAAAGCTAATCAGATAAATAGACTGGACCAAGGCCATTAAGAGATTTATAAACTAATAAAAGAACCTTGGAATTTATTCTAAAAGATGCTGACATGTTATTTGACATTGAGCTTGAATTGCACCAAACACTTGAGGTGTAAAAGCTCCTTTTTCTCACATATTTCAGCAGCATCTATGGCACTGATCGCAATAGATAGGTAACACCAAAGTGAAAATTACATATTCAACATAAAGAGAAAGGTACAGACAAGCAAAAGGCAAATAAGGTGATTATAATGCATCTCCAAAACCTTTCTTCTGTACTGTTAACATATCGGCTCAGTCACCCTTACTCAGTAGGCACATTGCCCTACGAGCATGTCGAACATTCACTGGAACTGATGCAAAATGTCTATTCTCATTTTTTGCTTCTTTGATTAATTGAAGTCAAAACACATTAGAGAAAAACAACAAGTAAAGATTTGACCATTTTCAATGTAATTTAAAACCCTGAAAAATAACAGGTTGGACTTTTAAATGTAATTAATACCATGTAGTTTATTACAGGTGCTCGTTTGACTGTCACCATAAACAATAAGCTAGTGTAGAATTGCAAAGACAAATTTTCAATGACCGATAAAAGCGCAAAACATTAAATTGTAATGAGCATTTCAAACAGAGCAGAGCCATTTATTATGGGTAGGGGATACAGTCATATTTGTGATGATATGGAGACAAAAAGGTTTTTAAAAAGAGACTAGCAGGCCAGCAGCCATTTTAGTTCACTGAGACCGAGGTCGGGTTAATTAGGCGATTGTCATATTAATCAGGACAGCTTGGCTGCCTTCTCCTTTGAAAGAGGCATTGGACTTCAAACAACTGAAGGGATTTATGTGTGTGTGTGTGTGTGTGTGTGTGTGTGTGTGTGTGTGTGTGGGGGGGGGGGGGGGGGGGGGGGGGGGGGTGTAACATACAGTATGTTGGTGTGTAGATGTGTGTATTCAGCCTGATATGTCACCAGCCCTGGGGTTATGGAGTATGGTCTGTTTCTCTCATATGGTTCGAACATTAATGAGATAAAGACAAACCAAAGAAATAAAGAAGCCTGAAGGATAACCACAGGAAACCACTCAGAACTGCTACATTCATGCTTCTTGTAATTCAAAAAAACATTTAAAAAATAATATTTAAGATAATGTGCTTCTCATGGCTTTCAGATTGATAGTACAGTCTTTAATGTCCTCCTTATCATATATTTCCCTGGCATTAGGACCTGAAGCTTATTTACCAGATTTGTTTTCACTGTCTTCACATTTTAACTCTTTTTCTTTTTTGCAATTTAGTGCCAGCTTGTAGTTAGAAATTAAAGAATGGCAGATATCAGGCAGTGTATCAAATTTTTGCTGTTTATCATTTATCAAAATTGGAGTTTTTATAACTTAATGTCATTTCTTCAGCATGGTTAAAAGGTCTGCTTAGGGTGTCTTTAAATGAATAGTTTGGGTTATTTGAAGCGGCGCTGTGTGAGGTACATAGCATTGCCTGGCAGCCTGAACGTGTGCCACGGTGTCACAGCTCAGTTCTCCCTCTCTTCAGAAAAACTCGGGACAGATGCCTATGCTATATGTTGATGTGAAAGGTGCCAGATTCTTTGCTTGATTAAAAGAATTGAGGAAGAAAACAGGCCACAAAAACAGTGTGTGGTCATCACATGCTACAAGCATGTTGTTTAAATTCACCTACGTTTCCACCAGACCGCTGCTTTGACTGGCACTACTTTAAGTCATGGCACAGCCTATGTGTCCTTCCGCCAGCAGTGCTAACTAGTTTGCTTCACAAGAGGCAACAGCCACTACCAAACTGGAGAAAATTAAGATTTCTTGCCACAAATACACATAAGAAACTTTTGTAAATGGAGAGTCAACATGTCTGAATTGAAAATGGGGGATTCTGCTATGAGAACTGAAGGACCGGAGAAACACACGGTACCTGTTGATTCAGGTGAATAAATCCCAACTGTAACAAAAATAAGAGTGGGACAAAGAAAAATATCCCCAGAATGCTCAAGATCCTATTGATACTATCAACTTTTATTAATTTTTTTGCAGTGAGCAGAACTGAAACAAACTTCAGGCTAATTTTGAATTGCAAGGTTTAGCTTCCCTGAATGTCTTTAAATCCTTCGAGAAATATATTGAATACAGTCTTTCAGTACGCAGCTTTTGGCAACTGAGGGCTTAATATTGATTTTATTGTTTATTGTGTATTGTATGAGTTTGTGTGTTTGCTGAGTCCGATATCATACAAAGCTCATTACTGCCCCCTAAAGTTTGGATCAGAACAATTATTTATACCATAAAACTTAATCCAACACGAATAAATACTTGTTTTTCCATTAATCACACAAATTTATCTTGGAGATTTCCCTCCTGTCCTGATTCTGATCATGAAAACAAAAGTAAATGGTAGCTTAGCTAAAGGCTACTGCTGCTAAATCAATGTCTAAAGAAGAAGTGTGTAACATCCATGTAAGGGCTCGAAGAATTTTTATTTACTGAGTTTGATTCACTTTCTGTTACAATAATGTAACTAAATGAATGCTAATGCTAATATTGCTCAGGCTGGCTGGCCATTTTCACCCCTGATCCACTGGCACTTATTGGCACAAATAAATATATAAAACTACTTATCCTCACGTATCTTACTGAAGCATTGTCTTTTCTTCTTTTTCTGAGGCCACATTTGTTTAACAATCAAATTAATCACATCATCCAACCATCCGTTCGTCCACTATTTGTACCACTTAGTCCAGTGGTTCCCAATCTCTTTTGTCTTGTGCACCCCCTGAATCTTTTTGTCATACCATGAGTACCCCTCACTCATACGTGTTGATTCTTAAAAAGTAGCACATAATCAGCCTGGTTTATATGGATTCACTTCTACATCTGCAGACCCAATGCAGCCGTAGTGCTTCTTTTGCGATGAAGTCCTGGTAAATAACTCAATGAAGCGAGCCCATTTACAGCAACGCCAGAGCATCTAACACTCAGGAAGTGTCTGTAAAAGACAAAAACCTGTGCTACAGGTTATAGTCTCCCCTGTGAAACTAGCAGTAGCGCAAAATTGCCATTTTATTGACAGGCTTATCTAAGTACCTCCAAGTTGGAAAAAAATTATTAAATGTTTCTACGTACCCCGGGTTAGGAATCACTGACTGAGTCCATCTAAAAAAGGTAAAAGGCACAGCACATATTGGACTTGTCACCAGTTAATCACAAGTACTAAAAAAATAGTTTGATATTCTAAAGGTAATATTAATCTAATAATAGTCCACTAATCCCTCAATCAATTAATAACACAAGTTACATAAGATCTAGTATGCACACAGATACGAAGCACAATTGAGAGTTGTCACAATAAATACATAACTTTGAACAGCCATTAACAAGTAAGTTAATATTTAGGAGTTTCAATCAAAGCATTCACACAACTTAGTGTTTTTTTTTTAAATAAAAGCTTCAATAAAAAGAAAAAAGGGGAAAGTAACAAACCATTAGTGAAGACAATGTGCACAAAGCATTTTCCTTGAGCCCAAAAATTCAGAGTTCGAAATTGTGCCAACGTAAAGAATGGTGGCTCTTAAAACCTAAAATTTGTGTTCATAAAAACTGTTTGCTCAGTTGTTTGGTTCATAATGAGGTGCCATTGTGTGCTTAATATCTTCAGCCTCCACCCTAAACATGACCATGACTCCCTCTCTCTTGCCACCAGCAAACAGAGTTGTAACCAAATACTCAAAGATATGATGAGTTTTACTGTTTTATTTTATCTACATGTTCAAATTTTTATTTACATACAGTTGACACTGAGAGAAGGCGGTTAGGTTTGCCAGCATGGTAAGTCATGACCCTGCATATTTGCATCCGGTAACACACTGTTGTTTGCATAATTGTGTGCTTCCTTTACGCTTGTTAACATTGTGAGTTGCCATTATGTAATAAAGACCATTGTACTCACCCACGTATGCTGCACTCAGACAATTTGGCAAGGATGATAAGCCAAATTTACATAGAAGAACACACACACACTGTTACATGATAGGATGCTCAGGGTATGAATACAGAGACTGCACACCTGCCACAAGAACACAAATGCATCAGTGGGTATGTAGACATGCAGTGGTGGACAGTAACTACAATATTTGATGCACAAAAAATGTAAATTTATATATGTTCTTGTAACTCACTGCTTTAAACCAGCTGAAGCATGTTGCTTTCATTTCTTACATCTTGTCCAAAACACCATAAAACTAGAAAAGCACAAGCCTCCACCAAGGCATTTCCAATACTGTTGGGCAGGTTATTGTCAAAAATGTGGTAAACTGTCCTATCTCACACTGTCAAAAAATCCTTGAAAAAATTCCTGGATCCCCATCTGAATTTGAATCACCACCAAAATCTAATCACTTCTCCCTTGTGCCAAGACCAACATTCCCTAATGATGTCATTAAAATTGGTTGAGAGCTTCTTGACTTATTGGCAAAAATGTGTAAAACTGCCCTATCACATAATGTTTACAAACACTTAAACTTTTTGAGTTATTCTGTTACAATCTGACAAACAAACAAACAAACAAACAAATGCCAGCAAAAAAGCATAACCTCCATGGCGGAGGTAGCTATATTTGTGTGGTTTGTGTCCACAGTGTTGTGTAACTGAGCTTTGTAACATGCCTTCATGGTAATTAAGAGGACCATGGTGCATTTTTTTAACCTAAGAACTCTGATGTCTGAGCTGGGAATTACATCCTACCTCAGTTGACCGTGTGCTAGTTAATAGCTGGTAAGCTCTGGGTTACTGAGGGTCCTCTACTGCATCATGGAAAGGGATGGGAAAGGAAAAAGCTTAAAGTTGGAAGCGTAGTAACCATTTTATTTAAAATGGCTTTAAGTAAATCCATCATGCCAAATGAAACGTTACTCATACAAAGCATATTCCCGCAACAACTAAACAGTGGCTAGTGAAAATGCTGATTGGCTAGTAAGTCTTGGATAATTACAAGCCAGTTTAGCCAGTGAGCAAAAAAGTTATAACCTAGCATACCAGACAGACAGTTTCATATATCCGCCACAGAAATATTTCACTAGTCCATCTGGGAAAGATCTGTTTGAAAATGTTTTCAGGGGTGCAACCTTCAAAAACAACAGCAGCTGGTGATTGGACGATCGTTCTGCTCATCACACTCTTCACAGACCAATCCATATCAAGCCATAGTATGACGTAGCAGCTCGACCATGTTATACCACACAGATGTATCATTTACTTTTTATATGTGACATGAACCTCTTACGACAATCTCCATCAAGTTCTCCCAGTAGACTTCTGAGGGGAGCATATTTCACCAGGTATCGCTGAGTAACCGTGACTACCATAGACTAACCGGCATCATTCGCAGGAATTTTCACATTCTCTCCCAGTTTCCCTACAGTGATCCCCGGTCGGGGGAAGAGCAGAAACGTGATTTCCCGTAAGGGAGGTTTAAGTGACGTTCTTTGCTCCTCTTTCAAAGAAGAAATTGAGTCCATTTCTGATAAAACGGCAGATATATCCGCATCCACACCGACCGTTTCACAGACCGCCATTGTTTTCAAACATGCAGTCACTTCCTGCTGTGGTCACGTCCGCAGCTCCCGCCTCTCTTCACTGATTGGGCCGTTAAGTATTCAGCCGCGAAATCATCAGACAATGGAAGTTGGCAAGACAGACAGGCAGGATTTCAGACAATGAACCAGGCAGGTCCGTCTGCTCTGCAAGGCTAAAAAAGTTAATGTCAAGCCTTGGACACACTTTAATAAAAAGACTGGGTTCAACTAAGCATGGTTTGATACTGCCCTTGGGAAAAATAGCTCAATTACACCCATTAATATAAACACCCGTACAGCCTTGAGAACAGTTGATAGATGTTGGGTGACAGTCTGTGGTACATGATTACTCTTGCAGAAGTTTCTGCCCCTCTGTTCTTTCAGTTGTTCTGATGATGGATCTCTAGTTTCTCCTGCAGGTCGATATGCAGATAAACCATTTGCATGTATAGGGTGGAAAAGCTGCTTAGAAAACCATTACATGTGTTCTGTGGAAGGCTAAAGCCCCGTGCCCTCTTACGTGGTCAGAACAAAAAGTTTGCATGAGGAGAACATCATAAAGTCTGACTTTAAACCTTTTATTGCGTATCTGTTCAGGCCTTTGTTCTTATATAGTGTAGTTCAAAAATGACAGTGTTTTACAAAAATGACAGTGTTTTACAAGCTTCTCTTCCAACTTACACCGACAACATAAGAGCATTCGGAATAATGTCAAACGTGTTATTCTGTCCCAGCACACTGTGCATTTGTACTCAGACATTGTATTAAAAAGGACATCCCCTCTGGCTGTTGTCTCTTTGGGAGCCTACCTGTCACATAGCTGATATAACGCTCTTTGAATGTAGTGTGTACATGTGATCAGAGCAGCAGCGCTCAGCACCCCATGACACAGAGAGTAAGGTTGTCAAGGCAGCCTACAAACATGCCTGTCCTCCTCTAGAGAGGATGCTAAGAGCAGCAGAGACGCTGCCTTGTCTCAACTGTCAACAGCGCTCACTGCCTTACGCCCTCATCACAGCACCCATGTCTGATGATATGCAAAACTCTGAGCTGGACAGCTGTTTTGATTTCAGCCTGCGTGACACATCTGTTGTTTGTCATTCTCTGTTGCCCGACTTGTGCTAAGCAAACGAGGGCAAACATTCTACTGTATCCGTGTTCACAAATGGGACATGTTGACAACCAGGGGAGTATGGTACATAACATTTTGAAGGTAAGGGAGCCTTAAAATTAATATAATAAAAAAAACATATACATACATCTGTTGTCACAAGAAGCCATCCTGGTGCAAAGATTTTCCTTGCTGGCAATGGGCTGTGAATGTTTCATTGAAGGTGGATTGCTTTTTAACCTGAATATGATGTCCAATCTGAAGCCTGAATTTCATGCAATTGAATTCATGTTAAAGGGTTAAGTGGACAATTTGACCAATGTTCTCCAGTTTTCAAAAAAAGGTTCAAGTGAATTTGGGATGCTGTATAAAACATAAATAATCAGAATACAAATACCTCAACCTCTATTGAAATGAATACAGCACAAATAACAAGATATTTAATGTTTGAACTGATACATTTCATTCTTTTCCTGCAAATATTCACTAATTTTGCACTTGATGCCTGCAACATGTTTCAAAAAAGTTGGGACAGGGGCATGTTTACCACTGTGTTACATCACCTTTCCTTTTAAACAACAATCAATAAGCGTTTGGGAACGGAGGACACTTAATGTCAAAGCTTTGTGAAATTCTTTCCCATTCTTTCTTTATGCTCAACTTCAGTTGCTCAACAGTCTGGGGTCTCTGCTGTCATTTTTTCCACTTCGTAATGCACCACATATTTTCAAAGGGAGACAGGTCTGGACTTCAGGTCAGTCTAGTACCCTCACTCTTTACTACAAAGCCATGCTGTTATGTCTTGGCATTGTCTTGCTGAAATAAGCAGAAACATCCCTGAAAAGGACTTTGTTTGGATGGCAGGATATGTTGCTCCAAAACTTGTTTGTACCTTTTAGCACTATTGGTGCCTTCACAGATGTGCAAGTTACCCATGCCATGGGCACCAACACTTTCCCCACACCATCACAGATGCTGGCCATTAAACTGTGCGCTGATCACAGTCTTGATGGTCCTTTTCCTCTTTAGCCCAGAGGACACCACATCCATGATGTCCAAAAACAATCTAAAATTTGGACTTGTCAGACCACAGCCGAAGTTTTCACTTGGTGTCAGTCCATCTCAGAAGAGCTTGGGCCAAGAGAAGCCAGTGGGTGTTGTTAATATATGGCTTCGCTTTGTATGGCAGAGTTTTACTTTTTAGATGTATTGATGAGCTCTGTGTGTGAGTGTGTGGAAATGGTTTTTGGAAGAGTTCCTGAACCCACATGGTAATATCCTTTACAGAATGATGTCAGCTTTTAATGCAGTGTTACCATTCAGTGTTGCTTTTGTCCTTTCTGCTTATGTGTAGAGTTTCTCCAGATTCTCTGAACCTTTTGGTACTACGGACTCAACTAAATTATGAAACCCTTGTATTCCTTGCAATAGCACCTTGAGAAAAGTTTTTCTGTTCTGTTAAACTGTCGGACTATTTGTTCACACAGTTATTCACAAAGTGGTGAACCTCGCCCCATCCTTGCTTGTAAACAACAGTTTTTCAGGGATGCTCCTTTAATAACCAATCATGACACTCTCCTGTTTTGTAAAAAGAAAACCAATAAACTCTTTAACAGTTTGACCATTAAATATCTTGTCTTAGTAGTTTGTTCAATTGAATATAGGTCAAAAAGAATCTGCAATAATTGTGTTTTGTTTTTATTTGTATTTTACACACTGTCCCAACTTCACTGGAATCGTGGTTTGTATTCACTGATCATATTCACACACATACACACTCTCAGCTGTAGGTGCTGAGGGTCAACTTCCGCCTTTCAGGTTTGGAGATGATATACTTTCTCTCTTGTACACAACCACCTACATGAGCCGTTTAAATGAGAACCAAAAAACAGCCTGTTATGTAAATGCTAAGCCTTTGAAGAGGGTGGGGAAACATATCAGAAGAGCATTTATTGTCAAATGACGGAAGACTCTTACTTTCCATTTCCTTTAGTTCTGTTTCACCAAAACTTGTTGATGACTTAAACACAGTGAGTTTATGTGCTTCATCAACAAGTCAACGTAATAGCGCTGCTGTGAGACAAACTGAATGCAGGTTGGATTGTGCACAAACATGATCAAACACCGTGACTGTCATTATGACCGGTGCCATCAGACCACGAGACAGCATGAAGCAGAGCTGGCGCAGCAGGGAGGCACAACACCGCAATGGGGCTCTAATATATTCAAAGAGGGATCATTTACTTAAGGCTTGCATCCAAGGATCAGTCTGGCCTTCATTAGTCTCAGTCTGACACAGATGTGAACAACATGTTGGCTTACCACATGAACACTGCTCCTCCTCCCTCCAAACCTAAAACTCCCCACCCCTTTTAACAGACCGGCACTGCAAAATCCTCTGAAAATATACCAGGCTGTTTGCGTTCCTGAGAGAATTTGACTTGGTTGTACTCTCAGGCCTTCATTAGAGACACTATCGGACATCAGCAGCTGGGCTATTTAATAAATACAGGTTAACACCAGCTTTCCCTGGCCTAATGTGAAAAAGTAAAGGGTCCCTGTGCTTAAGCCAGGCAGTATTTATGCTCATGAATAAGATTTGACTTAATAAATACCTCTTCACCTTTAGCAGAATATTACATCGGTGTCATTGTTTTGGGTCTGCTCGTTTGTCTGATTGTGTGTGAATAGAGTGCCACATGGCTAATTGTGTGCTTGAAAATTGGATGCTCACAAGCCTGGCAGACAAATGCATGCATGTCCATAAGTAGTGCAAAAAGCTGGACAAGAAGTCACACCTGTACTATCCTTTTTTCTCAAGTCAAATCAAAGCAGGGTACAGACTACAAGATAATCGGCCCAAGTTTTGGCTGGGGTCCCTGCTTCTGACCAAACTCAGCAAAGGCCAAGTTATATGGTGGTATTAAGATTAAGCCTGCCCATTAGGGGGGATGAAGGGGAAAGCTCTCTGTGGCCTAGGGTCACGTAGGGGCCCATAAAGACAAGGTCTATCCTAAATTAAGACCATAATTTCCTAATTACATTATAGATTTTGAATGCATCATCCCAAAGAGCCCTGCATCGGAATAAATCTAGTACAAACCGGATGAAAGCCTGGTTATAAAGTAAAAAAAAGTTTTCTGAGACTTTTTTGCTTGCCATGAGCCCACTCAGCTTCCTCCTCTCACTGCTAAGGTCTTCTTGTTGACATTTTCATGAGATTCACGTCAGTGGTGGGATTCTTGCTAGTCACCAGGCTGGCAGTGCTGCAGTATACTCATATTGCCTCAAATCAAGTTGTATGTTTTAAATATAGATGGAAATCCTTCCAACAGTGTCTTCAGGTAAAACTTATCAAGTATCATGCAAGTGCACAAATCTCACCTTTGAAGATGGCCTGGTTAAAGCTTGGCAAAGATGCTATAACCTGAATATTCAACCGGTTAACCCAGTAACCACTCAGTAAAACCTATCTTTATCTAGTTACCTGTAGCCAGTTGTATCCCTGGGACTTAAGTTCACACCATAGTGTTAAGAGAAATGGATTTTATGACATATCAAATAGGCGTGTAAATGGGTATTAATGAGTGTGCATGTGTTTGCTGATACTGATGAATAACTTACACAGAAAATCAGAACCATCAGTGTGTGAATGTGAGGGTAAATGGGTGTGAAGGCATAGATGTGACTTGTGATGTAAAGGCGCTTCAAGTAACAAAGCACTATGAAAGCTCAAATCCCCTTATCCATTTTACCACCATGAATGGAGCACTGAACAAACATAAGACTGAGTTCTGTTTGA